>CM044312.1:52892500-53504166 GCA_024291935.2 Okapia johnstoni
AGTGGAGACAAATCATTTAATTTCCTCCCTAAATTTAGGAAAACATATGATAAAATTTAACAGCCATTAATGCTATGAAACCCTTAGCAAACCATACATTAAAGAGAATTTCCTTAACCTCTCAAAAACCAAGGACATCTGTTATACTTGATGGTGAAATATTAGACATATTCATGTGAAGTCAAGCACAAACAAGGAGGCCTATTATTACCTCTCCTAGTCCACATTGTACTGGATGTTCTAGCCAATGCAATAGGACAAGGGGGAAAACTTAAAGATGTAAGAAATGAATGAAAGAGACAAATTACTGTTGTTCATAGATCAAATAGAAAACAAATGAGCAGAAGATCTAAATAGACATTTCTCCAAAGAAGACATACCGGTGGCCAATAAGCACATGAAAAGATGCTCAGGATAGCTAATTATTAGAGAAAGGCAAATCAAAATTACAATGAGGTACCACCTTCCACCAGACAGAATGGCCATCATCAAAAAGCTACAAATAATAAATATTGGAGAGAGTGTGGAGAAAAGAGAACCCTCTTACACTGTTGGTGGGAATGTAAATTGGTATAGCCACTATGGAAAACAACATGTAGATTCCTCAAAAGACTAAAAATAGAGTTGCTATATGATCCAGTAATTCCACTCCTGGTAATATACCCAGACAAAACTATAATTTGAAAAGATACATGCACCCCTGTGTTCATAACAGCAATATTCACAATAACCAAGACATGGAAAAAGCTTAAATATCCATTGATAGAAGACTAAAGAAATGAAGATAAAGAAATCTATTCTTTATGAATAGATAAATAAATATATATATATATATATTTATTTAACTCATCCATAAGAAAGAATGAACTCATCCATAAGATATTACTCATCCACAAGAAAGAATGACCTAATATCATTTGCAGTAACATAGGTGGACCTGAGATTATCATACTAGGTGAAATAAATCAGAAAGAGAACAAAAAATACCATATGATATCATTTGTATGTGGAATCTAAAATATGACACAAATGAACACATCTACAAAAAAGAAACAGACTGACAGACATGCAGGACAGACTTGTGGTTACCAAGGGTGAGGGAAGTCAGGGAGGAAACGATTGGGAGTTGGGGATTAGCAGATGCAAACTAGTATATCAGTTCAGTTCAGTTGCTCAGTCAGGCCCGACTCCTTGTGATCCCATGAACTACCACACGCCAGTCCTCCCTGTCCATTACCAACTCCCGGAGTTTACTCAAACTCATGTCCATTGAGTCAGTGATGCCATCCAACCATTTAATCCTCTGTTGTCCCCTTCTCCTCCTACCTTCAGTCGTTCCTAGCATCAGGGTCATTTCAAATGAGTCAGCTCTTTGCATCAGGTGGCCAAATTATTGGAGTTTCGGCTTCAACATCAGTCCTTCCAATGAACACTCAGCACTGATCTCCTTTAGGATGGACTGGTTGGATCTCCTTGCAGTCCAAGGAACTCTCAAGAGTCTTCTCCAACACCAAAGTTCAAAAGCATCAATTCTTCGGTGCTCAGCTTTCTTTATAGTCCAACTCTCACATCCATACATGACTACTGGAAAACCCATAGCCTTGACTAGATGTACCTTTGTTGGCAAAGTAAAGTCTCTGCTTTTTAATATGCTGTCTAGGTTGGTCATAACTTTTCTTCCAAGGAGTAAGTGTCTTTTAATATCTTAGCTGCAGTCACCATCAGCAGTGATTTTGGAGCCCCCCAAAATAAAGTCTGACACTCTTTCCACTGTTTCCCCATCTATTTCCCATGAAGTGATGGGACCAGATGCCATGATCTTAGTTTTCTGAATGCTGAGTTTTAAGCCAACTTTTTTACTCTCCTTTTTCACTTTCATCAACAGGCTTTTTAGTTCCTCTTCACTTTCTGCCATAAGGGTAGTGTCATCTGCATATCTGAGGTTATTGATATTTCTCCCGGCAATCTTGATTCCAGCTTGTGCTTTATCCAGCCCAGCATTTCTCATGATGTACTATTCAAGTAAGTTAAATAAGCAGGGTGACAATATACAGCCTTGACATACTCCTTTCCCTATTTGGAACCAGTCTGTTGTTCCATGTCCAGTTCTAACTGTTGCTTTCTGACGTGCATACAGGTTTCTCAAGAGACAGGTCAGGTGGTCTGGTATTCCCATCACCTTCAGAATTTTCCACAGTTTATTGTGATCCACACAGTAAAAGGCATTGGCATAGTCAATAAAACAGAAATAGATGATTTTCTGGAACTCTCTCGCTTTTTTGATGATCCGGTGGATGTTGGCAATTTGATCTCTGGTTCCTCTGCCTTTTCTAAAACCAGCTTGAACATCTGGAAGTTCACGGTTCATGTATTGCCGAAACCTGGCTTGGAGAATTTTGAGCATTACTTTACTAGTATGTGAGATAAGTACAATTGTGTGGTAGTTAGAGCATTCTTTGGCATTGCCTTTCTTTGGGATTGGAATGAAAACTGACCTTTTCCAGTCCTGTGGCCACTGCTGAGTTTTCCAAATTTGCTGGCATATTGATTGCAGCAGTTTCACAGCATCATCTTTTAGGATTTGAAATAGCTCAACTGGAATTCCATCACCTCCACTAGCTTTGTTCATAGTGATGCTTCCTAAGGCCCACTTGACTTTGCATTCCAGGATGTCTGGCTCTAGGTGAGTGATCACACTATCGTGATTATCTGGGTCGGGAAGATCTTTTTTGTACAGTTCTTCTGTGTATTCTTACCACCTCTTCTTAATATCTTCTGCTTCTGTTAGGTCCATACCATTTCTGTCCTTTATTGTGCCCATCTTTGCATGAAATATTCCCTCGGTATCTCTAATTTTCTTGAAAAGTTCTCTAGTCTTCCCCATTCTATTGTTTTCCCTATTTCTTTGCACTGATCATTGAGGAAGGCTTTCTTATCTCTCCTTGGCTATTCTTTGGAACTCTACATTCAAATGGATGTATCTTTCCTTTTCTCCTTTGCTTTTTGCTTCTCTTCTTTTCACAGCTATTTCCTCCTCAGACAGCAATTTTGCTTTTTTGCATTTCTTTTTCTTGGGGATGGTCTTGATCCCTGTCTCCTATACAATGTCACGAACCTCTGTCCATAGTTCATCAGGCACTCTGTCTATCAGATCTAGTCCCTTAAATCTACTTCTCACTTCCACTGTGTAATCATAAAGGATTTGATTTAGGTCATACCTGAATGGTCTAGTGGTTTTCCCTACTTTCTTCAATTTACGTCTGAATTTGGCAATAAGGAGTTCATGATCTGAGCCACAGTTAGCTCCCGGTCTTGTTTTTGCTGACTGTATAGAGCTTCTCCATATAGGATGTATTACAGCAACCAAAAATGTATTATAGCAACAAAATTATAATGTGGCCAGAAGTAAATCTAACAAAAGTTATGAAAATCTTCTATAAAGAAAATATAAACTAGTATATATCAGATGGATAAACAACAAGATCTCACTGTATAGCAGAGGGAAGTATATTCAGTATCCTGTGATAAACCATAATGGAAAGGAATATGCAAAGAATTTGTAACTGAGTCACTTTGCTATATAGCAGAAATCAACACAACATTGTAAATCTGCTGTACTTCAATAAGATTATAAAAAGAAGAAAACAAAAAAGGGTTACAAATAAACTATTTGAACTAAGCTTTTAAGAAAACCACTTGATATATGATCAACATAAAATAATCAACAATATCCCAATATACTTAAAACAACAAATTAGAAAATATACTAGAAAATGTATTATAGCAACAAAATTATAATGTGGCTAGAAGTAAATCTAACGAAAGATATGAAAATCTTCTATAAATAAAATATAAGACATTATTGCATGATGTGAAAAATAGCTCAGATAAATGAAGTATGCCATCTCTGTGGGCAAGAAGAATCAATATTATAAAAATGTATAATTTCCCTCAAGTTAATGTATTACTTCAATTAAATTTCAAGCAAAACACCCAGTATATGTATTTTTGCCATAACCTGCCAGTAGAATCTAAAAGTATTAAAAATAAAAGCCTAGAACATTCAGGCATTTTTGAATATGAAGAAAGCATAGGAATTTTCTTAAAAGAGATATCAAGGCTTATTATAAAGCTATCATCATTAATAGTGTGTGGTATTTGTATAGATTATGCTAGCAAGCCATAAACAGGCACCCACAAGTCCCTGTAAACTTTTTCTGTGAAAGATATAGCATTATGAATCACTGGAGAAAAGATATTCTATTCAGTGGATATTGCTGGGCCAGTTAGTTAGCCATACAAAAAGAAATTGGATCTTTACCTCAGGTAATACACAAAAATTAATTCTAGGTAAATTAAAGAACTAAATGCAAATAGTGAAACATTTAGGAAAAAAATGAAAAAAATTAACAGTTATAGAAAAGAATTTCTTAAAATACAATAAGCTAAAACTATTTTTTAAAGTTTGATAAATTTCACTGATTAAAATATTTCTGTATGGAGAAATATGCCATAAATATAACTAACAGATATTATATTTATAAAGGGAAATAGGAATGAGAAATGATACTTGTAGGTATACAACCTTCAGAAAATTAATATATAAATCATATTAAAAACTCCTAAAAGTAATAATTGCAAGACAAACAACTCAGTAGAAAAATAGGCAAAGAATATTAATTTCTTTTAGTGTCCTTTTTCCCTATTCCATTTAATAACAGGACTTCTGGAGTTTAGATATATAATTGACTGTGCTGAAAACTGTATTTTCTAGCTTCCTTGTAGCTAAGTATGTCCAGATGACTAAATCTTGGCCAATCATGTTAATGGAAGCAATGTGTCCATTCTAATCATATGTTTTGAGAAGGCTGTTGTTTGCCAACAACTTCTGCCCCATCTCTGTTTCTCATCGGCTAAAATGCAGACCTAGTTGAAGTCTATGAGTCATCTGGTGAACTAAGACCAAACCCTAGAGAATGGCATGGTAACAAAGTAGAAGGAATTTGGATTCCTGGGTTACTTCCTAGAGCAGAATTGCCTACCTATCCTGATCTGCCCACCCATTCCTGCCTTATTATGCAAGAGAACAATGAATTTCTTTGATATTTGAGCCCCTGGATTTGGAGATCTTTGTTATACCAGTTTTACTTATATCCCAACTAATGTAGACAGGAGTAGGAGATTGAAATGAATGATACACAAATATGTATATTATATATAATAGGAGGTTGAAATAAATAATATAAAAATATGTATTATGTTGTTCAGTCACCTAGTGTGTCCAACTATTTGTAACCCCATGGACTGCAGCACACCAGGCCTCCATGTTCCTCACTATCTCCCAGAGTTTGCACAAGTTCACGTTCATTGCATCAGTGATGCCATCTAGCCATCTCATCTTCTGACACCCTCTTCTCCTTCTGCCCTCAGTCTTTCCCAGCATTAGGGACTTTTCTAATGAGTCAGCTGTTTGCATCAGATGGCCAAAATACTGGAGCTTCAGGTTCAGCATCAGTCCTTCCAGTGAATATTCAGGGTTGATCTCCCTTAAAGATTGATTGGTTTGATCTCCTTGCTATCCAAGGGACTTTTAGGAGTCTTCTCCAGCACCACAGTTTGAAGGCATCGATTCTTTGGTGTTCTGCCTTCTTTATGGTCCAGCTCTCACAACTGTATGTAACCACTGGGAAGACCATAGCCTTGACTATATGGACCTTTGTTGGCAGAGTAATGTCTCCGTTTTTCAACACACTATCTAGGTTTGTCATTGCTTTCCCGCCAAGAAGCAATTGTCTTCTGATTTCATGGCTGCAGTCACCATCCACAGTGATTTTGGAGCCCAAGAAGAGGAAATCTGTCACTACTTCCACCTTTTCCCCTTCTATTTGCCATGCAGTAATGGGGCTGGATGCCATGATCTTGGTTTTTTTAATATTTAGTCTTAAGCTGGCTCTTTCACTCTCCTCCTTCATCCTCATTAAGGGGCTCTTTAGTTCCTCTTTGCTTTCTGCCATTAGAGTGGTATCATCCAAAAATCTGAGATTGTTGATACCTATACAAATATGTATATTATTAGTTAAATAAATATTTATTTTTTAAAACATCCTAAAATAGAGTACTACTGTTGGGAAAAACATGAAAAAGGATATTAATGTTAAACACCCACCCAAATCCACATGTTGAAATCCTAAGCTCCAGTGCCTCAGAATGCAACCTTGTTTGAAAATAAAGTCATGGCAGAAGTGATTGGTTAGGTTAAAATGAGGTCTATTTAGGGTGGGCCCTAACCCAATATGACTGTTGTCTAATTTGCCCATTAGTCACTTGGCTGGTGTCTAATGGAAAATTTAGACACAAACATAGAGATGAACAGAGGGAGATGATGTGACGAGACACAGTCATCTATAAGCCAGGGAGAAGACCTGGGACAGATGCTTCCTCACAGCCCTCAGAAGTTTGCCAACATCTTCATTTTGGAATTCCAGCTTCCAGAATTGTGAGACAATCAATTTCTGTTGTTTAAGCCACTCAGTTTATAGTGCTCACTTATGGAAGCCCTAGCAAACTAATCCACTTGTGTGTGTTCAGTTGCTAAGTCGTGTCCAACTCTTTATGACTCTGTGGACTATAGCCTGCCAGGCTCCTCCGTCTGTGGGATTCTCCAGGCAAAGATACTGAAGTGGGTAGCCATTTCCTACTCCAGGGGATCTTCCCGAACCAGGGATTGAATCCACGTCTCTTGCATCTCCTGCACTGCAAGTGGATTCTTTACCTGCTGAACCACTGGGGAAGTTCAAACTAATCTACCTATGACCCAACAATTCCTTGTATAGATATATGTCTACAGAAACTCTCACAAGAATGTACCAGAAGTTACACAGAAGGATGAAGCATTGCAATAATGAAATATTGGATATTCATCAATAAGAAAATAAATATTATACATAAAGTATATTAACACAGTAGAAAACTCTACTGCAGAACAATGATGAACTGGTAGCATCTCGATAGGGATTAAAGTATGTAAAACTTTAAAAGTTCACATCCAAAAATATTTTTAAATAAAATTTTAAAACAAAATAAAATACAAGTTGAGAAAAAGTATTTGTGAAATAAGACAGCAAATTGATTTTATTCTTTTTGCTATGAAGAGTTCTTATAAACAATGAGAAAAAGGTAAATACTTCCATACAAAGGGACACTTTGAAGAAAAATGTAAATTACAAATAAATGCAGGGAAAAATATTCATTATCACTAAGAACAAACAAATACAATCTTTCGTCAGGAGAAACCAAAAAGATTTATAATCTTAACTTTGCAAAGGTTAGTAGCCCACCAAGCTCCTCTGTGCATGAGATTTTCCAGGTAAGAATAGTGGAGTGGGTTTCTATTTCCTTCTCCAGGAGACCTTCCCAGTCTAGGGATCGAACCCACAACTCCTGCTGTATCTCCTGCATTGCAGATGGATTCTTTACCACTGAACCACCAGGAAAGTCCATTCCCAAGTGGCTCAGTGGTAAAGAATCTGTCTACCAGCACAGGAGACGTAGGTTTGTATCTGAGTATGCAAAGATGAGATATTAATCAATGCCAATGAAATGTGAGGTCAGCTTATTTGAAGGACAGTTTTACAGTATTAAAAACAACTAAAATGTGGAAACCTTTTTTGTTCTCCAATGTGAATATATCTTAAATTAATAAGAAAATAACTCAAAGATGTAATCAACATTGTTCATAATTATCATGAAGTTGTCAATGCAGACTAATCAGAAACAGCTTTTAAATGGTTAGCATATTTTTAAAATTATTTTAATTGAAAGAAATTGCTTTATAGAATTTTGTGGTTTTCTGTAATACATCAACAAGAATCAGCCATGGGGACACCCATGTCCCCTCCCTCCTGAATCTCCTTCCCATCTCCCTCTCCATCCCACCCTTCAGCCCATTACAGAGTCTCTGTTTGAGTTCCCTGAGTCATACAGCAAGTTCCCATTGGCTATCTCTTTTATATATGATATTATAAATTTCCATGTTACTCTCTCCGTATATCTCCCCTTCTCCCTCCTCCCCTCCCTCCATGTTCATAGGTCTGTTCTCTATGTCTGTTTCTCCCATGGCTGCCCTGAAAATAAATTCATCAGTGCCATCTTTTTAGATTCCATGTATAGATGTCAATATATGATATTTATATTTCTCTTTCTGACTTACTTCACTCTATATAATAGGTTCTAGTTTCATCCACCTCATTAGAACTGATTCAAAGGTGTTCCTTTTTATACCTGAGTAGTATTTCATTGTATACATGTACCACTGCTTCTTTATCCATTCATCTATGGATGGACATCTAGGTTGCTTCCATGTTCTTGCTATTGTAAATAGTGCTGCAATGAACACTGGTGTACATGTGTCCTTTTCAATTCTGGTTTCCTCAGGGTATATACCAAGGAGTGGGATTGCTGGATCATATGATGGTTTTATTCTTAGCTTTTTAAGGAATCTCCATACTGTTTTCCATAGTGGCTATATCAGTTTACATTCCCACCAGCAATGCAAGATGTTCTCTTTTCTCCTCACTCTCTCCAGCATTTATTGTTTGTAGACTTTTTGATGATGGCCATTCTGACTGGTATGAGGTGGTATCTCATTCTAGTTTTGATTTGCCTTTCTCTAATAATGAGTGATGTTGAGCATCTTTTCATGTGCTTGTTAGCCATCTGTATGTCTTCTTTAGAGAAATGTCTCCTCAGGTCCCCTTCCCATGGTTAGTGTATTTTTAATCTAAACAAATACTGATGCATCCTTAAACTATCCAGTATTGCTATTTATAACTCCCAATATATTTTTTATATTTTTTAAAAGGAAGCATATAAGGCAGTAATCAGTTTATAGGGTAGGGTCTTCACTGGAGGATGAGGAACTTTAGGGTGACAAACATAATAGCCTGGCTTAGCACAGTGAAGGGGGCACCTGTGTCCTCCAGAAAAGGAAGTGGGTGGGGGACCACCCTTCAATCAATTGCAAAGGGAGAACTACTCCCTTGGTTTGACAGAGCAGTCCTTTTACCTAGCATTTGTGCTCTGCATAGGGAAAGGAGTGGAGTGAACCAATTTAGTTGGGGCTAAAATGTTGATTTTTAAATTTTTTCAGTACATTTGAAACATTTCAAAATTGAAAGAGCTTTAAAGGAGCTATAACAGAAAGACTCCAATTTTAAATAACAACTCAAAACTTCAAAAGCTAGTAATAAACTTTATAAGCTAAGTGTAAGATCTCTATGAAGAAAACCAGAACACCTAGCAAGGAGCTTAAAAGAAGATGGTCAAAATGAAATCTGAGGCTGAAGCCTGATATACAAAATAGATGCTAATATTTGTTGAGCAAACAGATAACAGATTCCGTTTATCAGGCACGAATTTATGCCAGACACCCCGCAAAGTACTTCATGCACATTGTCCCAGTTAATCCTCTAATGATCCAGCAAAGCATGGATTACCAGAATCCCTGTTTTACATATGAGAACACCATGGAACACTGAGGTTCTCTGTTTAAGATCAGAGAACCAGGAAGACCTGGATTGTAGCTCAGGAATGCCTGGCTCCAGAACTAGGATCTTCACCCCACTGTAAAACCTGTCTCATTTAAGTGGGGTGGAGTCCTGCCTCTTGACACCCTCATACTCCTTAGGAATAAGGAACTATATCTGCTAAGATAGGAAAACAGTACAGCTCTGTAAAAACTTGGCTGATTCAATGTTTCTTGTATTCTGTTCTGCGTCATCTAATTTTTTTATTTTAAATTGCAGCCAGTGTCTTTGGTGCTAACCAGTGTAGGGGTGGCAGAAAGAAACAGGTGAAAGGATGTCAAGGGAAAGATGAGACAACAGTAAAGGGAGGGTGCTCCATCCTCCTACAGGGACTGCTTCTGGGGCTAATCCTTGAAGGCTTTGTGGTTCGGTTTTGTAAGTGATTTCCTGCCCTCAAAAGAGGGTAAGAAACTCTGGAATCCAACACCCTGAGATTCAAGTCTCATTGCTTCCTCTTGGTAGATGTATGAACTCAGGAAAGTTATTCAGCATCTCTGGACCTCAGTTTCTTTATCCTCATAAAAGAGTTGCACTACCTCACTAAATGAGGTAGTGCACGAATAGTGTGTGATTCAGAATTTAGCATATGATAAACCCAAATTATGTCTTACTCATCATCATCATTGTCATCATGGTCACAACACCATCATTCTCTGAACCTAGCAGCCACCCCCAGAACCTCAACTCCCAAGACTTCCTACTGCTCTGAACACATAGCCTCAACTTAACTGAGTTTCCCTCAGCACATGGCAACAATAGACCAGAGCCCTGGGAAATGCCCACTCCATCAGGCTCTTGCTCCCAAGCCCAGGGCTGAGAATTGTTTGTGGAAGCCTGAATGAGAGACTGATGACTCAAGATAAGATAGGCAATCAGCTTGGACTCACCACTGCAGACTTCTGGTCTACTTGTAAAATGAGTCTTGTCATTTATTTGACAGTCCCCAGGATTTCACACAGAGGGAGGGACAAATAAAGTCAAGCCCCCAATGGAATGTTGCCGATAGCCTCAAGTGAGGAGTTGGGTGTTCTGGGGGCTCCCAAGCTTGGGAAGCCCCTCAGTTTCCTAGCCATCTTGAAGCCCACCATTCATTTCAGCCAGGGTTTATAGAGTACCAACCATGAGAGGCAGGTCCAGGTTGTTTTCCTCTTTAAGACCAGCAAAATATTTGCACTTCAAATGTATTTAATGTGGCTTCAAAAATTTAACTTGGAGCAGAAATATCCCATTGGTATCCCTCTAGCCACCAGCTGCCCTTTAGTCATCTGTTCCTTAAGTGGTTGGGAACACACACTTGGCCAGCAAAGATCTGAGTTCAGAGGCTGACTCAGCAGCTCTGAGCCCATTTTCTCCTCATTCTGCTACCAGTTTCACAGGCTTGTGATGGTTAAATGAGATTGTGCATAAAGCATCCAGGAATGCATGCACCTCATTAAATTAATCCTAAAGAAAATAACTGGTAAAGCAGAGGATCCTCCATCCACTTTATCTTCTTTATATAGAGTGTTTTTATGTATTAGGTCTCCTTAGAATTCAGATAGCACAGTTAGGGGAGGGAGGCCTAGTCCAGTCACGGCATATGGCCGGCCTGCCATGCCAGCGTATGGCCTGAGCCTTTGCAGCCTGCTTATCTGTGAATGTCTTTCCCACCCACTTATGCTGTAGGTGTGGTTCACTTTACTTGGTATTCTCAGCACCTAAAAGTAGGACCTGGCATTATGTGGTCACCTCAGTCTCTATCTGCTGAAGGAGAGGTCAAAGAATGAATGATAAAAAACAGGAAACAGTGAGGGGGAATAAAATTATCCTATTGTTCAACTACAACTTGATGCTTATTCTTCAAGATCCAGGTCAACATCTTCTCTTTTTAACTTTCCTGGCTCCCTCACCTATTCCCTTCCCTCCCACCATGCCCTCCATGTCTCTCCTCTCCCTCGCTCCCATCTCTCCTTTTCCCATGATGGAATAGATATCTCTTGGTCTCCTTCCTCTTAGAAAATCTACAGAGGGAATGTAAATGAGATGGAATGCACTGGACATGGTTAACCCAGCAAGGGTAAATGCAACGTTCTCCAAGCACTGAGCCATTGCCGATGGGATCCATTTGACTATGGAATGGCTGGCTCTTCCTCATGCCAAAAAAGCAGAGTAGCAGAGTGGGACAAAAGAACATGCATCTGGATGTAAGCCTAAAACAAAGGGTAGAGTCAACTCACCGAGCGCACTTCAGAAAGTTTAAAGGGAGAGAGAGAAGAGGTATCACTATGGAGGGCCTGCTGTGGCCGCCCAGCGAGGCAGAGAGCATGAACAGCATTTCTGTCCAATAAATCAGTGCTTCTCAATGCTGTGTGCACAGGAGTTAGCTGGGGATTTTATCAAAATTCAGATTCTGCTTTGGTAGATCTAAGGGTTGGGCCTAAGATGCTATACTTCTAACAAGCTCCCCAAGTGATGCTAGTGCTCCTGGTCCAGGAATCACACTTTGAGTACCAAAAATTTAATGCAAAAAGCCCTAAAAAGTTTTCCTGGCATGTTCTCTCTCATCTTTTTAAAGATGTGAACAGGCCACCCAACAGAAATTGAAAGGCTTTGAACAGCCTGGTGTCCAAAGGGATTTTCTGGTCTCTCCTCCCCTCCTCTCTTCTTACAGCCTTTGCCTGGACACTCCCCAACATAGGGCAGCCTCCTCCAGGCAGCCTAGGCTGAAGGGGGATTAGGAATTCCAAGAGCTCAATTTTAAACCTCTAGCTTGATCCCCAGAACCACATATAGCTCCCACAGCATAGATGAGGGCAGCCATAAAATGCCATCCTCAGGCTTCCTTCAAAGAACGCTTAAGCCATATGGAATTTAATTTCACTGTCTATTCTCCCTTCTAGATAGGTGATTTAAGAGCATGTTTGTAGATATTTCTGCCTCTTTTTACCCTCCTTTACCCCAGCACACACAACCAGTAGACACTAAGCACCTGAGGAAATGATTATTTCTTTATTCTCAAAGTTTTTAACATAGTAGGTAGTTGGTAAATGTTTGTTGAACTAATTAACAAAAGTCTTGACTTTTTTTTCACTACTTGAGCTAATCAAATTAGATTTTGTTAAGGCAGTCAAATTTCTTTTGCATGACAGCACAGGTTTTGTGAGCTTCAGTGGTTTTACTGAAGATAACTGGCAAGGAGAAGAAAAGAAACAAAAACCGTGGTTCCTGGAACAAACTGTAATACTAGTTGCTCAGTGTGAGGTGAAAAGGATTGGATTAGCCTATTTAAAAAATCACAGAATTCAGAACTAGAAGATATCTTAGACATTGCCTAATCCTAAAATGACAAATACCTGACAGGAAACAAGTCATTTCTCTCCATTCCTGTGCATGTGGCAGACATCACTAATCAATCATGGTACTTTCCCTGATAAATGTAGATGCAACTTCAGAAACCTAAGGGTTTTTTTGTTATTATTCATTTAAACCTAGGGTTTAAATGTAATACTGAGGTTCTTCACCTGTCCACTGGTGAACCCTTATGCTTCTTAGCATATCCCTCTGAGCACCTGCTTTGTAGTTCTCTTATACAACTGTACATACATTGTCTCTTTGCCTCCACACATCACAACCCAGGCTGAACTGTCGAGTTCAGGGTAAGAGAGGCAGCACACATATGCATGAGAGAGGCTCACACTTCATTGTGCAGAGTATCATGAGGCCCGGGATTGCATCTTGTTCATTCACTCATTATTGATGAAATATTTATAAGACCAGGCACTGGTTTGACGTGTGTTCACCTCTGTATCATAAGCACCTAAAATATGTGTTTATTCTTGCATAAATGATGGATGGATAAAAGAATAAATGCTTGGATAGTTACCTCTCATAGAATGATGCCTGGTAGTCCTTAGCAAGGACACTCTTCTTCTACTTCTTGCTAAGGCTCAAAAAGATAATTTTCTTTTTTTTTAATTAATGAATTTATTTTAATTGGAGGCTAATTACTTTACAATATCGTAGTGGTTTTTGCCATACACTGACATGACTCAACAATGGATGTACATGTGTCCCCCATCCTGAACCCCCTTCCCACCTCCCTCCCCATCCCATCCCTCAGGGTTGTCCCAGTGCACTGGCTTTGAGTGCCCTGTTTCATGTATCGAACTTGGACTGGTGATCTATTTCACATATGGTGATATACATGTTTCAATGCTATTCTCTCAAATCATCCCACCCTTGCCTTCTCCCACAGAGTCCAAAAGTCTGTTCTTTATATCTGTGTCTCTTTTTGCTGTCTCACATATAGGGTCATTGTTACCATCTTTCTAAATTCTATATATATGCGTTAATATACTGTATTGGTGTTTTTCTTTCTGACTTACTTTGTGTAATAGGCTCCAGTTTCATCCACCTCATTAGAATTGATTCAAAAATGCATCCTTTTTAATAGCTGAGTAATATTCCATTGTGTATATGTACCACAGCTTTCTTATCCATTTAGCTGCCAATGGACACCTGTGTTGCTTCCATGTCCTAGCTATTGTAAACAGTGCTGCAATGAACATTGGGGTACATGTGTCTCTTTAAAATCTGGTTTCCTTGTTGTGTATGCTCAGCAGTGGGATTGCTGGGTCATATGGCAGTTCTATTTCCAGTTTTTTAAGGAATCTCCACACTGTTCTCCATAGTGGCTGTACTAGTTTGCATTCCCACCAGCAGTGTAAGAGGGTTCCCTTTTCTCCACACCCTCTTCAGCATTTATTGTTTGTAGACTTTTTGATAGCAGCCATTCTTTTTTTATACTGAGCACACTCTACACACAACCTCAAGTGCAAGGAGTCCCCAAGGGCAGCACTCACTTGGTTGGGAGGCACTTCTAAATGTCTTTTAATCTGTGCCTTCTAGACTCCATTCAGTCAACTAGATTGTTTCTATGGATGGAACTGGTCTAGGTTCTGTCCTTTACTATTTATGTAAAATGCTATCTTAGATCTTCTACATAAACATCTTGTTTAATCTCAAGCACAGTTGGACAAGGCAGTTATCATGAGTCTATTTTATAGTGGAGGAAATGGAGGCTCAGAAAGGTCATTTGATTTGCTCAGGCTGACACAGTTGCAGAGCAGACTGTGAGCTCTGTCTGCCTGACTCATAAGTCTGTGCTTTTGCAAAGGGGGCTATGGCTAGCTGGTGTCACAGAACTCTCGGTAAACTGACCAGTTGTACCAAGAAGGCAAAGATTTCTGCATTTGTGATCATCTGCTTACATAAAGAGTAATTCTCCCCACAGCTGGTGAAGAGGGGCCTGGCCTTAGCTGCCCCTATTTGTCCATTGTTCCTGGATGTCTCTAAGTCCTCCAGAGTGGAAAGGCTAGGCTGGTCAATCCTGCATAAAGGGACGGTGGAGGGAGGGGCTCCTTTCAGGTATTACCCAATTAGGGATTTACTGAGGGTAAAAAAAGAGCAAGAGCAGGTTTGTGCCTCATCTTTACCCGCCTGCCCCACCCCAGCCGTCAGTGCCAGAGGCAGCAGCTGCAGTCTGGGAATGACCCAGGCACTGCTTGTCACCTCATGGCCCTAGAACACCCCCCAGGCCTCATCCAGCCCTTGGCTGCCTGGACTCTCAGCTAAAGCTTGGGGGCACTGGGAAAGCCCCACTTTGTGTAATTGTTTAATTATCATGTCAATGTAGTTTCATTAGTATGGCAGCTGTCATTGCAAATAGGGGAGGAGGGGGCTCCCAGAGCCCCTAGGGTCAGCCTAATTGATGTAGTGAACAGAATACTGTATTTACTCAACAATGGTTTGGGTTTCCCTTCTGACCTGGGAAGGGCATCAGTGCTTACCAGGAATCAATAGCAGCTGAATTTTCATCCACAGAAATGGGACTATATCCATGGTCTTAACCCCTCCAGGCTCTTCCTGAGAATAGACAGGCATCCCCACTGCATTGAGAGGCTGCAGTCTTTTACTTCTCCCAGGTCAGAAGAGATGTGGGTGTGAAAGTGGTAGAATTACATTCCTCCCTTAACAGAAGTGTCGACTAGGTTCCATTTAATTTTGATTTCCACAAAGGTCTTAGTCGGTCACATTTACCTCTGCAGCCCTCCCAGCTAGTGCAGGGTATAGAACAGCCTAACGTTTAAAAAATGTTTGTAAAATGAGTAATAACTTACTTTTATTGAATACTGACTGTGATAGTCACTGCCTCAAGATTTTACAGTTATATAGCAGATGGTGTTGGAGAAGACTCTTGAGAGTCCTTTGGACTGCAAGGAGATCCAACCAGTCCATCCTAAAGGAGATCAGCCCTGGATGTTCATTGGAAGGACTGATGTTGAAGCTGAAACTCCAATACTTTGGCCACCTCATGCGAAGAGTTGACTCATTGGAAAAGACCCTGATGCTGGGAATGATTGGGGGCAGGAGGAGAAGGGGATGACAGAGGATGAGATGGCTAGATGGCATCACTGACTCGATGGACATGAGTCTGGGTAAACTCCGGGAGCTGGTGATGGACCGGGAGGCCTGGCGTACTGTGATTCATGGGGTCGCAAAGAGTCGGACACAACTGAGCGACTGAACTGAACTGAGCAAGTTTCCCAGGTAGCTCAGCTGTAAAGAATCCGCCTGCCAATGCAATAGATGTGGGTTTGATCCCTGGGTCAGGAAGATCCCCTGGAAGAGGAAATGGCACCCCACTCCAGTGTTCTTGCCTGGAAAATCCCACGGACAGAGGTGCCAAGCAGGCTACATTCCATGGGGTCTCAAAGAGTCAGACACGACTTAGCAACTAAACAACAACAACAACAAATCAACTTGTAATTCTCACAGTAACCCTCTGAGAAGCACTGTTCTTGTTATTTATTGCTGTGTAACTATTATAACTTCCTGTAGTGGCTGAAAACAACAATTTGTTGCTATCATATCTTATGATTCCATGAATTAGGTATTTGGACAAGGTACAGAAGGGAAGACTTACCTCTGCTCCATAATGTCTAGGCCTCAGGGTAACTCCAAGTCTTGGGGGTATTATAGCTAGAGGCTGTCTGGGTCTCTCTCTTTCTCTCTCCCCCAGATTCACAGCATCTTTAAGTGGCTAGCCTGGGCTTCCTCACAGCATGGCAGCCTCTTCTGTGGCAGTTTGGGCTGCTGTTGCTAAGTTGCTTCAGTCATGTCCGACTCCATGAGACCCCATAGACGGCAGCCCACCAGGCTCCCCCGTCCCTTGGATTCTCTAGGCAAGAACACTGGAGTGGGTTGCCATTTCCTTCTCCAATGCATGAAAGTGAAAAGTGAAAGTTAAGCCGCTTAGTCGTGTCTGACTCGTAGCGACCCCATGGACTGCAGCCTACCAGGTTCCTCCGTCCATGGGATTCTCCAGGAAGGAGTACTGGAGTGGGTTGCCATGGCCTTCTCCAGGTACTTTGGGCTGCATGAGGCCAAAGCAGAACCTGACAATCCTCTTAAAGACTAGGCTTTGGGGGTTTCCCTGGTGGTCCTGTGGTTAAGAATCCACCTTATAATGCAGGAGACACAGGTTCAATCCCTGGTCAGGGAACTAAGATCCCACTAAGCATGCACACCACAGCAACTGAGCCTATACCACAGCTAGAGAGTATGTGCACCATAAAGAAAGACCCCTATATGATGCAACAAAGACCTGTGTGCCACAACTAGGATGAAGCAGCCAAATAAATAAGTAAATAAAGAGCCTGGAACTGGCTCTC
Organism: Okapia johnstoni; assembly: GCA_024291935.2. Taxonomy (NCBI): domain Eukaryota; kingdom Metazoa; phylum Chordata; class Mammalia; order Artiodactyla; family Giraffidae; genus Okapia; species Okapia johnstoni. Next base: position 52,909,797 of record CM044312.1, read on the forward strand.
CACTAGACTGACACTTCACTAGACCTTATTGGTCAAAACAATCACAAGCCAGCTCAGATTTAAGAAGAGGAGAAATAGGTGGCAGTTGTTGAGTAGAAAAGTGTCAAAGACTTTGCAGCCATCTCTAATGTACCATAGAGACTATGATTATTTCCAAATACAAATGAGGAAACCAAGACCTAGGGAGGAGAGACTGGATAACTCTTCTGTGTCACACAGCCAGTAAGTGCGAGCACTATGGGCTGGACCCAGGAAGTCCAACTCTGGAGCCCTTAATTGCTGCAGACCTGCTCTGTAACCTCAGGTTACTCACTCCCTTCCTCAGGCCTTGGCTCCATATAAAGTAAGGGAGTTGGGCCACATTCTTTCAAAAGTCCCCTCTCACTTGAGTAGTTTCTAATTCTTAGCCACAAAGAAAATAATCTCACCCTGCATTTGTGCTTATAGTGCCTTGGGGCACAAGTGGTTGAAATGTCCCTTTCTAATTTAAAATTTCTCAAGAATTTTAAAACATGAGTTAAGTATCCAGAGATTCCTCAGAAAAGTCAAATCAAGGGGAGTACTTGAGTTACAGGGAATGTGGTGCTCAGGTCTTTAGAAGAAATCCACTTACAGACTTAGAGAATGAGCTTATGGATACCAGTGGGGAAGGATACGGAGGGAAGGGATATTTAGGGAGTTGGGATGGACATGTACACATTGCTGTGTTTAAAATGGATAACCAACAAAGTCCTACTGAATAGCACAGGGAATTATGGTCAATGTTAGATGGCAGCCTGGATGAAAGTGAAGTCTGGGGGAGAAAAGACACTTGTATATGTATGGCTGAGTTGCTTTGCTGTGCACCTAAAACTATCACAACACAGCTAATCGGCTCTACTCCAATATAAAATAAAATAGTTTTGTTTTGTTTTTTTTTTAAAGAAAGAAACCCAAGGGTACTGGGGCTGATATTCGTCTACTAATTCTTCCCCACAGATGTTTTAGCCCCAGAAAGTGGGCTCCTCAACTTCTCTCAGGCTTTGATTTATATCCTTGAAACCATTCCCGAGGTGCAACTAGACCTGTGGACTTCTTGAGTCTTCTTAAGAGAAGGAAGCAGACTAAAGAGACTAAACTCTTTTTGTGAAGAAGAGAAATTGTTGTGACAGCTTTAGGCTGCTAAACATCCTAAGCTGATCAGGCTCCTGAGGAATGAGGTTGCAAAGGCTGGTCGTTGGGGTTGGGCATGGGAGGGGTGTCATGCAATGGGTCTAGACCAAGAACTGGAACACAGTCTTGGCTTACACAGGACAAACTGCCTGTGTGACCTTTGGCAAGACATTTAACCTCTCTGTGGCATGGTTTCTTCATCAGTAAAGAAAGTAATTTGATCAAGCCCAGGAGGACAGATAGGTTTCACCATTGGTGCCAACTTCACTGACTGAAAGTGGCTCCCAAAAGGGCCTGTGTGGAGGGTCCTTTCACTGTGCCAAGAGTGTCCTATGACAGGAAGCTCTTTGGAGTTGGAGTGAGCCAGGGATGCCTGAGTTCAAATCCCAGATCCTCCATTTAGTAAATGTGTGATCCTTGAAAACTGTCCTAAATTTTTTGAAATCACTTTTTATCTGCTAAACAGGAGTCGTGAGGCTTTTCTTCATAGAACTGATGGTGACCTAATTGAGACAGCCTGGAAAAACCTCTCAACCCAGAGCCAAGCACAACATATGTATTCAATAAAGGCTCATTGAATCTGAAATCTGAGCATCACTGGGATATACAGTGACAGGCAGGGAGGCCTTTAGTTACTTAAATGTCCTGTCAAATGTAGCAAAACCTGTATCTTAATAGTCTGTGCCATTTTAGATCAACCTTAAGGCTGTGTTTAATGCTGTAAGCATGATGGAATATGGAAAACATAAAGTAAATGTACTTTTCCCTTCTAAAACATGGACATGATACTTATCTACAAAATGAGTAAAAATGAGCATTAAATGAGAAAAAAAATTGTAAAATACTAGTGCCCAGCAGGTGCTTGAAACAGTGAGCATGGAGAGGTTAGAACTCTTAACCTCACCCAACAGAGAATGGAGAAAAACATGGATAAATCAACACAGAAAAAGCCTTAGCTTCATCCTCTACTCCTCACCAAAACTACCCCTATGAGTAAGTTCTATAAATCTAAATGCAAGGTATGCTGACTCTGAATTTTGGAATGTCGGGCAGGGAAGACAGGGGCCTGATGATGTTATGGTCTAATATTTGGGTAGCTCAGTCGGTAAAGAATCTGCCTGCAGTGCAGACCAGGGTTCGATTCCTGGGCCGGGAAGATCCCCTGGAGAAAGAAATGACAAACCACTCCAGTATTCTTGCCTGGAAAATCCCATGGACAGAGGACCCTGGCAGGCTATAGTCCATGAGGTCATAAGAGTTGGACACAACTTAGCAACTTTCAAATTTAGTCCATTAGGTATGCAAGTGAATGGACATTCTTCATGGTGCCACTTCAACAATAATTATACTTTAATATCATGTACAGCATGTTCACAATGTTCCAGGCACCATACGGTGCACTCTGGATGGGCATTGGCTCATTTAATCCCCACAATAAACCACTGAGGCAAGCTCTCCTACTATCCCCATTTCCCAGGATGGCACAGAGAGGTTTGGAAATGCTGAAGGTCACACAGCTATGGCATTTTAGGAAAATGACCCGGGGTAGGAAGACCCACTCTCCTAAGCCAGGGAGGCCTCCAGAGTGGTGCAGCCAGGCATTCCAATGTTTAGCCCCAGCGCTTATTATTCTCATGACCTTGGGCAAGAGACTGACTAATCTTTTCAAGACTCAGTCTCCTCATCAATAAAGTGGGAATACTAATCATAGTAATACCTGTCTTGTTCTCCTGCCTTGAAGACTGGGTTAAATGATGTACATAATAAGATGAGCACTGTGCCTGGCACATAGTAGATGGTTGATTATTGTCAGATTACTCCTCTTTGAAAGGAGTATTGTATCCTCTTTAAATGCAGTATTTCACTGCATTTCCAGCCACATTGAAATTATTGCAATGGACCTGGGAGCTAAGGAGGCCTCAGAAATTTAAATCAGTGTCTGTTAATGCTTAATTACATGGATGCAGTTTCATGTGTGTGTTGGTGTGTGTACAGTTCTTTTTCACGGAAGTATGATTTTTCAGTAACAGAAAAAGCCTCCCTATGCTTGGGGTTTAGTGTTGAGGTGAAAATCTTAAATGATCCAGGGAGTTTAAGAAGAAAGATTTATACAAGCATATAAATAATGCCCATAATTTAAAGCTCAGTATTTCTTTAACTCATATTCTGTGTGTTCATCAATTTGTCTCCCCAAACTGCCTTTTTGTTTCATGAGACAGCACTCCTTGCAAATTAGGTGTAACTTTGGATGATTTGCTGACCCTTACTGACCAGGGTCTCCCTTTCTCCCCTACCTATAACATTCGCTTTGCATCGTAACCAAATGCAACCTCCCCATTGCTCCCCCACCTTCCATTGGGAATGATCTCTTTATCAATAATCCGACCCCTGGAAGCCCAGTGGGCGACTCTTTAGTGCCCCTGACACCAATGCAGATGGGGGTTTCGGATCCCCAGTGTAATCTCAGCCTGAAATGTTACCAGGAGCCCTACGGCTCTTCAATTACCTTCCTTGGCCTGTCAAGACCACAGCATCTCAAATTCAGTTAGCTGGTCTTTGGGTCTCAGCCAAGGCCCAGCCTCTGCTCCTAATGACAGCCAGCTGAGGGGACACTGAGAGGGGCTAAATTCAATTTGCAGCCCTTCTAATGAGATTAAGGGAGCAGGGTTTTTTATTTTCTCCAAAGTTTGCCATGGGCAGGATGAATGATGGCCCAGGGATGAGCTGTCAACGTCAACAAAGGCTCCAAGCTGGGAGAAGGGGGATGGGAGACAAGGATGGGAGAGAGAGAGGGAGAGATTTTCCAGACAGAGCCAAGGAGCTCTAAGTGAATCGCCCAGCAGGTGACAATGTCTGGCTGGCAGAGTGTCACTCTGTGGACAGGATGCCATCAAGAATGAATCTGGAGGAAAGGTAAATGTCAATCATAAGCAATATTCCCAAGTAGAATTTCTTTTTTTCCCTTGCTTCTGAATTCTTTCTCATCCTTTTTGACTTTCCAAACGTCATGAAGAAAACTGTATTCCTTAAAATGAGTCAACTCGGAAGTATTTACTCAAATAAAGGAACAAGGCTCCCACCGGTCTGCTGCCCGGAACAGTCCAGCCTTGGCTGAACGGACCTGTGTGTCTTCTAGTCCAAGAGCTCCCACTGAGCTAGTCAGTTAGGACCTCAGATGCCCATAGTGTGTTGTGGCTGGGGGTGAAGCACCAGAAGATACTTTGTCCGATGCAGAGTAATGTCGAGGTGAGCAAAACCCATCTAATGCATGTTTTAGTTAGCACCCGCCTCTGAGTATCAACAGCTTAGATGTGGGGGTACCCTGAAGAAATAGAGCAGGACATTTTTCTGGGTCCAAATGTGACATAGAGGGAAAGCCCTTTAGGAAATCTGAAGAGGAAGAGGCTTTTGTGGTTGGGAGAGACCGAGGAAACTTTGTTTTTAGGATATAGCCTTGAGCTGTACCCTGAAAGAGGATGATATCTAGAGAGGCTGAGAGAAGGAATTCAGATGAGTCCCTTGTGGCTGAAGGTTAAAGGCTTCTACTTGCAGGCCCGGCTGTGTGCAGTTTCAGGGTCTCTCCTGGTGGAAACTGCAATAGTCCTGCCACCAAGCCTGGATCTCAGGCTCTAAGCACCTTCTTAGATCTCCAGAGATGGTTTGTACATATAGCAGAGCTCCCACCCAGCTTCCTGTCCCACACTCAAACCCTCCATCCATGCAGCAGTCCTGCACCAGATCCCAGCTGTGACCCTGATGCCTAGAATTGCCTGGATTTGGTTTCATGTACTTTGTCTCTTGTTCACTTGCTACTGCCTGAAGTCCTGTTCCTAGTAGACTGATAACTGGGGACCATGACATAACTGCCCTTTTCCTACTTCCCTTGAATATGGAAACCAACCCTGACCAAGGCCTTTAGTTAGCTTCAGAACGTGTCAACATGAGTTAAAACAGCTTATGGGCACACAGCAGACACTTGTTACATGGGCTACATTTCTATTGGCTGAAATGGGCTCATGAGGAAGGTGAACCTTGATTAGACTTGAGGGTGGGAGCAGTTAGACACGAGGCACCATGTGGGAGGAAATCTCAGAGCCAGGATCATGTTGTTGGTATTCAGAGAACAATAGTTTCTTTCCCGCAACACATTCCTGGTGGCCGAGTTTTGACCTCCACTGCCCACTAGGCCCACAACTGGCTCTTCAGGGCTGGTACCACAGCCTGAACTTGGCCATCAGCCAGATGGACTAGAGGAATCCTACACATTTCAGAACCCAGAACATCTCAGGGTCATTTTGTAGCCAGAACTGTCAGAGAATATCTCCCACACAAAACAACCACAACATTCTTTCAGGGCTTGTGAAGGATTATGTTGGGTTGTTGGGTTTGAGATAAATTGAGTTACTAATCCTACCCAGTACCTTACAAGTTCAATGCTGCTGAGAAATACAACTCTAAGATGCTGGAATTCTGAGCCTGAAAGAGGTCAGTTTTTTAAGTAATCATGGCTGCTCTGTTAATGTGTCTTCTTTTATGTTGTGAATTGTTTCTGTACCTTTTCTTCTGGCTTCACTGACTTGTATTAAAATTCCTTGTGAAAAAATCATTCTGTCCTGGGGCGAGGGGGAGGCGGGGATTGTGCCATGAATTGATAGAGACATCAGAAATTCAAGGCAAAGGCCTGAGACTTCCAAACTTGGCTTCACCCTGTCTTGCAGTGGGAAGAGCAGGGTATTTAGGTCTTAATAAGGAAGCCCTGTCCTGGAAGGTCTTGTCCAGAGGCACTTTGCATGGGCCCATGAGCCAGCTCCTGTCCCTTTCCCGCCTGAGGCTACGAATGAGATGGAGAAATAATCTGGGAGAAATAGAAAAGATAAAGATGGCAAGGGTTAAGAATGGCCAGCTATCAATGTGGATGCTTATTAATAAGAAGGCATCACTAAAGGCCAGTTCCCCAGGAACCAGAACTCTCTGCTGTAAAACACATTTTCAATCACAATGAATTTTCATGCCTATTTTCTTTTTTCTCTTTTTTAAAAATTTATTTTTTTGGCTACACTGGGTCTTAGTTGTGTCATGCAGGATTTTTCATTGCTATGAGCAGGCTCTCTAGCTGTGGCATGAGGGCTTAGTTGCTCTGTAGCATGTGGGAGCCTAGTATCCCAACCAAGGATTGAACCCACATCTGCTGCATTGCAAAGAGGATTCTTAACCACTGGACCACCAGGAAAGTCCCCATATGCCTATTTTCTTATGTGAGCCTTACAGCAACTCTGTGAAGAAGGTATCTTGATCTCCTTTTTAAGGTGAGAAATCAAAGGCACCCCAGAATTAAATGAATCTCTTAAGTTCATGCAGGGGTAAGCTTAGGATGCAAGGCCAGGTGCCAGATGCCAGACATGCCTAATGCCAGATATGCTGCTATGACTATTCCCCTACACCTCATCGTAATACACAACTTGTGTGCATAAGATGGACAGCCCTCCCCATCTCCTCTGACTGCACTCCTGTGTGGATACCCAGACTCTTCTATCACCCTCTGATGGTGGAACTGGTAGCCCATTAAGAGAGAATCATCACAGGACAGCTCCCTTGTGCCAGCTTTGCGTTGATGAAGAAAGAACCTCACTGCCATTTAGGAGCATACTGAATAAGTGGGCCCTGGAGCCAAGAGCCCTGGGCTGGGCTGCTCAGCCCTGCTGTTGCCAGCTCCTACTGTGATCTTGAGCAAGGGACTTCCTCTCTCTGCATGCCCTCTTGACTCCTGGCCTGTTCTGATGCTCCCAGATTCACATTCTCCAACTGCCCAAACATCCTGAATGGTCACTTAAATCCGTTTCTTACTTCCTACAAATTACATTTCGCTTCTGTTCTTCTTATTCTCTTCCTGGCCTTCCCTATTTGCTGTGCTGAGTTCAGTTAACACTCTGGTGTGGGCACGAACATTTCCAATGCAAAACTCACCCACCCCCAGTGCCTGCTGGATTTGTTAAAAAAAATACCCGTTGGGCCCGCCCCTTTCAGGGCAATGCCAGACCAGGGGATGGAGCCCTGGGTCTCTTCACTTTGCGCCACATTATCACAGAAAGGTGGATTAGAAGTTATCTCCGCTCTGCTTTCTCTCAGAGCTCCTTGGCAACACAGCCACCTCGATATAAATACACACTAGAAATGTGCACAGCCTCATACTAACAGTGGAAGCCTTCAGAGGCTGGGGCGGGTCGGAGGCGTGGGGGTGGTGCAGCACAGATACTGCCAGGGAGCAAGGACGTCACATCAGGAGATCCTCAGGATGCAAAGGGGTGCCAGCAGCACTGCTTCAAGGTCAAATATGGCACTCATCAAATAGAACGCCTGTGATCCCTGATAATTTTCTGGTGTGCGTGCTAAGTTGCTTCAGTTGTGTCCAACTCTTTGTGACCCCTTGGACTGTAGCCCAACAGGCTCCTCTGTTGATGGGATTCTCCAGGCAAGAATACAGGAGTGGGTTGCCATATCCTCCTCCAGAATTCTCTGGCACCCCACCCCAAATGCTGGAGATCTTTCATCTCTCTAGATAGTTACAGATTTCACAATTGAAGCTTCTTTTGCATTCTTTGCAATTAAATCAAGAGCGGAATCACCTTTCCTTTCTTTGTTTCCCTAATAACTTTTTCTTCCTGGTGTTGCTAATGTTCCATTCAGGTTGAAATTCTGTTGCTTTTGATCACTGGTCATATCAAGATCTACAAAGAATCAAGGTTAAAATCAAACACAATGAAATTGTGCTTCTGTGTGTAATAATGTGTAACATTTTAGGATTTCACTAATGAAAGGAATTATAAACCAGTCCACTCCTAGCATATCGTTAACTCTGGTGTCTAAGATAGTATCAAATATTCAGGAAACCAATGCAAAATGATTCTCATGATTAATACTGGTTCAGTAGCATGCCATTTCCTTCCACTGGCCCTGTTCTAGGTAGGACCAAAAACTCAACTACCTGCAAACATGATTCAAGCACATTTAGGTGATGCATGCTTAAAAGACTGCAAAAAAAAAAAAAACTCTCTTTGCTTGGAGGCAAGAGAATAAAGCCCCCCAATACCTCTCATGTATATGATAGTCCTCTTAAGATTTAGTCATTAGGATCTGTCAGGAATTTCCAAACTACAAAGGACCTGAAAAGAAAATACAATAAAGACATGAGAGACCTAAAATGCCAGGCCAAAGAGAAGAACCAGAAGGAGCAAGATTTGTTCACTGTAAATATTTTAAAACTGTATCCTTATCTTGGTTCAGTTCTGTGTGCTGTCTTGTCTTTAATAATTGTAAATATTTAATGTACTATAGCTCCATCTCCTTACTGATATAGGAAAGATGAATAAATCCATATGCACAGGATGTGTGTTTTCACTTGCTGTGCAGACTGCTTGAAAGAGAGCGGTCTATGAGGGACTGCTGTGGATGGTTGTACCCTGGACAAGGGTGCCTGCCTGGTAGAAGGGGCTGAGAAACAAGCCCCAACCACTCAGCTCAGGGGTTGCTGGGTCGGTTCTGAGCTAACAAGCAAACAATTCCTTTCTGCAATTAGCTGGGACTGGAGGGTGTTTTGGTTTGGTTTGGTTTGGGGTTTTGCAATTCACAGTTTACTAGTGTGAAGGAAATAGAGCAGATCAGATAGGAAAAGTGCTTCTGTTTAATAAAAAGCAAAATCTAGCAACTTTTATGTCTCAGTATGATTTTCTTTAAAATGAAAGTATAGGAATTTTCCATCTGTTTACTCCTTTAGCAGCTTAAGCCCTATCTTGGGACTCGATTTTCTTTGCAAACTGACCAAAAGAAACTTCTGAAAGCAAGAATCTACTACAAGAGGAAGGAGGGAGGAAGGCAGTGAGGAAAGAAGGTGTTTCCAGAAGCCTGGTTCTCTGAAGACCTTCTATCCGGCATCCGCCCCACTCCTGATCCCTGACTTGGTTTTCCCCAGCAGGTAACCAGGTCTTCATTGCCTTCAGTTCCTCCAGCCTTCTCATTATTCCATTCTTGCTCAATTCTGATCCTGCCTCCATGATTCCCTCACTCCAGGGACTGTGGATGCTTTGGTTCTATTAAAGGCAGTCAGTATCACCTGTTTTCTAGGTGCTAGCAGAAAAGCCGGAGAAGGCAATGGCACCCCACTCTAGTACTCTTGCCTGGAAAATCCCATGGACAGAGGAGCCTGGTAGGCTGCAGTCCATGGGGTCGCTAAGAGTCAGACATGACTGAGCGACTTCACTTTCACTTTTCACTTTCATGCATTGGAGAAGGAAATGGCATTCCACTCCAGTGTTCTTGCCTGGAGAATCCCAGGGACGGGGGAGCCTGGTGGGCTGCCGTCTATGGGGTCACACAGAGTCGGACACGACTGAAGTGACTTAGCAGCAGCAGCAGCAGCAGAAAAGCAGAAAGAGGAACCCTAGAGATTCTAGCTGGAACCATTGTCAGGAATAGCCTTCCACAGTTGGTGTGACCTTGTAAAGAAGAAACCTGGGAAACACCTGTAAGGCCCAAACACTCAATTCACATCTTTGAATTGTAATCATTAAAGGAGGAAGCTTTCAGTCACTCTGTAAAACAAGTAGGGTAGGCAAGGCAGCCTGATGCTATGCTTAGGAGAGCTGGCTCTGAGGCCAGGTGGCCTGAATTCCAACCCATCGCCACAGTTTTAACATAGAGGGTTCCTGAGCACGGACTCCAGTGGTCTCTGTCTCCTCATCTCTAAAGAGAGAGTAATGGAAGTTCGAGTCTCATTGGGTTGTCCTAAGAATTAAGTGTAAATTTGCCTAGAGCAATATTTGAAAGGTTAAGTGGTCAAGGTGTATTGGCAATTATTATGATTATTATGCTCAAAAGAGTTGGGGCAGTAGAGCTCTGAGAAACTTCTACTGCTTAGGAGAAGTTAGAGGTAGATTACTTTCCAAATTTGGCCATTAAGATGTTCAGTTTCCATGTTAGGGAAAGCCAGAGGCACAGTAGGCTTACATAACACCCAAAAGCACCAAGCACACACAAGTATACATACTCGTGCACATGTATACATACTCGTGCACATGTAGATTCATCTTGCAGCCATACACACACACATGCACAACTCCAGAAATAGCCTGGGGCAGTATATCCAATCAAAGTTGTATGGATGGTGGCAGACTTTATTTGGCTTAGCTACCATCCAACTGATTCCTGACCTAAATGCCGAGAGGCCATGATACAAACTGGGGTGTGCCAGGGTCAGATCTCTACTGGGTCTGCAGAAAGACAGTTGACAGAGGGTTTGCTGCTACAAAAGCCTCTGAGAACTCCATCCTTTCTTCTCCCTCACCCTTCCCCTTTGTCTCCAGGAGTTTCAGGGGATAGTATGAGCCATTGTTAAAGATCTTGGGCTGGAGAGTCCCAGCTGCCAACACCTAAAGATGGAGGTAGGTGGCAATGTTGTTGTTGATGACCTATTCTCCAGAGAGACTGAAGCAATGTCAGAGCATCTTAGCTCAGTACAAAGAGGGTGTCCAGTAAACAGTTGCTGAATAAATGGCCAAAAAAGTAATGATAGATTCCAGCTCCAGCCACTTATTGGCTAATAGCCTTGCGTAAGTCACATACCCTTTCTTTCGCTTCCTCAGACGTAAAAGGGAGATAAACATACCAATCCATAGGACTATGTGGAGATTGAATATTAAACCAAATTAGAGACTCGGTATACAATGGTATCTTTCCTCTCCAAAGTGTAGGGCCCCCAGGGTAGTGCAAGCAAGGAATGGTCTCTTTGAGAAAGACAGTTGTGGACTATGTAGTTTAACATAGAACTAGGAAGAATGGTGCTTGAGAAAGAGTTTGTGATGAGGACAAACTCATCACAGTTAAGAAAAGCTGTTATGTGCATTTCCCTTTATGGGGCAGACACAATGCAGTTCTCCCATCTCAGGATGCTCACTAAGAAATCCATACTTCACCAGGCCTCCTGGCTTATGAGGCAGGTGCAATCCGCCCAGTGTGCCCTTTGAGAGGTAGAAGTCTCCCTGAGTTTTTGCTGTCTGTATCAGTTTTATGGCCTCTTTTTGCTTTGCTCATTTAGTTAGTTAGTCTTTAGGGAAAATGGGCTAGGCTAGGGAGCAGAGAAAGCAAGACTCAAATGTGCCTGAAGCCAGGTCCCAATACCAATCGAACAAACCAGATACTCTCACAGGCAGAGGGAGCAGCTCTGTTTACTGAAGCCAAACAGGGATCTTTAATGGGCTTGACTGGTTAAAATTCTAGGACAGCCTCCCACTGTCTGATTTTCTAGGTATTTCAAGGCATTTCCAAGTTTCTCAAAAGCATAAAATATTGAGACATACTGAGGTCTATCTCTTTTTCATCTACCTATCACAAATTCACTTTAAATCACTGTAATAAGCACACATGAATGCCATGTTGTAGGGTGTATTTGGATGCAGGATACATCAGGAAATCATGAGAGTGTGCTGTAAGCGCCAGGCGGGTGGGAACCACTGCACCAGACCACTATTTTATGTCCCTCTTGGGACTTGACGATCATAAATATTCTTCCCACAATTTCCAGCTGTATTTCTCAGTAGGATATGGGAAATTGCTCTGCAGTCTCTAATTTGCCACTTTTTGTGTGTGGATTTAAAGATGTTTTAATAGTTTTCTTATCTCTCATGACATCTTTCTTATGTGCTGTGGGGGATTCCTCTCCTCCCTACACTTTCTCTCTCACTCCTGCCTAAAGATGTGTCATTCCTTCATCACCTATTCAACTAGTGTTAAGAACCAGAGATGTACACTGAATAAGACAGACAGTTTCTGCTCTCATGGCTCCATGAACTCAGTCTCATGAGAGACAGAATACATGCATAACTTATGTAAATAAGTGATATAAGATAGATACTTTGATGTTCTGTCCAAAGCGCTCTTCAGGACAGGAGATGCCACTCTCAGCTGCTGGGAGTTCTTCCAGATATAAGCCTCAGCCCAACCCTTGTAGATATTTCCTTAACTAAAGAGGGTTACTTCACCCAAGGTCATGCCCTGGTCCCAGGGTATTCCATATCCAATGCCATTTGACCCATTGCTTACTCTAGACAACCATGAAGGGCCATCTAGCTTCTAAACTCCCCAGATGTGCAAGCTAAATACTTTCTTCTCAAAGGTTGAACTGTGAAACCGCCAAAATTCTGTTAGCAACCAATAGGCCTTCTTCTATCAACTTTTCGTAAACAAGACATCAGAGAGAAAAACTGAGAACTGGTAATGGCCAGTGACATTCTAGGGGCTTGCAGTCTCCAGAAATAGGAAGAGCTGGGCTGATGGTGGCAAGAATCTTGAAAGCAATGCATGTTTGGAGTGGTGACTTTTTCACATTCCAGTGGTTCTGAGTATTGTAGAGCCAGATAGAAAAGAATGCCTCCTGAGCAAGGCAATGATATGTTAATAAAAGCCTGAGAAGTACTGGAAACTGCATTGAAAGCTGTGAACATCAATCCACCTTTCAACCATAGAACAAAGAACAGGAACCAACCATCACTAGTAGATAAAGCATAGAGCCAAGGGCGATTCACATGGGTTATCTGTTGACAACACTGAGCTTAAATTGCCCTCGCCTTTTTGAAAATGAGTAATGCTTTTGAAAACTTCCTGGTAACAGCTGTTGGAATTTAAAATAAAATGCATATTTAGGATGATAAGAGAAAACAGAATACATTCTTCATTAAAAAAAAACTGAAAATAAAAGAAAAATCAAGGAAGTATGGAAACCAGAAATCAAAAAAGAATGAGACAGATTTAAGATGAAATAAATAAATTATAACAATAAAAGTAAATAGGTTTAGCTTGTTTAATAATAGGTCAATTGTTTCATACAGAGTGGAAAAACCTATTTAACTTTAGAGACAAATTATAAATACATTAAAATAAAGCTTTGATTAAAAGTGTAGCATATGGTTACCAACAGAAAGCAGGAGTCACAGCTTTCGTTGTGAGGAGTCATGATGCTCAGCGGAGGAGGTTACAGGTTCTTTCCCCTCCCTTCTGTCTGCTTAGTTTCTCTCTCCTGCGCTGCTTTCTGGAGATGAATCACAGCTTCACAGACAGATCTGAGGGAGAAAATCAAAGAACTATCTTCCACATGGACAGGACATGGTAAGGCCTGATGTGTCAGAAACATGTGGCAGAGTATATGAGGCAAGAAGGAGAAAGGCACCGAGATAAAGATGCAAGACGGTGTGATCGAGAGAGATTTCATCAGACTAGGAGAGCGAGTGTCCTCTAAAACAGGAGATTGTCAAAAGCCTCCTTGAAATGGTCAAGAGAGACACAAGTAAAATTAGAATTCCAAGCTTGACTTACCCCGACCACTTTTTTAAAATGAAACACCAGTTAAAGACCAGACTTTCTCAAAGAATCTCAAAATTTTTCAGAAATTAACAACAACAACAAAATAATAATAATTTACAGGTCATATTCTTGGCAGTAATAGAATGTTACTAGCAGTAATTTACAAAACAGTAAACCAGAAATTACAGACATTTATTTCAGTTAAATCCCCAACTACTTATAAACTGTAAACTTTATTTTTTTCTAAAATTCTTTTGTTAGAGAGCAAATGAAATGGTAACAATTATTTAGAAAGCAATGTATAGAATTTGGCCAAAACTTAATAAGAATATTCATAGTCCAATTTTTATTATTAAACAGGAAAAAAGAAAATAACATAACAATTCACATCATGAAAGTATAAAGAGAACATTTAAAAATATAACAAAAAGAAAGGAAACATTAACAAAGACAGAAGCAGAAGTATTATTAAAAGTGATAAAATTGAAAAATGGGCTGATTATTTGTAAAGACCAGTGAACACGGACAAATATCTAATCGCTATAATTTAAGAAAAGTGACAGATATACAATATTAAAAATAGGAAACATAATTACAAATTTTCAAATTTTAAGCATAGAGTTGATCAGAGTACCCGTATGACTGATTAATGATTTGGAAGGAACAAAGTTAAATTCTTAGTCACACCAAACCCCAAATCAATTCCAGATAGATTAAGGTGCAAAAATAAAATATCTGTAAATATTTATATTTATTAGCAGTATAGATGCATTTTATAAATATGAAATATTTAATTAATTGTATCATATTAAAAAACCAAAACTCCTATACAGGAAAAAAAAAAACTAAAAGGCAAATGACAAATTTCTAATTTGTCATGAATAGTATTTCTAATAAATATAACAAAATATCAGTGATCCTAGTACATAAAACATATGAATATAAAAATAAATAGAAACTAATAAAATAGCAATCTCAAAAGTCAAATGCATGTATCTGAAATATTTGGAGTTTTTTAAATTGTAACAGATATGTTCATTTAAAAGTGGTAATAAGAACCTACCGTATAGCATATAGGAACTCTACTCAATACTCTGTAATGGCCTATATTGGAAAAGATTCTTAAAAAGGAATAGATATATGTGTATGTAAAACTGATTCACTTTGCTATACACCTAAAACTAACACAACATTGTAAATCAACTATATCCCAATAAAAGTTATTTTAAAAACTGAGAAAAAAGTGAGAGTTTTTGGCCTATTGAATTGGAAAACATTAAAAATAATAATCATCTTTTGATATAAACTTTTTGGGGTATAGTTGGGATATGTATCAACAAATTCTTTAGAATGTGTATACATTTCTCCTGGAATTTCACTTCTAGGAAGGTATCCCAAGGAAATAATCTGACCAATGTGTAACTATTTAGTTACAGTGATTATTGCTATATTAAAAAAAAAATAATATTCCCAAATTGAGAGCAGTGTTAATTTTTAGCAAAAGGGGAATGGTAAAGTTAATTGTGGACCCTCTGTGTAACTAATAAAAAATAATATGGCACACCTATATTTATTAATCCTGAAAGATGCTATTAATTATAGTATATTCATAAAGAGCACATTACAGTATAAACAGTAATATTCCATTCTTATTTAAAAATACATATATGTATAAACATGTATTTATTATGTTTGCATATTCTTCAGACATTTCTGTTATTTATGGGTGAGACTGGGAATGACTGTTGATCTTTTATATTTTGTACTTTATAATATATTCTGTTATTTTACACAAGAGAGAGAAGAGAACATTAAGTAAAACCAACTACATTTTTTAAAAAACCGGAGGCACTGGCTATGGTAGAGCTTATACAGTTCTACCTTTATTTTCTTTTGTGTGTTTTAGATATGGGTCCATTTTCACATTCATTTTGTGCCTGCATCATTATTCCCTCAAGGACAATTCATTATTGCTTTGTGTGCCCAGCATTCTATGTATTGTGCATATTATTAAATGTTAGCATTTCAGGGAAAGAAGAAAGGAAGGCAGGGAGAAAGGAGTGGGGGCAGAGAGATGGAAAAAGAAAAGAAGGGCATAAGGGAGGAAAGGAGGAAAAGAGGGAGTAAGGAGAAGATAAGAGGGAAGGAGAGGGGAAAGGAAGGAAGGAGGGAGGGAGGAAACGACAGGGGGAGAGAGAAGAGAAAAGGGGAGGAAGGAAGGAAGAAGGGGAGGGAGGGCGGGCTGAAGGGGAACAAGGGGAACAAAATTTGGCTATAGGCATCATTTCTGCACAAACATGCTTTTACCTCCTGGAGATAGAACCAGAATCCCAACCAGGCTGCCTCCTACACCCAGGCCACATTTCTGCCATGCCACTCTGTTTCAGATACCTTGTGATGCTGTTGGGCTCAGACCAGTGGGAGCCAGTCTAAGAAACTCTTTTCCCACAAGGTATGAGTGCTTTTGCAGATGTTTGCTAACATATCAACAGCTGGAGCACTGCCTAACACAGTTCCTCAATCACAGCAGACATTACCTAATTGATAAGGGCGTCCCTCTGAGCACGGCAGCCTGTTCCCAGTTCTGTGTGACACACAATCAAACTCTGTTCCCTTTCCCTGTGACATCAACATTCTTGGCTAGGCCGTTGGAGGGGAACTCCTTTTCCACCCAAGATAAACTGAAATCTTGGGACAGAACCATTCCCCAAGGATCTGCACCGCCACATTCTCCCATCCACTCCCATCTTCCCGGTCCACACAGTGCTCCAACTCTAGCCATGAGCTGCTCTTCAGGCCTCACTGACATTGACCCCAGTACAGCTGTAACTCTTCACCAGCTCCTTGTGACAGCGGGAAACAGATTGGAAGAACCAGGCATCTGGTGTCAGTGGACGTACACACATGAACCTCTGGGGCTGGGACCATCTCTCCCTCTCCTTCCTCTGTGCCCTCCCTCCACACATACACACACATTTATGCATCAACACTGACAACGTCCATCTGGTCTTTTCTGGCTACAGGGTTGTGGTGATAGCATATTTCCTTAATAGCATTTGGGGATGGCCTGTGAACCCAAGAAGCAATAGGCCCTGGCTACCTATGGCCAGCTCAGGCCACTGCACAGAGAGAAACACAAAAGAGCCCAAATTAGAGGAAAACCCCCTGAAATGCAGCGCTAGACAAATCCATCTTCTGCCACTTCTTATGCCTATTGGACGACCCTGTAGGTGTTGAGATCCTTGAGATCCTAATATAGCATGTCCCTCAAGTACTATGATCCTTATCTGGGTTGAAAAGGAAATTTTTGCTACTAAATAGTCCCAGGCCCCTGAGATTAAAGGAAATACACAATCAGTAGGAGAAAGGACATCAGAGTTTGGATTGGGGATGGGGGGAGGCTTTATATTAGTGGGAGGAAGGGAAGTTTCAATAAATGAAAGGTTAGTTTGTCTTGTAGCATAATGGAGAATTTAGAGCCAAATAGACACAAATGCAAACACTGGCTCTGCCAGTTACTAGCATTATAACTTGGGGCAAATTTGTCTCTCTCAGCTTTCATTTTCTCATGTAGTTCTTACAAAGATTCAGTGAGAAAATGTATATAAATCCCTGGTCTGGAGTAAGGAGTAAAAGCAATTTTAAAAATGTGTATGAAGAGTTTTGAAGTCAGTTTCTTGATATATGTGTCTAGATTGCCAGTTCTTCCTTTTTTCAGGTTGGTATTATCTTGCCATTCCATAGTAAATCGTGACATAATTAGCATAGTTGTCTGTAATCAGAAGTAAACAGTGCCCAGCATTTAAAAGAGAATGATAGAATGGGAAAAGTCTCAAAATCATCTTACTCAGCCCTGGGCCTTTTACAGATGAGGCACCTAAGGCCTGAGGAGGGAAAGTGAGGACATAATTGATGCTAGGGAGCTTGACCCCAAGCCTCGCCATGTGTCTTTTGTCTCTGGCAGCACCTCGGGTGTTGGGGGAGTCGTGGGCCTAGGCCCTAGCCCCTTAACAAGTGGATGCAGCAGGGTGAGCTCAGGTGCTCATTCACCCCGGCCTCTAGAGCAGTCATACTGTGCCTCTTGAGGCTTCAGGAAAATTTTTTCATATTTTCTTGGTTTATTGTTGTCAAGGCTGGGTCTCCACTGGAGTGTTCAGTCTCAGATTTTGCTAAAATACCCACTTTGTAGAAAGTTAGGGTTGATATAGAATACACCCCACCCCCATGCTCATACCTATTGACTTGTAGTGAGGTGACTTCATCCTGACTAGCTATGAGTGGTGGGTGGGAGTGACTAAAATTCGAGCCCTGGGTCCATGAACAGGCTTAACATTTGCACCCCCCAGGGTTGCCCAGGGTGCCTGGGGAGAGCCTAGTGGAGTCTGATCACTAGTGGGTCGTTGAGGGGTCAGGGGTCACCTTCATAGGTGGCCAATGGAGACTGAGCTGGTCTCTAAACCCCCAATACAGTGAGGGGCCCTGGCCTGGTTCACCTTGCTTTGGCCTTTTGCTCTGTCCCTGGTCCCATAACCCTGGGAGACCTTGAGCAATCATACCCCTCCTTCTGAGTTTCTTCAAGGTGGAGAAGAATGGTTGCGAGAACTTCTTTCAGATTCAACACTGTGGGATGCTCACCATGCTGGCCACCCATCCCTCCCCACCTTGTGGGCCTCTGCAACCCCAACTAAAACTAGAGCCGAGCCCACAGGGCCCCTGCTCACTCCCTACCCCTTGGAGAATTTGCGTCTCCAGAGGGAAGGGTATCATGCAGAATTTCTCTTTCATTCACCTGAGTACAGCCAATGTTTCCTGTCATGGGAGCCTCTCAAAGACTGGACTAAGTAAACTTCTATTTTCATATCTCATTCTCTTGAAGAGAACACAGCCATAACTCCACAGAGTAAACACACACGGTCTAATCTTTCTCCTCACTGGGACAGTTTGTTGAAATTGGTGAAATGATGCAGACCCTGCCGAAATGGTTTGATAAGAGCTGTAAGTCCGACTTTGTGATTATTAAACAGAGGGAGTTTAACTCAGCTGTTTCTGATAGTTTTAAAAAGAACCCTCTCTCTTAGTTGAATCTTACTCCCTGCCATGTGTACACATGACTTATACATATATGAAGCTCAAACATCTATCGAGACACCCCTGACTTCTTGTTTCCTTAGGGAGGGTGTCTGTGCCTTTATAGAGAGAGAAAATCCCACCTCAATTTTGTGATCACTCATTGGGTTATTAGTGACATCATGAAAGAGAAGCCACAGTCTGAATGATTCATACTGCACAAGAATTATGCTGAAAAAAGAGTAGTCAGTGGAGTTTTGGATACATAAGTTTTTCTTAGAGCAGGCATCAGCAAAGGGCAATCCACAGGTCAAATCTGGCATATGGCCAATTTTTTTATGGCTACAAATCTACATTTTTGAATGGTTAAAAAAGTCAAAAGAGGAATAGTGTTTCATGACACAGGAAAATTATATTAAATTCAAATTTCAGTGTCTACAAAAAGATTTATTGGAATACAGCCTCATTCATTCATTTAAATATCATCCTGTGGTGCTTTCAGGCAGACAGACTTGAGCCATATTTACTATCTGGACATTTACAGAGAATGTTTGCTGATTTCTGGGCTAGAAAAGTTTTAGAAGTTTTTCTTAATACAAGTATATTTTTCATACCATTTCACAGATGAATGAACTGGGAGAAGGAGACTTTAATGAATGTTCTCAATGTGTTTGAGTCCAAATGAAGCAGATTTCTCACCCCTACAAAGCTGAATTCCCTTCTAATCCCTCCACAATGCACTGGCCATCAGAAGATATCCCCCACAGAAGGGCTGTTGAAATGTCCATTAAGAAAAATTGATTCTGAAGTGTGACATCATGTCCTTGAAGATACATGATATCATGACAGGACATGATATAATGTCCTGTGCAAAAATAAATTGCATTGTCAGAGCCTCAGTGGCTTTAGGAGGAAAGATATGGCTGTGAAAATAAAATCATAATTTGTGAAACTGTGATATTTGTGGAAGGAATGTTCAGCATTGAGATTTCTTCCCTTTATAGTAACCACTACACTTTGTGTTAGCTGTTCCGTGACTACTGACTTGCCTCCTTTGTTCTTTCATTGAAACACCTCCTAAGAACTGAGTTTCCCATGCTTATTTTATTTTTAGGCTTTTGCCTTCACTCAGTGATATTTCTCAGGAAGGTCACTTTTCAATTCAACTTCTTACATACCATTAAAGCAACACCAGGTTGAGAATTCCCAGAACTTCTTCTTTTTTTCCCTTAAATTCATTTTTAATGAAAACACTGAGGATTATGAAATCATCTAATTCATTTAAGTGCTGTAGGAAGTTTCAGAGAAAATATGTACAGCCATATCCTATATGCCAGAGTATAGGTGGCCTAAGAAAAGGGAGGGGGAGAAATTTTCCCTTCTTGGATGAAATGCATAAATTCTGTTATAGTTCATAAATGATGGTCCCAAACCCAAATTTTGTGTGCTGTTTTCACAGACAATACCCTACTGACCCAAGAGTGTTTTCCCAGCTCAGAATACCAGTTGAGAACAGAGTGTCTGAGTTCCCATACCCTGTCTAAGAGTCTTATCCCTGCAAAATCACCTTCATTCCCCACCATCCAGTGCACCTCATATCTCATTTAATACAAATTCATGTTGAAGACTGGAAAAGAGATTCCAGGTTAACTGCTACTTTTGAGTGACTTCTCTGTGTCAGACACTGCATGAGCGACTGCCCTGGACTTTATATTAATTCTCACAACAGCCGTCAGTGATGCTCATTGTTAGCCACATTTTACAAGGGGAAACCAGGGCTTGTAGAGGTTAATTATTTTGTCCCAAACTGCACAGCTATAAATTCTAGGAATTCAAGTCAGCCCAATACTGACAGTGTTTGCCACCCTCATCCCTGCCCAAGTTGCTTCTCTAAATAAAATGAATCAGACTGAAACTGCTTTTGGAGTGATTTGAGTTTGACATAGGAAGATTTTCCCAAGAGTCAGTAATGTTAAATGTTAGAACATAAAGAAGGGTCTTGTGGAATCACTTCAGGAAAACTCTAAAATAATCTATCCTGCATTTCTATGGTGAACAACTTCTAAGTTGAACATGCTTTCTTTCTTTTTTTAATTGAAGTATAGTTGATTTATGATATTGTGTTGGTTTTAGGTATAGAGCAAAGTGATTCAGTTGTATATATTTTTCAGATTATGTTCCATTATAGGTTATTACAAAACATTGAATATAATTCCTAGTGCTATACAATAAATCCTTGTTGCTTATCTGTTTTACCTATAGTAGTTTGTATGTATTAATTCCATACCCCTAATTTGTTCCTCTCACCCTCCTTCTCCCTTTTGGTAACCGGAAGTTTGTTTTCTCTGAGTCTGTTTCTGTTTTGCATACAGATTCATTTGTATTATTTTTTAGATTCCACATATAAGCTCTATCATATAGTGTTTGTCTTTGTCTGACTTCACTAAGCATAATATTCTCTAGGTTCATCCTTTTTGCTACAAATGGCAATATTTCCTTCTTTATGGCTGAGTAGTATTCCATCATGTGTGTGTGTGTGTGTGTGTGTGTGTGTGTGTACACACAATGTGCGTGATGTATATGTATATACACACAATGTTTATATATGTGTGTACACAGTGTTTATATATATGTATGTGTGTGTATACACACACACACATGAACACCATGTCTTCTTAAGTCAATCATCTGTTGAAGGACACTCAGGTTTTTTCATTGTCTTAGCTATTGTAAATTGTGCTGCTATGAAAATTGGAGTAAATGTATCTTTTTTAAAAAACATTTATTTATTTATTTATTTTGACTGTGCTGGAATTTTGTTGATGGGCAGGCGATTGGGGGCTACTCTCTAGTTGTGGTGCACAGGCTTCTAATTGCAGTGGCTTCTTTTTTTGCAGAGCATGAGCTCTAGGGCACATGGGCTTTAGTAGTTGCAGCTTGCAGTTTCTAGTGCACAGGTCCAGTAGTTGTGGCACATGGACCCAGTTGCTCTGTGGCACGTGGAATCTTCCTGGGTCAGGGATTGAACCCAGGTCTCCCGCATTGGCAGGCAGATTCTTCACCACTGAGCCATCAGGGAAGCCCTGGAGTGCATGTATCTTTTTAAGGTGATACCCCATTGTGGTTTGATTTTCATTTCTCGTATAATAAGTGATATGGAGCATCTTTTCATGTGACTATTTTTCATCTGTGTCTTCTTTGAAAAAATATCTATTTAGGTCTTGTGCTCATTTTTAAAATCTTATACAAATATTTTATTTTTATTTTCTTATTAAAGTATAGTTGCTGTGTAATATTATATGTTACAGGTGTACAGTATAGTGATTCACAATTTTTAAAGGTTATACTCCACTTATAATTGTTATAAAATATTGACTGGAGTGGATTGCCATTTCCTTCTCTAGGGGATCTTCCCAACCCAGGAGCTGAACCCATGTCTCCCACTTAGCAGGCAAATTCTTTACCACTGAGCCACCTGGGAAGCCTATATATATATATATATATATATATATATATATATATGTATCTTCTTTATCCATTCATCTGTCAATGGGCACTTACACTGCTTTCATATCTTGGTGGTTGTAAATAATGCTGCTATGAACATTGGAGTGCATGTATCTTTACAAATTAGTGTTTTTGTTTTTTCAGATATATACCCAAGAGTGGGGTTGTAGGGTGATATGATAGTTCTATTTTTAGTTTTTTGTATTATTGTTGTGTTATTTTTAGTACTTTTAGTTTTTTCCATGGTGGCCGCACCAATGTACGTTCTCACCAACAGTGTATGAGTATCCCCTTTTCTCCACATCCTCGCCAGTATCTGTTATCTGTGTTCTTTTTGATGATGACCATTCTGACCAATGTGAGGTGATATTGCATTGTGGCTTGGATTTGCATTTCCCTTTTGATTAGTGATGTTGAAAATCTTTTCATGTGCCTTTTGGCCATCTGCATTTTTTCACTGGAAAAATGTCTACTCAGTTTTCTGCACATTTTGTAATTGGAATTTTGGGGTTTTTTTGATATTGAGTTGTATGGGCTGTATACATACGTCAGAAATTAACCCCTTATCAAGTCATATCATTTGCAAATATCTTCTCCCACTCAGTAGGTTGTCTTTTCATTTTGTTGATGGTTTCTTTTGCTGTACAAAACCTTCTAAGTTTAATTAGGTCCCATTTGTTTATTTTTGTTCTTATTTCCTTTGCTTCAGGAGATGGATCCAACTTGATAGGTTTTTTTAAAATTTATATTGGGTTGTATGAACAGTGCTTTCTTGAAGTTAATATTTTAAAATCCTTAAAATTCTGAAGCCATTTGGCAAGTTAGGACCAGAGTTAGAATTTCTGGACTTCTCTATCTCATTAGCCATCACATCCAAGCAAAACCCCCCAGATATTCAGTGGGCAGTTGCACTGGGCCCAACTTGTGCAACTTGGACCCAGACGCTACTCAGGAGAACTCTGATAGAGAGCTGAACCACTGAACACTGCTCAGCTATGACACTTAACACTTGCCTTTTCTCCCTCTCTCTGATGTTAATGGCTGATTTCCCCAAGGTTCTTTTTTCACCTTTTAACCATGTGTCTGTCACCTCGGCTTGTTAATGGCTTTTGGGCATCCTTTGGCACAGTGCATCACTATGCAGTTCCATAGAGACTCCTGCCAGCCTCTCTCCTTGGTTAGGGGTTGCTTACAAGTTGTAAATCAGCATATAAGTCACAGTTAAATGTTTACTCAAGAACTTTCTGAACAGCCTGGGAGTGTGGTTTACAGTATAGGATGGTGGAAGGATGCTTCAAGCAGAAACCAGCTTGGGGGACAGATTGAGTCATGCCTCTGGGCAGCATTTGAGGATACCATTCTGTAAGATGAGGTCCCTCAGCACTTGGAGCACAAGAGAAGGCACATTCGTCTAGAAGAGTACCACAAAAAATAAAGAAATTGCTGCACCAGAATTTCCCACAGGAGTCCTAGCTGAGTACCCACTCTTACTCTGAAGCCTCAAGTATCAGTTTGTTCTTGTTTTAGACTATTTTTTTTTGAGAATATGGATTGCTGTATCACCACAAAACAGGAGATCCTCATACCTTCTTGCCCTGTGGGTACAGAAGGGACCTGGGAGAGTCACTTCCAGTCACAGGCAGCAGCTTATTTCATTGTTGATGGAAACAGATGATGAGTTACAAAATAGCAATTTTGCACAAAATTGGAACCACTTGGGTGGTATGAATACCAGCTTTTCTTTAAGGAAGAAGACACTCTGTTTAAAGCATGTCCTTCATATAAAAATTCAAAAATCTAAAATGCAGGGCATCATCTCTTAGGCTACTTGTGACTTTTAGGAATAAAGTCAAAACATTTGGGAAATGATGCTGTGGACTTCCTCGAACTCAAATATCTGACCCCTATTCATGAGAGATTTGATGCAGCCAGAAAGTGAGCAGACTTTCCATTGCTAGTTCCTTAAAGGGTAGCAAGAAGAAGGCCATTCTTAAGCCTGTGGAAAGAAAAAGCTGGTGCTTCTTCTCATTTGAGGCTTCTCATCCAGGGAGCAGGAATTTGGGCAACAAGAATATAAAAGGTGCCTTGGGACCAGCCTGGCCAACTAATCAGGCTAGAGCTCTCAACAAGGACAGGAAGATGGCCAAATCAAGTAAATGTATTTCAAGAGAAGGGATTTCAACAGGCTTAAGGGATTCATTGAAAAGCCTCTACAGAAAAGAGATCAAGGGTCAGACAGGGGCCCTGAGACACCCAGGTGTTCTTGCAGGAACCAAATTCCACAAAGCTCCTGCATTGTTACCATTCACTAAAAAAAGACGGAAGGTAAATGGCAGTCCAGCAAGCAAACCCTGGGCTTTATAGGAGCTGAGACACACACCAAAGTGACTGAGAAATTGTAAAATGGACTTATTCCCAGAGAGGGTGACAAAGAAATCTGAAAAATGTGTTTAAGAAAGGCAGGAAATCGGAAACAGGATTTAAGATGTAACCTTTCAGGGGACACAGAGGAAGGTAAAGGGAAACACTATCCCTTTATTAGGTGGGGGGAAAAAGAGGAAGAAATGACCATAAGCCCTCTCCCAAGGTCTGAGGTCTGGGAGGTTCATTTAGCCTGTGAATGTGACTTGAAAATGAGAATGAAAAATGAGCATTCCTTAAGAGCATACAGTGCTTTACAGCTTTCAATGTACTTTCCAGGCATCTTATTGGAGCCACCTCACAAGTTAGTGGAAATATTTGGGAGGTAGGTAACACACAAGGAGAAAAGGCATGAGTAGGCTAGACGTTGATGCCTACATCAGATCATGAACACAGTTTGACTTACACAGTCTGAGAACTTGTGTCCCAGGCCACTAAGAGACCTTTCCAGGTGTACCACAAACCATATGGCAGGTTGGAATAATTCAAGGTATTAATAACTTTCTTAAAACTCAGTCCCTATGTCAGAAAACCCCTGGCAAGACAAAAACGATGCTACATTACTTTTCAGGCACATAGAAGTGAATAGGAAATTACATTTCTTACCCATGAATTCGTTCATCCAAAAAGTATTTGTGAAGGACCTACTATGTGTGAAGTGCTATCCTAGATTCAGTGACAGCCAACATTGTGTCATAAATGTCAGGCCAATATAATTAACAGACTTGACATTTGGATTAGAATTTATCCTTGCAATCTGTCTTGACTTTGCTAGTTGCCGTTGGCCTCACATATCATTGCCCTCTGTAAACAGAGGAAGACGATGTGTGCTGATGCCCAGAGAACATACATGCATAATGAAAGAATCAACCCAGATGGTGAAAAGGGTCAGATCTTATGTCTGCTTTGCTCCTCTAACAATTCTAGTAGGTAAGGAAGGCGTTTTACCAGGGAAATGACGGAGATTCAGAGAGATTAGTTACCATGCCCATGGATCCACACAGCTAGGGAGGAATGAAGCCAGACTGGGTTCCAAGTCATGCCACCTTATGAAGTTCTTCCAGAAAGGATTTGTATTGCTGTTGCAGAATATGGAGCAGAAGACAGCACACTAATGTACAGACCACAAGAGGCCAAATGTAAGGCTATCAGAGTCCCTTGCAATTAGAATCTCTAACTCAAGTCCAGGATGCCCAATTAAATTTGAATTTCAGATAAGTTCCAAATATTGCCCTGTCTTGTTTCATTTTGTGTTTTGTGGCTAAATTTAGCCACACTTTCTCGGATTCCCTGGGAAGTTACAAACTGTGATCAAGGGACCCTTGCCACCTACTCCTTTGGAGCCCGATATTAATCTCTCCTGAAAGGTTTTAGAAACTGCCTCCTTGTTTATAACCTTGAGTTTGCTGCCTTCTTTAAAGGAGAATTTTGACCTGATGAAACAGGCATGATTGTTTCTCCAAGAAGCAGAAAAATTGAAATATAAATAAGATAGGCAGCTGCTATGTGTGGAACTCTGACTTGTGCTTCACGCCTTAGGACAATGCTAAGTGTTAGCTGTGATTTTCTCCATTTTAGAGAGTCTGTTAACTGAGGCCCAAACCAATAAAGTGTGAGGATCTGGGATTTAAAAGCATACAGACCACTCTTCTGTCTTTCTCCCATTATGCTTCCTGATGAAAGAATTTGCATGTTCCAGAAACTGGACCTGAGCTCCTTTCATAATTTTTCCTAACAACTTGCAGCAATGAGTCTTCCTCTAGTGGCAAAGACATCCTGAAGCAGGAGAATATGTAAAGGGGCTCAGGAGGGCTGTTAAGACTTGACAAGCAATGGAAAGGTGTCAAAATGACAGATGTTGTCTTGTCCCAACAGAAGAATCTCCCTTTGGGGAGCAATTGAATGTAATACAGCTTCCACCTTTTGGGGCAGGGTCGGGGCTGGTAACCTCTCCCTGTGGAGATCCCTGTGGGCTTGTCCTCAGGCACTCAGGTACTCAGCTCAAGGCCTCACTCTTTTTCCCAGCTGCCTTTTCACCAGTTCCCACTAGAGCCCCCAGCAGTCACAATGAAATGATATGCCTAAACTGTGGATGTTTGGTGAGGGAACAAATAGAAATGCTTTTCTCAAGTGTGTGTATTGATGGGGAGAGAAGGGAGAGGTACAGAGGCTCCTGGTACTTTTCCATCATCTGCTGCCTTCAATAATACTAAGCAAATGGTTGTGTCCTTTTGATTCTCTGACTTAAAATCCTTGGTTATCCATCCTGCTTCTTGGAATGCCCACTATCGAGAGAATATACTTTCATTTCACCTCTAGCATTTATGGAGTGGGGAGAAGGGATAGTGAGTGAGAAAATGAGTATATTCAAAGTCAGACTCATCACAGGCCAACCCTCCCTTCCACCCCCACAAGTCTGCCCACCACTTTCTCTAAAAGGCTTTTTGCATGAGCAATCCATACAAATTCAATTTGGGACTCACAATAGAATGGCCACATAGACCCAATGGATAGGCCGGGTTAAAAATTAAATATATGGATCATCTTCAGGAGGGGAACTTTGGTTGACAACATTACTCTCTTAGCCAAGGGTTGATGGTCAGGACTAAAGGTTGCCCCACATATTTCAAAGATGTTCTGCTCAAACCTGAAAACACTAAGTACATTCTGGAAGAACTAAGTAAACTCATCAGTAGCCCAGAGGCAGGGATAAAGTGGTGACACTAGACCAACTATATAGATTTGGAGATGTGTTACCTAAAGAGGACAGAACAATGAGAAAACATATCTTAATGGACCCTACTCATAAATTTCCATTCAAAAAAGTTATCCTGATCTGTGTTAGACTAGGCTTCCAGTTTAGTCAGTCTCCTGTCATAGGAGCTTGCTGCATATTGAGGGGTTTTTACATGACCTTTTTCATCCTCACAGTACCCAGAACTTCCTTTTCCCTGTGCCTGACACTCCCTCCAGAAAATGACATGGTTGCTGGTTTCTCTTCTTGCCGGTCTCAGCCCAAACAGCACCTCTTCAGAAAGGCCTTAATTCTCGGGCCCCCATACATGAACTAGCACCCCTAGTACCCTCTGCCCATTACTCAGTTTTATTTCTCTTCATAATTCTCATGTATGTCTTTGACTGCCCAGCATTCCCTGTGGGCTAGGTCAGACTATTTAAGCATCAGGTATGACTTTGAGAGGAAGAAATTTCCATCAAAACAGAAATTTTCCACTTGATATGTTTATGGTGTGTGTGTGTGTGTGTGTGTGTGTGTGTGTGTATGCGAGTGTGTAAGGAGGAATAACCCTTCCCCGTTGACCTGGTGTTAGTGCTGGTTTATGGAGCAACACTCAAGAAGATGCTTTTGTTTGTTCTATTTAACCCATATGGAGTAGTTCACGATGTGCAAAGCAAATGCTTGCTTTCAGGTGAACTTTCCACTTCCCACTGTAGGTAGGCCTGCATTGTTTGTTTTGAAGATGAGGGAAATGAGTTTAAATAGACTGGCGGACTTGTGAAATGTTTTGAGGTTAGTAAAGAGGAGAGAAGGGCCCAAGGTGTAACCACTCAGGTACATCAGACACTGGGGGTAGCATTACTGTAGGGAAGTTGTATTCATAAGCTGATAGCAAATCAGTGAAGACAGCAAGGCAACTGGCCCAGCCCACTGCTTCTCAGTGTCCCCCAGGGAACAGGGGAAAGTGGAGACAGTGCCGGGGACTATGTGGTCCTGGGCTTGTCGCTTTGTCCCTGTGAGTCTCAGTCTACTGAGGGGGTAGTAATAGCTCTCTTTCAGGAGTTGTGATGATCAGAATTAACAACTGTCAATTGCCTAGATTATGCCTGACTTGAGCTCAAGATAAAGTCACAAACCCAGAATCTGTTGCTAACCAACCTACTAAAAAGCCAGGTAAAATCTCGTTGAGTGAGTTTTCAGATAAGAGGAATTTAAAATTCATAGTTATAGTGTTATTAGATTCTAACACTAGAGGAGAAATCCACTACTTTGTCAGCATCCTCTGCCTTGTTTGTCTTTGCATCAGAGTTTAGCACAGAGTGTGGCTGCACTTTTCACTGGGTCCATTGCTGTTGCCGCCCACCTCTGCAGAGGCTCCTCCCATCTCTGCAGAGGCTCCTCCCACCTCTGCAGAGGCTCCTCCCTCCCAGTGCTCAGCTCATCGTCCCAAGGCACCTTTTGTCCCTCCTGGGCCCATTCCTTTCCTCATCTACCCTGACAGCTCCTGAACTTAAAGCATCCCTTCTTGTAAGACGTTTTACCTTAGAGACAAGAAAATGTCTTTCCTTGAAAGCTTCCATTGCATCTTGCTTCTCCTCCAAGCCATCGCCTGAGCTCGTCCTTTTCTGTCAATCATCCTGAGTGTCTGGCTTTATGGCTCCGGCATGGGTAACCCCTCCATGTCCTTTCTAGTCTCTCCTCCCAGGCTTTACCTCAGTGGCCCCACACAACTGCTGCTTCTGCCTTTGTATACTTTGAGTTCCTCCTGGAATATTCCTCTACCTTCCTTCATTTGGTGAATGCCTACTCACACTTTGAGGCCAGTTTGGTATTGTCTCCTTTTATCACCTTGGAGAAATTAGTCCCGTTCTCCTCTGCCCTTGCATGAGTATGTGAGCATGCTTCTTATAGATTTCTGTAGACATCCCTCTCCCCATCTGGGGAGAATATACTTGAGAATGGGAACTGTGAGTGCCACAACTCCATTTCCTTCCAGGGGTAGACTGGTCAGGCTGTTTGGCTAGTTGAGATATCCTGACCCGCTTCTTGCTGCCACATCCCACCTTCTGTGACATTCTATACGATGGGCCATAGGCACTCAATAAGTATATATCAAATTAAGGAAGAAAGAAAGGAAGAGAGGGAGGGGGAAAACATGTTTTCATCCCTCCTCTTCCCAGTTCTCCCTCTGGAAAAAAATGGATGGAGACAAATTCCTGAATATGTCCATCCTTCTCTATTAACCTCTTTCCTCCCCTCTCATGCTGACTTCATGACTCTGGACCAAGTTCATGTGTTCTCTGTACTTTGGTAACTTCTTTCTCACAAGACTCCTCAGTTTCTCATGCAAATAGTCCGACTGGAGCTCTTCACCTGCCCTGAGAAAAGCCTCAATGTGTTCAAACTGCAGGGCAAGCAGAGCTGGCCTCTAGCTATGACCCTCCCAACCCCCGCCACCATGGGCACAGTACAGATGTTCCTCATTGCAAGCCCTCCCCGTTCCAGCATCCACTTGCAGACTAGTGGTCCAATCTTCCCCACAAAGAAAAGCATATCCCTAAGTCAGAGGTAGTGCTCGTTTTCTATAGCTTGGGGTAGAAACTCATGTACGCATGTTTATCTAATGTTGTTAAGAACATCGAAATCATCATCATGGAATTTAACAGTTTTATGTACAGTCAATTCCTTTGCAACATGACATCTGTGTTTCTAAATTTTACTACACCATGCAGAACCACACAATGAAAACAACAGGTTGTTAATCGTTTAAAAATATATAGAAATACCACAATAAATATGGTGCATTACCTTGAAAGGGACTTGAAATATGCTTCTCAGGAGTGGGTGTCAGAGGGGTTACAACTTGTGACAAGTGGTAGAAGGAGATATATCTGAAGCTGTGTGGAAAGCTGTAGTATTAGATGTGGATGTGTGTGTGTTCCATAACTCACATAGTAAACCCAGGTGGCCAGTAGGTGTTTGAGGTATTTGCATGTTGTCATTAGGGATTCCTACACAGCTCACTTCAGCTAGGTGCAGGATTCTACCTTTCCTCGTGTTTCTTGTGATCAGAACCACACACACTCAGCTCAAGTTGTTCCCTAGTATTTCAATTGCATTGGAATAAATTTGCATTTTCAAAACAAGTGCTATAGTAGAACTGGCTGTACACTCCAACAGACTATGATCCAGGTGTTTGCCCACATCTTTTTATACAATGACATTTCCCCCCATAAAATCTGTACTGTCAGGGGATAAAATTTGGAAAGGTATTTTAAAAATAGAAAGCATCTAAAAGTGTTATTATTTTTCACCAAGACTTTTTAAATCACCCCAGTGTCCTTCCAGAGGACAGGAGAAAGAACAGTTTGCTCACAGCCTATCTCTTTGAGACCAGCACTTTGTTTCCCATTATACTCTTTGCTTCATTTTCTCTTGACCATCCATGCTTTCATTCAGGTTCTTGCTTTGTTTTTGCCATCCGGCCTCACCTTCTGTGGGAAAGAGCTAGCTATGGGCTTGAAAAATAAAAGACAAATTCCATATAACCTGGAAGTTGGCAGTTTCTCTTCAGTAGTTATCACCTGCATCACAGTTAAAAAAAGGTGCCCCCTTTAGGTGGGCACAACGTTGTGGCAGGTTGCACTGTGGATGCTTCTCAGTTTTCTCCAGTGGTCCCTGGGTGAGGTGCCCTTGTGCAGAGGACATAGCCTGGCCAAGCTTACCTGACTGCCTGACCACCTTAGGCTCAGCAGGTCATGAGTATATTGGTGTTGAACCTAGAGACTCAGCATGGTGAGAGAGTAGGAGGAGGAATGAGAGCCTGGCCTGAGACCCTGAACAGATGCAAGCAGGAAAGTCCCCTGCAGCGACTGACCCAGAGTCACCTAGACAGGGCTGAGTCATGCTCCAAGCAAGGGAGCTGGGGTCCTGTGCCAGGGCTGGCTGCCAGGCTGAGGGACGAGGGCTGACATGTCCAGAGGTCAGGACCAGGCAACCACATCACCAGGCAGCATGTGGCTGCTGTGTCCTCTGTCCTTTGGCTCATGGGCCTGGGAGAGCATCCATCCTCAGCCTCTCTGGGCAGAGACCTGGGACTGTGGTGGGCTTTCAGGCTTGGTGAGAATGTATTAGAGCCTGGGAAGGGGACTCCATTCTATACCCACTGACTCAGAATTCCCAAGAGATGAACCTGAGAATCTGTATTTTTAACCAGCCCCACCCCAGAAGATTTTTATGGCCAGGCCAGCTTGGCAAACCCTGACCTAGACCCGTGATTTGCAGAATTCCTTTTAGTAGCAAAATTCTTCTGCAAAGGAAATGTTTGCAGAAGCCAAGGTTGCCCCCAGGTGAAGTAGGGAGGAGCCCACAACCCCACCCACTCAGGTTCTTTCTAATCTCTCTCGTTGAGGTAGAGACTCTTTGGGTTAACGGAAGAGAATTTGAAAATCGCTGATTTAGTCCAATAACCCATTTTACAGAAAAGAAAGTTGAGGCCCCAAAAAGTTAATGTGTCTTTGCCAGTGATCACAGGGTAGGAAGTGACCTGGGGGTATGAGCTGGGGCATTCAGGTCTGCTCTCAATCTAAAGCCATTACTTTTACAAACTAGAAAACCAGGTAGGGGAGCAGGGAAGGGCTGGCTCTGGAGAGGCCCCAGGAAGAGAGCTCAGGACTTTAATCATTTACCTCTAAACCCAACCAGCTTTGTAGCAAAGCAGCCACACACATGTGGGAGAGTGGAGTCGATGTCAGAACCAAATCTACATGAGGCTTAAAATACCTAGGCCCTTTCCCTGGTGAGAAAAGCATCAGTTCTGTGTTAGAACAAAGAGTGAAAGTGCAGGGCCACTGCCAAACTTAGAACTGAAACTACTCAGTTTCAGCCTGTTGAGATTTAGAATGTGTGTTTTTTAAAGAAGGCAGAATATGGGGAGGATTTCTTCCATTCTTTGGCCTTCTTCACTGTCAAGGAGCAGTCCCTGGGAGCTCGGTGTGCTTGTGAGGACTTGAAACCCAGGGAGCCTCTATCTGGGTGCCAGACCTCTTCAAGCCTCTTTACAAGTGGAGCCATTGATACAGGTGGATCAAGATTAAGTACCTGAGGATTACTCTGTGTTTTCTTTCTGCTGCAAATGGTGCCCAAATGAATGGAGGCTGGGTCAAGGAACAGGGAGTGTAGGGTGGGAGGGTCTCAGAGGGACCTGGATCACATTCTTCTCCCTTCCACCAAAGTTTTTTTTTTTTTTTTTCTTTACAAAGAGAGACATCACATAACAAAATAATAGAGAGTGAGACAGATAGAGGAGAGAGAGGGACTGAGAATAATGGGGTGTGGAGAAGGAAGCTAGAAAGAGAGAAACCAAAGAAGAAATGTCTTTTTCCATGCATAAAGAAAGACAAAAGAATATGAATTGAATCGTATGTATTTGTTTACCTGAAGAGTGTTTATCCCTTTAGTTTCAGGAATAACAAAGATACATTTAAAATAGCAATTCCATTGACCCTTAGCCACCAATCCTCAGCCCACCCTCCCCTCCTGACTATGGTCCATGATCAATCCTCACATGAGCCGACCAAGAGTATCTGGAGGTCTTGGATGGCCATGCACAAATCAAGATTGCCCAGAAATGGCTGCAGCCTACGGGTCTGGTTCACTCTTTGGAGCAAAGTTTAGGGCTTCCCAAGGGAGGAGTGGAACAGGGTTCCAATCAGAAGCTGACTCTGCCATCTCTGGCTTGAGCTCTCAGCTGTGTAGTCAACCCTCCCAGGTTGATTCTGTGGCTCATCTACTCTGGAAATCCCTCTCAGAAAAGGGATTCAAGAGGAGTGAAGAGGGCTAGAAAGAATCTGGGGAGTGAAACAGCCTCTGGTTAGCAAAGTCTGATATATTCTTTCCCAGCTTCCCAGGAAAACACCCACAGAAACTGGGAAAGATAGAAAATACTCTGCAACACTAACAATCAAGAGAGACAGATGGCATTCGTTTTAGAGTTTCAGCAGAATCAAGAAAAATTCACCCAGATATAAAATGGAGCCTGTTTAAAAAAGAAAAAAAGACACATCATGTCTTCTCCCAATGTCTCTTCCTAAACTCAGAAAAGCCAAATTTAGCCGCAAAGAAGTTCCACCCCTTCTACCCTTCTTCCGTGGATCTGATAGGCCACCAGGGTCCCATTTTCCTCCTGTCCCTGCCTTCCTTCCCACTGCATTTCTACAGATACAGAAGCCTGGGCTGTTCAGTGAAGGTGGAAAGAATAGGAAGTGATCTTCCCACAATGCAGACCTGGCTTGATATCTCTCATGTGATCCCCAGCAATGTTTCCTAAACTGCCTCCTTTTTAAATGTGGAAAACTTCCTACTTGAAATGACGAAGTGAGCCTGTGTGAACATCATGAGCAAATGCATGATTTCTATAATGGCCTTCCATAATGGATCCCATATGACTTTCAGAAATTATTACAGAAAAAAGATCTGCAAATATGGAATCTGGGGCAGCAGGAATAAGTCTAGAGAGAAAGCCTCCACCACTTGACCCCTTAATTCTTGCTGTATTTACCTCCTGTCAACTATTATAGGCTAACAAAATCTGCCATTTTTTTTCATGTGTTTATTAGAGGGGCTTCACAGACATTATCTCTCGTCCTCATTTTAAAACAAACCAAAAAGCCAATCTTCTCACCCCTTTATAGGCACGGAGACTGAGGAGGGTGCCACTCCTCCACCCCTTCTCTGTCGAGAGTCCACTCTGCCATCTCTCAGTGGGCAGTTCCCAATTCTCTTCACCCCTGAGTCCCCTCTTTCTTTGTGCATTCTGTTGTTTTTTTTCTGTCTGGGGTCCTGCTCCCCTTTGTCAGCCAAACATCCCTCTCCCTTCAGCATTTGGTTCCACATGTTCTCTGGAAACTCCCTGGACCTCTTCTCCCTGCTGCCGCCCCTCGTCCCGTCATTTCCTTCTCTACTTACTTTTGAGACCTTGGTTGTAATGATTTATGTGTTTTATCTTCTCCTTCTCCACAGCATGTTCATATCTGCATATAAGATTTTCTCAGTTGTGGGTCAATGATAACTCATTCGAAGTGGCCTCAAACAAAGCAAATAAAAAGTCAGGAGGCATGTTCCTTTAAGCCACTGAGTTTGTGGTAACTTGTGACACAATAGATAACCCAGAACAATGCCCTCCTCCTGTGTAAAAGGTTAAACCTAGTAACAGTTCAATTAACATGGCTAACCAATGAGTAACTACTCAACCTTTCCAACATTGCTGTTTTCTTGGTCATTTCTAACCTGAGAAGGGGTGATTTTCTGTGTTTTTAGAAGTGTGCCATTTAGAATGTAGGTCACTAATCAATCAAATTAAAACAGACGAGTTTCCTGCCATTGCCAACCTCCCTTTGGAAACTTGACAACAAACCTCTTAATGTATGTTATTTGGAATCAGATGAAAGCGCTCACAATGCAATCTACGTGTGTAATGCCAGCAAAAACTGAGTTTTTGATGAAGAGTCATCATCACTTGGCCGTTCCTATCTTTAAAAAAAAAGTATAAACGGAAGATGCAGGGCCAAAACTTAACAAAAAGGACTATCAACACCATCACATTTTAAAAATGTGTTTGAGATCAAATACTTTACGTTCGTCTTATTAGTTCTTTCCACACCATCCAATCCTCCAGCACAGTAACAATTCTAGTCTGTGCAAGTGACAGAATAATACAGCAGAGACAATTTGATCCAAGACACAATCCATTGGTCCACCAAAGACAAGCTGTGATTCTCTGTCTCATTAGTCAAATTGCTTCCCCTCTCTCTACTCTTAATTAGAAATTAAATGTGGTTAAGATATTTACACAAAGTTTAGAAATGATTAATTCTTGGCTGTATTTTCAGGCTTGTACACATAAATTTATACACACAATGAATAATCCTTAAATGGAAACAATTCAATTTAATTTAACACATTTATTGAATACTCAAATACGTGCTAAATGTTGGTAATAGCACAATGACACAACATTGCCCGTGAAGCTGTCCTAGTTTTTCAATAAATTAAATTGAAAATCTGTTTAAAATTCAAAGAAGCAATTTATGCTAGGTTTCAATGCTTATGTAATTTGTGAGAAGGCATTATGAGGACTTTTAAATTTTAAAATATGTTAAAATATTTCAATAAGTACATGTTAAATGAATAAATGAATGTTGTAGTTCATGTTCATTAGTTGACTAAAGTTGACCACAGCATAGTTTGTGTTTCTATTGACACAGCCTTAAACAATTATACCAAAGTTTAACTCATGATTGTCATCTGATTTGTGGTTAGTTAGTACTTCAAAATTGTGTTTGCTGATAAAACTTTTTCTGAGACTCACTGATGGATTCTTTTTAACACCCTTTCGTTTTACTAAGAGCCCTGAACAAAGCAGCTGAGCAACTCAATTGTGAGCTTGAGAGCAGAAATATCAACACTTCTATAAGCTGTTAGCTTCTTGGTCATGACGGATACACAGTGTCTTGGTCAATTTGGTCACGCTGTAAGAAGACTCCTTTGTAAATAGAAATATATATGTGATGCAAAGCTGACGCGTAATGTAAAGATCATCTAAACTAGTTGCTAAAAAGCAATATAATAGGCTTTTTAAAATATGAGTGAGAGATTTGCCTGGAGATCCTGAACTTCAAGACTTTCTGTTCTGTGCTGACAACTGAGGGGAGCTTGAAGCCTCCTTCACCCCAGAAGCTGCTGTGTAAGAATCTTCCTGCAAATGCAGGGGACACAGGTTTGATACCTGGCCTCGGAAGATTCCATTTGTAGCTCATGCAGGAGGTCGTTTTCACACACCCTCTTCCATGTCATCACACAAACCCATGCTTCTTGGCCCAGCAGAACACTGTAGGAGTGAAGTTAGCCTGTTTCCCCATTCCTTCCTTCCACTGTTTGAAAGTGAAGATTAATAAAAACCTATTGAAGAAGAATGCTGCCTCTCCTTTTATACAGCGAAGTTATCTCTCATGCAACTTCCTGAGGATCTCTTACTGTAGATGAATGGGTTAGAGCAGTTACACCTCTCTGACAGATGTGGGTACTGCCTGTGGCTTTCTGAATCTGAATCTGTCTTCCCCTTCTACTGCCTATCAGGATCCTTCCAGATTGCCTCAGGCTTCTCAGCCCCTTGGTGGTCTATTTTGACATCTGCTTACCCTTATCTCGAATCATTTTAGCTGATATGCCTTTCCTTGGAAAAGTTGTCTAACAGATTCTTTTAAACTCCCCTAACAAGTACTTAGGAAATTATCTTAGTGGCCTGTGAGAGTGACAGTCCCAAGACCTCCAAAAAGAGGATCACTAGGTATGCATCTTCCCACGCTTAACTGTCTCCTAAATTGAATAGTATGTGATCTTTAAAACTTTTCTTTCAGCCACAAGGAATACCAATTCTGTCTGAGATACCTCTGTTTGAACCCATTTCTGGCCCTTACTAATAATTCAATTTTGAAAAGTCACACCTTTCTCCTCTGTGAAATGAAGGTAAAACCATGAGCGTCACAGGGCTGACAAGGGAGAGAAAGTCCAGGGTTGCACCCTCCCCAGCCCCTGGCGTGAAGTTGGTGGAGCGGGTCCTCCAAGAGAATCGAGTCCCTTCCCCCAGCTCCCTTCTCCTGGGAATAGGAGATGAGTGAGAGAATCAGAAAGGACCGAGTGCCCTCAATCACGCACCTGTCAGTGCTGCTCAGTGGCTCTGTCTCTAGGGGACCCTTTCCCCGATGGTTTCCTTCCATCTTCCTCCATTCCTCCTCCTGCCACACAGCACACAACTCAGACCTCTATCATGGATGTCCATCCAAGGAACCCTATGGAAGGAGAAACCCAAATCAGCCAATCAAAACCTGCCTCACACTGTCCAGCAAAGAGCAAAGTAAAAACAAAAGGCTAAGCCTCTACCACAGAGGAAAAAATTCAGTCTATGCTCAAAGATATTAATCTACACCAAGAAATAACCTAGCATAGGTTGTTAATACAATGGATAAGAATCTTCCTGCAAATGCAGGGGACACAGGTTTGATACCTGGCCTCGGAAGATTCCACATGCTTTGGAGCAGCTAAGCCTGTGTACCACAGCCAGCCCTCCAGAGCCCATGAGCCACAACTACTGAAGTCCGAGCGACCTAGAGTCTGCACGACACAACTACCGAGCCCATGTGCTGTAGCTACTGAAGCCCACACTCCTAGAGCCATGCTCTGCAGCAAGAGAAGACGCTGCAATGAGAAGCCTGTGCACCACAGCAAAGAGTAGCCCTCACTCACTGCAACTAGAGAGAGCCCACCTGCAGCAACAAAGAACCAGCACAACAAAAACAAATAAATAAATAGTCATTAAAAAAAAAAAAGAAATAGCCTAGCATAAAAAGGTCAAGAGGATCTTTCAGTTCAGATAAAACTTTAGAATTCTGGGAAAGTGATTTTCTTTTTAACCAAGTATCAGAAACAGGAGATATTGCTCATCCTGTTACACTCATCCATAGAAAAATGAAGCAGATTAGATACAAATAAATCAAAATGAAGCTGATTACAAACTTTTTTCTTTTTTTCATCTTGATACACTTTTTGAAAATTTACCACTTGAAACTGAGGAAGACAAATTCCAGAGAATATGATAACATAATTGATGACCTCTCAAAGAAGTAGAAGTTCTGGTTTAATAATACTACCTAATGTTTGGTGGTTTCTCACAATGTTAGAATGTGAATGACTTTGTTCCATGTTTATTAGGCATCATTTAATTCAGTCTCACAATAACCCTGTGAGGATGGTTAGTCTTAACTCAATCTTACAGATGAAGAAACTAAGGCATAGAGAGGCTTATTAACTTGTTCAAGGTCACATGAGTTGTAAATAATGGAGCTGGGATTTGAAGTGGAGTTGGATTCCAGAACCCATGTTTTGCACCAGGCTGCCATGCACAGCAACTCAAGGTGTAAAGGGCATGACTGAGGGAGAAAGAAAGAGACTTCAGGGTGATGTTAGGAAGTCTTATGTGCCTGGTGACTAGAAAAAAGATGGTTCCTGAAAAGTGTCTATGGAAAATAAGATATGAGAAGTGAGGCTGAAAGCCAGGTCCTGCAGAAGGGAGGCTGGTTTTAGGTGAGGACTTCCTCTAGAAGGGGTTAGGTTTGAGGCAGAGACTCTGGAATAATAGCTTGCAAGTGTTCTTTGCCACTAGAACATCATTTGAAAATATTTTTCATTTTAAAATGAAAAATATGGAGGTCACAATGGCAGACAGACTTAAAGGTGGCCACCCAACCTCTGCCCTCTAGTGTTCACATCTGTGTAATCCCCTCCCCTTCAGTGTGGGCGGGACCTGTGGCTTGCTTCTAACCAATAGAATATGGCAAAGGTGATGGATATCACTCCAATGACTGTGCTATATTATAAAAGACTCTCTTGCTAGTGGAGTCCACTAGCTAGAGATTCTTCTTACCATCATGATGAAGTTAGTGTCCATGTGGAGGAATTGTAGGCAGCTTCCCCCTGCCAACCAATGAGAAGCCATGCCCCTCAGTCCCAGAGCTGTAAGGAAATGAATTCGGCCAGCAACCAGAATGAGCTCAGAAATGAATTCTTCCCTAGTCAAGTCTTCAGATGGGAACACAACCCAGTCAATTCCTTGACTGTAGGCTTCTGAGACCCCAAGGAGAAGACCCAACTAAGCCATGCCCAGACTCCTGACCAGTGAAAATTCTGAAATAACATGTGTTTTAAGCCACTGAGTTTGTGGTAATTTGTTACAATAGCAATAGGAAGCTAATACAGTCACAGTATGGGAAGCACCCAGAGTAAAAGTACAACTACTCTTAGGGGTTTTGAGGACTAGGAGGAAAGCAAGTTAATAAAGGAAATTTGTCAAGGAGGCCACTGCTATGTGGTAGAGGAAGGCTGGCTCTAATCACTGCCCCATTCTGGGCCTGCAAGGAACCACACACACTTTCCAGCCACTCTCCCTCTGGGGTGCTTTGGGGCTTCTCATCAAATGAAAGATCATCTCATACTCTCCCAGAAAATCATGAAGGTTGGGAAGGGGCTCCACATGCTGACACCTGCCTATGGAGTGGAGGTCATGCCTCTCAGGGGAAGTGCGACCCCACTGCAGAAAGGAAAGCTAGGTGCTGGGGTGGCAAACACTGCTCTGCCCACAGTAGGCTCCCACTTGTGTCTTTTCTGCTTAGTAGACACAAGCTGTTGATCTTCTCTGCCAAAGCTGGGTAGTTCATTGTCTGCTAGGAAACAAAACCCTTCTATTCTTCCCTTTCCCCCTGCTCCCTTATACTCAGAACCAGTACTATTTTCTACTAAGTTATAGTTCAGTGCTATTTTAGGTAAAATGTTAAGGGGAAACTAGCCATATTTATATCCCAGAAATACACACACAGACAGAGAATGCTAATGTCCATTACAAAGTAATTGGGTCCTATCTGTAAGTTATGTGAAAGATAATCATTACTTTGCTTAAAACCTTAACTTGGTTGCTTGTTATTATGTGAAAGCATGGCAATGAACTCTATTTTTGCTAAGAAATGCATAAATGTAAAATGCGTTAAGTCCAAATCTTGGTTACTGACAGTTACTAACCGCCTTCATGAAATCAAAAGAGCTCTGTCCTAACTCATTCTTAGGTTGAATAAGAGTGAAAACTCCTATTTACTGAGTTTATAACATGGCAGGCCTTGTGCTCAGCACTCAGTATTCTTTATCTCCTGAAATCCTCACAGTAATGACATGAAAAAGAGAACATAATCATCTGCAACTTAGGGAAGGAGAAACGAGGTTTGAGGAGATCAGAGTGAGTGCTCAGTTGGACAGTCCCAAACCTAATGCCTCTGCTCACCACACAGAAAGAAAGAAAGAAGGGTCAACAGGATTCCGTCTATGTTCATTATTCTTTTCCCCAAATTAGAAGAAAAGTCCTGAAGATAGAGTCCAAAACTCCATGGCCACAGGAAAACTTTTCTTGGTTTTTAAAAGCTCAGAAACCCAGAAGAAAGCAGTGCACACCCTGGCAGAGTCTAGCCTGCCTACAGAAAACCAGCTGCACCTGCAACCCAACACATTCAAGAGAGCCTCCACCAAATAGCTCCTCCCAAACATGGGCCGCCTCCAACTGTGGCTTTGTGGAGGTAGAAGATGATCAGGCTTGTCCACCATGGCAAACTCAATGCTAAGCACAGAGGAGACCCTCAGGCAATGTTTGTTAAATAAGTGAATGAGTAAATGGATGGATACATAGATAGATGGATGGATGAACAGATAGGTAGACAGAAGGAAAGACAAATTAATGGATGGATGGTTGGATGGATTTGACAAAGCTCAATTCAAGAGAGGGAGAGAAACAAGCTCAGCTCCTTTCAAATCAGCTTTTCATTTTTGGTCATGGACTCCTGGGAATCCCAGAACTATGCAATGTAAAATATCAATAAAGAATACACAGTTTGTTCCTTTATTGTCTGAACCACATGTTTCCAAGATTTATTTTAAAAGTGACAGTAGACTAAGAAGATTTATTTTATTAAGCATCAGTCAAACAGCTTTCCAAAAATCAGCAAATTGAAAGACAAACATTCTTGCCATGTTGAATTCTTCAGTATGGGGTCTCGAATACTTAACTCCCGAGTGGACAAGTAGGGAACTTGACAAAAGGTGCATTTCAAGAGCTAAGCATGGAATCTTATCATGGCCCTGCCTGAATACTAACAAATTAGGAAATTAGGCCAAGCTGGATCAACAAAATGCCCAGCCGGACATTAAAATTCTATGGCTCTAAGCCTCTCACAGCATTTCTGAAGTTTAACCAGAGTCACTGATAAGCTGGTTCCCAAGAATGGATCTCTTGGCATTGACATGGCAAATGAGGTAATACCCTCACGTTTGCTCCATGGGTAAAGAGTGCATAGCTCCACACATGAAGGAAGGCACAGTTTTCCTGTCCTTTTGCAAGGAGCCATGACCTCATCCTGCTACATCTCCTGTCTCCAAAATGCATCCCTCAGAGGCCAAAGAAGCTGGCAGACAGGGAAGCAGGAGACATCATATCAGTGAGAAAAGCTGCTTTGTTGTGAAGTCCCCTTGAGTGGGGACATCTGCCAGACTGGCCATGTGAAGCTGAAGACATGGCTATGATGATCCAGAAGGAAGCAAACAATGATATACAAACTTTTTCCACTAGCCTTGCTCCTTAAGAGAAAGCTGTTTCCAGATGAGGCCTTTCATCAACTTCCTACCAAGAGACCTCAAGGCGCCTAAACCTGTTCTGTACCATATGGATCATCTAATAAAAACAGCATCTAATGACAGTTACCCTCAGTTATCCAGGAGCTGTTAACTTAGAGTAAACGTAAGGGTTAGCCAGAGGCAAAAACGACATAAATCACAGCAGATCCTCCATGACCCACCTCCCAGAATATTGGAAATAAAAGCAAAAATAAACAAATGGGACCTAATTAAAATTAAAAGCTTTTGCACAACAAACGAAACTATAAGCAAGGTGAAAAGACAGCCTTCAGAATGGGAGAAAATAATAGCAAACAAAGCAACAGACAAACAATTAATCTCAGGAAGCTGTGGTACATATACACAATGGAATATTACTCAGCCATTAAAAAGAATACACTTGAATCAGTTCTATTGAGATGGATGAAACTGGAGCCCATTATACAGAGTGAAGTAAGCCAGAAAGAAAAACACCAATACAGTATACTAATGCATATATATGGAATTTAAAAGATGGTAACGATAACCCTATATGCAAGACAGAATAAGAGACACAGATGCATACAACAGTCTAATGGACTCTGAGGGAGAAGGTGAGGGTGGGACATTCTGGGACAATAGCATTGAAACATGTATATTATCATATGTGAAACAGAACACCATTCCAGGTTCGATGCATGAGACAAATGCTCAGGGCTGGGGCAATGGGATGACCCAGAGGGATGGGATGGGGAGGGAGGTGGGAGGGGGGGTTCAGGATGGGGAACACGTGTAAACCCATGGCTGATTCATGTCAATGTATGGCAAAAACCACTACAATATTGTAAAGTAATTAGCCCCCAACTAAAATAAATAAATTAGATTAAAAAAAAAAAAAATGAAAATCCAGTGTCAGAACAGACCTTACCCATCAACCTATTTCAATCTTTTCATTTTACAGATGAGGAAAATGAGGCACAGATTGGGAAACTTAGTAGCTGAACTGAACCTCAAATTTGAGTCCTAGGATTTTAGTCCAGTGTTCTTCCCGTCATGTTTAATTCCAGTTCAAAATGTAATTGGCTTACTTCACACTATAAAACAGACTCTGGGTTCATCCACCTAACTAAAACTGACTCAATTTCATTCCTTTTCATGACTAAGTAATATTCCATTGTATATATGTATCACATATACTTTATCCATTCATTTGTCAATGGACATCTAGGCTGCTTCCATGACCTAGAGGGGTGGGACGGGAAGGTGGAGGGAGGCCAAAGACAGAGGGGAGTTATGTAGTTATGATTGATTCATGTTATTCTATGCAGAAACCAACACAACATTGTAAAGCAATTATCCTCCAATTAAAAAAATAAAAAAAAAATTGGATGAGGAAAGGCTGATACCAGTGGTAACTGGCAAGTTTGGGGACTCATATTTTCTTTATTGATCTATTCTTCACTCAACAGCTCCCCATTTCCTATATATCAAGCCTAAAGATGTTGGCCTGGGATGGGAGTAGAAAATAGGTTTCATCTTGAAGGCCAAAGCTTATAATTTATCAGTTGCTGGAGCTGTACAGAGAAGGAAAGAGTGCCATGAGTGATTAATGATGACTTTCTTGGACAAAAAAGTGGAGAAGTGCCAGTGGTCCCTGACTTAGACAGGAAGACCCTCTGTAATCTGACCTCACGTTACTCATTTTTCCTGTCTCTCAAATAAGGGCCCTCTGCTGCGATTAGAACCTGATTCAAACTTCCCACTGAACCACATCAGTGTCTCTCTTAGCTCTGCTTCAGAACTTTCTTCTTTTGTGTTTTCCTGCCCAGGGTACTCTCCATGATTCTCTCACAAGTGCTATGTCTTTATAGAGCCTTCCTGACCACCACAGCCCACACAGATATCAACTGAGCTGTAAAGAATGATGCAGCTTAGCACTTAAGTTGCATGGCTCTGTGCCTGAGTTTTTCCTTTGTGCTAGTCTTTTCTCCTCCACTAGGAAATGTTTCTTGTTACTCCCAAGAATCGTGGAGTGCAGTAAGCTTCAGTAATTGACATTAGAATTCAATGTGGATAGCTAATTTAATTTTAATTTTTGTGTATGCTGTAAGATAGGTCCTTGTTACTTATCCATTTAAAATATAGCAGTCAATCCCCAATTCCCTAACAATCCCTCTCACACCACTCTTCCCCCATCGTAATCATAAGTTTGTTCTCTAAGTCTGTGAGTCTGTTTCTGTTTTGTAAATAAGTTCGTTTGTATCATTTTTTTTTAGATTCTCTGAATAAGCAATATCATATATTTCTCTTCCTCTGTCTGACTTACTTCACACAACATAGCAATCTCTAGATCCATCCGTGTTGCTGCACATGGCATTATTTTATTCTTTTTATGGCTGAGTAATATGATGGTGATTGCAGCCATGAAATTAAAAGATGCTTACTCCTTGGAAGGAAGGTTATGACCAACCTAGATAGCTTATTTAAAAGCAGAGACATTACTTTGCCAACAAAGGTTCGTCTAGTCAAGGCTATGGTTTTTCCAGTGGTCATGTATGGATGTGAGAGTTGGACGATGAAGAAAGCTGAGCGCCAAAGAGCTGATGCTTTTGAACTGTGGTGTTGGAGAAGACTCTTGAGAGTCCCTTGGACTGCAAGGAGATCCAACCAGTCCATCCTAAAGGAGATGAGTCCTGGGTGTTCATTGGAAGGACTGATGTTGAAGCTGAAACTCCAATACTTTGGCCACTTCATGCGAAGAGTTGACTCATTGGAAAAGACCCTGATGCTGGGAAGGATTGGGGGCAGGAGGAGAAGGGGACGACAGAGGATGAGATGGTTGGATGGCATCACTGACTCGATGGACATGGGTTTTGGTAAACTCCGGGAGTTGGTGATGGACAGGGAGGCCTGGCATGCTGCGATTCATGGGGTCACAAAGAGTCAGATATGACTGAGCGACTGAACTGAACTGAAAGTGCTGTTGTACATATATACCACATCTTCTATATCTGTTCCTCTGTTGATGGACTTGGTCTAGGCTATCGTAAGCAGTGCTGCAATGAACATTAGGGTGCATGTATCCTTCTGGACCATGTTTTAAACATATGTATGTATATTTTATGACAGAAGAGAAGTGACACTTGGGGATGCCCTCTCCTTTACCTCCTCCCTTCTCATTCACTCAGCCATGACTTCCTTTTAAACTCAATCATGTTGAGTTTCTAACAAAAGCAGCATTTTCAATAAACCAAACCCAAGTGTATGCCTAAGCAAACTCATTTGATATAAATTCTTGGCACTTCAGTAAGTCAAGGAGAGATATTGT
Organism: Okapia johnstoni; assembly: GCA_024291935.2. NCBI lineage: Eukaryota > Metazoa > Chordata > Mammalia > Artiodactyla > Giraffidae > Okapia > Okapia johnstoni. The sequence goes on from CM044312.1 coordinate 52,954,598, forward strand.
CAAGCCTTCCAAGTACACTTTTAACTCAAGCTAAGTAGATGTTGACTGTCATTTATTTTAGGATCTGTTTTTTAGAACTTAATAAGGAAGTCAGATATAAATAATATCACTACAGATTTTTGCTATAGCTCTTCATCCAAAATGTTTGTAATCTCTTTCCCTTAGCAAAAACCTGCAAGATTTTCTTAGCAAGAAATAAAACACAATTATCACTAATATGATTTTGTATAAAAATGTTAGTAAATTAATGTGTTATTTATACAGTGGCCACCTGTAAAAAACTCATAAATTTGTGTTAGACGGTGGTGCAGGAAGAATAGAGATTTCAGGCTCTTTTACTATGATTAAGGACTCTTGTCTTTTTCTAGTTTCTTTTTGGGTAGGACTGGTAGTGTTTGTAGATAACTCCTCTCCATCATCCACCCCCTTCCTCAGCAACATTCCTTCACTTCCCACTTTGAGCAAGAGTGCCATTAGAATCTTTGAGCGACTTCCATGGCCACCATCTTTGCTCCCCTAGATGAATAAGAAGGTCTCTCATATGAATCATGGTAAGTCACCAGCTTCCGCACTGTCCTAGGTGTGGAAAAGTTTGTCTCACGTACACTCAGCTTTTTAGAGTTTGAAACCTTATTTTCAAGTGATGGGCCAGTTAGGTCTCCCCACACCATGAACAGTCAGAGAGAGGAAAGCAGGTCCCCTCTGCCTGGGCCAGAACTGGGCACACACACTACCTACAGCCCAATGACACATGAAGGACACAGGCTGCCCCCTAGGTGAGGGGGCAGGGCATTTGAAGAGGAGGCCTGGAAGGCAGGGTTCTGAGCTCCCCCTGCCCCAGAGTCAGAGCTCCCCTGCTTTAGTCCAAACCACGGTCCTTACACACTGCGGTTCTGAGTGACTGATTACATAAGAGCCCTTCTTTTAAAAATGGGAAACCTATCAACCTAATGAATGTCTCACTACTTTAGGATTCCTTTTACCTTAGGAGAAAAAAGTTATGGAGAGTGTAGGAAATAGAAACAAAGTTTATTTGAACCATTGTTATTTTTTTTCCCCCACAAGAAAAAAGGAATCTATGAGGGTGAAATTTTTAAAACATTTACACAGAAGCCTGTTTAAAAAGACAGTTTCATAGATTTTCAAAGGGAATTTTTACCACCAAAAACATGAGAAGGACATTATATCAGAAGAAGAGAGGACCATTCTTTAAATGACAGAAGTTTAGTTTTCTAAAAAATGCAACACACAGTCTTGCTTCTCTCTTCTGACGTGGACAGGTGGACATTCCACCAGGGCCTGCTCCTTGGAACCTTCCAACCTTGGGGATGGTGGGGGTTTATAGTGGAGGCAGAGGACTTGGGTCAGACAGGCCCACGTGTATTTCCCAGGCCCTTCCTTCTCTCCTGTAACTGGCTGGAGGGCCTCTGAGTGTCTGAATGTCTGGAGACTCGATTACTAGTTCCGTCAAGTCTGGCCAGAGTCTGGGAGCCAGCGTGGCAGTGTTTGTGGAGCCAAAGTGGAGATTAAGTCATGTTTTAGAAGTGACCTCTGTCCACCCTTTCTGCAGGCATCCTCTCCCCTCTGGGCCTCACTCCCCAGCAACTCACCACCTACGTGCTTTTGTTCTGAGTGAGCCCCTCCCTGCCAACACAAGACTCAACACCGTCACCTCCCGACCCCCACCCACCCCCCTGTTGCCTTCTCTTCAAATGGACCTAGTCTTTGTTGTTCTAATTAGATTATCTCTGCCTTAGGGACCTAAGGGACAGTCCCCAGCAGCCCTGGCTGGAAAGGAAGGTCGCATAATCCCTGTTATCAAGAGGCTTGTCATTTAGCATGTAGATCAACTAATTCTTTCAATATCAGGGGAGCAATTGTGCATCTTAATATTGATTTTTTTGGAGATACAATCGCCTGCATTCCTGAGTCAGACTCACTTACTGAAGCTAAAAGGTTCCACTTACTGTATTATGAAATCACCCCCGCCCCCAGCACACACTCCATCCCAATTTAATGTTACAAAGCTGGACAAATCTGAAGGGCTTTGTGTTTTTCCACTTGGTCCAATTTCAGAATGAGCATCCAGCAGAGGAGAAAAAGAAAAAACATTTCTGGTTATTTTAAGACTGCATGTATATTTGTTTTTGGAGTAGAGATGGGGGCATATTTTGCCATTTCCCCCCATCCACCTGGTCTGCCCACACTTCCTCTACTCCCCAAACTTTGCCATACAGTGATATCAGGCTCTTAATATAAGAAGGCCAACTTATTGGATTTCTATATTTCACGATGAATTAGAAGACTGGGCTTTCAAATTAAGCTGGGTGCATTTTCTTATCAAACACCCTTCCAAGTCAGTGGGAAGCAGAGAAAGAAAAATTTGAGCTACAGCAGTAAATACTACTACTACTAATAAAAACTATCTTATCAAAGGTTCAAAAATGCACTTCGGTTTGGATTAGGCAGAGGTGCTGATTCTATGTTATGAAGGGATATGAGACAAAGGAAAATAGCAGCCAAAGGGCAAATGTACAATTTGTTCTACTCAGAAAGTTCAGTGGCCCTGAATGTGAGAGTGCTACACAGCATCAGCCACCAGAATATCAGTCATGAATCTTTCCACTACTTACTGAGCATCAGCCGTAGGATTGGCACTAAACTTCCAGAGTGTGTCCTAAGTCTTTGACAGCATTGTTCCACTTCATTCTCATCGCAAGCCTTTGAGTCATGGTCTACTAATTATTCCTATCTTGTAGTTGAAACTACTAAGGCCAAGAAAGATTATGTGATTTGCTCAAGTTCCTAGAACCAATAAGTAGCAGAGACAGATTCCAACCCAAGGCTGCCTGTCCAACCCCTAAACATGTAGTCTCAACTAGAAAACTGCTCTTCACGCTTTGCTGGTTGATAAGGGGATGCATTCATCTATTCCATCATCTGTTCATTTATTCCAAGATGATTGCTCATCTTCCAGGCCCTTGGTGCCAAGGATAGAAAAGAATGCACAGCACAGGATGGGAGACAGACAAAAATAAATAAATACTGTAGCATCAAATGAGGTGATGCTTGCTCCCATAGAGATGTGTGAATTCAGGAGGAACACTGAAGAGGTCTCTCTTAGAGATTTCCCAGAAGATTTTAGTGTTTGTTTTGTTTTGAAAAAGTCCTTAAAATAATTAATTGCCTAAGAGAGAATGGGGAAATGACTGCTTTTTACTAGACATCTGTTCTGTACATGAGCTAATGTAATCATGGTATTTACCTTTGTATTTACTGAAATCTTCTATCTACTGAGCTCTGGATATGTACTGACATTTTACTGTTTCAAAGTGAAACTAACAAAGTCTTTAACCAGAAAAGCAGATATAACTGACTTCAAAACACTTGGAGATCCCCTATGCATTGGGAATAAGATACTAATACATAACTTTTTTGTAGTTACTTTGTGTTAAGGAAGGAGAAGTTATATTCACGTTTTGTTATGTAATTCTAATGCAGTGTGTGGTTAAGCAGACTTGTAAAATTTCTGTCCTAGAATCTCAAACTCTTACTGCATTGTTTTCCTTACCTATCTGTCTTATGCTATTAGACTGCAAAACCTTTGAGGAACATAAGATGAGATCCTGGATCAGTGTTTGACACATAGTAGGTGCTCAGGAAATATTGGTTAAAATAGAAAAATGAATGCATGACTGAATTAACTAATGCCTACAAAACTTCTTCCTGAAGCAAATTCTATACCCATTTTACCATATGTTTGTACCATGACCACATCATACTCTTATGGAATAGTCCTGGCTTGATAAATTCTGTTCTCTTGTTCCCACCAACCATCAAAACGTTTGTTTTAATATTTGAGCAGCATCTGTTAACTTACTTCTTGTGCCCAAAAACAATTGCCAAGATTCTTGGTAGGATCCATGTGTCCCAGTTTTCCTGTTGGAAAACAAAGTTACCATAGCAACAGATAAACTATGTTCTTGAATGGGATCAACACCATTAGAGGGTGTGAAAATGAGGAGCTAGAATTACAATCCAACAATTTAGATTCTAATGGTTTTGGTGTTCTCACTAAGGAAAAAGACCATTTTATATGACAACATTTATTTACTTATTAATAAGCACTTGTGAAGTATTCTGAGAATATTGAACATGTATTGATTGTGGAAAGTATTTTTTAATGCTCTAGTGAAAATCTGATTGAAAATATTTGACTTGGTTGTTGTTTCTCATCATCACATTTTTATCTATCCAACATTACTTTTCTGATCATTTTAGAGGCTTAGATGTTAAACAAAGCACAGCTGCTGCTGCTGCTGCTGCTAAGTCGCTTCAGTCGTGTCCAACTCTGTGCAGCCTCATAGACAGCAGCCCACCAGGCTCCCCCGTCCCTAGGATTCTCCAGGCAAGAACACTGGAGTGGGTTGCCATTTCCTTCTCCAATGCATGAAATTGAAAAGTGAAAGTGAAGTTGCTCAGTCATGTCTGACTCGTAGTGACCCCATGGACTGCAGCCTACCAGGCTCCTCCGTCCATGGGATTTTCCAGGCAAGAGTACTGGAGTGGGGTGCCATTGACTTCTTCCAAAGCAGAGCATAGGTACAGAATAGGTAGTAAATAACTAAAGGTCTATAGTGGACATATGTCATATTTTTGCCTGCCCATCAACTTTTAAATGACCCCCTTTATTAACTGAAATACCTATGTCTCCTAGAGTATAAGTTATTTGCCTCCCTTTCAGCTAGAACACAGCATAGGACCCATATGTCCAGCAATCAGGGATACCTGGGCAAGACTTCTATACAGAAGATCCTGTTGCAGAAATGGCTTCAAACAGGTGAAATAAGCTAGCGCAGTAAAGGTAAATCCCTGGTACTTCATGCTTGTCAGCAGCAGAGACCATGATTTCCTCATCAGGCCATTTTTCTCTGAAGTGTTCAAGCATTGGTGCAAGGCGCTGAGCTTCCAGCCCCTTTCTCTAGGGCATCCCCTCAAATCTGAGTTCCTTCATATCCTTCAATAAGTCTTTCTCCTACTTTTTAACTGGTTAGAGATGATTCTGGTTGTTTTGCAACTAGAAATGTGGATTGTTGAAAAAACGACATCCAATCGTAAAAATAATCTTGACACCCATACAGAGTATATTATCTGTGAAGTCCAGGGTGAACTCTGAGTATGTCTGCAGGTGCCAGAACACAGGCTGAAAAATCAAACTGGTAATCATACAGCAATCCTAGTAATTCTTTGTGGTAATATGGTTAGAGGATTTTTTTGTTGTTGGACATGAAACTATATTTAATCAAACTTCTTGGAAGGTGATTCTGAGCTTCCTGAGCCCTAATCTCTAAATATGGGTTTTCCTCATAGCTCAGTTGGTAAAGAATCTGTCTGCAATGCAGGAGACCCGGGTTCAATTCCTGGGTCGGGAAGATCCCCTGGAGAAGGAAATGGCAACCCACTACAGTATTCTTGCCTGTAAAATCGCATGGACAGAGGAGTCTGGCAGGCTACAGTTCATAGGGTCACAAACAGACACAAATTAGCAACTAAACCAAACCCACCAATCTCCAAGTACAGTCACATTCTGAGGCAGTAAGGATCAGGATCTCAACTTATGAATTTGGTGGGGGGAGGGAGTGGGACACAATTCATCCTGTAACACTTGTATTCATCTAAATTGTCTCAATCAAGGCTGTTTTAGGGAAGTTAATTCTAAAAGTTATCATGACTTCTATTAAGTTTGAAATAAACCTTTATAATGAAATTATCTGTTGATTATTACCTAAAAACTCTATTTTGGAAAACAAGGTGAAACTTTTGCTCCCCCAAACAGCCTAGGCTCCATTCTTACTAAAGTTGGAAGGAGAAGCAGATAGCTTGTATTGCTAGTATTATTTTTTTAAAAAACTTACTTAACAAAACCAGGGTTTTCAAATGAAAACAACCAGAGCTAAAGAAAAATAAACAATAACTATACTTCTCTGTCTCCCACCTGCAGAAGCTCTTGTGCTGTTGTTCAGAACATGGTAGGAATCAGTTCAGGCCTCTGCTTATGGGAAGTGCCCTGCCCTTCTTTGGGTGGGCCAGCAGGCATGTAGGAAATGGCACACAGAAGGAGAAAGACTGAGTGCTGAAGAACAGTGTCTTCTCTGCTCCCCTCCACACACAAAGCTTTGACTGACCCCAATGTATATAGGAAGAGTGAATATTGGAGAGGGCCTGATGCTAGTTTGTATGTGATGCCCATTTCTGTCCAGAGAGAGGACTGTCCCTCTTTGTCTAAGCATCTTTCATATTTTCTCAAGGGCCATCTGTTGGGTTGGCCAAAAAGTTGCTTTTCTTTCTTGTGGAAACCTATTTAGAGATTTTGTCAAAATCTGAATTGGCCCATAGAAATGTGTCACACATGTGAATAATATCCATCATAGGTACTGGAGAATGAAAAGTTGAAAATCACTGACCCAGACCAGTCTTTACCAAATGCTAGTGTATCTGTCAGGAGAAGGAAATAGCAACCCATTCCAGTATTTTTGCCTGGAGAATCCTGTGGACAGAGGAGCCTGGTGGGCTGCTGTCCATGGGGTCACACAGAATTGGACACAACTGAAGCGACGCAGCAGCAGCAGCAGTCTATCTGTTAGGGTTTGATCAGAGAAAAGTAATTTCTATAAATGATATGAAATAAGGAATTATACCAGTACTGTGATGATAGAAATGTTTTGTATCTGCCCTGTTTGATAACATAGGCACTAGGTACACATGTGAAATCTGGCAAGCGCAACTGAGGAAATGGAGTTTTAATTTTCTATAATTTTAATCAGTTGTAATGTTAATAGTCACACATGACTTGTGGCTACTATACTGGATAGCACAGTATTAGATCTTAAACTATTGTAGGGGTTGGTGAATGAATCTCCAGATGGGGCTTGTCTTTGTATCTGAAGTGGGTGGGCCCGAAGTTGCTGTTGAGCCACAGGGCCAGCACTAGCAGAGACAAACTAGAGTGAAGTAGAGGAGAGCAAGGACATACTGGAACCCACAAGGAAAAATGGGAACCATGTCTGTCTTCTGCACCTGTAATTTTGATGGGCACAGGTGAGCTGCAGAAGGCAGTACCCTTCCCCTCAGAACTGCACATACCTATGGCCCAGGGCTCAGAGAAGTTGAAGGGGGAGATCCCATGGGAGCTGGAGGCTCTGTCTTGGCAGATGAACTTCTTTCTCTGACTAGGTGAATTAGGAGATCATCAGTAAGGGAGATACAAGCTGCCTTTGGAATGTGATGGCTGCGGTGTCACCGCCACAGATGTCTCTTGTGGCCCATCCTCACTCAGAGCCACACAGGGAAAGGAATTCTGAGAAATTCTGTGTAACACACAAGCATCCCAGTTGGTCCAAGAAGAGATGATATTAACTTTTCCTCCTTTCCTCTTTGGGCCCTTCCTCAATTACAGTGGCTATAGCTTGGCCTTATTCTCTTTGTTCTCCTCCTGTCCCTCACTCTTAAAATACACAGAAGGTAATTTAGAGTGTAACAGTGAGTAGTGCATTTAGGGTAGCTCTTCCAAAACTAAGCTGTTGTGTTGAGAACATTGCCCATTTTATTTATCAAAAAATAAATGGATCTTTTGATTTTTTTAGTGGGCATTTACTCACTTAATGTCTGACAATAAATAAGAAGTAGAATGAAGGAATCAGAATTTCTATTCTAACAAATCCCTCTGATTCTACTTTGATTCCTTATGGCTCCATTTCTTTCACAGTTTGTGGAAGAAAAATGCCATTACACAGAAGTGGCAGCTTGTACTTGGATAACAATTTCAATATACTTACAATTTACTCCTTAGAAGCTGTCAAAAAAGTTTGGCACTAAATACAACCCAACAGTCACAGTAAAGAAGAGCAATTATTTATAATCTTATTTTCACATCTGTTTTAAAGGTTAACCATGTGTTTTATCCAAGACATTCTGCTTTTATTAATGCCATGACTGGACATATGTAAATGATAATATGAGTTTACTTCACAAGAGGCTCGGATTTAACATTTCCATTATATGATAAGGAGATTCTAACAAGGGCTGGATAAACTCAGTGTTTTCCTAAAACAATGATTATTATTCACAAAAGAGTCACAAAATCTACACTTGAGAATGTATATTGTCTTCCACATTAAGCAGTGTTTCACTTTTATCCCTGATATGTTAACCCTACTGATGAGTATTTTAATAAGTACAAGTTTATCAAGTTCTTTGAGAGTCTTGGAAGAAAAAGTAAAGTAATTCAAGGATTCAGTCCAGACTAAATGGTGTGGCCTAATAGATCAAAAGCCTGAAGGAAACCAAGCTGTGGAAAAGTAATAATGTAAATAAAAATGTGATTTCAATCCTTGCTTGGCGACTGTCCTCGCTCAGGCCACAAAGGCTTGATGCCATCAGATGCATTAATGCTGAGATACTGGTCACTAGTGGGGGAGGGGGAGATGGTGAAAGCTTTTTGCCTGTGGATCCAGGGAACTGCTTATAAGCCTGAAATGCATTCGGCTGATGCATCAGACATCAGTTATTGAAGAAGCACAGGTGATGAACTTACTTTAGCATTGACCTGACCCAAGGGGATAAACACATTGCAACGTGCTGAGTTACTTCAACAGTGAAGAGACTCCCAATGTCAAAATGCCACAGGGCTACACATTGTTCCAAGGCTGGGACTGGATTTGCTCAAGACTGTCTCAAGGTGGTAGGATTTCTGAAGTGTCTGCAGAGATGCAGCCCTTCCCCATCCCCACCCCCACCACTCATTGTAGGAAGAGCAGCGTAACTTGTCCTGGGAAGCAACAATGGACAACCCTTAAGGAACCATGCAAATAAACAGTGCTGGTGTCACTTGGTGGTCTGAGGACATAGCAAGGTATGAGTAGTAGCTGAGAAGACATTTACAAGGATTTCCTATTCTCTGCTGAGCCATTTTCAACCTGCTGATACCCTCAAAGGGTTTAAGACTTGGGCTGGAGAACAGCATAAGAATGAGCATCAAAAGTCTAGGCTTCTGAGCCTTTTGCTCAGATTTGGAAATCTTCCTAAAACAGGGAACTTTAATAGCACAGGATTAAGAGCTAGGGCTTGAGAGTCAGACATTCTGGCTTCAGATTTTGATCTCACTAAATAGCTGTGCAAATTTGGAAAAGGTGATTAACTTCTTTGAATCATTTCCTCATCTACAAAGTGGACTCATCATAACATTTATCAGAATTAATTAGGATTAGGTTGATCTGCAAGTCCTGGAAAACCCAAGATAACAGTGGTTTTATTGAGATAGAAGTCTATTTCTCTCTCATACAACACAGCAATCCAGGCCAGGTATGGAGATTCCACATTGACCACACCATTTTTAATGGTGACTTTAATATCTATGCCAAATGAATGCTGCAGCTCCAGTCTTCACTCACATATTCCATGAGGAAGCAGGCAAGAAGAGAATGGCCTTCCCCTTTATAGACCTGTCCCGTAAATTACACAGCTCTCTTGCTTTCTTTTGTCTCAAACTTAATCACATAGCCACACCAGGCTGCAAGAGAGTCTGGGAAATGTGGTCTATATTCTGGATAGCCATGTCCCCAGCTGCATTTTGGAAAGTCTGTTACTGAGAAGAAAGAAGGATATTGGGAGATGCATAGGTTTCTCCACTACCCAACCTATCAGGGTATGTGCAGATTCAGATACAGATAGTGCTGGTAAAGTGCTTTGCACAGAGACCAGGCCAAAGGAAGTGCTCCAAGAATGGTTAGAATCATTGCCATCCCTTACTCTACCCAAAGCACCCATGTTTGCTTGCTGGTTCCCAGGAGGGCGCTGCACCTGCTAGATAGGAGGTAGAGCAGTATATGTAAAGATGCTGCTTGTGGAGCACGGAAAGTGCAGGGAGCTGTTGAGGGGCAGGGCTGGGGCTATGGTGAAATGAATGAAGCACTCACCTTTGGTGCAAAATTTAGGAAGGTGTAGGTTGCCAAAATTCTCAGTACTCAAAAATAATAATACTTTAATATTTTAAAAATCCAGAATTAATGCAAAAAATCTACAGTGGACAGAAATAAAGATGGGATCCAGCTCTGCACTTCAGCAACTCACTGTACCTGCTTTACCCTAACCCTAGACCTGTCAGATCCTATTCTTCCTGGCAGCCCTTTCTCAGGCCTGAAAGAATTAGTGCAGTGTTAAGGGGATTTGTTTAAAACCTGGGGGATGTATCTGCAATAATTAAATAGGATCCAACAAAATATAAACTCTCTAAGGTACATGGATGTCTTTAATCTATATGTTTAAAGAGAAACAATAATCCTTTTAAAATTTATACAATCCGTGCTACCTAAATCACAAGAAGGAAAATGGAAAGCACTTAAAATTGTACCACTAAGAAAACCTTAATTAATATTTTAATGTCAATCTTTCCAAATTTTTTAAGTGGTATGTATAAATGTATATATGTATATATACATATACACACACACACATATAAACATATATATCTTTCAGTATATGACACAATCTACCTTTTCATTTAACAACAGTATTTCTGTATTACTATATATTCTTCTACAATATAATTTCTTTTCAAAATTTTTTGTTGAAATTTAGTTGATTTACAATGTTGTATTTATTTCTGCTGTACAGCAAAGTGCAGTAATACACTGCACTTTGTAAAAAGCTTTGTACTGCACTCAGTAATACACTTTGCTGAATATATATGTATTCTTTTTCTATTTTTCCATTATGGTTTATCACAGGATATTAAATCTACTTCCCTGTGGTATATAGTAGAATCTTGTTGTTTATCCACTCTATATGTGATAGTTTGTACCTGCTAATCCCAAACTCCCAGTCCTTCCCTCCACCACCCCTACTCTACTCTCCCTTGGCAACCAGAAGTCTCTTCTCTGTATCTCTGAGTCTGTTTCTGTTTTGTAGACCTGTTCATTAGTGTTACATTTTAGATTCCACATACAAGTGATATCATGTGGTATTTGTCTTTCTTTTTCTGATTTACTATGATCATCTTTAGGTCCATCCATGTTGCTGCAAATGGCATTATTTGATTCTTTTTACGGCTGAGTAATACTCCAGTGTGTGTTTATACCACGTTTTCTTTATCCACTTATCTGTTGATGGATGTTTAGGTTTCTCCCATCTCTTGGCTATTGTAATTAGTGCTACTATGAACATAGGGGTGTGTGTATCTTTTCAAATTATCATTTGTCTGGATAAATGCCAGGAGAGTGATTGCTGAATTGTATGGCAACTCAATTTGTTTTTGAGGAACCTCCATAGTGTTTTTCATAGTGGCTGCACCAATTTACAATCCTACCAACAGTGCAGGAGGGTTCCCTTTTCTCCACACACCTTCCAGCATTTGTTATTTGTAGACTTTTTAATGATGGCCATTCTGACTTATGTGAAGTGATACCTCATTGTAGTTTTGATATGCATTTCTCTAATAATTAGTGATGACTGACATCTTTTCAAGGAGAAGGCAATGGCACCCCACTCCAGTACTCTTGCCTGGAAAATCCCATGGACAGAGGGGCTTGGTAGGCTGTGGTCCATGGGGTTGCTAAGAGTCGGATGACTTCACTTTCACTTTCACTTTTCACTTTCATGCATTGGAAAAAGAAATGGCAACCCACTCCAGTGTTCTTGCCTGGAGAATCCCAGGGACGGGGGAGCCTGGTGGGCTGCCATCAATGGGGTCGCACAGAGTCAGACACAACTGAAGCGACTTAGCAGCAGCAGCAACATCTTTTCATGCGCCTCTTGGCCAACTGTATGTCTTCTTTGGAGAAATGTTTATTTAGGTCTTGTGCCCATTTTTTCAGCATAATGGAATGCTCCATGAATTTGTGTGTCATTCTTCCACAGGGACCATGCTAATCTTTTCTGCCTCATTCTAATATTTTAGTATACGTGCTGCTGAAGCAGTCACTACAATACAATTTCATATGTTGGGTGTATGTACCAAATTTAGATTGTTTCCAATTTTTTTGTTCTAATAAATAGCTCTGAAGTATGTATACTTATGGTTACATTCTTTTTGCAATTACCTGCTTATTTACTTCATTGTCGTTGTTATTCAGTCACCAATTCATGTCTGACTCTTTGTGACCCCATGGACTCCACCACACCAGGATTCCCTGTCTCTCATCATCTCCAGGAGTTTGCCCAGATTCATGTCCATTGAATTGGTGATGCCATCCAACCATCTCATCCTCTGTCGCCGTCTTCTCCTTCTGCCTTCGATCTTTCCCAGCATTAGGGTCTTTTCCAATGAGTCAGCTGTTTGCATCAGGTCACCAAAGTATTGAAGCTTAAGCTTCAGCAAAATCCTTCCAAAGAGTATTCAGGGTTGATTTCCTTTAAGATTGACTGGTTTAATCTCCCTGCTTTCCAAGGCACTCTCAAGAGTCTTCTCCACCACCACAGTTTGAAAACATCAATTCTTTGGTGCTCCGCCTTCTTTATTGTCCAACTCTTACATCCGTACATGACTACTACAAAGGCTGTGAAAATGAAAGTGAAAGTGGCTCAGTCGTGTCTGACTCTTTCAGACCCCACGGGCTATGCAGTCCATGGAATTCTCCAGGCCAGAACACTGGGGTGGGTAGCCTTTCCCTTCTCCAGGGCATCTTCTCAACCCAGGGATTGAACCCAGGTCTCCTGCATTGCAGGCGTGTTCTTTACCAGCTGAGCCACCAGGGAAGCCCAAGAAAGACTATAACCTTGACTATACAGACCTTTGTCAGTGAATTGATGCCTTTGCTTTTTAACACACTGTCTAGGTTTGTCATCTTTCCTGCCAAAAAGCAATCATCTTCTAATTTTATGGCTACAGTCACCAGCCACAGTGATTTTAGAGCCCAAGAAGAGGAAATCTATCACTGCTTCCACCTTTTCACCTTCTATTTGCCATGAAGTGATGGGACTGGATGTCATGATCTTTGTTTTTTTAATATTGAGTTTTAAGCTGGCTTTTTAATTCTCTTCCTTCACCCTCATCAAGAGTCTCTTTAGTTCCTCTTCACTTTCTGCCATTAGAGTGGTATTTTACTTGGTATAAATTCCTAAAAGAGGAATTGCTAGTCAGCCTTCTTAAAACCACCGAATAGCCTTCCAAAAATTTTCTACCAATTTATACTCCTTTTAGAAGTGTATGAGAGTCTGTGTTTCCCATACTCTGACAACACTGAGTATAATCAATTTTTTAAATCTCTACCGATTTAACTAGTAACAAATAAAGATAAAACTTTTATATTCACATGTCTTTAATTGCTAATGGAGGTCAAGATTTTTGCATTTTTATTACTATTTGCATTTTTTAAAAAATTGCTTGAAGAGGTAAGACCTATAATGGCAGAGACTTATAACTTCCTGTTCATTTATGTCTTCCAAGCATCTACAACAGTGCCTGACAAAGAATAAGCACTCAATAAATATTTGTTGAATGAATGAAAGTGTTCAACAATTTCTAAGAGTTCTTTATCAAAGGCATTAATATTTAGGATAGATTTCAAATATTTTTCTCCATTTATCATGTACCTGTCAGCTTAATTTCTCATATTCTTTCTACTACATACAAGTTTATAAAATTCAGTGTGTTTCTTCTTGTCTTCTCTCTTTGTGTCAGGATATTTCATGTACCAGGACTCTATTTATATGTGTATACATTTTTTTCTAACTTTTTTTATGTTCTGAATCATGTGTACCTTATGTTACTCTATAATGTACATGCTTTTAGTTTTTTCAGATAGACAAATGTCTTCTGCAAAAAAGTATCTTTTTCTCTTTGTCAATATTTTTACATCTTATTTTATTTTCTTGAAATTCTTTAAATTGCAGGAAAATATGTAAAAATAGTGGTTACAGTTGGTATCTTTGTCTTGTTTTTTGACTTTAAGAGAAGTCCTCCTTATTTGGTGGCTATTTATTTCAAGATAGTAATTTCAGGATTCTTAAATTTTTTTTCTATATTAGAGGTTTATTTTAAAAAATATGGAACAGATTTTGGATTTTTCCATGTGTTTCTAACACCAGTATTTTTTATATTTTGACCTAATATTTTCCTTGTTCTACTAATATGGTTAATTATATTAACATATTTCCTAAAATTATATCATTCTTATACGCACAGAATAAACTCACTTGGGCATAGTATATTTTTTAATGTAATTCTAGTTTTGATTTGCTAATATTTCATATAGTGTTATTATATTTTTAGTTATACATTTAGTCTATAGGCAATGGCAACCCACTCCATTCAACTTCAGCTTCTTCAGCATTACTTGTTGAGGCATTGACTTGGATTACCGTGATATTGAATGGTTTGCCTTGGAGACGAACAGAGATCATTCTGTCGTTTTTGAGATTGCATCCAAGTACTGCATTTAGGACTCTTTTGTTGACTATGATGGCTACTCCATTTCTTCTAAGGGATTCTTGCCCACAGTAGTAGATATAATGGTCATCTGAGTTAAATTCACCCATTCCAGTCCATCTTAGTTCACTGATTCCTAAAATGTCGATGTGCTTGCAAGATGACAGAGTAGAAGGACGTGCGCTCATCTTCTCCTGAGAGAACTTAAAAATTACAACTAGCTGCTGAACAACCCTCAACAGGAGAATGTTGGATCCCACCAAAAAAGGATACCCCACGTCCAAGGGCAAAGAAAAAGTCCTAGCATAATGGTAGGAGGGGAGAAATTGTGTTTAGAATCAAACCCCATACCCGGCAGAGATCCTGGGAGGGCTCAAACAAAGCTTGTGTGCTGAAGAAGACCCCACAGAGACTGAGCCAGACCTGCCTTTGAGTGTTTGGGTGTCTCCCACAGAGGTACTGGCATCAAGGTTATATTAGTTTTCTAAAATAAATTGTAAAGCTTTTATTTTCCCCCCTTTTAATAGATTTCATAGCAGAGGAACTATGTATTCCTCAAAGAGGTACACATATGAAAGAATTTGTTAATACATTTGTCTGGATCCAGTACTTTAACAGTAGGTTTCCATGCTTTTTGTTCTGTGTAGACTCTCAAAATTCTTTTGTACAAACTGGACCATTTGTATTTTCATTTTAAAAATTTCATTTAATAAGAATTTTAAAATTTATAAACATTGAGATGTACATTATATTTTCTTAAAAGTTTTCACAGTCTTTTTAATCTTGCCTAAATCCATTTCTCGTTATTGATATTTTATGTTGGATTTTTTTGTTTGGGGAGTTAGTTCTCTTTTCTCTCTTTTTCCATTTTTATTATGCTGTGTGGAGCTTGCCAATGTAATTAGCCCTGTTGAAAGAATGGGTTTTGGATTTATCATCATTTCTCCACTTTTCTAATTAATTAATTTCACTTTAAACTTTATGCATCCTTCCTCCTGCTTCCCTTATATTTCTCTCTCTTTCTGGATCGAGTTAAATATTTATTCCCTATATAAGAATAAGCATAATGTTTGTTTGAATGCTTGTAACGGCTTTGAATGGGTTTAACAAATTCTATTTTGCCAAGATCCTTGGCTATTTGACCACATTAACAATATATTAATCATTAAAATTTTTTTCATATTAAAAATTTAATAGCTTTATTGAGGTATAATTGATTTTTGAAACTGTGTATGTTTAATGTATACAATTTGATGAGTTTGATGATACATACACAGCATACAGCTATGAAGCCTTCACCACATCAAGGCGATAAGCTTATCTGTCACCTCCAAAAGTTTCTTTGTGCCCTTTGTTTTGTTTTGTGGTAATAACACTGAACATGAGATTTACCCTCCTAACAAGTTTTTAAGTGTATTGTTACAAGGTGTGCACAGTATTACAGTATTGTTAGTCTTCATGTGAAAAGTCACCATCTTTGGTTTCTGTGCTCCTTGGAGCAGCTTTGGGCAACTGAACTTTGGGCAGTTTGACTGCAGGAGGAAACAGTCTCTCATAAAAGTTAGAAAATGTGTAGATGGGCTCTAAGCTGGTTCCCAACCCATGATTGCCTATCTGCTTCTTGAGCTTGCCTCATAACCCAGTAAGATAAACTCCTCAATGTCTGGTACTTAGCCATGGTCTGAGCTTGTGGCAGAACCTACTCTGCCACTTCTTCAGAAACCAGACATGGGACTGTTCTGACTGTTGCCCTTCTTTGGATTTTTACCATTTTCAGGTGGATTTGCCTACAATGTTAGGAGAAAAGCGAATCCAGAGAGTGGTTTTTTTGTGTGAAAGCACAGAACAAAGACATCTAGCCCAGTCTAAAGGCCAGAAAAATCTTCCTGGTGGAGAAAATGGTTTCTGCTGGACCGATAGAGAAGGAACAGGTAAGTTTCAGAATGGGGAGGGGGGGACAAGAAACTCCTTCAATTGTCTGGTCAAATCCAGACTACAGTTTTTGATAGCCAGAGCTGTGGCCCTGAACTCTCTTTGTATACTACTAAAGTATAATCCTTAAAAAGTTGAAAATATGACTACTGTGAAAATATGAAAGGAATATGTGTCAGAAGTTTTATGTGACTCACTAATTAACTGAAGAACCTATTAGATATTAAGGTTGTTTTAATGGAGAATTTGAAGAACAGAGATATCTATCTATAAGCAATCAAGAATGCTTAAAATTGCTAATAGATGCAAAACTGCATCTATTAATATCTGAAAGGGCATTAAATGTAATGTTTGTAGTTATCTTTTCTATATCGACTGGGTGAAATGCATTTGCTTTGTTGTGGACAAGAACTGTTTGCATTATTATCAAGTTTTCTACAAGTTACTGCTACCACTATGGTTGGAAAATAGACTAATCAATAGAAAGACAGTCAAAAGTGTACATCTTGTAGGGCATGCTAGACAATGCCCAGCAAGCCACTGAGAGGACACTCAGTGGTCTCTTTTGCCCATTTTCAAGTTTTAGACAGTTTTTACTGATAACCCCTTTTTAAATTGTGAACAATAATAATTCTGGTTTCCAGCAAATTCATTATTGAGTGGATCAAATATGTACATCTCTGCCTCCATGCCTGGATTCAGATCTTGTCTATATTCTAATAATCTCTACTGTGTGTCCTGGGAAGGTCATTCGGGTTTACTCTTGCTATCAAGGGTAACACATTCAACAAATTCTTCAGCTCTTGTCATCTCCCCAGCAGCCTTTTGTAGTCCTTTTAACAGTCTGCTGGGCTAAGCAGGAAGAGACAGGTTGCTCTGGGCAGTGTTCAACAGCACAGCTCTTTGTCTCTTGTTGTCAGCCAGCTCTGTCACTACATTGTTCTTCAGGCGGCATGCCTTTGATGGACTATCTACCCCTCATGTCTCAACACTCGGGGCAGCATTTGGAGAAACAGCAGCCCTACACTGTTCCTTCCCGCATAGAATAATCCCATTAGAATACCATGTGCTATCAACCCAATTCCATAGATTTGTTGAGAGCACTGTGAGGGAGTCCCAAAAATGTAAAGGCATGCTCCTTGCTCTCAAGCAGTTGTCCACCTGCTAGAGAAACAAGCCAAACACAAGAAAAAATGACAAAGGCTAGAAAAAGAGCATAGAAAGAAGGTAGGACCCAAATCCCTACTCCCCTATTTGTATGATCTTGGACACGTATTTTTTTTTTTAACATCATTGCTGAGGTATAATTTGTATACCATAAAATCTACTCATTGTAAGTATGCATTTCAATAAAATTATTTTTAGTAATTTTACAGAGCTGTGCAAATATCACTTCAATCCAATTTTAGAACATTTCCATCATTCCAGAAAGTTCCCTTATGACCAGTCAAACCTTATTCTCATCCCAGCTCTAGACAACCATTGACCTCCTTTCCATTTCCATAGATTTGTCTTTTCTAGAAATTTCATGTAAATGGAATCATACAATAAATACTCACTTGTATATGCCTGCTTTTCCTTAGCAAAACATTTTTGAACTTCAACCATGTTGTTGCATGTATTAGCATATATTCATTCCTTGTGATTGCTGAGTTATATTTCATTTTATGGATATACCACATTTCATTTATTCATTCACAGCAGATGGATATTTGGACTATCTCAGTTTTAGCCTATTATGAATAATGCTTCTGTGATCATTCAGTTGTTAATCTTTGTGTAAATGTATGTTTTCATTTCTCTTGGGTAGATACCTAAGAGTGGATTTGTTGGATTGTTTGATAAGTATCTGTTTAACTTTTCAAGAAACTGTCACATTCTTTTCCAAAGTGGTCCTACCATTTTACATTCCCATCAGCAGTGCATGAAGGTTCTAGTTTCTCCACATCCTCATCAATACTTGTTATTATCTGTTCTTTCAACTATAGCCATCCTAGTGGGTGGTATATACCAATGAATGGAATCTCATTGTGGTTTGATTTGCATTTTCCTAATAGTTATTGATGTTATACATATTTTAATGTGATGATTAGCCATTCATCTACCGTCCTGGGAAAAATGTCTATTCATATATGACCTATTGTGTTGCTTATCTTCTTATCTTCTTATTGTTGAGCTGTTAGTGTTGTTTATACATTCTGGATACAAATTCCATACCAGATGTATGATGTACAAGTATTTTATCCCAGTCTGTGGCTTGTGTTTTCATTTTCTTAATGGACAAATTATTTAAGCTACTGGAGTCTAACTTCAGTTTTTGCATAGTCATTGTGGGAAAATTAACGATATCTATTTTCAGAACTGTTGAAAGAGTTAAAAGAGGCAATAAATGCAAAGAATACTTAGCACAGAGTTTGGAAATATTAGGAGGCTCCTGAATGCTTAATGAATAGTCTGAATGTAAGAAAACATGTGGGGAAATGCCAAATTGCAGGTATAAAATGAGTGTTTCACTTGTTTAGGGAGGAAAGAAATCAAGCAAGAGCTACAGATTCCGTAGCACATAGTGGGAATAATACCTTGAGACAAGCATTGAAGGATGAAAAATACTGGACATAGGAAGGTAGTCCAGGATAGGGGACTAGCCAACAGGGGCACAGAGGCCAAAGGAAGCAACGTGTGTGAGGATGGCAGGAAGAAGACCAATTTACTACAGACTGTGTTCTTCATACAGAGCCAAATATTGTGAAAGCCTGATGTGTTTATATTAGTAAGTAAAATGGGCATTTTGTCCAGTTCTCTAACACTTGTTTTTTTTAAGTGATATTTCAGTTTGGAAATGGGAAAAATCAAAGAAATAGCAAAATATTCTAGGCAATGTAAAGATATGTCATCAATACTGGGGAAAAAAAACCCTGCAAATGTATTAGTTGACGTGGAAACACTGTGGTACCTGACAAGGCTGGTCAGAGGAGAGGGCCCAGGCCAGCTGCCCCAGCTGTACACTTGCTAGGGTCATGAGTCATCATGCAGTCTTATAACCTGAGCCAATTTAAAACTGAGACCATGTTGTCAAGGACTCAGCAGCAGCCAAAGACCGATTTAACAACCAGACTCACTAAATCAGGAAACCCAGGCTGTTATGAAAAAAGGGTAAACCCCAGAAGTCAGGAAGTATTAACCACTGATGTCTCTTTGAGCTTACTACATACCTGGGACAGGGTCAAGTTTTTACATGAGTGTTCTTGTTTAATCTTTGCTCTTTCACGTTAAAAAGGTCCTGTTATCGTCCCCATTTTACAAATGAGGAAACCAACACATTGAGGTTAAAATATGTGGTAGAGCTGGGGGTTGAACTTAAAACCATCTGACACAAGCCCTTACCCTTAAGCACAGTCTCTCCTGACCATGTCCCAGGCTGGACTCACATCAAGGGCAAGAATCACTGCCTGTTTCTCTTGGTATTCTATTCAGTCAGCACGGGACCTGGCATAAAGGCAGGTACCTAAGAGTTGTATACAGGAAAGAGACTGGCAGGGACCAAAGCCAAAGCAACATCTGACATCACAGTAGAAAGGAAGCTGAGCACTGCATACCCTAGGCGCAGGTAGTCAGCTGTGAGGTGGAATACAGGAACATCTGGCTAGTAGGAGGTAAGAGTTCTAAAGTGTAAATCATCTACCTCTAAACATCCATTTGAGCAGTTCCAGGTTTTGCCCTCTATAGTAGTAACTCCACTTCACCCCACTTTATTTCACAGGATTTTGTGGAGCCAGTCCCATAATTGTCCTGCTGGGCATTGCATATGACCCAGGGTCCACTACAGGAATAGAGTTCAATAAGAGAACATCACACTTGCAGCTGCCTGGGAGAAGTTGGAAACTGCTTCTCCAGTCTGCATTATCCTGCACAGCACGGTGGTTCAGGGTCAGCCACACCCACCTTTTGCAGCTGATGGCCAAGGAGTTTAACCTCTCTGGACTCAATTTCATCTTCTCTAAAATGTAAATAATAAAAATTTCTACCCAAAAGTAAGCCAGAGAGTATACAGGAAAGTTTAAAACATTGCCTTTATTTATTTATTTATTTTTTAATTAATTAATTTATTTATTTTAGTTGGGGGCTAATTACTTTACAATATTGTAGTAGTTTTTGCCATACATTGACATGAATCAGCCATGGTTTCACATGTGCTCCCCCTCCCGAACCCTCCTCCCACCTCCCTCCCCTTCCCATCCGTCCCATGCATAGAACATGGAATGGTGTTCCGCTTCACATATGACAATATACAAAAACATTGCCTTTAAAAATCATGAGCACAGGGCATGGCATTTAGGAAAGACTCAAAAACTGTTGGTATTATCATTCTACATTCTCAGATGCTAGTTCCAAAACCCCTGTCAAGTGGGGAGCATCCATTCCCCAAACACATCGCATCCTTCCTGTGCAATCCCAGAGTGGGTAACCGGGACACCGCTGGAGCTGACTTGCTGATCTCATCGTTTGTAGAGGAATGGATGAACTCTCTGAAGATAGGGCATCCCTAATGCCCTTCCGGGGGTCCCAGGTGGCACAGTGGTAAAGAATCCGCCGGCAATGCAGGAGACTCAGAAGACACGGGTTTGATCCCCGAGTAGAGAGATTTCCCTGGAGAAGGAAATGGCAGCCCACTCCAATATTCTTGCCTGAGAAATCCTATGGACAGAGGAGCCTGGCTGGGTACAGTCCATGGGCCAACACAGTCAGACACGACTTAGGAGACTAAACAACAACAACAATGCCCTTCCTTCCTTTGTAATTCTCCATCCCCTTCTTTTCCCTTTCAGCCTAGCAGACAAAGAATGAGTCTCCTGGCGTCTCGCCAGATGTAGCAGGAAGTTATGAATGAGGATTGCACAGGACAGTTGACTCTCTACAGAGATAGGCCCTAAATTAATCCTGAAGACTGGGCAGCAACCACAGGAAGCTTGGAGCCATGAGGCCACCACTTAACACTTACATATCTCTGTCTATCCTGGAGCAGTAGGCAAACAATAGCCTAATCCACTAAAGGCCTGGGGGAGGTATTATTAGTCATGGACTATCTGAAATCAACCTTTAGGAACATACACTCAGGGCCAGAATCTGGAATAGGGTCACTGGTGGGACTAGGATCCTTATATGAGTCTATGAGGAATGTCAGAAAATTTCCAACAACTGGTTAATGTCCACCAGTGCTTAGCAAATTAGGCCTGTGTTGAAGTGTCAGTGCCCAAAGGACTGATTTATTGAACTGCCCTAATTAGGATCTTGTAACACATCAAGGGGCCATTAAAGAAAAAAGTACTGGCTTCAGAGACCAAGGAGTATACATAAACATGGTTTGTCTCTTTGCCAGGCCCAACAAATGCCATTCTGACACTGCATTGAGCTCTAGTGGGACAGCAGCCATCAATTAAATTAAAACATTGACCCATCTGCTGGAGCAAGCATGATGTAACATTATCCCTCATGTCCATTTTCTCCTTTTCTAGCCTTCCTTCCCCTTTAGAAGTCTGAAACTAGCTCAGAGTCAAATCTGGGAAGACTCCTGGATCAAAAAAACCACCCAGAACAATATGCCATTGAGGATTCAGAAATAAGCTGAGACAGTTCATCAGCTTCAGGATTATGGTCCTCTTCCCTCTGTCACTACCATGTCTTTCATACACATCTTCCTTTTGAGATCTCCTTAACCACAAATGAAAACATCTTTCCCTGTATTCACATCTTGCTGAGCAATCCAGTCTTGCTGCTAAGAGTATAATGCCATAATTATTTCTGCCCAAGCTTCAACCCTAACACTGCCAGCTCATTCTCTAGAAACTTGAGCAAGGTACTCAATCGCTCTGTCTTGGTTTCTTCATTTGTAAAGAGAATTAATAAAGAATTAACCTACTTTATAAGGTGGCTGGGAGGATAAGAAATGTATGTAAAGTGCCTGATACATAGTTAGAGTTTGATGAATGTAATGGTTGCTATTACATACTATTATGTTAAAAGGCTTCCCTGGTGGCTCAGACCATAAAGAATCTGCCTGCAATGCAGGAGACCCAGGTTCAATCCCTGGGCTGGGAAGATTCCCTGGAGAGGGGAGTAGCAACCCACTCCAGTACTCTTGTCTAGAAAATTCCACGGACAGAGGAGCCTAACAGGCTACAGTCCATGGGGTCACAAAGAGTTGAACACAACTGACCACCTAACACACAGACACACATTATGATAAAAGGAGACCTGGATGACCAGGAGAACCTAATAAAAATTAGCAAACAAATCTTTATAGAAGGCTGTCCTGTGGCCAAGACAGAGAATACCTCTCAAAATATCAAGATGCCTAAGTCAAAGTATCCTAGGTTGCCCCAGATGCAAAACATTCCACAAACCCAGTAAGCTTCTATGCTTAGCTAGTTGTCTAAGCTTCCACTTTTGCCAACATTGAAGAACATAATGCAGAAAGTGTCAATAACTCACTATAAGTAACAGGGTTCCTTGACTAATTCCAGGTCTGCTATGGATAAGTCTGGAGCTCCTTGTCATAAAAGACAGCAAGGAGACTGTCACAGTCCACTGGGGTCAAGGCAAAAGGATCAGGAGCTGTCTAAAAGAGTTCCCACCAACCAGAGATGGGTATTCAGAGAATCAATTAGAATAATAACTGCTACAATGGATGAAATGGATGTGTTATAGGGAATCAATTCACTATTTTTAAATAGAAATAATGGCAAATAAAATTCAGAAATAGGAAAACATGCTAAACAACACCATGAGGATACAACCAGCAGACTCTATACTGTGAGAAAAATCTATGGGACAACTGATTGGTTTCCTCAACAAACAAAAAGAAAACTAAAAAGAGAGCCTATAAATTAAAATGTAACCCATGCTAAAAGCACCAAGTGCTGAAGAAGATGTGGAACAACAGGAAAACTCATTCATTGCTGGTGGAAACACAAAATGGAAGACATTTGGCAGTTTCTTATAAAACTGAACAGTCTCTTACCATATGATCTAGCAATTACACTCCTTGGCATTTACCCAAATAAGTTGAAAACATATTCACACAAAAGTTGTTGTTGTTGTTGTTTAGTCGCTAAGTTGGGTCAGACTTGTGACCCCACAGATTATAACCTGCCAGGCTCCTCTGTCCATAGGATTCTCCAGGCAAGAATCCTGGAGTGGATTGCCATTTCCTTCTTCAGGGGGGATATTTCCAAACCAGGGCTTAAACCTGCATCTCCTGCATTAGCAAGTGGATTCTTTACCACTGAGCCACCAGGGAAGCCCATTCACACAAACCCAGCAAGTAAATGTTTAGTGCAACTTTATTCACAACTGCCAGAACTTGAAAGCAATCAAGACATCCTTCAGTAATTGAATTCATAAACAAATTGTGGAACATCCAGAGAGTGAAGTATTATTCAGTACTAAAAAGAAATGAGCTTTCAAACCATGAAAAGACATGAAGGAAACTTAAATGAATATCACTAAATGAATTAAAGCAATCTGAAAGGCTACGTATTTTATGATTCCAACTACATACGACGTTGTGGAAGAGAAAAAACTATGAATGCAGCAAAAAGATCAATGGTTGCCTGCGGAGGGAAGGATGAATAGACAGAGCACAGATTTTTAGGACAGTAAAACTATATCTGTATAATGCTATAATGTACACATGACTGTATGATATTATAATGGCAGATATATGTCGTTATATTTCGTCAAACCCATAGAAGACACAATACCAAGAGTGACCCCTAATATAAACTGTGGACTTGGAGTGGTAATAATACATCACTGTAGGTTCATCCATTGCTACAATCGGGCCACTCTGGTGCAGGATGTTGATAGAAGGGAGTTTGTGGGTATGTGAAGACAGGGGACATGTGGAAGCTCTCTACTTTCCACTCAATTTTGTTTTTTTCCCACTCAATTTTGTTGTGAATATAAAACTTCTCTGAAAAATTATTTTAAAATTCTGAAAAACTTCTCTGAAAAAGTGTAGTTTTAAAGAGAAACAACCCATATGAGAAACCAACTGATTACAATGTATGAGACTTATCTGGATCCTAATATGAACAAACTATATCTAGGAGGTGGGGTAGGAGACAGGGAGGAGAAATGCCTAGATATTGAATGATATAAAGGAATTATTATAATAATTTTAGAGGTGATAAGGTACTGTGGTTATATTTGAAAAGTAGTTCTTGTCCAAATACTGAATTCTGAAATGTGTATGTAATACTATGAAGTCTGAGATTTGTTTTAAAAAATTTTCTGGTAGGAGAAAAAGTGACTAAAAAAATGCATAAAATAAGATTGGCTGGATGATGGATACATAATGTTCATTATGCTGCTTGCAGGTGATCCCGGGTCCCCAAGACCAGGTCAAAGGCAGAAACTCTGCATCAAATTTTTTTCTCCTTTGTGCCTAAAGCCTGACTCTCTTGCATGAAAAGCATAGACTATCAGATGCAAAAGAGCTAAATAACTGTGCTGATGAGGAAAGAGATTCTGAAAGATGAGGTGACTTGTCAAAGGTCACAGAGTTTGGTAATGGCAAGACTAGAAATAAGGTCTGGATGCCAGCTAAAAGTCTAGCACACAGCCTCTCCTCCCCCATTCACTTATCCTGTTTTTCCAGCTGTTTTTCTTTCTCTATATGCCTCAATCTTACCTTTATTGCACCTGAAGTCCTCAAGCTGGAGTTCACTGAGTAGCCTCTCTGACAAGGCCAGGTCCCCTACTCTCACTGATGCCCCGAGGTGACTGCCACCCAGCAGCTGTCAGGATGCAGTGCTTTGGGGGCCTGTGTGTCACTCTGACTCACACTGGGGCCCCGGGACCCCGGATCAGAAAGCAGTCTGTCATTCTAGTTGAGTGATGGCCAATTCCCTTGACTGTTCATGAGATGTACATCTGTTCAATGACTATCTCAGAAAGAAGCACAATTGGAAAGGGTGTGGAATGGGGAGAGAGAGAGGATCCTATTTTATCCATGACTCACTGGAAAAGACCCTGATGCTGGGAAAGATTGAAGGCAAAAGGAGAAGAGGGTGGCAGAGGAAGAGATGGTTAGATAGCATCACTGACTAAATGGACATGAATATGAGTAAACTCCAGGAGATAGTGAAGGACAGGAAGCTTGGTGTCCTGCAATTCATGGGGTGGCAAAAAATCAGACACAACTTAGCAACTGAACACACACATAGCACATACTACTCTCAAGAACCTGGGTAAGAAGTCTGATCCTTGCTGCCCATGAACCCAGCTCTAATGTCACTGAAGGCCATGAGGGATTCCTAGAAATCCAGGGACCTGCCCACCAAATCAGATAAATATCCTTGCCCCCTACCTCTCTTCCTCCCTGGCTTCCTTCTTTTCTTCCTTTTTTATCTATGCATGTAGGTGCTAGGTTTGGGGTGGGGGAGGGCGGATTGAAACCATGATATCTAATCTTAAAACGATCAAAGACAGACATGAAACAACAGCAACTTATAAGATATAAATCCCATGTTTGTTACTGAGTCTTTACCACAGACCTTTAAGAAAGGTGTGCCACACACACCAACATTTAGGAAACTGCTTAGAGATGACAGGAAATTCACCCAAGTTCACAAAACCAGTAACTACAGGACAAGAATTTGAACCCACCTGTGAATGCAGACCTCAAGCTCCTCACTACTAAGATTGAGAAGATACTAGAGCCTCCATAGCTTCTTCTCTATTGTCTTTTGCCTCCCCAGCCCCACCCCCATAGTGACTCTTCCTGGAGTCAGCAGGCCCTTTGTGGAGGAGAAGGAGCTCTTCTCGGGCACTCAGCCCGGCTCTCTTCCCACCGTCAGGACTTGATTAGGCAACAGGAGCCAACACAGTCAGAATGGATTTTAACAACAGTACTGAAATCCTATAGTCCTCCTTTACAGCTCCAGAGTGTCGCCATCACGGACATGGCGTAGGCGCTCAATATGTTAATATTTCATGGCCCTGAACTAATGTTTCAGAGATTTCCTACCGCTGCCCAAAACCCACAGTCCAGAATTGCTCCCTGTCTCTGAGGCTAGAGCTGGGCTGGATGGGCATCAGAGGGTCAGAGGATGAGGCCTGGCCAGCTGCTGTAGACAGCCCCCCCCCCCACCCCCCAGTTAATACAACATATCCTTTGTCCCTTATAACTTCCTGGGAAGCAAGCAAAAAGATACTGCTCCTCTCATTTTACAGACAAGGAAATTGAGGCACAGAAGGGTAATATTATTCGTCCAAGGTCCTAAATCCTTCAGCTAGTAACAGAGCTGAGACCATCTCCTGGATCTTCTGACACTTAGACCTTTGTTCTTTTCCACTATCCATTAAGGCAGTAGATGCAAGTCCTTATTGTAACATGTTGCTACTATTCTTTAGTCTTCTAAAAGAGATCCCTATTAAAACATTACCAAGTAGTGGCAACAACAGGGTCAATCTCCCATAATAAGGTCATCTGCTAATGATTTTCCCTCTCTTGCCCCAAGTTCCTCTACTCTCTGGTCCCCTGGCTCTTTCCCACTTCCCATCCATTATCACCGCCTTCCTTGGGCTACTTTTCCATGGGACATGTCCAGTACCTCCCATTTCAGTGAGGGTCCCCAGGAGGGAGGCATCGTTGGGGATTCTCACTTCTGATACAAATGTCGAAGTAAGAGAAATTGGGAAATAAAGAGGAAAGGGAACATGTGGGAACAGCAGCTATCTTATCTCTTCAATCCCTGGAAGAGAGATTTCCGGCTTCTACAAACAACCAAGCTCTGAAAGGAGGCTTCTTTTACATACACTTTGCAGGGATGACTTAAGTAAGTCTTGACGACTCTCTTTCCCTGGAGACTAGACTAAAAGTATTGTTTAGAAATCTAATATATGGTTTATTTACTCAATTTGTGCTGAGCTCCACAGTTCCTTCAGGCCAGCCTCACTCACCCATTACTCTATTAATGCTCCATTACTGAAATTAGTGCTGTAATTGGAGGGGGAAGGGCTGAGGAAGGGGGCACTCCTTAAAGGCACAGGTCTCCTTTAATCACATCACGGGCAGAGGCATGGAACTGTTGTAGGGGCCACATGCATGTTTGGGCCAAAGCGAAGCCTTAACAGCCAGGCAGCAGGAACCTATAGCACAGTGTGAGTTGCACTGACCAGTCAGCACGTGGCACCTTGAAGCCCAACTGCTGCTTCAGCTCCCTAGACGGTGATGCTTTTGCCCACACCTAACCCCTCACACCAGCAGTTCCAAACACACCACCAGAGCACCTCTGACCTCTCATTCTTAGTATGTGATGGCAAGGCCATTCTTCTTAAGCTTCCTATGCTTCCCTTCTCCTTTCATCAATAAGCCTGTGTACTCTGGCTCTTTGCTTGCCTAAAATGAGCCCCTTAAGGACCACCTCTCATTCATACACCTACTGTACCTTCAGTCCATGCCATGCCGACTTCCTCTAAGAACAATTCCAGAGTCTTCTCTTCCACATACTGACTTACTTGTCTTTGGCAAGGTAGACTAGCCAGCTATCCCTTATCTGGACCATCACTCCCTCTCACAAATAAGTTTCTTTGGAAGAGCACCCACACTCCTTGCCTCTCAATCATTGCTTCCTACTCACTTCTCAACAACTTAAGATCTGAATTGTAACCTCTTCTATCTACTGATCTAGCTTGTTTAAAGGTCACCAGTTATCCAATCCAGAGACTATTTCTCAATTCTTTTCTTCCACGGGACATCTCTGTAGCATCTAAAATTGCCACATATCCTCTTCCTGGAGTGAGTTTTCACTTTGGCACCTGTGAATAATTAGTGAATAATATGTTCACCAAATTCTTCTTTTTGACAAAACATTCTCTTCCCACAGCCGTGATTCTTACCATATTTTTAAAGAGCCACAGGTTCTTTTAAAAATCTCACACGCACACACACACACACACACACACACACACACACACACACACACATATGCTCATTTGTGGCTCCGATGAAAGTCTGTAAGTGCCACCTCTGCTCTTTACTTTCTTTCCTGGCAATCTTGACCGTTCCTATTTTAAAAATCATAAGCGTTTAAACAATTTCCAAATCTAAACATTCAGCCTTGGTCGCTTTACCAGTTGTACACCTGCATTTTCAGCTGCCTGATGAACATCCCACAAGGACCTTAAACACGTCTTCACCTCACATCTGCTTTACTCTTTTCTTTCTCTGTTAGTGGCTTGGTGATATCTTTGTTGTGGTGCCTCCTGAAAATCTTGGAATCATTATTAACCCTTCTAGTTTCCTAAATCTGCCCCCGGCAGATCTGTACTTTGTCATCCACAAGAGTTGTCTGTAGCTCTCCTCTGAGTCACAATATGGCTTCTCCAATTTTAAGCATTACATAATTAAACAACAGCATTCCAAGAAAGAAGAATGGATACAAAAACAAAGGTTTCATCCCTGTAATCCATTTTATTGGGGAGAAATATCCTTTTCAAATGTTGTCCTGAAGACTCTTGTTGAAGTCTTACTGGCCAGAACTGATCAGATATCCATCCTAGGGCTGGTCACTAGAAAAGGGCATCTGAATTGCTATGACTGACTCAGTTTCATCGTAACTGATCTACCATGGCAGAGCCGGTTAAACAGGAATAAAATGGACATTCCTTTAGCAAGAAAGAAGGGAAAAGTCTATTCATTAAGCATGTAGGCAACTATGTCTGTCATGACACAGTATTATTATTTATCAATTTATTAGTCCAAACTGGAAGTTCCTTAAAGGAACAAAGACTGTGTCTGTTTCACCTTGGAGTCATCCATGTCTCTCACTATGTTCTCAGTCGCTCAGTCGTGGCCACCTCTTTGTGACCCCATGGACTGTAGCTCGCCGGGCTCCCCTGTCCATGGGGATTCTCCAGGCAAGGATACTGGAGTGGGTTGCCATTTCTTTCTCCAGGGGTCTCTCACTATACAGGTGTTTAAAAGATATTTGCAAAGGATAAATGAAGAACCCCACATCTCCTACTTCCCAGGTGCTTAACATCTAATCAGAGCAAAAAGTTGACTTGACGGCCTCTGTGCAGAAAGGGAGAAAGCTTGAGGAGACTCATTGCCACTTCACCTTAAATGGAACTAACATCTAACACTCCCAAGAAGCCTAGGTTATTTTAAGGGTGTGCGGGTGAAATACTATTAGTATCTCACATCTCTCTATCCTTTATTGCTGCTACTGAATCCAGAGGCAGACGTGCTAAAATATAGCTGAAATGCCTGGTCTCAGGGCATTTCTGGCCAAGTCAAAGTTAGAAGGATAAGAAATCCCACAAGGTTGTTCTTGTAAAGCTTAAGGCTATGTCTTGGGAAAACTCAAGGTTTATGGAAAAGTGGGTGTCCTTCAGGGTGTTCTCTAGGTCCAGGAAGAGCTGCAGAGTCACACTTTCTCTGTGCATAGTGACATCTTCCACTGCCAGGGAGAAGTCCCCACTAATGATTTTCCAAACACAGCACTTCTAAGTGGTCTGTGTTGTTCTCTGGTGGGAGCACAGCTCGAAAGAAGATGGAGGGCAGCTGTGAGGAGTGAACGAGATCATGTAATGAAAGTGCTACATTAGATGAGATTTGAAAAATAATTCCCTAGCACAGTGCTGGCCCTGCAATAGATGTTAATAAATGTCTATTGATTGCTATCCAATTCAGTCTTTCATATTCCAACTCTGGGACTCAGAATAGGGAACAGACAGTCCACTATAAATAGTCCAGTGTTTGACCTTAATTAATATATTTACCAAGGTGTAAGATGCAAGTTTTGGGCTTCCCAGGTGGTGCTAGTGGTAAAGAACTTGGCTGCCAATGCAGGAGACTTAAGTGATGCAGGTTAAACCCCTGGATTGGGAAGATCCCCTGAGGGAGGGCGTGGCAACCCATTCCAGTATTCTTGCTTGGAGAATCCCATGGACAGAGAACCCTGGGGGGCTACAGTCCATAGGGTCACAAAGAGTCGGTCACAAGTGAAGCAACTTAACAAGCATACATGCAAGTTTAGACCTTTCTAATACCCCTCTGTGATGGAAATGACTATCCAACTGATATCCAATAATCCAATTGATACACTGCAAAGTATAGGAACAAAATCTTGAATTTTGTGATTTTTCTCTGCAGTCAAGTCAATAAATCAAGAAAGTGTTAAAACAGAAAGTAGAACATTCTGATCCATCCCTTAATCAGTAGTTGACCTAATTGATTAGAATCTACCTGATTAAAATAATACAGCATATGGGGTTGAGGATATTATTTAATCCAATGCTCTCTTGTAATATATGAAGAAACTAGGACCCAAAGAAATTAAAAGACTGACTCAAGGATGTCAGTCTTTCAAAGGGAAGGACTTGATTTCCTGACTCTCCGATCTGTGATCTATCCTGTCCCCAGACTGTCCCACAGTCCTCTGTTGTAGACCTAAAGACTCCCAGCTGCACAGGTGCAAATACACCATGGACCTTCTAACAGGAGTCATGAGTAGCTTACCATCAGATGCAGGTGGCCCTTTAAATCTGTGTTCCAATAGAAGAAACAAATTTGTGTGAATTTGATGGTATGGGGTGCAGCCAAGTTTGAAGACCTTATTAGAAGGAGTGCAGATAGTCTGAACTTCCACACACTCATGGTACTTGTGGTTCCGGATGCCCAAACTGCTCACCAGAGTCCCACTTTTGATCTGGCCTATTCAGAGAGAAATCAAGCCTAGCCAGCCACTGAGAACCAAAAATGTCCAAAATAGAGTTCCCTGGCGGGGCTTGAAATCCTATCTACTTCTCAAAGAACACCTCTCTAACCCAGAGTTTTGGACTGCCCATTCTATATTTCTTTATTCATAAAACTGATATTTACAGAGACATAATATGTAGCAAGAACAATGTAAGGCTACAGAAACAGTTAAGCCATGGCCTCTTCTCTGGAGAAACACATTCTCTAGTTTGGAGACATGCCTGGGCACAGCTAGTTCAGGTTCTGTGGAGTAAATGCTATGGTTGTCATATGTGTGCAGGAAAAGGTGCCCCTCCCTCTGTCTGAGAGATATTTGCCCTAGTGTTTACCTAGTGGACAAAGGCAAGATGGGCATCCCAAGCAGCAGGGACAGCATGTGCAAAGGCTCAGAAGCATGCAAGACTTACGCCTGTCATTTGGACTGATTCAGTTCTCCAGCTATTCAATCCATGTCTCATAAATCTAGGGATTCACTAGAAGATGTGAAGGCTGATATGAGACTCCACAGTGAGGTTCAAAACTCCCATGTTTGTGTACCCAGGAATTTTAGCACTTTGCTATGTATAGCCCTATTCGTCATCCCACCACCACCAACCCATAAGAAAAGAGAATAGTGACAGAGTCAACCTTGATCAGGTTATGAATTGGGTAATGACTGATTCTGTTTCTGTCTTGTCTGCTCCTTTCTCCGCCCCAGATGTTCTGGAATCCCCTTTTCCATCCTACCTTCACCTCCTCTGATATCAACCATTGGTTCAGTTTGATTTGAGCCCTCATGTTCCCCACTCGGGCTTTGTTCTGTGGAATGAAAGTCCACATCTTCTTCTACAGAGGTTTCAGGGATCACGGCACTAGTGTGAGGGCCATTCCAGATGACTGCCACCTCTTGTGTCCAACCTGCAACCCTGGAGGAGGTACAGACTGACTGAGGCTAGAGTACAATGTTGATGGAAACTCTGGACTGCAGAGGAGCTAGGAGGGGCCTGGAAGAGGGACATGGAACCCTGGGAAATACAGGGTCCACTGTGGGTGAGAGCTAGGAGGGGCAGGGAGTAGTTTTCATATTTACTCAGATAGTTGACCTAAAGTCATAATACTACTTGCAAAACACCAGAAATACTGAAAAGAGTACATCTCATCAAGGACCCAGGGTAAAATAAAATTGGGGGAGGAAAAAAATATGTGTATGGGCAACCAAAAAGTCCGACTGACTAAACTTGGATCCTAAGAGTATTAGATTTAATCAAACATTTTGAAGTATATATATTGAAGTGATCATATTGGGTTTTATTTTTGATCCATTGATTGATTACTAAACTAATCCATTGATTAAGAAATTTGTAATAATATTAAAATATTTTTACATATCTGAAATTAACACTGTATTTATCATAATAGACAACTTTTAAAATAATCTGTCAAATCCAGTTTGCTAGTATTTTATTTGAAATGTTTGTACTTCTCATCTTGACATGGGAACCCTAATTTGAAGGTGACCTTGACTTTGTTTTTTTTTTATTCTGAAGCATGTATAATTCTCAGATTTGCTATACATCCTTAGGTCTTGAGATCTACCACTATCACCATTTTTATCTTTTAATCATTTTCCACTATGGTCAGGAAAATTTTTTTCAAGTTTCTCCTCTTCATTTCTGGTGTAATTTTAAAGACAAAGATATTATCTTTCACTTACCATTTTCAGTTGGATTTTAATCCTGCTACTACATTTGGAATTACCCACATTCTTTTCTTATTTCATCAAACTACTTTTGCACACTGCCTTAATCTCAGTCCATTCTGATTTTGCAGCTTCCTCTTCTTGTTTCATAAACATAGACAGAAAGAAGATTTATTCAACAAGTCTTCTTTTTCTAACAGAAGAACACTTTAGAGACATGAATCATCAGGTAAAGTCTCCCATAATTGGCATACCTTACAGTACCTTTCTGTAGGCCCCTTATTAATCTTTTTTTCCCATTCATCCTTGAGACATCAGACTGCTATGCAAGCCTGGAGTTTCTAGTAGCCCCCATCACTCACCTCACATTTTGGTGCAGTATCTGCCCTCCTAACCTACAGAGCTAAGCACTAGCCACTAGGTCAATTTGTGGGCCTTTGCACTGAATAATGCTACTGGGATGAAGTTAGATTTCCCTTGTTCCAACTCTCAGGTTCTTTCATAAGATGCAGGTTTAATCCCTCTTGTACACAGTTTAAAACATGAAAGATGATGCCCCTTATCCAAAACTCTGTCCAGAACTCTTGCAGACTCTACCCTGCTTCTGATGCTTCTCTTTGGGCATCTACATGAGCCAAGATGCAATGTACTTCTTCCAGTTCCCCTCTGCTTTGTGGTAACTGTGGCTTTTGAATGAATACAGGGAAAAATGATCGGAAGGCAGTGGTGTGAGGGGCAGAGGTTTAGTGGGTGGCAACCTGGGGAAAGATAGGGCTCTAGCAGCTCATCTAGCTCTGAAGACAGTGGAGGAGAGACAGCTTGTTTTTCTAATCCTTGTCCCTGTGACTTGAAGATAAGGACATCAGTAGGAAGTGTTTAGTTTATTTCATCTCAACTCTTTGAATTTGGGGTGTTTCAAATGGAGAATGTGTGCTCAAAAACTGCTTCTCAATCCATTCCTATTGATGAGGTCTAGAATTTAATTTCACATATATCATCTCTTACATTTTATTAAATGATTATTACCTGCTTGTTTTTTTTTTCTTTGTTTGCATTTTCATGATATTTATACTGCCATGCAGAAGTCAGGAAGACTATACCAGGTATTATACACCAAGTTAAATCAGAATTCCTTACTTCTATGTTCTAAATTTCACTGAATTTTATTCTTAACTTTTCTTCCTAACTAGATAACCATTGTAAATATTCAGAATTGTGCAGGGCTTTAGCACAGTGATCCTTTTAGGCTATTAAAGTACATAAAATAGGGTTCCTACGCTAAATGGCCCAAACTGTTGCACTTTTTAAAATTATTTTGTTTTCTTTCTGTCTCGTTCCTAATCTTTGGGTGGGGGTATCTTTCCTTCGGGATTCCCTCTAGGGACTACACTGTTCTTCCTGATGCAAAGTCTCTATTTCTGAAAAGGGAGTCCTAAAATCTCAAATCTGGAAGAAAATTTTTAAAGGGTCTAATCTGATCATCATGCTCTTTTGGAGTCCACTCCACCCTTCTCCCTACCTCTCGCCTACCCCTACATATTCACCAAGGGGTCGTTGGTCCTCTGTTTGAACACCTCCAGTGGCTGGGAACTCACCACCTCTTGAGGTAGTCGGTTCCATCTCTAGGAAGTTTGGGTTGTTATAAAGTTGCTTCTTATATTAAAACATGTTCCTCCTTTACTTCCTTGCCAGTGATGCTGGTTCTCTCACATATGGACCCACAGTCTGAGTCTGTTTCCTGTTCACACAAGTGCCTATCAGGCATCTGAAGGCAGATTTCATTCTCTTCCTCCAACCCAAGTTCTCTCTCCTCTGAGATAAACATGTTCAGTTCTTTCCATCGCTCCTGCGATTCCTTGTAACTACTTAGCTCTGTCATTCTATACTCATGGCAGTTCTTAGTTCATTTAATGGGAAGTAGGGACACCAAGGTCTCTAAGAGCCAGAAGGTGAAAGTGCCAGGGAGAGGATACCTACTGACTAGCCCAGGGTGTCATCCAAGGGCAAGACAGGACTTTCAAAGAAGAAGGGTAGAAAGTGTTTATTCCAAGCTAGAGCCACTATCATCAGTGACAGGAGATGGCCTCTCACATGGGAAAGCTAGACAGGCTAATAACAAAGTGAATTCCAAAGGTGTAGACAGGGTGAAAGGACACCAGTAGGAAAGCGCTGTCCCCAGAGCTGGTGACAGTGGGACACAGTCGCTGTCCCTGGGCCTAAAGGGGTGAGGGTGGGGAATGGTCACAGTTGAATACTGTGCAAAAACTGTTACTGGTAAAACTTTTTTATTACCTTTGTTTAAAAAATGTGAACATGGATAAAAATTTTATTGCTTATATTTATGAACCCTCACTTTTGGATATTAATTAGCACCTATTAAACTGCTAAGAACTTAATGGCTTTAATCACCAAACAAGGAATGAACTAAGTCATTGCGATGGCTGAAGTGGGGGCAGAAAGAGACAGGCATTCTGAGGCTTATTTGAAAGGGGCCTGTGAACAAGTGCCAAGCCCTTTTCCAGGCAGGATCTCACCCCTCTTCCCCACCCTTCTCCTGCTCCCAGAGGTGGCGATTATATGTCCCTGTTTGGCTCAGGTCTGAAGCACACCCTGGCTGGGAGGCAGCTGGCACTGGCCCAGGCATGAATGTGTGCCTACCCCTCTGGGCCCCACTTCTAGCAGGTCACCCGGGTCTGTGTTGTCACCTTGAAACATTTGAGAGAGCTGTGAGCTTCAGAAGGTGAGACGTGTGGGGCTGCAAGCTGGGGGTGGGGCAGACCAGTC
The DNA here is from genome assembly GCA_024291935.2 of Okapia johnstoni. Classification (NCBI taxonomy): domain Eukaryota; kingdom Metazoa; phylum Chordata; class Mammalia; order Artiodactyla; family Giraffidae; genus Okapia; species Okapia johnstoni. The sequence continues at coordinate 52,990,184 of CM044312.1, forward strand.
CTGGAGGGTGGCTGGAGAGCTTTTGACAGCCCAGACCAGAGCCCAGGGTCCTATTCCTGACGACGTGAGCCCCCAGGCAGGCGCCGAGTGGATAAGAGTGTAGACAGTGAGGCCGGCCGTGATGCTTGCCAGCACCTGCAGATAGCAGGCAAATAATTGGCACATGTTTAAAAAAAATTAAAAAGCTATTGGATGTGAGTATTTTCTAACAGTGTCTGGCGGGAGTGCCTGGGAGGAATTTAATCAGCAAGAGTTGTTTAAATGGAGCTTCGCACATAGGCCCTGGCGAAGCTCGTAATGAACTTCGTATCATGTGCCACTCCTGTCTGCTGAGGACATTCAATTTGTTAATTCTGCAGCTGGTGAGAGAGGTCAGATAGGAAAGTGACGATTGTTTTCTGACGTTCCAACCCCTGCTCACATCTTTCTAATTAATCCTTTTAGGAGCTACGGGTAGATTAAGAAGGAGGAAAGGTGAGGGGAGCAAGCACGAGAGAAATTGATGGAAAGACAGCATTGCCCTTCTCTTCTCAAATGGGATGGGATGTGGGGAGCTGGGGGTGGGAGAGGAAAGGCAGATCTTGGCCTGCTGCCCGTGGCTCTCCTCATTCAAAGGGAAATCAGATGCTGCAAAGAGACGGGGCCCACAGAGGCAGCCAGATACTCTCCGATGGTGGCTCTTTTATACCAGGGTCACAGAAGGAAAGGCCCTTGGTCTCCATCGCTTAATTTGGGACTGACCCCAGCCATCAGGAGCTATGGAGGTATGTGGCCTCCCAGGTAGAGTGGAAGGCTGTGCAGAGTGAGAGTGTGATTTGCTGTAAGAAGACCATGGTCACTGATCTTTGGAATTTTGTAAGAATATCCCCTGCATGCCAGAAGACCTGATCAGGTGTCTCCATGCTTTGTGTCCCATTGCTCTTGCCTGCCTGTGTGAGTTGCTGCTGGTGTGCATATCTTCTCTTTGCCCTTCCAGATCCATGTTTATCTCTTTCTTCACCTTGCTCTCTGCCATGGAGGTGGACCCTTATGGACCCTGCCCATGGACTCCCTAGCCTCTGAGCCTGGTCAATGGGAGCCCCACAGTGGGAGGGAGGAGAGCAGGAGGTTGCCTAGGCTGACTGGGTTCTGCACGTGGAGGTGTGCACCTCACAACAGTCTCTCCTTCTTGCTTTCTGCGCCCTCTCTCCCCCTGCTGACAGCTGTGTTGCTCCCAGCCTAGCTTCTTGCACTGCTCCTCTGGTTCCCCTCTCCCAAACTGTGACTTTGTCCTTAGTGTTTTTGTGAGTAAACACTCCTCAAATTATCCTAACTGAAGATCCCTTTTCCCACTGGGACATTGATACTAACTAGTGCCTGATGAATAAGGCAAAACCAAGTTTGCATCTGACCTCTATTCATGGTAAGGACTTGAGAAAGTTGTATGAGACTAGGTTGACTTCATCTCTAAAATGAGGACAATGACACCAACCCACAGCATTGTGCAATACCCTGAAGCAAACACCCAATGGTTGCTTTATTAATACCCTGCTCTTGGTGAGTAGAACCACAAAAATCTGCAAGTAGTACGAAATAAGAATACAGAGAACTCCTGAATTGTTACCAAATCTAAGAACTTCACATACTTCTGCTCCAGTTTGCTGGTGCTCTTTGATACAGCATTCCTCTGCCCTGCTCAAAACTGTCCATCTGTGGCAGGCACTGGGCCTGGTACACAGGTGTCCACTCTATATCCTGGTGGCTCTTTGTGTCCTCCAGTGCTTTCACTCATTCTCTGACATATTCATCCTGTATACATTTGCTGGATCACCTTCTATGTGCCAGGCACTGTGCTAGGTTCTGGGAAATCAGAGATGAATCAGCACCAGACCTCAGGATGCTTCCAACCAAAGGTTTAGGAGACAGGTTCTAAATCCCTAACTTTGATCAAATAATAAAATGCCACCAAGGAGAAAGGAGGAAATGATTACTTCTGTGTTGTGTGTGTGCTTGTGTTAGGGGAGGAGGGTCTGGGAAGGCACCTCTAGGGCCTTGAAAGTTGAGCTTCCCAGAGAACAGAGAAAAGCTCTACAGACAGAGGGAACAGCATGGGCAAAGTCTCAGAGACAGGAGAGTATGGGATGTGGAGTGGGAGGGGGAGGTGGGTCTGCAAGCAGTTCTTAGTGGCTGGAGTGTGGGGTCCAAAGGTACTGAGGGCAGGGGGATTCAGGGAAATGAAGACCAACTCAGGAGTGGGAAAGACTTGAAAACCTCCCTGAGAAATTTAACTTTGATTTAGAAGGCAAAGGGGAAGTAGCAAAAATTCTTCATTTTGGAAAGAAAACTCTGGCATGGACTTCATGAAGTACATATAAAACATGGACTTCATGTTTTTTGTAATCAACTGAACTCTAACAGTAAGCCCCTATCCACTGAGCTGGCCGGAGATGGATACAGAGCCATCACTGTAATTGACTCAGAGGCTTCGCTGAGAACTCCCCTTTCCCAGATGCCACCCAGAATGGTGCCCCGTTCCCAAAGTCTTGCACTAGCAAACCTCCAGGAGTCCCCACGATGTGATCCCCCTGAAGTCTGTCCACCTCTTCAGGGACTGCCATAGAGTGGCAGTGGATCCTATATCATGTGTGCAGTTCACTGACCAGAAACCACTCCCCAAGCTGGGGGTCAACTTTCTCTTGTCCTTATTTGACCCTTAGAATCCTTCCTCTCTCCCACATCACCCTCTTCCTGAACACACAGCCTAATCTGCCAGAAGCATTTACAAAATATAGGCGGAGTCCTTGACTTACAGCAGTTTTTGTTTGCTACTATCCTGCAGAAGTTCCCCAAAGCAAGATAATGCTAAGGACCTGACAGCTTGCTTGAAATGTGGGAGAGGGAAAACTCAGAGACCGAACACAATGACTTAGTCCATGAAGTCACCCACCTGTGCACACTTGGAAAGCCTTCAATAACCCGTTACTAAATAGGACACTCCACATTCTGATACTGTGTCTCCTGAAGTAATTATCCAAATAATTTGGTCTCCCAAGTGCTATGAACAAAAGCATCAGATAGCTGAGACAACAGCAGGAACTTTTAACTTAAATTTGGAATACGTTCATAACCATCACACCTAAAATAGTCTCTACTAGACAGTAAACTTCTTCAGGGCAGAACTGTTAACTGTAATGGTCTTAAACTTTAGAGTTTAATTTTTATCTCTAAGTTATATAAGCTTGAGCAAATTATTTGAATCCCTTGAGCCCATTTTCTCATCAATAAAATAGGGCTCACCTTTTAGCACTGTGAGGACATGGTACATAAAGGGACCTGGCAGAGAGTGTGCATTCAATAAATGCTGACTGGATGGAAGGTCATATGGACAGACAGATGAACATCTCAGCCCTTTGATTTAATCTGCTTGTGTTGTATAAGTGTCAGAAGCCTCAAAGAATTATTTAAATAATGATTTCAATCACAACACCATTGGAAACTTTGCACCTTGGAATAATATCTAAGCATTTTGTGAGCTCTCAGGTCAAGTGTAACTTCTAAACTAGGGTCTAAACAGGGCTCTCTGTCTTGCCTATGTAGATTATTGCACATAAAAAGAAATACTGAGAGTGGGGAGAGAGGAGGTGGTAGTCAATTACCTCTTTATCAGGTGTAAGGACAGCACATTCTTCCATTCATTAGCACCCACTTGTACCTGCCAAGAGAAGGCCAATCAGCTGCCATTTGCCTGGGGCACGAATGAAGAGGTGGGGAAAATAGAAGAGATGACCCAGGAGACAGATGATGACCCCGCGGCAGTAGAAAGGACCAAGGAAGAAAGTTTAGACTACTTACCTCCAGGAAGGTACTAGCTCTCCTGGCCTCAGAGAGGAAAAGATTTGACAACCCCACTGGCCCCTGGAGTCTGAAGATCATTTGGATCATTGATAATCATAATAAAGTTGCTCCTGAGGGCAAGGAGAAGTCACTGAAGTGGCAGAAAAACAAATCTACCCAATATACTGATCAGGCAAGTGATGTAATTGCTCTGAGCAAGGAGCAGCAATCTCCAGGGCCTGTGAGTAAATAAGTGAAACAAAAGGAAGCAACACCCTAAGGGAACTGCCATGATTAACTGTACAGTCTAAACAGGGAAGGTTAAATATAGGTTCTCAGGTTTTTCATTTTTTCAAATAAGCCTGAGATTTGGATGTATTTGTGAAATCTCCCAATTTTAAATGTATTGCCACTTGTAGGACACATGTTTTCCAGGGTTTTTTTGTTTGTTTGTTTTTTACTTTTTATCTAGTTTATCATTTTAATGTCAGTTAAAACTTTTTGAGTTAAATCACTTGCACTTTTCACCTTTAAACTTTTTCTGTTATTTTCAAACTTAAAGATTATTCCTCCACACAAGGCCTGATAAATAGTTAACTCAAATTTTCAACTTTTTCTAATATAGTAAGTTCCTAACATACAAATGAGTTCCATTCCAGGTGCACATTCATAAATCCAATTTGTTCATAAGTCCAACAAAGTTAACTGAGGTACCCAACTAACACAATCGGCTATATAGTTCCATACTGTAATAGGTTGATAATATTTTTCACATAATAATACATAAAAAAACAACAAAAATAAAGTATTTTAATCTTACAGTACAGTACCTTGAAAAGTACAGTAGTACAGTACAACAGCTGGCACACAGGGGCTGGCATCAAGTGAGTAGGCAAGAGGAGTTACTGACTGAAGAAAGTAGAGGAGGTGGGAGATGGTAGAGCTGAAGGATTGTCAGCAATAGGAGATGGAGGGAAAGCTACAATCTCACTCACACCTGATGTTGATGGCACAGGTTCTGGTTCCTTGCTGGATTCAATTCTATCTACCCTCTTGAGAAAACGATCCAGTGATGTCTGGATAGTAGCTCTTCTTTCTCATCATAGATGACACGGTAACACTGGGATTGCATTCTGAACAGCTACTGCAACCTTCGTGTACAATTCTGTGTTTAGGTCATGGGCCTCAGAAACTGACAGTGCCTCCTTGAATCAAGAAAAATCCCTCACCATTTCCTGCATCTTGAATCTCTTTGGTTTTTCAATTACTTTTACTTCCTCTTGTCTCTCTGCAACCTTTCTTGGCACTTGGCACTTCTTAGCAGTACCAGCTATATCACTGCTGCTTTTGTGCTTGCTTTCGGCCATCCTGGGCTTGAAATAAAAATACTGTACCCTATACAGTAAAATACACAAAATCATAACCACTTGTAGAGGATGCTTGCACGTAACAGTGTACACCAGACAGGTGAACTAACTTACATGATTGAACATGAGAATACACATTCGCGCTTTTGAATGTTTGCAACTTGAAGGTTTGTATGTAGGGAACTTATTATATTTGAAAATGGATTTATTTTGGTTCATAATAAAAAGGATGATCTAAATAGTACTGTGCTATCAGATGCTAATCAGTTATTCCAAGCATTTATATGTAATCTTGGTCCTTTTTCCAAATTAATTTATAATGCATATCTTATCAAACATTTAAATATGAAAGACTATTTCTGTGTTATTTCTTCCATTGATGTATCTATTGTTGAATCAGTGCCATAAAGTTTAAATTATTGTAACTTTACAGTGTGATTTACTAGCAGGAAAAGCTAAGTGGCATTTCCCCCTGCTTCTATACTCACCTTTCTCAAAATCATCTTTCACAGTTTTGGTTTATGTCATATGAGATTTTGAATTATTTTTGTCATGTTTCCTGCAAAACATCCTGTATATATTTTATTGGAATTGCATCTTGCCAATCTATTAATGGGAAAGGATGAAATATTCATGATACTTGATTCCTCATTTAAGAATATAGTATGTCTTGCCATTTATCTGTCATCTTTTTTATCCCTTTATATCCTTTTATAATTCTGTTTATAGAGACTGAGCCTAAACAAATGTAGATTCAAATAATAATGTAAGTAAAACTATATGTATCTGGAGGACAGAGAGTTTAGATGGTCTGAGTGACTCTACCCATCTTTCACTCACTGAGCACATTCTGGAGAGGAATGGGGGATCAGCCCCAGCTTCTGGCACTTTTCATGGTGTCAGCATCTCAAGGTGCTGGGTGTTACACTAGATTGTATAGGTTGTTTGACTATATAAGATTTTAACTAAGAGCTCAGCCTGTGATCTAACTCCTGTGTAAAAGGTGCTTCCACTCTAGCTCACAAGCACCTGTTGTTAAGCTTATTAGACAGTTTATATTTCTTTTATTTATTATGTAGTTCATATTTCCTTTTCTACTGTGAGATCTTTTCTTACAATAGTGTCTTTCTCAGTAAATTTTACCTTCTGTTACAAAAGAAATCATTGTTCTTTACATAACATTTGTAAATTCAGGTATCAGTAGGAATTAAATTGAATGTATTAGTAGAAAAACAGAATACAAGGAAGCTCCCGGTTCTCAGTCCCCTACAGAAACATTAAAAAAAAAAAAAAAAAAAACAACTAGTGATCGGCTAAAGGAGTTCTGGAAAGTAGCCAAAGGTTGACAGCAACCAAACAAATCTCCAATCAAGAAAAGGCATATTCAAAATGGTAGGAAATTTTGTGACATTTTTACTCACCTTTGATCCATTCCCTCCCTAATGGGGAGCAGTCTTTGTCCAGAGGAGATAGCAGTCCAGCTCCCAAATTTCTCCCTTGAAACAGAGAGAGCAGCATGGACTTTATTTGCAATGTTATAACTTGTCTGGGAGCTGCCTGAAGGATTGATCTCTGTTCTGCCTAACTTGCTATTGCTATTTAGTCACTGAGATACGTCCAACTTTTTGTGACCCCATGAACTGCAGCACAGCAGGCTTCCTGGTCCTTCAGTATCTCTTGGAGTTTGCACAAACTCATGTCCATTGAGTTAGTGATGTTATCTAACCATCTCATCCTCTGCCACTCCATTCTCATCTTACCCTCAATCTTTCCCAGCATCAGGGTCTTTTCCAATGAATTGGCTCTTTGCATCAAGTGGCCAAACTATTGGAGCTTCAGTTTCAGCTTCAACATCAGTCCTTCTAATGAACACCCAGGACTGATCTCCTTTAGGATTGACTGGTTTGATCTCTTCGCTGTCCAAGGGACTCTGAAGAGTCTTCTCCAGCACCACAATTTGAAAGCATCAGTTCTTCAGTACTCAGCCTTCTTTATGGCCCAGCTCTCGCATCCATACATGACTACTGAAAAAAACCATAGCTTTGACTAAATGGACCTTTAGCGGCAAAGTGATGTCTCTGCTTTTTAATATGCTGTCTAGGTTTGTTATAGCTTTTCTTCCAAGGAGCAAGCCTAACTTGTACCTTGTGAATGGTGGTATGATTTACATCTCAGGCTGGGGAAAATGGCAAAAAACAGCAAGTATAGCTCATAAAATCTGCAGGCACCCGAGACAAGAGATATAAATGAAGGCAAGCAATAAAACACCTAAAGCGCTAAAGAGATACTGAGGTGAAACTCTTTGGGAAATTAAGACCTCCAAAAATATTCAGTTCCTTTTATGTTCAAGAAGATTGAAAAAGCCACATACAGGTTCATGCAGGACATGTGTTTAGAAAAGATTTGCAAAAAATCTTAAACTTCTACCTTGGATTGATTTCAAGACTCAAAGTATATCCATCTATTAAGGAGAGAAATGCCCAAGCATAGAACCTATCTGCAAAGACTGAGAGAGGTGACTATTATCAAAATGTGCAACTCCACAACAAAATAAAATAAATTAAAATAAAGTGTACAAAGAAACAGAAAAACATGGCCCATTCAAAGAACAAAAATTATCTCTAGAAACAATCCCTGAGGGAATACAGACTTCAGATTTACCTGAAAAAGACTTTTAAAAAATTGTCGTTAAGTCAGAAAGCTAAAGGAAAACGTGAAGAGCCAAAGGAAATCAGAAAAGTGATGCATGATTAAAATGAGAATTTTAACAATGAAGTCAACAGCAGAAACAAAACTGGAAAATTCAAAAATATATGGAAATCTAAAATACTAAACAACCAATGGGTCAAAGAAAACATCACAAGGAAAACTGGAAAATAGCTTGAGATAATGAAAAGGAAAACATAGCCTACTGAAACTTATAGACTATAGCAAAAGCAGTGCTAAGAGGGAAATTTATACTTGCAACCACTTAGATTAAAACATCTGAGTCGTGAAGATCTTTTTTGTACAGCTCTTCTATATATTCTTGCCACCTCTTCTTAATATCTTCTGCTTCTGTAAGGTCCCTACCATTTCTGTCCTTTATTGAGCCCATCTTTGTATGAAATGTTCCCTTGGTATCTCTAATTTTCTTGAAGAGATCTCTAGTCTTTCCCATTCTATTGTTTTCCTCTATTTCTTTTCATTAATCGCTGAGGAAGGCTTTCTTATCTCTCCTCGCTGTTCTTTGGAACTCTGCATTCAAATGGGTATCTTTCCTTTTCTCCTTTGCTTTTTGCTTCTCTTCTTTTCACAGCTATTTTTAAGGCCTCCTAAGACAGCCATTTTGCTTTTTTGCATTTCTTTTCCATGGGGATGGTCTTGATTCCTGTCTCCTATACAATGTCACAAACCTCCATCCATAGTTCATCAAGCACTCTGTCTATCAGATCTAGTCTCTTAAATCTATTTCTCACTTCCACTGTATAGTCATAAGAAATTTGATTTAGGTCATACCTGAATGGTCTAGTGGTTTTCCCCACTTTCTTCAATTTCAGTCTGAATTTGGCAATAAAGAGTTCATGATCTGAGCCACAGTCAGCTAGTGGTCTTGTTTTTGCTGACTGTATAGAGCTTCTCCATTTTTGGCTGCAAAGAATATAATCAATCTGATTTTGCTATTGACCATCTGGTGATGTCCATGTGTAGAGTCTTCTCTTGTGTTGTTGGAAGAGGGTCTTTGCTATGACCAGTGCGTTCTCTTGGCAGAACTCTATTAGCCTTTGCCCTGCTTCATTCTGTACTCCAAGGTCAAATTTGCCTGTTACTCCAGGTGTTTCTTGACTTCCTACTTTTGCATTCCAGTCCCCTATAATGAAAAGGACATCTTTTTTGGGTGTTAGTTCTAGAAGGTCTTGTAGGTCTTCATATAACTGTTCAACTTCAGCTTCTTCAGCATTACTGGTCGGGGCATAGACTTGGATTACCATGATATTGAATGGTTTGCCTTGGAAATGAACAGAGATTATTCTGTCGTTTTTGAGATTGCATCCAAGTACTGCGTTTCAGACTCTTTTGTTGACTATGATGGCTACTCCATTTCTTCTAAGGGATTCCTCTCCACAGTGTAGATATAATGGCCATCTGAGTTAAATTCACCCATTCCCATCCATCTTAGTTCGCTGATTCCTAGAATGTCGATGTTCACTCTTGCCATCTCCTGTTTGACCACTTCCCATTTGCCTTGATTCATGGACCTAACATTCCAGGTTCCTAATGCAATATTGCTCTTTATAGCATTGAATCTTGCTTCTATCACCAGTCCCATCCACAACTGGGTGTTGTTTTCATTTTGGCTCCATCACTTCATTCTTTCTGGAGTTATTTCTCCACTGATTTCCAGTAGCATATTGGGCACCTACCAACCTGGGGAGTTCATTTGTCAGTGTCCTATCTTTTTGCCTTTTCATACTGTTCATGGAGTTCTCAAGGCAAGAATACTGAAGTAGTTTGCCATTCCCTTCTCCAGTGGACCACATTCTGTCAGACCTCTCCACCATGACCCATCCATCTTAGGTGGCCCCACATGGCATGGCTTAGTTTCATTGAGTTAGACAAGGCTGTGGTCCTTGTGTCAGATTGGCTAGTTGTCTGTGATTGTGGTTTCAGTCTGTCTGACTTCTTCTGCTCTCTCTTAGTGCCTACCATCTTACTTGGGTTTCTCTTACCTTGGACGTGGGGTATCTCTTCACTACTGCTCCAGCAAAGCACAGCCCCTGCTTCTTACCTTGGATGCGGGGTAGCTCCTCTCGGCCACTGCCCCTGATCTTGGACAAAGGGTAGCTCCTCTTGGCCACGCTCCTGCACTGTCGCAGCTGCCATGCATCCTGGAATGTGAAGTCAAGTGGGCCTTAGGAAGCATCACTACAAACAAAGCTAGTGGAGGTGATGGAATTCCAGTTGAGCTATTTCAAATGCTGAAAGACGATGCTGTGAAAGTGCTGCACTCAATATGTCAGCAAATTTGGAAAACTCAGCAGTGGCCACAGGACTGGAAAAGAACAGTTTTCATTCCAATCCAAAAGAAAGGCAATGCCAAAGAATGCTCAAACTACCACACAATTTCACTCATCTCACATGCTAGTAAAGTAATGCTCAAAACTCTCCAAGCCAGGCTTCAGCAATACATGAACCGTGAACTTTCAGATGTTCAAGCTGGTTTTAGAAAAGGCAGGGGAACCAGAGATCAAATTTCCAACATCCATTTGATCATTGAAAAAGCACGGGAGTTCCAGAAAAACATCTATTTCTGCTTTATTGAGTGTGCCAAAGCCTTTGACTCTGTGGATCACAATAAACTGTGGAAAATTCTGAAAGAGATGGGAATACCAGACCACATGACCTGCCTCCTGAGAAACCTGTATGCAGGTCAGGAAGCAACAGTTAGAACTGGACATGGAACAACAGACTGGTTCCAAATACAGAAAGGAGTATGTCAAGGCTGTATATTGTCACCCTGCTTATTTAACTTATATGCAGAGTACATCATGAGAAATGCTGGGCTGGAGGAAGCACAAGCTGGAATCAAGATTGCTGGGAGAAATATCAATATCCTCAGATATGCAAATGACACCACCCTTATGGCAGAAAGTGAAGGACTAAAGGGCGTCTTGATGAAAGTGAAAGAGGAGAGTGGAGTGAAAAGGGTGGCTTAAAGCTCAACATTCAGAAAACTAAGATCATGGCATCTGGTCCCATCACTTCATGGCAAATAGATGGGGAAACAGTGGAAACAGTAGTTGACTTTATTTTCCTGGGCTCCAAAATCACTGCAGATGGTGATTGAAGCCATGAAATTAAAAAATGCTTACTCCTTGGAAGGAAAGTTATGACCAACCTAGATAGCATATTAAAAAGCAGAAACATCACTTTGTCAACAAAGGTCCGTCTAGTCAAGGCTATGGTTTTTCCAGTGGTCACATATGGATCTGAGAGTTGGACTGTAAAGAAAGCTGAGTGCCAAAGAATTGATGCTTTTGAACTGTGGTGTTGGAGAAGACTCTTGAGAGTCCCTTGGACTGCAAGGAGATCCAACCAGTCCATCCTAAAGGAGATCAGTCCTGGGTGTTCACTGGAAGGACTGATGTTGAAGCTGAAACTCCAATACTTTGGCCACCTGATGTGAAGAGCTGACTCATTTGAGAAGACCCTGGTTCTGGGAAAGATTGAGGGCAAGAGGAGAAGGGGATGACAGAAGATGAGATGGTTAGATGGCATCACTGACTCAATGGGCATGTGTTTGAGTAAACTCCAGGAGTCGGTGATAAAGAGGGAGGCCTGGCGTGCTGCAGTTCATGGAATCGCAAAGAGTCAGACATGACTGAGCAAATGAACTGAACTGAACATTAAAAAATAAGAAAGATCTCAAACCAACAGACTCACTTTACAACATAAGGAACTAAGAAAACAAGAACAACTACCAATATCTAACAGAAGGAAAGAAATGGTAACGATTAGAGTAGCAAGGGCTTCCCTGGTGGTGCTAGTGGTAAGGAACCTGGTGCCTGCCAATGCAGGAGACATAAGAGATCGTGGGTTCAATCCCTGGGTCAGGAAGGTCCCCTGGAGAAGGGCATGGCAACTGACTCCAGTATTCTTACCTGGAGAATCCCATGGACAGAGGAGCCTGGCGGGCTATGAGGGTTGCAAAGAGTTAGACACAACTGAAGCGACTTAACATGCACATATACACAGAATAATAATTAAAAAAAATTAGAGACTAGAAAAGCAATAAAGTCAACAAAACTGAAAACTGGCTCTTTGAAAAGAATAAAATTAGCTAACCATTAATTACATTAACTAAAAAAGAGAACGAGAAGACTCTACTAAAATCAGAAATGAAAGATGGGGCATCATTACCAATTTTACAGAAATAAAATATGATTATAGCAAAATATGAACAATTATATGACAACAAATTGGATAATGTAGATGAAATGGAAAAATTCCTAGCAACACACAACCTACCAAGAATGAATCATGAAGAAAACTCTTAGTAATCACACCACTCGTTATTCTGATGTCTATATAACCAGACAGATGAATGGATAGACAGAACCAAAAACTATATCTTCTACACTGAACTGATTCTTATTTTACCTCTTCAATTAGTGACATATTTTGAACATCTACTGGTACCATTTACCATTACCATTTAGCATCTACCATTTACCATTTACTGTCCAGAACTCTACTGTCCAACATGGTAGCCACTAACCAAATATGGCTATTTACATCTTAATTTATATTAATTAAAATTCAACAAAATTTAAACATTCAGTTCCTCAGTGTATTAGCTTCCTATTGTCACTAGAACGAATTACCACAAACTTAGTGGCTTAACACTGCACAAATTTTTTATCATACAATTCTGGGGACAGAAGCTCAACATGGGTCTCACTGGGCTAACTTCAAGGTATTAGCAGAGCTGCATTCCTTCTGGAGGCTCTAAAGGAGAATCCGTTTCCTTGCCTTTTCCACTGTAGAAGGTGCCCGTGTTCCTTGGCTAGCAATTCCTTCCTCCATCTCCAAAATTAGCAGTTTAACACCTTCAGCTCTATCTGGCTCTGACTCTTCTACCTCCTTCTTATAAGGACCCTAGTGACTATCTTGGGCCCACCCAGATAATCCAAGATAATCTCCCCTTCTCAAGATCATATCTTAATCATGCCTACAAATCCCTTCTGCCATGCAATGAAACATGGTCACAGGTTCTGGAAATTAGGACATCGACATCCTTTAGAGGCCATTCTGGGGACAGATTCTACCTGCTACACTCTTAAATTTTCAGTAGATTGAACAGCACAGATTATAGAACATCTTTACCATCACACAAATTTCTTTTACCAATGTAGAGTTAAGAAGTTTTGACAATTACTTACCTTCTTGGAGCCTACTTTTCTCCTCTGTAGAATGTATGTGTAGAGTTGTTGAGTCAGAGAATTAATGATTGCACTGAGCTTTGTGTGGTACTTGCAATGTGTCAGGCACTGCTCCAAGCACTTTACATATTTTACCTTCTTTAATCTCCACAACAACCCTATGAAGCAGATAAATGATTATTTATAGATAAGGAAACTGACAACAACCCTATGAAGCAGATGAATGATTATTTATAGATAAGGAAACTGAGACACAAGAGGTTAAGTACCTTGCACAAGATTATGCAGCAAAGCATGAGGTAGCACATTGCACCAGGCCATATGCTCCCCATTACACAGACTATCAAATTTAATCCACCCAACAACCCTACAAGGTAAATCCTATTACAATCAGAAACACTGAGACTTGGTTGAATAACTGAATAGGCTACATAACTTGCTCAAAGTCAAACACATAAAGTGTACATTGGTAGTAAGATGTTCTTTCCACCTATGGATAGGCAAAGATACTGGAATTAAGGGCAATGAAAGTTCATTTCACAGAAGAAAATAAAAACTGTGCCATTGCAAGATATAAAAGCCATCTCAGTTCCCTATGTGGGCTGCCTGCCCTACAGAGACCCTGACAGTGCGGTGGTAGGAAGCACCAAGGCCATGGGGTCTTCTGCCCACCCAAGGGGGTGCTATTAAAGGTGAGCTATAGCTCACACTGCTGAGCTCAGAGTAGGGAGCTCAGCTCAGCCTTGTTGCCAGGATGATAAAAGACAATGGGAAGAAACCAAAGTTGGAGCGTGAAAATGATTTCAGAGGCTTTAATAAAACATGGGCTTTGAAATTAGGAAAGGGAAGCTCTCCATAATAGCTAAATCAAGACCCGCAAATTGAATACAGGGCCAGAGTGATCGATGGAGCCCTAATTAAAGAGCAGCTTGGCTGTCTGATGCAGGCTTCGTGTGCGGCCAGCCCTCCCTCTGGCTCTCTCGGTTCTCCCCCATGACTCCCTCCCCCAGCATTCATGTTCATGCTCTCACTGTGATGGATGGCTCACACAAGCCTGAAAAGAGAACTCTGCACTAAAGCAGAGCTTGGGCAGTCCACAGAGCAAAACCTCCATTTGCCTCACAAAGGAAGAGCAATAATGTATTTTCTCATGCAGAAAGCATTTACATGGCACCCGTTCTGTGCCAAGCATCTGCTGAGCCCTTCCTGGCCCTCCCTTTCCTAACCTACCCCAACCTTCTCTGTCTTTGCTTCTGTGCTTCTCCTCCCCATCCAGAGCTCTGGCCATGAGTTCTTCCAGGCACATGCTTCCCCTTCTACCTGCAGTGTCCTCCCCTACCTTGTTTGTCCGGAAAACTCCTACCCAGACTTCAAAACCTCAGCTGCGTCTTTCTGGTTTTATATTGATGTTGTATTATACAGTGTCTGCCTGTCCCCACCAGACCAGGAGATCCTTGACTCTGAGGACTGAGTGTTGTTGATCTCTGGATTCTTAGAGTTGAATACAGGGCCTGGCAATGTGGGTACTCATTCTATATGAATTGGCAAAAGAATGGGGGATCCAGCAATAAGCTATAATTCTAGTCTGGTAAAAGAGGTGTGAGGCACACACAGGTCACCATACCATACCATACCATAGGCAAAATTTGCTGAAAACAAAAATGAGTTACTTCGAGAACTGTGGGATGCCAGAGGATAGGCAAATTATGTAAGCCTGGAGGACAAGCAAAGGAGGTGCATGGATGAAGCCATAGAGATGGAGCAGAGTTTCCACAAGCACTTTCTAGAACTTGGTGGGGTGTTAGAATCTCCATTTGCCCTCTTGGGGTCACCAGAGAGGGGCAGAAAGGGACTGGGTTTGACAGGCAAGAGGTGCATGTTCTTTCAGGAAGTCTGATGATGTTGGTGTCCAGAGAAGAGGAAAGTTG
Source organism: Okapia johnstoni (assembly GCA_024291935.2). NCBI lineage: Eukaryota > Metazoa > Chordata > Mammalia > Artiodactyla > Giraffidae > Okapia > Okapia johnstoni. The sequence goes on from CM044312.1 coordinate 53,005,214, forward strand.
GGGAGAGAAGAAAGGGAAATCTTCCTTGCAGGGATCCTCTCTCTTTCTGCCCAAATATTGTTTTTTTGCCTGCCCTGTCCTTTCTGTTCAGGTGAGGCGAAGTAATGTAGTGGTTAAAACCCGAACCTCGGGAAACTCAGTTCAAAGCCAGATTCTGTCACATATGGCCCTTGTCTGTATCCTATTTGGGATTCACATTCCTCATCTGGAAGCAGGATATAAATGCCTGCCTCAAAGAGATAGGAGGAATGAAATGGAGCAGACATGCCATATCAGTCAGGGTTCAGAGCAGGAAGCAGAAACTCTGGCCAGAAAGACTGAAGACAGGGAATTATGTGCTGACAAAAGCTCCAGGTCTGGAGGAGTTACTCCCAGAACACACGGAAGTGGGCCCCCAATGACGCAGGCAAGAACGTAGGGCATCAGGAGCCCCACCACCAGAGTGATCAAATTCAAACACACCACCTACAGCAAGACTGCAGGCCAACTCATGGCCCTTCTCTACGTGAATTCATCCACACCAGGGTGGGCAGCCCAGGTCAAGGTTGGGCATCTCACAATGGCAGGCCTGGGGCAGAGTGCCAGTGAGGACACATAGGACTCTGGGTGAGCACTGTGGATGCAGGCCCTTCAGGTAGGGACCAAGTGAGATAAAGGGCCACAAGCCACCCTGGCCTGTGACAAAGCTTGGCTCCAAATGGGGGAGCAGGGCATTCCTCTCACATCAACACAGAACCCAAGGAGGACCCTGGGCATGCAGCTCAAATATGGCACCTTGAGACCAGCTTTTTAAACCCAAGGAAACAACCCTGTATACAAAGGCCAGTGTCCTACAGCAGTGGCAGAGACATGGCCCCACTCTCAGTGGCCTTGTGGGCCACAGGCATCACCAGGGTACAGGACACAGAGGACCAGAGAAGAGGATGAACTCCCCTTGGGCAGCCCCAGGGTCAAGGCTAGATTAAGATCTTTGGAGGTCTCTGCTCTGAATGGTGGTATTATGAGGACCCCCCACGCCCACCCCATGTAAATCAAGCTCCAGGCAATACAAAACAAATGCATCAGCATATCCAACCATGTTTGTTTTTGCGTTGATGAGCCATTGGATGCTTTTACTACAGTATCAAATTCTCTCCCTACCCTCCCTACCCCATAAAAATACAATTACAACAACAATTTTTCACCCTGAGAACACACTTGTTTGCCTGGTTGGGTGCTGTCCTAAGACTCAGAGAACAAACTGGGCAAGATTTTTAATGGGTCTGGAGGACCTGTATACAGCAGAAAGGGACTAGGAAGATTTGGATTCAACACAATTATTGAAAATCCATAAAAACTCATAGAGGAGAAAGGCCTGGGGAGTCCTTGGATAATATGGCATTTTAAATATTATCTCTGATAGTCCAGAGTTTTTCAGAGGCAATATTTTCCTACCACATGAATCAAAGGAGGATAAATTCAAGACTCCAAACTGAAACTATTTCCTCTAATGTGGAACTTCCCTAGCTACCCCCGCAAATCTCTTCAGAAGGAAAGCCAAAAGATCAGGCTTTGATGGAGCTGTATAGCACAAGGACAACAGGGTACACAGAGTAATGCCAGCCTGCCTTCCTCCCAACACTCATAGCACCATTTTGTACATTCTATTAAGGTCTGAATTCAGGGGAAAGTCTTCAGCAAGGAGCCACACACAGATAAAGAGCCTCTTCCTTTTATTGATATAAAGCAGGGCAACCCCCGGAAAAGACATACAACTCACCAGCAGAAAATCTATCCTTCCTTTCTTTTGCCTTTTCTCTTCTTTTCCTTCCTCCCAGCCTTCGCTGCCTTCTTCTTTTCTTTTCCTCCTTCCTTCCATTTGTTGTTCCATAATCCATCAATTTATTCAACAGATATTTATTATGTACCTGGAGAAGGAAATGGCAACTCACTCCAGTATTCTTGCCTGGAGAATCCCATAGACAGAGGAGCCTGGTGGGCTACAATACATGAGGTCGCAAGAGTCAGGCACAACTTAGCGACTAAACCACCACTACCACTGTGTCCTACTTCTCTAAGGAGAAAACATGGCAGGGGCAGCAAGTGCAAAGACTCTGAGGCAGGGGGGTTCTTGCTATGTTTGAGGAGCAGAAGGGTGGCTGCTATGGCTGGAGCTAAGTGACCAAGGGAATGAGAATGAAGAATTGGGCTGGAGGAGCTGGATCCCACAGGATCCTGTACTCTATGGCAAGGGTTGGGATTTTATTCCAAGGGTTATGAAAGCCCTGGTGTTTATAAGCAGGAGAATTAAATGATCTGCCTTTCATTAAAATATATATATATATTCTGTACACATGCTAACATACTTAGGGGGAAAAGTACTGATGTCTCATTTAGTTCATCTCAGTCGCTCAGTCATGTCCGACTCTTTCCAACCCCATGGACTGCAGCACGCCAGGCCTCCCTATCCATCACCAGCTCCCAGAGTTTACTCAAACTCATGTCCACTGAGTCGGTGATGCCATCCAGCCATCTTATCCTCTGTCATTCACTTCTCCTCCTGCCCTCAATCTTTCCCAGCATCAGGGTCTTTTCCAATGAGTCAGTTCTTCACATCAGATGGCCAAAGTATTGGAGTTTCAGCTTCAGCATCAGTCCTTTCAATGAATATTCAGGACTGATTTCCCTTAGGATGGACTGGTTGGATCTCCTTTCAGTCTAAGGGACTCTCAGGAGTCTTCTCCAACACCACAGTTCAAAAGCATCAATTCTTCAGAGCTCAGTTTTCTTTATAGTCCAACTCTCACATCCATACATGACTACTGGAAAAATCATAGCTTTGACTAGATGGACTTTGTTGGCAAAATAATGTCTCTACTTTTTAATATGCTGTCTAGGTTGATCATAACTTTTCTTCCAAAGAGCAGGAGTCTTTTAATTTCATGGCTGCAGTCACCATCTGCAGTGATTTTGGAGGCCCCCAAAATAAAGTCTCTCACTGTTTCTACTGTTTCCCCATCTATTTGCCATGAAGTGATGGGACCAGATGCCATGATTTTAGTTTTCTGAATGTTGAGTTTTAAGCCAACTTTTTCACTCTCCTCTTTCACTTTCATCAAGAGGCTCTTTAGTTCTTCTTCACTTTTTGCCATAAGAGTGGTGTCATCTACATATCTGAGGTTGTTGATATTTCTCCTGACAATCTTGATTCCAGCTTGTGCTTCATCAAGCCCAGCATTTCTCATGATGTACTCTGCATATAAGTTAAATAAGCAGGATGACAATATACAGCCTTGACATACTCCTTTTCCTATTTGGAACTAGTCTATTGTTACATGTCCAGTTCTAACTGTTGCTTCCTGACCTGCATACAGATTTCTCAAGAGGCAGGTCAGGTGGTCTGATATTCCCATCTCTTTCAGAATTCTCCAGAGTGTATTGTGATCCACGCAGTCAAAGGCTTTGGCATAGTCAATAAAGCAGAAGTAGATGTTTTTCTGGAAGTCTCTTGCTTTTTTGATGATCAAATGGATGTTGGCAATTTGATCTCTGGTTCCTCTGCCTTTTCTAAATCCAGCTGGAACATCTGGAAGTTCATGGTTCACGTATTGCTGAAGCCTGCCTTGGAGAATTTTGAGCATTACTTTACTAGCGTATGAGATGAGTGCTGTTGTGTGGTAGTTTGAGCATTCTTTGGCATTGCCTTTCTTTGAGATTGGAAAGAAAACTGTTCTTTTCCAGTCCTGTGGTCACTGCTGGGTTTCCAAATTTGCTAGCATATTGAGTGCAGCATTTTCACAGCATCATCTTTTAGGATTTAAAATAGCTTAATTGGAATTCCATCACCTCCACTAGCTTCGTTTGTAGTGGTGCTTTCTAACTGATGTCTACAACTTACTTTAAATGCATCAAAAAATAAGATAGTTTGAGGGATGGATGAAGGAATAGATCTATGATAAAAATAAGTATAGTAAAATGTTCATGGTTGAATCTAGGGATTGACATATGGATATTCACTGTAAAACATGCTCTTTTGTACATGTGATATTTTTCAGTAAAATGTTTTTTAAAACTCACTCTGGCTGCTAGGAAAATAACCTGCAAGCAGACAAAAGGGGAAGCTGGGAGGTGATGGTGGGGCCTGGCTACAGGTGATGGAACCCTAGACCAGGGGGAACACTTGAAATCAGTGAGTGGCAAGAAGTTTATTGGAAAGGACAGTTAGCCGACACTTGGGCATCAAGGATTGAGCGGAATCAATTGTCCAATCATTGTGCACAGGATGTGGCTAGTTTCAGTTGAAATCTTGCCTCTTCCACTTGCTGTGTGGCCTTGAGCAGATTACTTTATCACTCTGAGCCTCCATTTCCTTGAGAGTGAAACTAGGGGAACAGGATTAACCATGCAATGTTCTTTTCAATAACATGACTCACATAAATTGCAAAAAAAAGATTGGAAACATAGTAGATAATCAATATTAATGGTGACGAGTACTTGAAAATAATTAGTGATGCTAATAACCACTTAAAATACAAACTCTGCTACCATAAAATACTAGAAAATGAGAAATGTCCACTAATATAGTACTAAAATGTGGAAAGAGATCTGAAACTGCCATGCAAAATTTTTTTATAATAAAAATAATTCCTCAGAGCAATAGCACAGGAAACCTTAGTCAAAGAAGAAATGAAGAAAATAAGTTCCTCTTTAACCTCCAGGAGGACTTCCACACATTTTCAAGCAGAAAGTGCCAATATGAAACCTTTAAGCCAAACCTCAGTTCATATGAACAAACTTGGCCTCCAGCAGTTTTCCAGAACCATCTAATACCTTTAATTTAAAAAAAAAAAGCTGGAGCACACTTACATCCCGAGCTTGCAGTCACAGCCTCAGTGCTTTTGAGCTCCTTAATGACTTTCTGAGGTCTTCAAACTCTCAGGTTTTGGCTAAATCCAGGAGTAAAAATGCCAAAACACGATGGACAAGACATTCTTTTATAAAGGTACTGGAAAGTCCATACAAGATATCCAGTAAATTGAAATTTCTGTGCCAAAACGGTTGAATCAATTGATTACTCCCAGCAAAAACATTCTCCCCAATTCTCTTTCTCTCTCCCTCTCTCTCCCTCTAACTCTCTCCCTTCCCCCAAGTCCCCCTGGAATTGCCTCACTCTCCTGGAACCTCTGATTCAGCTGAACAAATAGCAGAAAAAATAATTACAAGTCAGGAGGGCAAATGCTCCAAATGCCCTTTGGACAGTTTGTTTTTTTCCCGCCAGGACTTGGCATCTTAGTCTCCTCATGGGAGAAGTTTTTGTGAGTCCAAGCCATTCAGGTGGTGAAAAGATGGTCCAAAGGTGGCATTTCTGTTGTGGTTAGGAATCCTGGTCGTAATTCCATACCAGGACTGCTGTGGGTCAGTGCTGCCTATCTGTTCTGTCATTGAATAGCCAGAAAATCCTGAGGTTCTCTGTGAGATTCTCACTGAGATGTTGACTCTACCCAGCCGAGGCGACTTCATATTTAATGAGTTTAGATGTGTTTGATGACCTCAAGATTCAGCAATAATAGCAAAAATGTGTATAATATGCCAGGCCCAGTGTTTTACATATATTGAGCCTTTTAATCATCACAATATACCCCATAAAGTAGACACTGTTATCATCCCTCATTTGTAGATTAAAGAAACTGAGGCACAGAAAGGCACAGTTACTTGCCCAAGGTCACACAGCCAGTAACTGAGAGGGCTGGAATTTGGACATGGCAGTCCACTAAGTTAGGATTCTTCTCAAACCCAATCCAGTTTCCTCCTCTGGTGCTGATGACCCATGTTATAATAGTTCCATCAGTGTCCCCATGTCCAGGCCTTGTGGGATCCTGACTTCCCACACAAATGTCAGGTGATATAACTGCTCATCCCACAGATCAGTTACATCTCTGGCTTTCACAGGTGCCGACTCCTGGCAAAATACAAAAAAATAATAATACCGCAAATTTAAATCCTGAGAGAATTCTGGTATAAATGCCTATGGACATGTCTGACAGACTGAGGTGGCCCCAGCAGAAAACAGATCGTGGCAGGGGCCACACAATCCCTGGAGCAGAAATCCTCTGCAGGGTACATAGGAATCTAATGCTGTGGCCCAGCCCAAGCTGTGGGCCCCTGCATGAGGAGTCGGGGGATTCTGGGTACAGAACAACACCAGATCCTGTGCTGACCAGATCCCTTATGCAGCAGGTGTGAGTCCTGGGGACAGAGAGCTGCAAGGGAATTGAGGCTCAAGCAGCCATGTTCTGCAGCTGGCTGATTCTAACATGAAGATGGGGATGAAGTGGGCAGTGTTCTCACTTCCAGGAGAGCAGCTTGGTTTCCAAGAGCATCAGCTTGGAGACAAATGGAGTGAGAGCCTCCCAGCAGCAGAAGCCCTGGGGGTGGAGGCTCAGAGAATCCTAGCTCCCAGTACCATGGTGCAGAGGGTCTCTAGCAACCTGCCTGTGGGCAGCTTTGGCAGCAGGCTAGAGGACAGCTCAGGGGCCGCATCTGAGATATTTACTGGCCATGCTAACAAGCAGTGACCAGAGTTGATTCTTAGATACATGCAAGCATCCCTGGAAACTTCCAAGAAATAACAGGAGACAGGAAGGAGAATTCTTCTGAAGATTGGAATGCTTGCAGATAAGTTGGTTGCAGCTTGTAGCCTTCAAGGGCCAGCTTAATGCAACCACCTCTGTACTCGCTGGCTTGTGAAGCCTGAGTAATCAGAACATGTGCGTTTTAAAACTGAAGAATTCTGACTCTGGTATTAAGTAAGTGCTGAAAACGCAGATGGCAAAAGTGTCCATGTCTCTGGATTTCATCACTGGACTGTTTCAACTCCCATAATTGTTTGTGTGATATAAGAATGCATTAAAAATTGCTGTTTAAAAAACTGCTCCGAGCGCTTTCTCCTAAGGACCCCTCTAGGCATTCCCCTATGTAGTGCTCCTCAGCTCTTGGCCCATTTAATTCTATCCTTGGCTCTTGCTCCTCCTTATCCTCTCTACCCAAATGAATGATCTAGGTTTGGAGCTGGCTGCCCCAACTTCTTCCTCTGTCCTCAACATGTGCACCACATTGTGGGTGAGACCCTCCTGGCCCTGGCTGTAGCCCAGTGAGCCCTCCACAAGCCTAGGCCCTCACTCTGCAAGGAAGGAGAATGGAATACAAAGGCCTAGATCTTCATTTTAGAACCAATCTTGTGCATTGACATTGCAAATGCCGCAGCCTGCCCACACCACCCCCAGCCGACCCCCTGCAACTGGGCTGGTGAAGCCCTCTGAAGACTCTGGGGGAAATCCAGTGTTCAGTCCGGTTTAGTAACAAGGACTGAAATAAGGGAGCTGACCAGCCTTCATGACCTGCTTTCCACTTGCCCAAACACCAGCTCACACAAGGCTCCTTCAAGGACTTGATTTAATGTCTCTGCTTTACAACAGAGCAAACTGAGATTCATAAAGTCCACCCAGTAAGTCACAGACAGAGCCATAGGAATTAGAACTAAAAGTCTCTACACTCTTAATCTTCCTTTGTTCGCTTCCTCTGGGATTTGGTTAACGGGCTTGAACCAGACCTAAGGAGGTCACCAGCTGGAATGGTATTTGCTGTGACATAACACACCTCAGCAGGGGGCCCTGTAGATCAACTTGGAATCTGCAACCTAGCAACCTAAATATTTTGTCTTCTGCAGGAACCTGGGGCAGGGGCAGGACCACTATATTCTGATCTCTTGATGCTTCCATTTAGCTTTGGCCTCTATCATGAGTCTGTTTTCTTAAGCATTTGTATCTCATATTTAGTGGTATTGTTTTCAATAATAAGGTATCCTAGAATGTAGTATCTCGTGATGTGTTATAAATAGGATACTGTTTTTTAAAACCTTATAAACAGTGTCACAAATTATTAATGCATGTATCAGATGAAGTAAATTAATATCAGCTTCTATCATAGTATGCTGAATTCTAAAAAAACTTTCAGTCAAATAAAGTCTATCATTTCCCAAGTTCCAGTAACTCTGTAGTAAAATCAACTGTCAGATCCTAGTATTTACAATATTGAACAGTGCTGCCAACACCCTTCACAAGGGGAGGCCATTTTTCCAGGAAACCCAAAGCTGTCCATACTTTGACAAGGGGTTTCTCCCATTAAGTAGGAAGATAGCCAAGTGAGTTTCAAATAGATGATCTTCATTGCTATGTAGACTGGCCTATGCAATTTCATCCCTCCTGAAGACAAAAAAAAATGCAAAGTGAATACAAAACCTTGAAATTTTTACAGTTACTTAGGCTATATAGGTCTAATTTTCTGCCCATCCCCTGAAGTCCAAAGAAGCATTTTCTTACCTTGACCTCATACATCTTCCCACATGGCAGCCAGCATCTTTCAGGGTGCAACCTCTGGGTAAAATTCTCACACTGGCCTAGTCTTACAGCTGGCTTGGCTGTCCCTAGACTTCCCTGCATAGGTCAGTTTATAGGGCTTAACTGAGAATCTTCTAGCATTTAAATCACAGCCCATCCCTTGGTGCTAAGCCGAGTAGCTAAAAGAAAGCATAGAGTTTCTCCTATAAATTATGTGCATAGCCCTCACATCTTTGGTCCAGCTAAAGGTACGTCTTTTCATAAACAGGGATTGTGTTTGTGATACCACATCCCTCACTTTGTTCAGAAGGACACTTACTGTATTCAGTGACCATGGTGTCACTCTGTTCCATCACTCACTAACAACACTAAAACATTTTACACTGTTGGAACACTTTGTCAGGAGAACTGCTCAAATGAATGCTTAAAAGCAGCTTTGCATAGCACAATAGATGATCGATGCTTATTCCCCAAGAACTGAAGTCATTTTGCATCTTTAGAAGTTGTTTAATTAACTGAATCACTGGGCTTTCTAATGGATAAATATCTGGAGCAGATATCTATCATCAAATTTCTCTTCATACCATCTTACTTCTAGAACCAGTGGAGTCTCTTTATTGAGAGTGCTTGAAAATCAAATAGGCAATATGATCTTGATTATATTTAAAAATGCATAGACAAAAAGCTGTCAGGACAGATGCCAATAAATTAGCAATGATTATTCATGAGTGATAAGATATTGGAAATCTTTCTTTTCTTTTTTACTTTTAATACATTTTGTAAGTTTTATACACAATATAGCTTTATTTTTATAACTTCGAAATAAAAACAGACTTTTAACAACTACTGCATGCAATTTTGTATTTACTATCCGATTATAACTACAAAAAATATATGTAACTCAAAAGGATTACAAGTATATATATTAATGTGTTAGTAGCAACTGTCTCTACATGGTAGCAAATTGGTTTAATTTTTTTCTACATTTTCAAAATGTTCCCTAATTAGCATAGAAGTATTGTTTCCCAACAGTAACAATAAATAATAGAAATTTGATGCATATTTTTTCTTCGCCTCTCCTGACTGACATCAAGAATGAAGAAGATGGGGAGAGCTGCACTTTGTAAAGCCCCAGTGTAGATCGTGCATGAGGGTAAGGAGAACCTCGACTGCCTTTCTCCACAAGTCTGGGCCATCACTTATACAATGCAGGGGCCCCTCCCTTGCCCTATATATTCCTTTGCTGCCAGGATAGTGTCCCAAGGTCTCTTGGCAACGACTTCCACTAAGCAGTCTTGAATAAGTCTTGTCATGGACCATGACAGCTTTCCTCCGAGACCCCCAGAAGGAGCCCTGCTCAGCCCCAAGTGGGAGACTCTCCCTCCACCAAGGTCACAGGGGCTTGCAGAGGTGAGGAGGTCAGCACTTGATCCTGTGGCTGCAGTGTGTTTTCCTATGCTGGGAAAAGCACCTCGTAGACAGAAAGGTGAAATGTGAACTAAAAATAGAGTGGTGCTAGCCCAGGCCACTGAGGGCTGAGGCAGCAAACAGAGGCAGACACAACAGAAGGGCTGAACGAGCTGAGGACAGATGGCCCCTCACAGCCTCTCACATCTGCTCTAAATCAGACCCTGTTTTCTGCAGCTTCCACCATGGCTCAAGGCTGACCTCGCCACCATTGGCATCTTTCTCCCTGCACTTAGGAATACTGCTAGCATCCCAAGACCATTCCAGTGGGGTTTTGTGCAGAAAAGAGAAGCCGTGAGATACCATAGCTCTTGGTTGTGGCCTTGGGGAAAGTTTGTTCTCACCTGAGTAATTTAAGCAGCCCTCACCAGAGCAGAAGATTACTGTCCTGTGTAGTTCAAGAAAAACAGACTCTACCACTGAAGCCCCAAATCTGCCCTTTGCTGGCCCAGCTGGCCTTTCTGGTAAAGAAATCCTGTTAGGTTCTCCTTCTGCTCACAAACTATTAGTAGCAGACACAATGCAGCCTTGACCTCTGCCAGAGGCTGGGAGCCAACCCTGGATGGGACAGGTGGCTCTTTAAAGCTTCATATTCCTCATCTGTAAAATGGGCATGTTGCTGTCTCAGTACTGCTGTGCTGTGCACCCTGCAGACTTCTTCTCCCTTCTTCCTCTGTACTGTAAAACACAATTATCTTGTATAATTTCAAGATAATTCAGAAGGACCCAATTCATCCTTTGGATGGTTGTTTTCTGTTTTTAAAAGCCTGTTACAAATTAGTATTTGATAAGCTATTGATGTCTGTGGACACCCTTAAAAGAACTGCTTTCAGAATTGTGAGGCAAAGGCCCTGGCAGCAAATGCAATTCCACTTAGAGTATTTCAACTGAAGAGGTATGGGCAGGTCAAAGGGACCCCAAATGGATTCTGAGGCAGTCAGGCACAAGCAATGGCAGGAAGTTAATATCCCAGGTCCTCGGGGGCAAGGAAGGAGATGCCCATACTAATAGCTGCTGTGGAGGGCCTCCCAAGCAGGAGTTGAAGTCCTCAGTCACAGAACCACAGAATGAGGCCTTGAAGCATGGAAGAAAGGGGAGAAACACCCCAACCTCACTCTCCACCACCTTCCTTTCTCCCACTGGTGCCTCCCATCTGCCAAGCCCAACTAGGGGCCAGAGGGTGAGGGGAGCCTGAGGGATGTAGCCCTCAGAAGGGATCAGAACCAGAGGGTACTGAGCAGGGCAGAGGAGAATGAAGGTGAGGCCTGGAGGGTGACTAGAGACCAACCACCCCCGTACACTTCCCAAGTACACGTTATGAGCAGTTGCTTTACAGATCACCAGTCCTCTTTAGCCAGTCATTTCCACCTTCAGAAAGCACTACTGAGCATCCTCTGTATTCCAGGCTCAAGAGAGAAATTGGGGATGCAAAGATAAATGAGATACCACTTCCTTGCCCTTGAGGGGTTCAGGTCCAAGTGGGGTGATCCAACAGTAATCATTCAGTGTCCACACTGCACTCAGCTAGATAACCTGGTGGTTTTGTATTATGGTAAGGATACTTAATGTGAAGTCTGTCCTCTTAACAAAACTTTAAGGTACAAAGTTCAGCTACCTACAGTAGCTCTAGGTAGTGTTGCAAGCTGATCTCTAGAACTTATTCATCTTGCTTAAGTGAAACTTTATGCCAGTTGATTATCAACTCCTTGTTTCCCCCTCCTGGCAATCACCATTCCTCTCTTTGATTCTATGAATTTGATGACTTTAAATACCTCCCAATAAGCAGAATCATGCAGTATTTGTCCTTCTGTGATTGGCTTATTCCACTTAATAGAATGTCTTCAAACTTCAACCATGTAGTTGCATATTGCAGGATTTCCTTCTTTTTTAATAAAAACACTTACAGGGAGGTGATTTCCCACCATGCCTCTCCTCTGCTGCTATGAGGGGGACAGGGGATTTTGGGTTTTGACACCAGTCAGGAGAGCAAAGACCTAATTTCCAGGCCCTCATCACTGCTAACCAGATGGCTGACCTTTGATCACCCTTTATGGTCTCTGAGTGTCAGTTTCTTCTTCTGTAAAATTAAGCAATTGTATTAAATGCCACTAAGGTCTCTTCTGCCTTTGAATGGTTATAGTTCTGTGTGAATTAGATAATGCATCAAACATGTGTCTGGGGGTGTGTGCTTGTAGACATCCACATACAAATGTTTGCATAAATATGTTTCCTCCCTGAGGCCCTCGCCATTTGGGGGGGAAAGTTGGTTAAATGGTAGTTCCAACACTGAATTTCGTAAGAATGAAAATATTATTTTCAGCATCTTCCTCTAGTATGCTTTTTCGTTTCCTTTTTTTTTCCTTAGAAAATGCCATAATATAAATGTTAAGATCATTATAGAAAAGGAATCCTTCCTGATGAGCTTAGGATCCTATAGTAATTATATTAAACTAGGCCTTTTATTGCTGGTTAATGAAATTCTTTTAAAATTGAACCAGCTTCAAGTAAACTGATTTGCATTGATTTGGTGATGTATAGAGCTCAAGCCACTCTATGTATAAGCAAATTAAAAGCCTTAAGCCCTACAGCCAAGCTGCACAGGCCCCAGCTGAAAAATTGATCCCATGGTTCCCTCCAGGGGCACCTTGCTCTGAGGTTGGTGCTGCTTAAAGGGATACAGTCAATTTCTTTGGCAGAAAATAAATTAATTAAGAGAAAAGAAAAATCATGTTCATCCTGGATTAAACCATTTCCAAAGTTACCAAAGACAATCTTTGTAATGACAGAGTCATCTTGGATGCCTCTTAAGTCCACCCCACACACTTCAATGACAACTTGGGGGAAGCCTCCTGCTCCTGCCAAGCTGCTCTCCTGAGCATCCTACTGGTCTTGGTGCTCTGGTCCTCCTATCCATCCTATGCCCCACAGCAGCCTGGCACCCTCCTTTCCATCGATCCCAACAGGGTCTGTCCTGCTGAGGAGGATGGAGGAAGGAGCACAGAGCGCCTCATAGGCGCCAGGTCCAGGGACTGGGGGATTTGGCAAACAAATATCTCTGTCACAGCTCCCTTCTCTCCTTCCCACTCTATGAGGCAAAGCAAAGTTTTGTGTTGACCTGTGTATTTAAAATAAAAAACCTTCATCTTCTCCCTCTGGGGATACCCCACTTGGGTTTATACCTAGCCAACTTTCTTTCAGCTTTAAACCTATTGCCACTTACCCATATTATCAGTATTAAAATATTAAAACCATTATTTGATTATTGATTCTATGATAGTGTTATGGTATATATGCATTATGGCAGTATTATTATAGATTTGATTTGTATTAAAGTTAACACTGAATGATTACTTTTCAACTACTACTATAAAAATTTAGGTGCACTTATGTGTACCTAAGTTTAGACAATATCCATGCCAGTCATGAATTATGGCACCGTCCATGGTTAAGGTTCAGAATAGAATCACAGAATTGGACCTGAAATTAAACTAGATAAACCATATAACTAATAAATTAATCCATTCAATCCCTTTTTCAACATTTCTACTTGACATGAAATTCACTTAATTCACATGGCAAAGATGGAATGTTGGACTCTTAAAGAAACTTTTTAGGACAAGCAAACTCATTTTTGGATAAGGAAAACAAGGCAGGAGAGAGGTTCAAATGGCTTGCTGAGGCCCCGCAGAGGCACAGGGAGCCCGAGGCAGGCTGAGCCGCCACCGCCGCACCCCAGCCTGTGCTCCCCTGTTCAGTGTGCGGTGTCGCAAAGCCTGTCCCGAGAGCACACTTAATGGGAGGGGACAGTGTCCATTTTACATGCAAGGAGTTCCTCTTTTATCCCAAAGAATCATGTGACTTATATTCTATTCCACAATACATCCATTTTCTTTTAATATAAAAATATACTGAATTAATCGTTGATCTAAGAAGTGCTGTGTGTTTATTCTGAAATTGCTGGTGCCCCTGGCCTACCACTGTGCACTTCCAACAATACCTATAACCTACTTTGAAAAGCAAAAGTTTATCTAAGAATTAAAACATTCCTTAGATTAATTCAACAAATACTATTTTATGTACTTAATAAATATTTGTTGAGTGCCTGTTTGCCACCTGTTGAACTTAGCACCTTATATATATTCAATCTTTATTGTATCTTTAATTTATATTAAATCTCTCATTCAATCTTTATATTAATAATAATCCTCTGAGATCGATATCATTTTCCCCATTTATAGATAAGGAAACAGGTTCAGAGAAGTTAAGCAAGTTGCCAGAGTTCACACAGCTAGTAAGTGGCAGACTGAAATTTAAATCCCGGTCTGGATTTGTAATCCCTGTCTGAGCCAAAACTCATTTGGTTGCAAGTGATACAAACCCAAGAAACTCAACTCATATAACTGGGAAAGTTCACTGGTAAAGTTAGACTAGTGACACGTTTCTATATTTTTGGTTCAGCCTTTCACTGAGTACTGATATCTCCTACAGCAGATTGCTCCTTCATATTGGGGAAGTTATGGAGAAAGGAACAGGCTGCAGGTAACTCGAACTTAGATCAGACCATCTCAGCACCCCATGGAACTGAGAGCCTCAGAAATCCACCACCCCTAAAGGGCTCTGATAGGCCTGGATGGGGTGAACGTCCATCTCAGAACCAGTCACAACCCCAGAAGATGGGATAACTTCAGCTGGCCTGCCTGTGCCATGTACCCACCCTCATGGCTGAAATAAGGGTGGGTGGAGGTAGTTGCAATAATTAGCAGTTCATGCACCACAGGACCATACAGCCAGTCCAAATGAAAGAATTCTTAGCTGACAAAATACAGTAGACGTCCTGAGACAGCTAATGGGATTATCTAAAAAATAACACTCATAATAAAAATCAATGTGTTGGTCTTCAATGCTCATTCTCTGACCTATGATATAAGCAGGAAAGATTACTTAGCTTCTGCCCATGCCCCCAATTTTACAATCACAGTTTTGAAGCATTCCCTACTCAACCTGGGGGAAAGGGCAGGGAGGAAGGTAGGCTTCCCATGGTTAGTACAACCAGCAGAGACCAATCATTTACCTAACAGAGCTACCTGCCAAAACATCTGAACAGTTCTCTTTGCAGAAAAATGGAAAGAAAGATTGCTTGATCCCCATAATCTCTCCCAAGAGAATGTTCCCTCTCAGGTGATTGCCCCTCTCTTCGCGCCCCCAGCCTCCAGCTGTCCCTCTCTGGGGGTGCTCAACCTAGTTCCTGAACGTGCAAGCAAAAGTCAGGTAGCCCTTGTCACCACTGAAGACTGAGTTTCCAGACCAAACTCCACACTTGCCAATAACTATTTACTTTACGGAGGCAAAGCACAAAGCCCTGGGCCTGGTCAGGGCTCAGCGGCTGAGAAAGGGCCTTAATGAGCCCTGAGAAGCCTGCCTTCCCAGCAAAATAAGTGCTCAAGGTTAATGTCGTCAGAATTGAGGGAGAATACCTTGTTTTGACTGAGAGATCAAAGCAAGGGGGGTTTTTGATCAGAATTGCCTGGACAAATATTTTAGCTTCCAATTTATTCTGATTATGCAGAACAGGCCTGAGAGGGTCACAGCCAGTTAGAGAGACGGTCACTCAGCCCAGCCAGACTGGAGGGAGGACAACAGTTGTTTGGGAGTCCTGAGATTGGAGAGCCTGTGGAAAGTCACAGAAGTAGGCAAAATCCCCCTGGCCCTGCTTGCTGAGCTTTTAGCACTCCAGTGAAGACAGGTTCAAACTGGAAGGGGCCTCGGAGACCCCTCCTGGTTTGGGACCTTGTTCCAGTGACTTGCCACACAGCCAGCTAACAGCCAAGCTGGGAGGAGAATCAGGCCACCCTCTCCTAACCCCACCACCTGCACTGCTCCCCATGCTCCCTGCTGAAAATGTCTGCAGTAAAATATGAGCTTGACCACAAACTGTAAACTCTGGGGAAACATCTACAAGAAGCCTTGGGGCTGCCCCTGACAAGCTGGGGTGAGCCCATCCAATGGCAGTCACAGCTGTAGCTCCAAGGGGCTATGAAAGGGCCTTGGGAAGCCCAGGGAGGAAGGGCAGCCTTGGAGTTACAAACACACCAGGAACAATCCCCATCCCACCCCAAACTCTGAAAGAGGCAGATGTAGTTTTCCAGAGCAGGCTCAGAAAGCAAGCTGAAGCTGCATTGTCAGAGATCCGCATAGGGCCCGATCCTAGGACCATCGTAGGAGGACTTTACTGTGATCACAGATACTTGATGAGCACTACTCTGTAGCAGGCATAGTGCTTTTACATAAGTTAATTTTTGAAAGCTTGTAATAAGTCTGCTATGCTGTCTCCATTATAATAATGAACTTGAGGCACAGAGAGGTACAATACTTTGCACAAGGCAAACTTACTACTACACAGCATATGTAGGATTAGTACCAGACTGGTCTTCAAAGCCCTTGCAGAATCAAACAGTTATCCTGACTTCCCTGCATCAGCTGTACCTTGGATTAACTGAATAGTTTGATGTTTTGGAAGATTCTAACTAATCAGTGAAAGAAGAATGATAAATTTAGAAATTTATTTAGAAAATCACCACTCTGCAACCACTAATGCAGAAATATTGGGTTAGCCAAAAAGTTTATTTGAGTTTTGCTATAACATCTTACAAAACAGCCTGAGTGAACATTTTGGCCAATCCAATAATTCTAGGTAATAATCATCAATAACTCAGAAATTGATTAGGTAAAAAAAAGCAAAGGGGGAATTACAGCCCTAAGGGGGATCCCAATGTAATACAGCAGGAAGGTGTACACATAACCTGTTGTCAGAAAAACCAGGCCTGAATCTGACCAAGTCACTAAAACTACCATCAGCTTGCAGGGGAAAAACAGGGGATAGAGGAACCTGTTAAACTATACCATGAACTTGTAAAAGTCCAAACTATGAGAAATTATTCGGTTCAAAACAACCTGGTTTCTTACACAAATAAATTGTTAGGAAAAGAGAAAGGGGGGACTTATGGACTAAAAGAGGACTAAGATGCAGAGTAACCAAGTGAAATGTGTGCACCTTGCTTAGATATCAATTCAAACAAACCAGCTATATAAAAACATTTTCTTAACAGTAAAGTAGAAGTGGATACTTACTAGATATTCAGTGATACCAAGTACATTAGTTTTCTATCACCACCATAACAAATTACCACAAATTTAGCAGCTCAAACCAGCTCCCACTTATTATTTCACAATTCTGTAGGTCAAAATCTAAGTACCGCATAGCTGAGATGGCTGGCTTAGAGTCTTACAAGGCCAAA
This sequence comes from Okapia johnstoni, assembly GCA_024291935.2. Taxonomy (NCBI): domain Eukaryota; kingdom Metazoa; phylum Chordata; class Mammalia; order Artiodactyla; family Giraffidae; genus Okapia; species Okapia johnstoni. The sequence goes on from CM044312.1 coordinate 53,022,351, forward strand.
ATCAAGACATCAGCTGGGCCTTTATGGAGGCTATGGGGAAGAATCTGGTTTCAAACTATTGAGGTTGTTGACTGAATCAGGTTTCTTGTGCTGTAGGACTAAGATCTCCATTTCCTGTTAGCCCTTAGCCAGAAAAAAATTCTTAGTTCTTAGAGGCCTCTCTCTGGTCCTTGCTCATGGTCCCTCCATCCCAGAGCCAGCAACAACTTGTTAAACTCTTTCCACACTCAGAATCTTTCCAAATTTCCCTCCTGTTGCATCTTTCTTCTACTTTTCTCCTCCTCTTCCAGGTGAAGACAACTGTCTACTTATTGAGAGCTCACGTGATCAGATTGTGCCCACCCAAATAATCCAGAAGAGTCTCCCTGTCTTAAGGCTTCTAACCTAATTACATCTGCAAAGCCCCTTTTGGGGACTTTTTTTCTTGGGAAAATGTTTTCATTTTCCCAAGATTAGGCTGTGGACATCTTAAGGGGAGTAGGGTAGGGAACATTATCCTGCCTGCCACACCAAGGAATTAGGAGGTTTTTAGGAGTGGTAATGCTATTGTGATTATGATTTAAAGTAAAATGGTTCTTATCTTTTAGATTTCATTGTTGTTGTTCAGTCACCCAGTCATGTCCGACTCTTTGCATCCCCATGACTGCAGCATGCCAGGCCTTCCTGTCCCTCACCATCTCCAGGAGTTTGCCCAAGTTCATATCCATTGCATCAGTGATGCCATCCAGCCATTGCATCCTCTGATGCCCTCTTCTGCTTCTGCCCTCAATCTTTTCCAGCATCATGGAAGAAACATTTATAGATGAAATTATGTAATAACTGATATTTTCTCAAAATAATCTAAAGGGCTAGGAAAAGTGGAAGAGAGTGTAGCTGAAACAGGGTTAGCCCTGTTTTCATCATTGCTAAACTTGAATGTTAAGCTCATGAAGATACATTCTTTTATCCATTCTGTTTTTGAATATGTATGAAATTTTCTATAACTTATAAAAAAGTAGGGGAGCCCTTTCCACCACACCAGTAATCCTCAAACTTCAGTGGAATCACCAGAAAGTTTATTAAATATGCATATTCCTGAGTCCCATCCTGCAGATCCTGGTTCAATAGCATTGGAACGGGCTTCAGGGGGTCTCTAATATTAATGTCATTGACCATACTTCAAGATACACTGTGCTATTATGGGAAGTTTAATTTAAAAAGTGGTAAAATATAAATATCAGGCAAAAAAAAATCTTAGGCTCGAAGGATAGGCAGATCGGGTTGGTTGGAGAAATCAGGGGAAGGCCTCCTGAGAGAGATGATAACTGAGATAAAGTCATCCAAGGATAGATAGAATTTTAATAGCATATTTGGGATTTTCTTGCAAACCATAGAGGCTGGAAAAGGTGGGGCATAGCCGAGAGATCCGTTTGCCAAGCTTGGTGGAGAAATGAGGTCAGTGAAGGGGAGATATAACTTAATAGAAGGTAGGGGTCTTGTTGTGCAGAGTCTCAGTGCTATGGTTTGTATGTCAGTCATCAGGCAAGGCAACTATTGATTGATAGTGTTTGCAGAGGAAAATAATGTGTTTGGAGTTAGGCATTCCAACCCAAGGACTTCCCTGGTGGCTTAGTAGTAAAGAATCCACCTGCCAATGCAGGAGACACGGATTTGATCCCTAGGCAGGAAGAAGGAAATGGTAATGCCACTCCAGTATTCTTGCCTGGGAAATCCCATGGACAGAAGTATCTGGTCGGCTATAGTCCATGGGGTCTCAAAGAGTTGGACACAACTTAGCGACTAAATAACAACAAATTCCAACCCAAAACCACATTTCAGAATAAGTCTTATTTCTAACCTTGGTCAGAAAATACTAGAAAATTTGAATGTACTATTCCTAATAACATCTTTGCCAAAGCTAAGACTGCCACTCAGAAAGCCATGCCCTTCTTTCTCTGTGGGGGTCTGTTGTGCAGTGGGGGTAGCCAAGCTTCAGATGAATCCTTTCTCCTTTCTGCTTTTACAAACACACTATGCACAATTATGTGCTCGCCTCAAAAGAGAAATAACCAAAATGGCAAATGTATAATAGATTATTAGAGCTGTCATATTAAATCCTAGCCAAATAAACTTGTTATTTTTCTAAGTATTGACTAAGTATGGTAAGATTCAAGCTACTGTTTGGAAAGATGAAAACAACTTCACATGTTTCTTTGTATATTTTGAAATTACTGAGGAGTATACAATGAAGTTGAGGAAGCTGGATCTGTGTTATCCCTTTGGGAAATGGTGAATGTAAATTATTACTCTTCATTTTCTTCTAAAAGTGCCTCTTATATGTTCAAAGAGAATATTAAAGGCTCAGAATGTTTCACAACATTTTTGCCCCTGTGAACCCAGAGTTCAGTGTTAAACAGTTATATTTGTTACAAGTAAATGCAAAGAGCAGTGGATAAACACACACACACACAGTCATACACACTAAATTTTATCAAAAATAGAAAGGACCACATACTTTCTGCTGAATTTTATTGCATCTAAAACACTATAGATTATTAAGACACATAATTAAACTATGACATTCTATTGGTTATAAAATACATCCTAATTTCAAAGATATTAAAATTTCAGTCAATGAATAATGATATTTTGTTTAACTCTGCCTCTGGAACAGAGCTCACATCACACACTCCATAAATGTTGCTGTTAGTCATCAGTAGCATAAATGTCCCTAGCCCACAATCTGTCATACACCAAGTGGTAACTAAATGTTTGTTGAATCCAAACCCAAATGTCTATGCTGCACATAATTAATGTCATGTACCGCTCAGGGTGCAAAGACGGATAAGCATTTAATTAGCAAGAGAAGTCTTTACATGAAGACTTTCACTCAGTCACCCCACATTACTTAGCAAAGTGGTTCCCACATTTAGCATGCATTAGAATCATCTGGAGGGTGATTAAAACACAATCCCTTGATCTCTGCCCTGGAGTGAACAAGGCCTCCATATCCTGCCCACTCTCTGCCACACATGGTGAGATGCTGCTCCAGGACCTTGCTGCAGACAAGTTCTCAATATGTCTCTTAAAGTTTCAGAGCCTCAAACACTGGACAGAACTTGCTAAATGACAACCTGTCCCAATACTTGATATTATTCGCTGGAGCTTCAGGGCAAAGATTACCTCATGCTCCCTGCAGAGCCTGCAGTAAAAAAACATCAAACCCTGAGTCTTTGGAGTGGGAGCACTGACTCCAAGACCCTAGACTACCAGAGAAATAACCCTAGGGAGTATCAAATAGTGAGAACTCACACAAAGGAAACCACTTGAATACAAGGCCCAGCATCACCCAACCATCAGTAGTACCCTGTGCAGGATGCCTCATCTAAACAACAAACAAAACAAAAATACAGACCCAATCATCAGCAGACAGAGTTACCACCTCACTTAGACCTGCCCATCAGGGGAAAAACAAACAAACAAAAACTCAGCACAAATCTCACCCTATACGAAGCTTACACAAACCACTGGACCAACCTTAGGAGGGCAGAAACCAAAAGGAAGAAAGAATTCAACCCCGAAGCCTGGGAAAAGGAGACCTCAAACACAATAAGTTAAAAAAAAATAATAAAAAGGCAGAGAAACACTACATAAATGAACAAACTAGAAACATAGAAGTCCAAATAAATGAAGAGGAAATAGGCAAACTACCTGAAAAAGAATTCAGAATAATGATAATAAAGATGATCAAAAACCTTGAAAACAAAATGGTGAAATGCAAGAATCAATTAACAAAGACCTAGAAGAATTAAAGAGTAAACATACAGAGACAAATTACACAATTACTGAAATTAAAAATACTCTAGAAGGAATCAGTAGCAGAATATCTGAAAGAGAAGAATGAATCAGTGAGCTGGAAGATAAAATGGTAGAAATAACTTCTGAAGAGCAGAATAAAGTAAAAAGAATGAAAATAACTAAGGATAGTCTCAGAGACCTCTGGGACAATATCAAATGCATCAATATTAGAATTATAGGGGTCCCAGAAGAAGAAGAGAAAAAGAAAGGGTAGGAGAAAATTTTTGAAGAGATTATAGTTGAAAATTTCCTGAACATGGGAAAGGAAATAGTCAATCAAGTCCAAGAGGCACAAAGAGTCTCATACAGGATAAACCCAAGGGAAAATATGCCAGGACACATACTAATCAAACTAACAAAGACTAAACCAAAGAAAGAATATTAAAAGCAGAAAGGGAGAAGCAACAAGTAACATACAAGGGAAACCCCATATGCTTAACAGCTGATCTTTCAGCAGAAACTCTGCAGGCCAGAAGGGAAAGGCAGGATATATTTAAAGTACTGAAAGGGAAAAATCTACAACCAAAATTACTGTACCCAGCAAGGATCTCATTCAAAATTGATGGAGAAATAAAAAGCTTTTCAGACAAGCAAAAGTTAAGAGAATTCAGTACCACCAAACCAGCTTTACAACAAATGTAAAAGGGACTTATATAGTCAAGAAATACAAGAGAAGAAAAAGGATCTACAAGATCAACCCCAAACAATTAAGAAAATGGCAATAGGAATGTATATATCAATAACTACTTTAAATGTAAATGGATTAAATGCTCCAACCAAAAGACACAGACTGGCTGAATGGATACAAAAACAAGACCCATATATATGCTGTCTACAAGAAACCCACTTCAGACCTAAAGACACATATAGACTGAAAGTGAGAGGATGGAAAAATATATTCCATGCAAATGAGAAGCAAAGGAAAGCTGGAGTAGCAATCCTCATATCAGACAAAATAGACCTTAAAATAAAGAAGATTACAAGAGATAAGGAAGGACACTACATAATAATCAAGGGTTCAGTTCAAGAGGAAGACATAACAATTGTAAATATCTATGCACCCAACATAGAAGCACCTCAATACATAAGACAAACACTAACAGACATAAAAGGAGAAAATGACAGTAACACAATAATAGTAGGAGACCTTAACACCCCACTCACACCAACGGACAGATCATCAAATCAGAACATTATTAAGGAAACACAAGTCTTAAATGACACATTAGATGAGATGGATCTCGTTGATATCATCAGGACATTCCATCCAAATGCAGAAAAATACACCTTCTTCTCAAGTCACATGGAACATTCTCCAGGATAGACCACATCTTGGGTCACAAATAAAACCTCATTAAATTTAAGAAAATTTAAATCATATCAAGCATCTTCTCTGACCACAATACTGTTAGACTAGATATCAATTACAAGGAAAAAAACTGTAAGAAACACAAACATATGGAGATTAAACAACACGTTTCTAAATAACCAACAGGTTACTGAAGAAATCAAAAGGGAAATCAAAAAATTTATAGAAACAAATAACAATGAAAACACGACAACTCAAAACCTATGGGATGCAGTAAAAGCAGTCCTAAGAGGGAAGTTTACAGCAATATAATCCTACCTCAAGAAACAAGAAAGACATCTAATAGACAACCTAACTTTACACCTAAAACAACTGGAAAAAGAACAACAACAAAAAAAAATTAGTAGAAGGAAAGAAATCATAAAGATCCAAGCAGAAATAAATGAAAAAGAAATGAAAGAAACAATAGTAAAGATTAATAAAAGTAAAAGCTGGCTCTTTGAGAAGATAAACAAAATTGGCAAGCCTTTTGCCATAGTCATCAAGAAAAAAAGAGAGGAGAATCAAATCAGCAAAATTAGAAATGAAAAAGGCAAGGTTACAACAGACAATGCAGAAATACAAAGGATTATAAGAGACTATCATGAACAACTATATGGCAATAAAATGGATGACTTGGAAAAAATGGACAGATTCTCAGGAAAGTTCAATCTTCCAAGACTGAACCAGGGAGAAATAGAAATTATGAACAACCCAATTACAAGCACTAAAATTGAAGCTGTGATCAAAAATCTCCCAAAAAACAAAAGCTGATAACCAGATGGCTTCACAGGAGAATTCTATCAAACATTTAGAGAAGAGCTAATGCCTATCCTTCTAAAACTCTTTCAAAAAATTGCAGAGGAAAGAACACTTCCAAACTCATTCTACAAGGCCACCATCACCCTGATACCAAAAACAGACAAAGACAACACAAAAAAGAAAACTACAGGCCAATATCACTGATGAACATAGGTGCAAAAATCCTCAACAAAATTTTAGCAAGCAGAATTCAGCAACACATCATAAAGTTCACACACCATGATCAAGTTGAGTTTATTCCAGGAATGCAAGGATTCTTCAATATACACAAATCAATCAATGTGATATACTATATTAACAAATTGAAAGATAAAAACCATACGATAATCTCAATAGGTGCAGAAAAAGCCTTTGACAAAATCTAGCACCCATTTATGATTAGAACTCTTCAAAAAATGGGCATAGAAAGAACCTACCTCAACAGAGTAAAGGCCATGTATGATAAGCCTACAGCAAACATTATTCTCAATGGTGAAAAACTGAAAGCATTCCCCCTAAAATCAGAAACAATACAAGACTGTCCACTTTCACCCCTATTATTCAACATAGTTCTGGCTAGCTACAGCAATCAGAGAAGAAAAAGAAATAAAAGGAATCCAGATCAGAGAAGAAGAAATAAAGCTCTCACTGTTTGCAGATGACATGATACTGTACATAGAAAACCCTAAAGATAGTATCAGAAAATTACTAGAGCTAATCAGTGAATTTATCAGAATTGCAGGATACAAAATCAATACACAGAAATCACTGGCATTTCTATATACTAACAATGAAAAATCAGAAAGAGAAATTAAGGAATCAATTCCATTCACCACTGCAACAAAAAGAATTAAATATCTAGGAATAAACTTACCTTAGGAGACAAAAGAACTGTACACAGAAAATTATAAGACACTAATGAAAGAAATCAAAGACAATATAAACAGATTGAGAGATATTCCATGTTCCTGGGTAGGAAGAATCAATATTGTGAAAATGGCTATACTACCAAATGCAATCTACAGATTCAATATGATCCCTATCAAATTACCAATGGCATTTTTCACAGAACTAGAACAAAAAAAATCACAATTCATATGGAAACACAAAAGACCCCAAATAGCCAATGCAGTCTTGAGAAAGAAAATGGAGCTGGAGGAATCAACCTTCCTGACTTCAGACTATACTACAAAGCTACAGTTATCAAGACAGTATGGTACTGGCACAAAAACAGAAATATAGACCAATGGAACAAAATAGAAAGTCCAGAAATAAAGCCATGCATCTATGGGTACCTTATTTTTGTTGAAGGAGGCAAGAATATACAATGGGGGCAAAGACAGCCTCTTCAATAAATGGTGCTGGAAAAACTGGACAGTTGCATGTAAAAGAATGAAATTAGAACACTTCCTAAAACCATACACAAAGATAAACTCAAAATGGATTAAAGACCTAAATGTAAGACCAGAAATTATAAAACTCTTAGAGGAAAACAAGGCAGAACACTCAATTACATGAATCAAAGCAAGATCCTCTATGATCCACCTCCTAGAGTAATGGAAATAAAAACAAAAGTAAACAAGTGGGACCTGATTAAACTTAAAAGCTTTTACACAGCAAAAGAAACTATAAGCAAGGTGAAAAGACAGCCCTCAGAATGGGAGAAAATAATAGCAAATGAAATAACTGACAAAGGATTAATTTCCAAAATATACAAGCAGCTCATACAACTCAATGCCAAAAAAACAAACAACCCAATCAAAAAGTGGGAAAAAGACCTAAACAGACACTTCTCCAAAGAAGACATACAGATGGCTAATGAACACATGAAAAGATGCTCAACATCACTCTTTATTAGAGAAATGCAAATCAAAACTACCACGAGATATAACCTCACACCAGTCAAAATGGCCATCATTAAAAAGTCTACAAACAATAAATTCTGGAAAAGGTGTGGAGAAAAGGGAATGCTCTTGCACTGTTGGTGAGAATTTAAACTGATACAGCCACTATGGAAGACGGTATGGAGATTCCTTTAAAAACTAGGAATAAAACCACCACATGACCCAGCAATCCCACTCCTAGGCATATGTCCTGAGGAAACCAAAATTGAAAAAGACACATGTATCCCATTGTTCACTGCAGCACTATTTACAATAGCTAGAACTTGGAAGCAACCTAGTTGTCCATGGACAGATGAATGGATAAATAAGGTGTGGTACATATACACACTGGGATATTACTCAGCCATGAAAATGGAATGCATTTGAGTCAGTTCTGATGAGGTGGATGAACCTAGAACCTATTATACAGAGTGAAGTAAGTCAGAAAGAGAAAGATAAATATTGTATTCTAATGCATATATACAGAATCTAGAAAAATGGTACTGAAGAATTTATTTTCAGGGCAGCAATGGAGAAACAGACATAGAGAATAGACTTATGGACATGGAGAGAGGGGAGGAGAGGGTAAGATGTATGGAAAGAGTAACATGGAAACTTACATTACCATATGTAAAATAGAGAGCCAACAGGAATTTGCTGTATAGCTCAGAAAACTCAAACAGGGGTTCTGTATCAATCTAGAGGTGTGGGATGGGGAGGGAGAAGGGAGGAAGGTTCAAAAGGGAGGGGATATATGTATACCTATGGCTGATTCATGTTGAGGTTTGACAGAAAACAACAAAATTTTGTAAAGCAATTATCCTTCAATTAAAAAAATAAAAATCCCTTGACCCTACTCCCAGAGTTTCTAATGCAGTATATCCAGATTAGGGCCCTAGAATTTGCATTTCTAAGTTCCCAGGTGACCCTGACCCTGCTATTTTCAGGTACCACACTTGAAGACCCATTGACATCAAGCATGATGTCTGTCCCCAGGGAGTTCCTAGTCTATCTAAAGAAATAAAGAAAGCTCACACAAAGCTCTAGCAAATGACAAAGACCCCTCTCTAATTTTATTTATGAGTGTGACTGAGATGAGAGAGAAAAGTGAAGCCCAGGCAGCCAGGGTGGATCCATGTCACTGATAAGATCACACTGGGACCTTGAAGAACAAATAGATTTTGTCTATGAGTCACAGAGCTGATGCGAGTAGAGTCCTTTGTGTACGGATGGCATCTGTTCTGATTGGCCTATACCCCATCCTGCCATGTTGGTGTTATTAAGGTTGTTCAGTGCCAACACCCATCATATGTGGCAGGTGATGGAGAGATTGACAAGGGAATCCAGGTAGAGGAAAGAAACCCAGAGGAAGGAAAGAGGGTTCTGATTGGTGAGAAAACCAGCCTGACTAGGCAGAGTACATCACCAGGCAGAAGTGAAAAAGAACCGAGAGGTGAGGATGGGGTATAGCTGGGAAAGGGGCCTATGAAGACAGCCTAGAGAGAGGGATTCAGGTTAAGGTGCAGCATATTCCGGACATGAAGGATGAATGCCTAGAGCCAGGTCAGGGCAGTGTGAGCAGAGAGGTAAGATCAGACAAAAATAAGGTTTAAAGGAGAACTCAACAGAGCTTATGGCATATTGGGCACAGGTTAAAAAGGGGGACTGCTGAAGATGAGGATGAAAGACTTCAAAAATGGAAAGGACTTCAGGAAAAAAAGACACTGTATGAAAGAAAGGTTACTGAAGGGTGAGGATGTGTGTGGTTTGCAAGTGTGCATTTGGCTGCTGATGGGCAAGTGAGATTTTGTCAAGCTTCAGAGACATGCTATAGAGCTCAGAGGGAGGACAGGATTCAAGGCATGGACATAGGAAGTCTTCGGTCTAGAGGTGTGATTTGAAGCCAAGGATGTGTGAGGAATTTGAAGGAGGAAACTCAGGAGAAAACTGAAGTTTGAAAAGTACCCAAAGTGGGGCCAGGAAAAGCTATCTGTTGAGTTTGACTGCCTTTATGGAATACCAGCTTCATGCCAGACCAGAAGTATGGTAGAATAGAGAAGTTGATGTGGTACCTCACAAGACAAATGACTACATGGCATTCAGAATGTAAAGCATCTGAGATGGTGAGCTGCAAACAAAGCTAGAAAGGACACAGGAGAGCCTCCTAAAAAGTATGTGTGCTGTAAGAGAGGTGGCGGGGAGAATTTATGGATGGCTTCCTGGAGGAGGTGATGCCTACACTGAGAACTGAAGGTGGAAGCTGAAGAACAGTGAGAGGGTGTATTTTATTCAGAGAGCTAATTTTCAAAGGAAATAAACAGTTTGTATGTGTGCTCAATTGTGTCCAGCTCTTTGCGACCTCATGGACTGTAGCCCACCTGGCTCCTCTATCCATGGGATTTTTCAGGCAAGACTGCTGGAGTGGGTTGCCATTTTCTTCTCCAGGGAGACACAGTTTCGTCTGGTTTTAAATGATAGTATTTGATATTTTCGTTGTTGCCATTGATATTTTTCTGATAAACAAGCTTAAAAAGAAAACCAGTAGAATGTAACATCAATGGCCAAGGGAGAGTAGAGTTTCATAAGGCATGAATTGGCATACCTAGATGCTACCAGGATGCCTAGATGCTTCTCCTGAAGAAGAAGATGCATCTGGGAAGTAGGTGGGTAGTGCAATGACAAAATCAATGGCACCTTTAGGCAAAAGCCATCATCAGGGATAAAAGTGGCCTTTACATAATGATAAAAGGAACTATTCTGTTAGAAAGATGTAACAATCCTGTACTGTATAGTTGTAATAACATAGCCTCAGGTAATACAAAGCAAAAATTAACAACTATAGAAAGAAAATATCAAATCCACTATCATAGTAAAATATTTTAGGACAATTGTCACAGAAACAAATAGAACATGCAAACAAAAGAAAAAATCTCAAATAAATAGAAGATTTGAACATCTTAATGAACAACTTGAATGTATATTAACTATGCCTAACATTTAGAAATACGTGAACTGTGAACTTCCAGATATTCAAGCTGGTTTTAGAAAAGGCAGAGGAACCAGAGATCAAATTGTCAACATCCAGGGGATCATCGAAAAAGCAAGAGAGTTTCATAAAAACATCTATTTCTGCGTGATTGACTATGCCAAAGCCTTTGACTGTGTGGATCACAATAAATTGTGGAAAATTCTTAAAGAGATGGGAATACCAGACCACCTGACCTGCCTCTTGAGAAACCTGTATGCAGGTCAGGAAGCAACAGTTAGAACTGGACATGGAACAACAGACTGGTTCCAAATAGGAAAAGGGGTATGTCAAGGCTGTATATTCTCACCCTGCTTATTTAACTTATATGCAGAGTACATCATGAGAAATGCTGGGCTGGATGAAGCACGAGCTGGAATCAAGATTTCTGGGAGAAATATCAATAACCTCAGATATGCAGATGACACCACCCTTATGTCAGAAAGTGAAGAACTAAAGAGCCTCTTGATGAAAGTGAAAGAGGAGAGGGGAAAAGATGGCTTAAAGCTCAACATTCAGAAAACTAAGATCATGGCATCCGGTCCCATCACTTCATGGCAAATAGTTGGGGAAACAGTGGAAACAGTGGCTGACTTTATTTTGGGGGGCTCCAAAATCACTGCAGGTGGTGATTTCAGCCATGAAATTAAAAGATGCTTACTCCTTGGAAGGAAAGTTATAACCAACCTAGACAGCATATTAAAAGCAGAGACATTACTTTGTCAACAAAGATCTGTCTAGTCAAGGCTATCGGAGAAGGCAATGGCAACCCACTCCAGTACTCTTGCCTGGAAAATCCCATGGATGGAGGAGCCTGATAGGCTGCAGTCCATGGGGTTGTGAAGAGTCGGACACAACTGAGTGACTTCACTTTCACTTTTCACTTTCATGCACTGGAGAAGGAAATGGCGACCCACTCCAGTGTTCTTGCCTGGAGAATCCCAGGGACGGAGGATCCTGGTGGGCTGCTGTCTATGGGGTCGCACAGAGTCAGACACGACTGAAGTGACTTAGCAGCAGCAGCAGCAGTCAAGGCTATGGTTTTTCCAGTAGTCATGTATGGATGTGAGAGTTGGACTATAAAGAAAGCTGAGCACTGAAGAATTGATGCTTTTGAAGCGTGGTGTTGGAGAAAACTCTTGAGAGTCCATTGGACTGCAAGGAGATCCAACCAGTCCATCCTAAAGGAAATCAGTCCTGGGTGTTCATTGGAAGGACTGATGTTGAAGCTGAAACTCCAGTACTTTGGCCACCTGATGCAAAGAGCTGACTCATTGGAAAAGACCCTGATGCTGGGAAAGATTGAGGCAGGAGGAGAAGGGGCGACAGAGGATGAGATGGTTGGATGGCATCACTGACTCAATAGACATGGGTTTGGGTAGACTCTGGCAGTTGGTGATGGGCAGGGAGGCCTGGCGTGCTGCAGTTCATGGGGTCACAAACAGTCTACACGACTGAGCGACTGAACTGAACTGAACTGAACATTTAGAGAATATACATTTTTTTCAAGTATGCATAAAACATGCATAGCAGGTAGCAGGCACAAGGAAAGTCTCTCAAGGAATTTATAATCTGATAGAGAGAGATAAGGGGCTTCCCTAGGTGGTACTAGTGGTAAAGAACACACCTGCCAATGCAGGAGACATAAGAGATGTTGGTTTGATCCCTGGGTCAGGAAGATCCCCTGGAGGAGGGCATGGCAACTCACTCCAGTATTCTTGCCTGGAGAATCCCAAGAACAGAGGAGCCTGGCGGGTTACAGTCCAAAAGGGTTGCAAAGAGTCAACCAAAACTGAAACAACTTAGCACACATGCACAAAGATAGATAAGCATGTGATGGTCACCCAGCTGTGTGATCTATGCTTTGTTCAAACTTCAGGAGCAAGAAAATTAAACTAGACGAGATTGATTCCCTTACTCATACTGTATCCTAGAAAGGGTCCCCTGGCCACATTCTGGCCAGCTCTGCCTCCTCCCCTGGGTCACCTCCAACCAAGGCTAGGTACCTGTCCCAGGGTCAAGGCTTAAAGAGAGGCTGCCTCTGGGAGGGGCCCTGTGGGACGCCAAATGCCAGGCAGCCATAGGGAACAAAACAGACCAAAGGAGCAAGAAAGGCACCAACCCCATGAAAGAGAACAAAAGGCCCCTGTCCCCACCCCAGGGAGGGGGATGATGAAAGAGCACCTAAGCACAGTTCCAAATATTGTACTTGCTGATTTAAAATATCATTTTCCTTTTTAAAAATGGAGCTTGAAAGTGTTTCTCTTTCCTGACTTGACTTTGTGCAGCAAGTCTGCTGACCACAGGTGGAGCAGGTCTAGAGGGAAACGTTTCCCAAGCTTTTCACATCACTTGTGTGTGATGCTTCTTACGGCATCTTGAGGAGCTGCCTTCTACAAAACACAGTCTGGGAAATGTAGAGGACGCTGTTTCCCAGATGGCTTCCTTTCAGCTTTCTGCAAGCACACTTTGCAACAATGGCCCCATCACAAATACTGAAATCAGAAGATTCCGTGAGCCTCCTCAGCACTGTCGCTCCAGGGCCTGTTTACCAGGATTCTCTGCCATGAACAGGCTAAACACACAATAAGGAGGTGTTTAGGGCTGAGGCTGCACCCTGCAGTGGAGCTGTTCATTTTCCTTCCACTAGAAAAGCTGGCCTTTGCTTTGTCACTTCACAATCTAAATGGTTGGATGTTGTTGTATTACTGTTGTTACCATCCACATTTTTTTTTCCTTAGAGAAAATGCTGAAAATAAGTGAGTCTTAATACAGTGACAGGGGTCTAATACCTGTGAGCATTTCTGCTTTTAAGAACTTGCTGGTGATGTGTACACGGCCGTGTCGCTCACCAGCATCATCCGTGATCCGTCAGCACGTCCCCTTCTCACCATGGCAGCAGAACAGAATATGGCACTGTCAGTGTGGTGGCTCCCTAAACCCCGGAAGCCTGTTGTGTGGCCCTGATGAAAATGTATTTCACCAAACTCTGTGTCAGCACAGGCCTGAGGCTGGGGTTCAGCTTTCCTTTGGAAACCAGGCCAGGGAAAGGACCTTAGACTCATTCCTTGATGTCCAAGTCAATGCGAAGTGCTAATTCATGACAGTGACGCTGACCAGTGGTGACTGAGAAGATGGTGACTGGGTGAATGATCGGGAGCCGGGTGACATACTGTAACACAGCTCCCATCATGTTCAATCAGCTGAGAGCACCTTGGGTCTGAGGTTATACCTCTGGGGCCTTTAGGGAAGTCTCCAGATTTCAGCATGCCTGTGAATGACTCATGGTGTGCTCTGGCCAGCTGAAGCGTTAAAGATGATTTAGAGCAAGTGGAACTCATTTGTGGTTAGATGGACATCTTTAAGAGTCCAATTGCCAGCTTTTCTGGGGTTTCAAAACCTTCTGAGCTTGGAACAAAGTCAGGCCCATGCAAAACTGTGGATAGGTTTATGCTTCCCTTTCCCCGGCTCCTTCCAATGCTTCTTTCCCCATCTGGGTGCCCCTGCCCTCGGGCCCTCACACGCTCATGCTGTCCCCAAAGCTCCCTATCAGAGTGACATAACAAAATGGAAGACACCTTTAAGTGAGGATGGTGCCAGGAGTTGCACACACACATTTTTTAATCCTCACAAAAGTTTTGCATTTAAAATTAAGGAAATTAAGTTACTCACCCTCCAACCACAGCAAAGGTACCAAAAATGACATTGGAATCCAAGTTGAGCTGACTCCATCCTTACCCAACTTCCCTGCCCCTCCACCTGCTATTGCACCAGGAATATCCATAATCCTCCCTATTACTTTTTCCCTCCCACCTATGTTTCATTCCTTCTCAGCTGAAAACAAAGCTGCCTAAAGTAGTGGTTCTCAAAGTGTGGTCCCAGACTGACTTTAGCATCACCTGGAAATACAGATTCTTAGACTCCACGTCTAAAGAACCTACTAAATCAGAGACTCTGATGGTAGCACCCAGCAATCTGTGTTTTAATAAAGCTCTGCAGATATGCTTGATGCCCATGAAAGCATGAGGACCACTTGGCTAAAGGAGTCAATCGTGTGGCTGAGATTACGAAGCCATGAATAAATTCTCCCCACCTTGTATGAGAAAATACCTGAAGCTCTAGAAAATTACAGTTGTCTGGGTCTCCTAGGAGTGTTTACAGTTATTGTCTCTGGTATTCTGTCTTCCAGATCATACCCATCGTCCCCTCAAGGCCAGTAGGACCAGCTTGGGCTGACATGGACCTCTCCCAGTGACCCATATCAGCTGCCCTTCTCAGCCTGGAGTTTTTTGTCACATCCACCCAGTGAGTGAGATTATTTCATTTGCATTGACTTTCCAGTGGTAAACCATTCAAAACAGCAACAACAAAAACCTTGAGTGAAGACAAAATGAAAGGAGGAGAAGGGGGGGGTGACCAGATCGTAGGAAAATAATAGGACGGGTTTCTGCTGATGGACACTTAGGTTGTTTCATGTGTTGGCAACTGTAAATAATGCTGCTAGGAACACTGGGGTACAAGTAGCTTTTTAAATTAGTGTTTTCACTTTCTTCAGATACACATCAGGAGTGGAACTGCTAAATCATATGATAGATAAATCTAAATTTTTGTGTGAAATCTCCAAAATTTCTAACGAAAGCTGAATTTTTTTAATCTGACCAAATGGAACTTTCTGAGGGCTGAATGGCATGTCAGAGTCACCAGTTTGCAGTCTTGGGTCTAAGGGAAGAGCAGAGTCATGCAAACATTTCATAATTCCCACAAAAGAAAACCCCATATGACTAAGGGGAAAGCATATGAAAAGGATCCCAGGGGTAAGGACCAAGATGGTTCAGAGAAGAAAAATATTGAGGAGATGGTAGGGTTATTTGGCTGAGAACTGGACAAATTATCATCATGGCCTGTCTACATTAATCAAATCTGCCAGATAATTACTCACCTCCCTACTTTCCAGAGCCTGTTGAGTATTCATTTTCACAGTTGCATTCTAAATTTAGCTCTAACTTCTGATAACTGGGACCTTGCTTCGGGTCTATTCTCTGACCTGGTCCTGGCTAACATCCAAGACTCCGACACCCTACAGAGGTGTAGAAGTTACAACCTGAGTTCTGTTGCTCTGCTGCTGGCCCTTCAGGCCTAACACTTCAGAGCCCCAGACAGAACGTGAGCAACCATTGCTTGCCTGTAACTGGTGGGGACAGCTCATGGGACTATACAGATATTTTGGAGCTTAGTACGTATGTATTATACTTAGTTCATACCCTTAGTTCTAACTTAATTCCCCATAAATAATCCTTATTTTAGGAAAGAGGTAATTGGAGCCCAAAGAGGTTAAGTAACTTGTGCCCAAGGGCCACCCAGCCAAGAAGTGGTAATCCTGGGATTTTTACCTAGGTCTCCTATGTTATATACACTCTTTCCTCTACATCTTCATGCATTGTTGAAGTTAAATCAATCCAAATTACCTCCTCACTAAAACACTTTCAATAATTCCCTGGTGTAGTGTCTCAAAAAATAAAATACAAACTAAGGGCATTTGAGGCCAGGTGGTTTCAGTCTTGGTTCTGCCACTTGCTTACATGCAAACTCAAGCAGGTGACCCTACCTCCCTGCCCATCAGTCTTCTCTCCTGTAGAGATTCTATATACTCAGGAGATGCCAGGAAGAATACATTCATTGTGTATAAAAAGAATCTAGTCCAGTGCCTGGTACACATGAAACACCCAATAAAAGGGATTTCCCCTTTCCTAGTTGGAGGATTGGGAAGTTTCCATAATATGTGTTGGAAAGTCCACACACACGTCCCCCTCTTATGATACTTGGTCACTTGGCAGAGTTGCCAAAGGTGAGAGCCTTTGCTGCACCCTCCTTCCACCCCAAAAAAGTGCAGAGGCCCCAGCTTCTTGCCCTCACCCTCAGAATCATTGTAGATGAAGAATGCAATGTTCCTTGATATTAGTAGGTCTTGAATTCATAAAATCCCAAGTTAAGCAAAGTTAAACAGATGTTTTTCCTGTGGAACTTTTCAGTTTTTAAAATACTAAGATGACTTATGACACTCAAAGAGAACAGCATACAGCCTTACCCAAATTTATTTAACTACAGTGCCTCGTTTTTTCACTGAGAATCTTGCCAGATTTGCGTCTTGAAAAATAGATGTTGGGAAATACTGGTCTGACACTTAGAACCATTCCCATCACCAGACTGAAGTGATGCCAGCAGCTCTGCTGAGACTACACCAGGGCTGCCCACCAGTGAATTTTCCAAGAGTCCCGTCATTTGAATGTCTAATGGCTTTCTCTTCTGCATGAGCAGCATGCACTAATATCCAGGCCAGTAAGGTTTGGGTATACATTTCAGAGCCCCTGTCTGAAGCTCCAATAGAACTAGACTGGAGCTTAAAGATTTGTGGCCACTTTTGGGAGATAATGGGGAGGCAGAGCCACCTACAGGATACTTGTGTTACTGCACAAAGAGAGCAGCTAAGAGCCCATGCACGGAGGAACTGGGGAATGCAATGAAGCACCTAGGGGAAATTGTTCTACCCTCTCTTTAATTCAGATGGACATTTCACGGTGAGAGCGTGGTTTTTACAGGCAGACCTTTTATTTTTGTCTTATGGGAGTGAGTAGAGAGATGTGATCTTGACCAAACGTGTGTGTTGGGGAGGGAGGGGATATGAAGTAGATGTTTCCTCTGTAGGGTTGAATGTTCATTAAAGAATACAGAAAAGCGGGCCCATTTTCAGTGACTCCATATCAACCATAATGTAACTGTAGGATTATTTTCACTCTGACAATGAGATGTGCCCAGTGATTTAGAGAAAATTTTGCACAAAACATTTGAGGGCTCTTCATTATAGCAACTAAAGCCTCACAGTGGTTTCCTAGATGTGTCTTTAGTATTTTGAGAAATACACTTTTCTCCCCAAAAGTGAAGGCAATAGCACTTATGTCATAAGAGCTCTGCCTGATGGACCACATTTTGTGATAAAAGCAAAATGAGAAGCATGTTAATGCACTTAGTAACAGATGTACACAGATGTGTTTGGGCTGATGGAAACACTTTTATCAGACCTCTCAGGGCAGACAAGGGAGGAGAGTTATGTGCTAGGACAGATCATTCCCAGCTCCTTTTGTGTGCAAGGAATGAGGGTCATTCCTTCATCCAACATACAACAGTGTTTCCTGGCCTGTTACCTACCTGCCAGACACAATGGTAGGTGCAGGAGACCTACCTAGCAGACCTGGTAGGTGCAGCCTGGTGAGATAAAATGCATGGCCTCTCATCCTTGAGATACCTAGTCCCACCAACCAACAGCAATGGGAGCAACATTTCCGAGTAGGGAGAATCTCAAAGATCATCCTTTGAGAAGTTCTAATTAAGAGATGTTCTCATACTTAGAATAGAATTTGCCAGCAAGGAGTAAAGAGAAACCTGCTGCATTTTGTTAGGCAGGACAGCTATGCCCAAAGTAGAAATCAATTTGTGTTTTCCAACAATTCACTTGGATTCATGCCCTTATGAACGCTTTCCATCTGAAAATTTTTATGAAGAAAATTCAGCCTATTTCTATAAGAACATACTATCTAAGCAGTCTGTACATAAGACAAGCTTCAATTATTTTGATGATTGATAGTTTATAATCAGAAATGCTAGTGAAAGCAGCTTTATAATCTGAAAATCCAAACATTAAGAACCCCAAAATGATGCTTACCATTCTGAATTCTCTTGGCTCACTCTTTGCCTTGCTTTTCCTTTTCTTCTTTTACATCTAGTTTTTTGTTTCCATTATTGTCTATTTTATTTTTCTTTAAAGTTGCTTTACATCCTTTAAGGAATAAATACATAATTTTTAATATTAGAAACTATTGTGGAAAAGAGCTTGTTTCTATTATTTTTAACTTGGATTATCTAGCTAAATTATCTACATAAAAGTCTTAAATGTTAGTATTTCCCAGAGACCAGATCAACAGTAACTCAGAAATAATTAAGTAAAATCTGAAAGAATCCTCAAATTCCAAAACCTCAAAACACTACTTATTTCTGCAGTTGTAAAAAGCAACATGCTTCTTAATGACAAAATCCATAAAACCCACACGATGTGGCTTTAGCTATAAAGCAAAACAACTGCAGAAGACAAGAGAATTTCTGAAGAAAAATATATTCAACTCTAAATATTTCATACCATCTGTAAATGGAAGTTATCCTAGTGGTTACTTTGGGGCTGAAGTATAGATTGGGAAGGGGCATGAGGAAAATTTCTGGAATCCTAGGATGTCCTGTTTCCACCTTGGTGGTAGTTAGACACATGATTGTTGATTTTAAGTCTCTAAGTCATGTCCAACTCTTTTGCGACCCCATGGACTGTATCCTGCCAGGCTCCTCTGTCCATGGGATTTCCCAGGCAAGAATACTGGAGTGGGTTGTCATTTGCTTTTCCAGGGGATCTGCCCAACCCAGGGATCGAAACTGAGTCTCCTGAGTCTCCTGCATTGTAGGTAGATTCTTTACCACTGAGCCCTGAGGGAAGTATAACATGTGATTACTGATGTTAAAATTATCAAGTTGTATGCTACAATTGGTGTAGTTGATTTACTTAAGTATGTTATACATTAATTAAATTTATAGTATTTAAACTTATTCTGTTATATCTTAATTGAATTAAACATGCTTTTCTATGTTATACCTTGATATGTATTCAATTAATACATATGTATGTATGTAGGATTTTTATTTCAGAAATCTCACTGAATCTTAAGATAACCCAAAGTGAAATTTTAAAGGGGTTAAATTTCATTCACTATACTCTATCTATACTCTTTTTTTCCAAAGTAAGGAAATGGACATATGTATGATTTTAAAGTGTCCACCTAAAGTAAGGAATAAAACCAAAACATGTCCTTCTTGGAAAGCATCAGTACATCTTGCACCCAGATGAGGGACCTGGGTCTCCCAGGCCTCCTCACACACAGGCCTAAACTCTGCTCTCAAATGAGCCCGCCAGGCTGGTCCTGAGCCCTTGGGGAGTTGGGCTTGGAGGGGCTCCTCTCAGGAAGCAAGGGGACAGTTGGAGCTATGAGAGAAGCAGGAGTCCTGACCTGCCTAGGTCTGAGCAAGCAGCACTGCATGTTTAAAGACTCAGAAAATCCTTATTCAGCCGGTTGAACAAGGAGTCCCCAGGGAGCCAGGGAGCTGAGAGGGAGTGAAAGGCTGCTTCCCAGGGCTCAGAGAGGCCCAGCTGCCTGTGCATTCTTTACTGCTGATCTGCCCACATACGTCATCGCAACAGTGAACAGCTTGACTTTCAGTGATTTTCAGTGGGAGAATATGTATCTCTTGAAAATGTGTATTTTCTAAAATCTTATAAACATTAAATAGAATATCAGAGATGCAGTGCCCAGGTGATTCTTAGTGAAACAGGCCTCGTTCATGTCAAAGGAACCAGCACAGACAGGCCACCACACTCTCAATGCCAAGTGCTGGGCAGAGTCCTGGGGAAACAGAGATCCACAGAAACATGGATTCAGTGTGGAAAGCAGGCCGGTAAATGAGCCCTCGACAGCCATGCCAACTATGTCATGGAGAGATACAGAGTATTGATGAAAGTATAACGCACTGGAGACTCTTTCCAGGCAAGTTAGGGAAGCTCTGTAGTGAAAGTCACTCAGTCGTGTCCGACTCTTTGAGACCCCATGGACTATACAGTCCATGGAATTTTCCAGGCCAGAATACTGGAGTGGGTAGCCTTTCCCTTCTCCAGGGGATTTTCCCAACCCAGGGATCGAACTCAGGTCTCCCTCATTGCAGGTGGACTCTTTACCAGCTGAGCCACAAGGGAAGCCCAAGAATACTGGAGTGGGTAGCCTACCTCTTCTCCATGGGATCTTCCTGACCCAGGAATTGAATCGGGGTCTCCTGCATTGCAGGCGGATTCTTTACCAACTGAGCTACTAGAGAAGTTCTAAAGAGGAAATAATTTCCAACTGTGTCTTGATAAAACCCATGTGTTGCAGGAAAATCATTACATATTCTAAGATATGATAAGGAAAGTAAAAAAGTCCCCCACAGTGCCACCAAACAGGGCAGTCACTGCTAGCCTCTTAGGTACCCACTTCTAGACTTCTGCCCAGCCAGGGTTCATTCACTACTACCACAGTTTGCACGCACTTTGCTAAGGTTTTTGCACATACTCATTTTATCCTCACAGCAAACCTGGACAGCAGGTAGAATTGGAGAGAGTGGTACTGAGGTAGGGGATTGACATGTGTCAATTCTGGTTTACTGGCAAGGAGATGAGGATGTTTAAGGAAGAGAATTAACCTGCTTAGGTTAGTACACCTTACCACCTGATCTGTCTGACAACAGAGCCCTGGCTCCTTACCATCTCAGAGCATGGGTCCTGTTCCAAGCTCCAAGCTGGGAGTCCAGGGTGACCCGGAACATGAGGGTGGGGAGAAGCAGGTGGTGAGTGGCAGGAAGTGAAGCTGGGTGTGGAAAACACTGAGTGCTTGGCTGAGAAGTTTGGACTTCAGCCTGAAAATAATGAAGTGTCATGTAGATTCCTAAGCATGAAAGTAATGAAATCTGTTTTGTGCTCTAGAAAGATCCTGCTGGCAGCCACGTGTAAGTGGGGGCATAACCTGCAGCAGGGTGAGCATTATGAAGCATTTCAGATGCAAAATGAGGAGATGACCCTCGACCAGAACAGCAGCCTGGGGGAAGGAGATCCAAGGAAACTGCAGGAGGAATCACTAAGTGAAAGGAGGTAGGGATGAGGAAGAAAGAGGAAATCAGGGAGGACTCTAAGCTGGAGTCCTAGTCTCAGTGACAGTGGGGGGTTCTGTTCATGAGGACCCTTTCCTGTGCTGAGCACTGTGTAGACACTGAAGTACAAGGGTGAGTTAGGACTGACCTAGTTCATAACTGGCACTCTTGGATGGACCCATGACAGCATTATCCCACTCTACATTCCCCTTGATGGAGAAGATAAGAGTGAGCAGACCCTTGTGTACATGACAGCCTGACACAAATGTGTCACTTGAACATGACACAGATTTTCAAGAACAGCCTGTCTGGGGGTCTGAAGCCAGAGGGTTGGACTAAGACTGGTTTTTAATCATTTACAAAAATATCTAGACTCTGTACTGAATTGCAGTGGAGGAAGAAACCATTTATTTCCATTTCTTTAAGGCCATCAACATGAACTTGGAGTTTTCATGTCCCAGATCTTGGTGCCATGCAAGGACACATTCAATCAGATTCTCCTACAGGGTTATTATTTTAAACTCATCCAGACTTCTGCTCTTTGCGTTATTAGACAAAAATCTTAGATATATGTTGGGAAGAATGTTATTAATCAGATTTGATAAATTCTGGTATTTTATAGATAGTGACTTAGCCCTGTTGGAGTGGAGTCCCATAATTGGAGAAGCTTTCAGCTTTTGGATAGCTCCAGTAGCATCGATTTATGTGGTGGGAATTTTGAATCACAAACTCAGGTGAGCAAGTATTATGCGTTCTTTAATTCCTATCTCTTCCTTTGGTTTCTGACTCACAATCCCTTCCTACTGATTGAACACTGAGCATCAGTCTTTCTGGGTGTTTCTAGTGAAAAGTGAAAGTTGCTCAAATGTGTCTGACTTTTTGCGACCCCATGGACTGTAGCCCTTCAGGCTCCTCTGTCCATGGAATTCCCCAGGCAAGAATACTGGAACGGGTAGCCATTCCCTTCTCCAGGGGATCTTCCTGAGCCAGAAATTGAACTGCGGTCTTCTAACTTCCTCCCAATTGGGCTTGTACCATAGGAATCTCACTAAGACAGGTGTCCAGGTGTTCCTTAACCACTGCTCAACAGTCAGACTACTGCCTCTGGCCTTGTCTTCCTAGACCCAAGGGCATAAGCTGAAAGCCTATTAACCCATTGTGGCCTGGACAGGTTTGGGGTTTGTTTGGTTGTTTTTTAACCCACACACTGATTTTTTTTTTTAATCAGAACATTTCATATTTAAAAAAAAAAAATCTAAATTTATATTACTAGTAGTAAAGTCGCTAAGTCGTATCCAACTCTTGTGACCCCATGGACTGTAGCCTGCCAGGCTCCTCTGTCCATAGGATTCTTCAGGCAAGAATACTGGAGTGGGTTGCCATTTCCTTCTCCAGGGGATCTTCTCGACCCAGGAATCAAACCCAGGTCTCCTGCATTGCAGGCAGATTCTTTACCGACTGAGCTATTACTAGCTTCTCCTAAAAGATGTAGAAACACTGGACCCACATGTTCTTGGCACTGACCAGCTAGGGCTGAGCAGCAGCTGCCTGCTTCAGAAAGGACTGAGTCCTCCAGCCCAACCCCATCTTGGGGTTCCTAAGATGCCCCACAGATTCAACTGCCATCCACCACCCCTACATCATTCCCCCACACTTTTGTTTTTCTCATAGGAGAAAAATCATTTTCTGTATCTATCATAGAGCAAGTTCCCAACACTGAGACAGAGATTAATGCAGGAAGT
The DNA here is from genome assembly GCA_024291935.2 of Okapia johnstoni. Lineage (NCBI taxonomy): Eukaryota > Metazoa > Chordata > Mammalia > Artiodactyla > Giraffidae > Okapia > Okapia johnstoni. The sequence goes on from CM044312.1 coordinate 53,045,754, forward strand.
TTAGCAAGAAGTGCTGTTGGAGTCTGGACTGGTAAGGAAGAGAAGGGTGCAGAACTGAGCAGAGGGAGAAGCTGGGCTACCACGAAATCTCAATAGTGGCCTCAGCTGGCCTCATGAGAAGCTGGGAGGCAACAGCCCTTTTGTTGTGGTGAAAGGAGCCAGGCCTTTAAACTCCTGAACTACCTAGTCATTGCTGTGGCTGCCCCAGGTAAAGGAGCAAGACCTTGGACCAGGTAGGTGTTTTCAGCCAAGGGCAGGTCCTGGCAGCTGGGGAATTGGCCCTTTATTCTGACGGGAGATCTGGGTGGTGTATGGCAGCATCGACTATGGCACCCATGTGGGACAGGTGGAATCAGCAGGCTAAGAGGAGTGCCACAGGGCCCTCTACTCACACACACTATGTCCCTGCTGCCAGTGGGCATTTGGATCAAGTGCTTCTCTCTGGGAGTTCTGCTGGAGCCCGAAGACAGCTGCCTGGGATGCGGGCAACTGTCCCTCTGGCCCATACAGCCTCATGGTCCTCCTGCCATCTCTCTTGTTCTGCCTCCTGACCCACCACCACCAAGGCCACAGAAAACTTTTTCTCGTCTGGGGAAATCCTACTCCCATTGTATTTCTTCCACAAATCCCCTCGCCACTGCCTTTCAATCCCACTGCAAAGCCTCTAAGGTCCCTAAACAGAGAACTTCGAACACAAAGGTCAAGAAGAATTGCTGGTTATTTCTGCTCCCCCCCCCCCCCCACCCTGCCAAAAATCTCCCTGAGACAATGAGCATGGAGAAAGTTACCTGTTGGACTAGGAAGAAGGGAAATGAGAAAATATAAGGAGATTAAAAACTTAAGTGAGTATTGCTGGCTCTGCACTTACACAGAACCTGGCCAGGAATCAGACCAAGCAGCAAGCAAGCACAGGCCTGTATCTCAGTCAGAAATCCTTTGCAATGGACCTTGAATCAGAGTCCCTGCTTTTGTGTGAACGAGTTTGTATGAAATGAACAGAAGCTCAAGGAAACACCAAGGGTGGAAAATGGGTTTGAGGAAGGGAAAGATGAGCACTCAGACACTGCCTGGGGAAAGGGAGGCCTCCCTACAAGGGTACTCTGTAGAGTTCCAAGGTGCCTGGGATTCAGACAGGTAAGAGGAAGGGTCAGGACACTTAAGGAAGATGGGCTGATGATAGAACCACATTTGCTTTTTTTCTGAACTCTGAGTGAGAAAAGTCATCTTCCCTGACTTCAAGAAGCTCCTAGAAAACTGAGTGTAGACAGCAAGAGCTTCCCCACAGACTGGGAAGATTGGAGGAAAGGTGGAGGGGTGGTAGACTGGGCTTGAGGGAGCGAGGATTAAAGGATGATTTTTTCAGAAGGTGACACTTACAATGGCCTTTGGAGGATGAAAAGGATTGCACCAAGCAGGGAGCATTTCTTCATGGCTGGAGGGAGAAGAGCACCATGGTACTTTCCGAACACCTGTGGTGCATTCCTCTCCCCTGTACTGAACAGGAGGGGAGCAGAAAGAGGTGGACTGTGGAGAAGTATCCTTCACAAGATTCTTAAATAATTCCTCATGCTTCCTTAATATGACCCCCATCAAATACATATATGAGACCAGCTTTGGAAAAGGGAAATATTTTGAAGCACAAAGCAGCCACTTGTCTTTGAAGTTCGATGGCAACTGCACCCTCCAGGAAGAGAGCTCCCTGCTAGTTGCCCTTGGAAAATGAAGATAGAGACAGCTCACAAGGAAGACAAAATTGAATTGACTTAGTCAATTTTCATTTCTCTCCAGCTCACCAGATTTATATTAACTGTTATCAGGTGATCAATTAACCTCTCTGCTCCTTGAATTAATTACTCTTACCACATTGTTCACAATGAGGGGTGGAGAGTTCATTCAAGAAAGCTCTTCTGAGTATCTGCTATGTGCCAGGTGTCGTCAGATAGCTGGAGATTCAAAGATGAAAAACAGACTCATCAGCGGGACTAAAATTGCAAACAGAAGACTCAGACAGACTGCCAGCAGTGTTGAAACTGTGTTGCATGGATAATGAAAACGTGGATGCACAATAGTTGTCCTAATACACTTCCAGTCCCCAGTAAGGACTTTCTGGAGAACCAGAACGTGTGCCCACTCCAGGGAGGCTTCTCAGAACTCCATCCCTTACAGAGGTTGGGCTATGACAAAAGAACTGCTTTGGGATGTCCACTGGGAAAGGCTTTCAGCTCCACTTTATGTTTGAAATTTTTCATTTAGAAAAAGGGTGAGAGAGAAAAATCTTCTTTTAAACCAGTGCTTCTCAAAATTTGATATGTATAAGAGCCATCTGGGGTCTTGGTAAAACACCAGTGCTGACTTAGCAGGTAAAGCTGGGGCAGCATTTCTAACAAGCTCTCAAGAGATGCTGATGTTGCTGATCTGGGAATCAGACTTTAAGTAACAAGGTTTTAAATGACCAAAATTGTTTGATATTACGAAGATGTGGGTGCACTCCAACAAGTTTGATCAACTCAATGTATTAAATAAACAAGGTGGAGCTACTGAAGTGATGAGAGAGCCCTTTCCAGGGGACATGGAAAGCAGAGAGACCTTCAATATTAAATACATACTATTTAAAGGAAACAGGAAAGTGACTCTATGCTTTTGTGTGCTGGACACTCACTAGGATCACCTGGGGTATATTAAACACTGTAATGCCTGGACCCCACCTCAGAGATGATACTTTAACAGGTCCGCTGTGCCCAGGCATTGACATTTTTTAAAAATCTTTCTAGAGAACTCTCATGTGCACCATCTAATCAGTGTTCTCCAATGAGTTTGGAGCTGGCAAGCTGAGAAGCCAGTACTCTAGTGATGGGCGTTCTCCTTACTCCTCCTTGGGAGGCTTAGAGCACAGAGGGAGCTTGAGTTATCTTATTTCCTAGCAGGGAGGCTGGGCTGGGCTGAGCCAATCCCAGTCCCCTCATGCAGTGTGGGGCAGTTATTCTTTCCACCATTAGACTTTTAGGGCTGACAAAGAACTTGGGGATCATGAAGCCTGCTCAAGGTCACAGTCAAAGAGGTAAAAGGTGCTAGGTCTTGGTGGCTCAGACGGTAAGGAATGTTCCTGCATGCAGGAGTCTCGGGTTTGATCCCAGGGTCGGGAACATCCTCTGGAGTAGGGAATGGCAATCCACCCCAGTATTCTTGCCTGGGAAATTCCAGGGACAAAGGAGCCTGGCAGGCTATAGTCCATGGGGTCACAAAGAGTCAGACATGACTGAATGACTAACACGTTCAGAAGCCCAGGGTATGCCCTTGGGCCACCCACTTTCTGAGGAGCTGAGCCACATGGGAAAATAGGAGAAACCCACAGCCGCAATTAAAACACCTGAAAAATCAAGAGGTCTGGGTTTACAGGGACTGTTTTCAGGATTGCCCAGGCTGACACTTCAGTGGCAGGGCAGCAGGACAAGAGCTCCGCTTCTCAAGAAGGGCACAGGAGGAGTGGGGTGAGAATGTTGTCAGAAGTGTGCCAAGGGCATAAAGGGGCATGTGGGGCCATGAGAGGAAGGAGAGTTTGGGGAGAGGGAGTCATAGAAAAGACTTTGAGGTGTGTGGGCATGGGTCTATAGGGTGTCTGGGGGCACATGAAGAGAGTGTGAGAAATAGGGGGTTTAAGGGGTGTGGGCTAGGGGAGTGTGCAAGGGATGTGTGCAGGCATGTCAAAGTAGACAGTAGGCTAAGATCACTGCTGCTATCTTCATCAGTGTTTTCCCAGTAGCAGCTGCACCTTTGCAGTACAGATTCAGCCCCTGGCATTTGTGTGATGCTTGAATCCAACCACAGATCCGCTAGGCACTGGCCCCACCTAGTGTTGGCAGTATTTTATTGGCCATTTTACCAGAGTTTGTAGTCACTTGTTTTCTCTGAGGAGTTCAACCAACAAATGCACTGTATTCCCAAAGAGGGTTTATGAATTAATTGTCTGGAGCTCAGGATGTAGTTTTTGCAACAAATGTCAGGCTGGTAATAATAATAATGAAATATATTAATGAAAATTACTAAATCAAATCCCTTATGATTATACAGTGGAAGTGAGAAATAGTTTAAGGGACTAGATCTGATAGACAGAGTGCCTGATGAACTATGGACAGAGGTTCATGACATTGTACAGGAGACAAGGATCAAGACCATCCCCAAGAAAAAGAAATGCAAAAAATCAAAATGGCTGTCTGAGGAGGCCTTACAAATAGCTGTGAAAAGAAGAGAAGCGAAAAGCAAAGGAGAAAAGGAAAGATATTCCCATTTGACTGCAGAGTTCCAAAGAATAGCAAGGAGAGATAAGAAAACCTTCCTCAGTGATCAGTGCAAAGAAATAGAGGAAAACAATAGAATAGGAAAGACTAGAGATCTCTTTAAGAAAATTAGAGATACCAAGGGAACATTTCATGCAAAGATGGGCTCAATAAAGGACAGAAGGTAGGGACCTAACAGAAGCAAAAGATATTAAGAAGAGGTGGCAAGAATACACAGAAGAAATGTACAAAAAAGATCTTCCCGACCCAGATAATCACGATGGTGTGATCACTCACCTAGAGCCAGACATCCTGGAATGTGAAGTCAAGTGGGCCTTAGAAAGCATCACTACGAACAAAGCTAGTGGAGGTGATGGAATTCCAGTTGAGCTATTTCAAATCTTAAAAGATGATGCTTTGAAAGTGCTGCACTCAATATGTCAGCAAATATGGGAAACTCAGCAGTGGCCATAGGACTGGAAAAGAACAGTTTTCATTCCATACCCAAAGAAAGGCAATGCCAAAGAATGCTCTAACTACCACACAATTGCACTCATCTCACACACGAGTAAAGTAATGCTCAAAATTCTCCAAGCTAGGCTTCAGCAATATGTGAACCATGAACTTCCAGATGTTCCAGCTGGTTTTAGAAAAGGCAGAGGAACCAGAGATCAAATTGCCAACATCCACTGGATCATCGAAAAAGCAAGAGAGTTCCAGAAAAACATCTATTTCTGCTGTATTGACTATGCCAAAGCCTTTGACTGTGTGGATCACAACAAACTATGGAAAATTCTTCAAGAGATGGGAATACCAGACCACCTGACCTGCCTCTTGAGAAACCTGTATGCAGGTCAGAAAGCCACAGTTAGAACTGACATGGAACAACAGACTGGTTCCAAATAGGAAAAGGAGTATGTCAAGGCTGTATATTGTCACCCTGTTTATTTAACGTATATGCAGAGTACATCATGAGAAACACTGGGCTGGAGGAAGCACAAGCTGGAATCAAGATTGCGAGGAGAAATATCAATAACCTCAGATATGCAGATGACACCACCCTTATGTCAGAAAGCGAAGAAGAACTAAAGAGCCTCTTGATGAAAGTGAAAGAGGAGAATTAAAAAGTTGGCTTAAAGCTCAACATTCAGAAAACTAGATCATGGCATCTGGTCCTGCCACTTCATGGCAAATAGATGGGGAAACAGTGAGAGACTTTATTTTGGGGGGCTCCAAAATCACTGCAGATGGTGATTGCAGCCATGAAATTAAAAGACGCTTACTCCTTGGAAGGAAAGTTATGACCAACCTAGACAGCATATTAAAAAGCAGAGACATAACTTTGTCAACAAAGGTCCGTCTAGTCAAGGCTATGGTTTTTTCCAATAGCCATGTATGGATGAGAGAGTTGGACTATAAAGAAAGCTGAGCTCAGAAGAATTGATGCTTTTGAACTATGGTATTGGAGAAGACTCTTGAGAGTCCCTTGGACTGCAAGGAGATCCAACCAGCACCTCCTAAAGGAGATCAGTCCTGGGTATTCATTGGAAGGACTGATGTTGAAGCTGAAACTCCAATACTTTGGCCACCTGATGTGAAGAGCTGACTCATTTGAAAAGACCCTGATGTTGGGGAAGATTGAAGGCAGGAGGAAAAGGGGATGACAGAGAATGAGATGGTTAGATGGCATCACCAACTCAATGGACATGAGTTTGGGTAAACTCTGGGAGTTGGTGATGGACAGGGAGGCCTGGCGTGCTGCAGTTCATGGGGTCGCAAAGAGTGGGACGTGACTGAGTGACTGAACTGAACTGAACTGAATGATAATAGATAATAGAAATGGTAATTGAGTGATTACTATGTGCATGGCCTTTTATAAAATATTTAGTGTTCATTTTCTCATTTAGTTGTTTCAGTACTGCTGTGAGTTAGCTATGATGATCAACCTCCACTTTCCAGAGGAAGAAACAGAGTAATGGAGAGAGATGATAACTTATTTCAGGTCACACAGCTGGAAGTGGCTCCAACCACTGGAATGTGGACTCCAACCTAGACCTGTCTGTCCCGAGTCACACCAACTGAAGTCTATGTGACTCCGAAGCTGTGTTGACATATGGCAGAAAATTACAGCTGTAATTACAGTGTCTATTACAAGGAAGTAATAATATTTAATAACTTAGCCTTTTAAAAATCTTGAACATTAAGGTTTTGGTGAAAGGAGTTTTCTATTGAGAAACTGATTTTCTATCAAGAATTTCTTAATGTTTTACATTTTCCAGTTCCTGATTCCTACCACCCCTATGCAACTTTCATTTTGGTATATCATGATTTATCTCAGGAACCTTGAGAACAAGCCAGATGCAACCAGCCTGGCCAAAGAAGCACAGGTCAGCTCTGTTCTCCACCCTCTTGGACCAGTCCAGGCAATCAAAATGAGAGGAAAGGACATAGCCTGTGCCACACAGCCTAAGTTAACCAGGGAGCAAAAATAACTGATTAATTCAAATTAATTGATAATCAAATTGATCTCTTCAAATTAATCAAAGAAAGAAGAAAATTCCAATGGGAAAATAAGCAAATAACATGAAAAGGCGATCCACAAAAGGATAAGCATGAAATGGCCGTAAACCCATGAAAAGATTGCTGAAGTTCTATAGAACTTCAATTAAATGAACTACACTGGACCATTATATTTACAGTGTTTGGATCTGTTTTGAGGTTTTTTTAAGGTGGAAGTATTAGTGAGGATTCACAAGGAAAGGCCCTCCCATTTTTTGCTGGTGTATAGTGGTACAACTTCTCTTTAGAGCAAATGGAAATATGCATCACACATCTTCACAAAGTGCCTGCCCTTTGCTTAGCAATTTAACTTCAAGGGGTTCATCCTGAAGAAACAGAGAGGGGTGTACTGTAAGATTAGAAACAAGCAGTGTGTTCTGTATGACACCATTTTTATAAGAAAAAAACCATGCACACATCTTTAAGATAAAGTCTAGGAAAATATAAACCAAAAAATAAAGTGTGGTTATCACTAGATTATGGGTTCAGGACTGATTTTATATTTTCTGCTTTCTTTCTTTAATGAATATGTACCAATACTGTAATTTTTAGGTTGTAAGTATGTATGTACACACGCGTGCAGGCGCACGTGCGCACACACACACACACACATATTACAGCCAAAGAAATCAGACTTTTTTGTCTCAAGCAGTGGTCTCCAAGGTAGAGGAGGAGGCATGCCAGGGTGTGCTAAAGATGATCTGTGAGGATGATGTGGGAGAAAATATTAAAGATTTTATTTATGTTTATTTTTCATCAAAAAATTAGGAAGACGTTGTGTTGTGTTAGAAACATTTAACAAGCAAGCTAATGCTGACTCCTCAGGGGTCCAGAGGTCAACCAGGTGCAGTCATGTAGCCTGAGAGTTCCTGATGACAGATGAACTTCCAGGACAGAGAGCTTTACTCTCTCCTTCATTTGCTTCCCATGTCTCATGCCCCACTCAGTTCACGGGTGCAGTTACATCAGTGTATGACATTGGGATTCAGATTTAACTAAACTAGCCCTCGGGATATAGACAAGTAGCTTGAAAAGATTCCTGCCAATAGATGGCAGATTGCAGATAATAATAGTAACAGTGATGCGAGCACAGCAAACAGCAAGAGGAAGCTGGCCGTGACACTTCTGCCCCTCCTGAGAGTGAGTCTGCAGCTATGTTATTACATAAAAGTTGTGACAATCTAATCAGATCTGACAAGAAGTCAGCTGGAAAGAGCAAGAAAGTGTCCAGGTAGAGGTGATTTTAACAAGTATAAGTAAGACAGAAACTGCATCTAAACTCTAAAGAGATTATATTGTTTAGTTAAAAAGCAAAGTGCCGAGGGGGAAGGATGGGTGAAAACAGTGGTTAGGGAGTTTGGGATGGACATGTACACGCTGCTATATTGAAAATGGATAACCAACAAGGACCTACTGTATAGCACATGGAGCTCTGCTCAATGTTGTGTAGCAGTCTGGATGGGAAGGGAGTTTGGGAGAAAATGATACATATATATATGGCTAAGTCCCTTCACTACTCACTTGAAACTATCACAACATTGTTACTCGGCTATACCTCAGTACAAGATAAAAAGCTTTTTTAAAAAAAAGCAAAGTGCAGAACATAGATAATAATCAACCACTTGTGAAATAGAAAGGAAGTAACAGGCTTGTATGTGCACTTTTAAAACAGTATTGGAAAGCTATACCAGACATGAACAATGGTGGTAACTGGTTAGAAGAGCAGGAACTGAAGAGACTGATAGGGAGGGAAGATTTCAGTGTTTTCATTGTTGAAGTTTGAACCATATGAATGTATTACTCCTCACAAAAGTAAAAACGGTATTTTAATAAGCTTTTTCTCAGGATCTTTTCCAAATATTTCTGAACTATGTTCTACCAAAAAAGCCTCTACTCTTGGAGTCTTCCCTACTGCTTTACAAGATCCAATTTAAAAGCTATAAACAATCAATTAGATTTGCCTCATTTTTAACACTTACTTGCCACAAAAAATCTATTCTTCAGAACGTTTCTGAAAGTGGCAATGGAAAGCAACAGGAGAGGAAAAGGGAGGAAGAGAGGATAGAAAGTTTTAGTGGGTGCCTCTTGCCTCTAATCAGGGGGACTCCAATGTTCTCTCCTTTCAACTTGTCCCACTGCCATGCAATATCTGTGAGGAACTTTTGCCTCTGAGCATTTAACAAAGGTTTTACCACCTCCTTCTAGACAGCACACAGGTCACAGGATTTGAAATACTATCTTGGACAACATAGCCCATCCCACCCTCCTAGGAATGTCTGCTTGACTTGATAGACAAGCCTTGCACATCCACTTTAACAGCATTTTTAATACTGTCCTGGGAAGTGACTTGAAACTATAGCAAGGTTAGGTCATGAAATCCCCAGGCAACTTCTTTTTTTTTTAATATAAATTTATTTGTTTTAATTGGACACTAATTACTTTACAATATTGTATTTGTTTTGCCATACATTGACATGAATCCACCACGGGTGTACATGTGTTCCCCATCCTGAACCCCGCTCCCACCTCCCTCCCCATCCCATCCCTCTGGGTCATCCCAGTGCACCAGCCCTGAGCACCGTGTATCATGCATCGAACCTGGACTGGTGATTCGTTTCACATATGATAATATACATGTTTCAATGCCATTCTCCCAGATCATCCCACCCTTGTCCTCTCCTACAGAGTCCAAAAGGCTGTTCTATATATCTGTGTCTCTTTTGCTGTCTCGCATACAGAGTTATAGTTACCATCTTTATAAATTCCATATATACGCATTAGTATACTGTATTGGTGTTTTTCTTTCTGGCTTACTTCACTCTGTATAATAGGCTCCAGTTTCATCCACCTCATTAGAACGGATTCAAATGTATTCTTTTTAATGGCTGAGTAATATTTCATTGTGTATATGTACCACAGCTTTCTTATCCAGTTGTCTGCTGATGGACATCTAGGTTGCTTCCATGTCCTGGCTATTATAAACAGTGCTCCCAGGCAACTTCTTGTATTGGGTTCAACACTAGTAACTTGAAAGCCTTGCCTCATCTGCCAAAGCAGTGTCTGATTTTGAGCCTGTAAAGTGGCTCATCACCTCTAAAGGATTCCCAGAGGTCTCCAGGAGATTCTGCAGGGGGTCAACAAGTCCTGGGTCAATGGAATTTGTGTTGGACATTTTAAAAGTCACAAGTCTCAACTCAAAGGAGATCCTCAATTTTGTCTTTCTTATAGTCCTTCTAAGTCAGTACTGTGAGTCATTTTCTTTTTGAACATGTATCTCTTTTCAGATATCTACTTTGCCGTCTTTATTGTGGCTTACAGTGTTCTTTTAAAAATGTATTTAAATTCCTTTTCAAACAGAATGTTTAATGTCTGTTTCTCTCCCTTCCCTGTGGGTCCCAAACTAGTTCCTGGAAGGAAGAAAACCCATGAGGCTGACTGTTAAGAACTGAAAGATGTGCTCAGTGTCATTAGTCTTAGGGAAATGCAAACAAAAACCACAATTAGATCCCACTTCACATCTGCTACAATGGCCATAACCAAATATATCAGACAATAAAAAGGGTTGGGACGAATGTGGAGAAATTGGAAACCCTATACTCTGCCGGTAGGAGTGAAAAAGCGTGCAGCTAATATGAAAAACAGTTTGGCAGTTTCTCAAACAGTTTAATATAAAGTTACTCTGCAATTTCACTCCTAGGTATGCATCCAAAAAAATTGAGAACAGATGTTCAAACAAAAACTTGCACAGAAAAGTTCATAGTAGCACTACTCAAAACGATCAAAAGGAAACAATCCAGATGCCCAACTAATGAATGAATGAACAAAATGTGATATGGCCATACAACGGAATACCATTCAGCCACAAAAAGAAGCGAGGTCCAGATACAAGCTACAACATTAATAAACCTGGAAAATATTATGGTAAGTGAAAGATGCAAGACACAAAAAGTCACATATTAATGATTCCATTTATATGAAATAGAACAGAAGAGGTAGATCCAGGGACAGAAATATTGTTGACTGCCAGGGACTGGGTGGATGGTTGAGTAGAGAGTGACTGCTTAATGGATATGGAGTTTCTCTTTAAGGTGATGAAAAAGTTTTGGAACTATCTATTGGTGACAGTTTGGCAACATTGTGAATATGCTACAAGCCACTGAATTGTATACTTTTAAATGGTTATTTTATATTACATGAATTTTACCATGATTTTAAAAAACTAGGGATGGTGGTCCCCATCCTATGGCTTGTGGTCTCCTTATTTCTTCTCCATGCAAATCTTGGGTAAATGACAAATCAAGCTGCAAAAATTTGAGACTTCCCTGGTGGTCCAGTGGTTAAGACTTGTCGTTTCCACTTCAGGGGACATGGATTGGTTCCCTAGTCTGAGATCCCACATGCATCTGTATAGTGAGGTCAAAAAAGAAAAATAGAGACACAGCCTCCCTCAGAGGAGGCTCTGAGAAGAGATAGAACTCAGGCAATCTCCCCAGGTGACTCTAGTATGTGGCCCAGGTGATATCACTTGGGTGGGCTAATCCCATTACACTAGGTATTCCTCACACACGGCAACCAGTCAAGGTCAGAGAAGACACGCGTCCTATCAGCTTTCAAGTTTCTTGAAGAAAAGCTACCTTTGGTATCTCTGACCTCAAGAAGCTGTGATTCTGATAAGGCCAGGATGAGAGATGGAGGGAGGAAGCCACATCTATTTCATCTTCACTGCAGCCAGGGTCATTAAGCAGAAATGGTTTCCTCTGCCCCGGAATCCCCAAGCTCGCTGTCAAATGCTAGAAACAGAATGAATAATTACAATATCTTACTGTCAATCCATTTCATAGGATGGCCCTCATTTACTCCCTAAATAAGTGGATTGTTTGAAGATGAATTTATTTCCAATCAATTCTGCCAGCTCTCCATATCATAAACCTGTGTTTTCTTTTACAAAGCATTTGCTGAATTCTGTCCTCTTGGATGTCAGTTTAGAAGTTTGCATCCTGAAGATTTAAGATATCCTATTTTTACTTTGTTATTCTCCTTTTGGCTTTCTGGATGCACATGTCCCTGGCATTTCAGCCCTTATACTAATGGTTTTTAGACTGTGTTTCAATTCCTGGGTCAGGATGATCCCCTGGAGAAGGGATAGGCTACCCACTCCAGTATTCTTGGGCCTCCCTTGTGGCTCAGCTGGTAAAGAATCTGCCTGCAATGCGGGAGACCTGGGTTTGATCCCTGGGTTAGGAAGATCCCCTGGAGAAGGGAAAGGCTACCCACTCTAGTAGTCTGGCCTGGAGAATTCCATGGACTCTACAGTCTATGGGGTCGCAAAGAGTCCATAGACTGAGCAACTTTCACTTTAGTATTCTAGGCTTTGATTTAACCATCTGTGCAGGGAAGGCAATGGCATCTATTGAATACCCACACAGATTGGATTTTGAAGCTTTATAAGACCAAGATAAAGCTTGACTTCATTTTAAGATGGAAAATCGAGGCGCTTCCCTGATGGCTCAGTGGTCAAGAATCCACCTGTCAATGCAGAAGACACAGGTTTCATTCCTGATCCAGGAAGATCCCACATGCCACAGAGCAACTAAACCCATGCACCACAACTGTTGGGCCTATGCTCTAGAGCCCAGGAACCACAACTACCGAGCCCATGTGCTGCAACTACTGAAGCCCAAGCACCTAGAACCCATGCCCTGCAGCAAGAGAAGCCCATGCATCACAACTAGAGGGTAGCCCCCACTCTCCATAACTGGAAAAAAGTCCACACAACTGGAGAAAAGTCCATGCAACAACAAAGACCCAGCACAGCCAAAAATAAATAAAATTATTATTTTTAAAAAAAGATGTAAAATTGAGGCTCTGGGTGTCAAGTCACATTACTATGGTCTCAGCTAGTGAGGAGCAGAGCTGGGTCTCAAACTGCATTCACCTGTCATCAAAGTCGCAGTTCCCTCTGCACCCCTCCCATCCTCCAACTTCAGAACATCATAGTTCCTAGGGTAGGTCTGAGAATAGGAAGATACAGAAGAACATGGGAGATCCATGGATTCTTAAAACAAATATCTTGGCTGAATAAGAATGGGTGGGGTAGTCAGTGGCAGTTCAATTTGTTCAGAGAAAAGGTATTACAATAAACCTTCTCATTCTCTCCCAAAGAGTAAACATATCCCCACCACCCCAAAAAAACCTTTCACTCATTCAATATATATTTCCTGAGCACCAGATGCTCTGCAAAATCTAAGAGTAAGAGCAGAGAACAAGAGTAATGTCCCTGCTTCTGGTCAATGATGAAATTAAATAAGATGCTGATTCAGTTCAGTCGTGTCCGACTCTTTGTGACCCCATGGACTGCAGCACACCAGGTTTCCTTGCCCATCACCAAATCCCAGAGCTTGCTCAAACTAATGTCCATCGAGTCAGTGATGCCATCGAACCATTTCATCCCCTTCTCCTGCCTTCAATTTTCCCCAACATCAGGATCTTTTCCAATGAGTCAGTTCTTCACATCAGGTGGCCAAAGTATTGGAGCTTCAGCTTCAGCATCAGTCCTTCCAATGAATATTCAGGACTTATTGCCTTTAGGATTGACTGGTTTGGTCTTCTTGCACTCCAATGGACTCTCAAGAATCTTCTCCAACACCACAGTTCAAAAGCATCAATTCTTCGGCGCTCAGCTTTCCTTGTGGTCCAACTCTCACATCCATACATGACTACTGGAAAAACCATAGCTTTGACTAGATGGACCTTTGTTGGCAAAGTAATGTCTCTGCTTTTTAATATGCTGTCTAGGTTGATTACAGCTTTTCTTCCAAGAAGCAAGTGTCTTTTAATTTCATGGCTGCAGTCACCATCTGCAGTGATTTTGGAGCCCTAGAAAATAAAGTCTGTCACTGTTTCCATTATTTCCCCATCTATTTTCCATGAAGTGAAGGGACCAGATGCCGTGATCTTAGTTTTCTGAATGTTGAGTTTTAAGCCAACTTTTTCACTCTCCTCTTTTACTTTCATCAAGAGGCTCTTCAGTTCCTCTTCACTTTCTGTCATAAGGGTGGTGTCATGGGCATATCTGAGATTATTGATATTTCTCCCTACAATCTTGATTCTGACTTGTGCTTCATCCAGCCAAGCATTTTGCACCATGTGCTCAGCATATAAGTTAAATAAGCAAGGTGACAATATACAGCCTTGACGTACTCCTTTCCCGATTTGGAACCAGTCTGTTGTTCCCTGTTCTAACTGTTGCTTCTTGACCTGCATACAGATTGCTCAGGAGGCAGATAAGGTAGTCTGGTATTCCCATCTCTTTAAGAATTTTCCAGTTTGTTTTGATCCACACAGTCAAGATGCTGATTAAGAGCCTGCATTTATTAAACATTTTATAGCCCAGATATTTCTCCACCAAAGATGGGTTTATTCGAGATCATCAGAGAATTGCAATTTGGGGTTTACAACCATCCAATGGAGCAGGCAATGGCACCGCACTCCAGTACTCTTGCCTGGAAAATCCCATGGATGGAGGAACCTGGTAGGCTGCCGTCTATGGGGTCACACAGAATCGGACACGACTGAAGCGACTTAGCAGCAGCAGCAGCAGCAACCATCCAAATCCTTACCCAGCAAGGAAAAAAGAACTCTTTTATAGAGGGGGAAAGAAAGGTTGGGAGGGCTACATTAAGCAGAGTCCATGGCTTTTCATTGGCTGAGTCCTTGCCTGGAATGAGAAATGTTTCTTCTTTCTGTTGGGTTCAGCTATGAGGCAGGGTGTCAGAGCTCCCCTGCTAGTCTCCCAACTCTATTTAATTGAGATTTCTGTTTGTTTGTTTTTTTATAAAAGCAAGAAGGGGATTCAAAGCAGCAGGTATAAAAGCCTTTGCCTCACCCCAGCCAGATGCCACCCTCAGTGGTAGAACTATGAACACGGGAAATCTTCTCAGTGCTTCAGGGAAAAGAATCATTGCTCAGGTAATTCCTACTTGCAGGAGAAAACAAATCTTCCTATCCAACCCTCCTCTTGGCCCCAGAGACTTCAAAAACAAACACTGCTAACAAAGGTCACTAGTGTCAGTTCACACGCCTATGATATTAGCCACCAGAGAGTCCCTCTGAGGAAAATGACCTTTCCCTCAGGTGGGCCCACAGACCAGGCAAGCTGAGCCCTGCCTGCCTCATCCTGCCCCATAGCCTTCAGGGCTTACAGCCCAGGCCTCGTCAGACCTCCAAAGCAAGAGAAGCTTGAAAAGATCATGGAGCAGTCCCCAAAGAGGCAGTAAAAGCTGAGGGACACATGCTTTTTTAAGACGAGCACATGACCATCTTTGATAGATTTTTTTTCCGTTTTTGGGTGGCAATTATGGAATACTCATTGAGTATGTAATTTTTAACTGATGCAAATCCACCCCTTCCTGCTTTGTTTCATGAGACAGAAAATGCAATTTTAGGGGTGTGGAAATGTTTGCATTCTGATCAGAATCACAAGCCAACCCAGTGCTTGAATGGATGCCAAGACCAGCCCCCCAGCAGAGCAGGACAACCATGGGAAAAAGCATTTCCATTTCAGTCTCTGGCTTTTCTTACTGGGTGGATTTCCTCTGCCCCCATTGTGCAATTTGCATTGTCTGTCCCCTCCCTGAGACATTCTAGTCAGGACTGGAAAGCAAAGGCCAGAAGCCTGTTCACAGATGTCTTTGAAAGGGAAAGTGGATGGATCTGGTGACTGGTCCTGGGTGGTCTACAGACTCAAATATCATGGTGGACTCATGAGTTGGGAGATGAGGCTGCAAGGTGGCTATAGCAGCAGTAGAGGAAATCTGGGTGGGACACTGGGGGAGGACTCCTGGGTGCTGGCAGTGTTTTAGATCTTGACCTGGATGGGGTTACAGAGGTGTCCTTTTACTTCACAAAAAGTCATTGTCCTGAACATAAAGGTCATAAATGTATTTCTTTTTCATGCAGTGGGAATGCTTGTTGCATTTTATCGTTTTTTTTTTTTTTTTTTTTTTGAAACATGCCTTTTTAAAAGGCATCCTGAAGCATTTCCAGTTTAATAACAATATTGCTGCCAAGTCCTCCTGATGGTGGGTGTAAGTCAGGAAATGTCTGTGAGAGGGAAATGTCACTCTCTGAATACCCAAAAAGAGAGGAATTTGTTGTTGTTTTTTTTTTTCTGTGGGAGATAGCAGACAGGCGAGATATGGCCTTCCTGGGTGCGTGGGTCCTCCGTACCCAGAGGGCTGCAGGGCTGCAGCGTCCGTGCTGGTGGGTGTCGGCACCAGGTGAGAGGACCAGAGAGGCAGGGTGGCCATCTGGCAGCTGCTGAAAGACAGTGCCTCCGGGGCTCCCGCAGAAGCCAGCATCCCGATCTCTGCTACTGTCACGGCAGACTATGTGAGGTAAAACGTGTTCTTTATAAAGCCACTCCCAACTTTTCATTAGCTTGCTTTTCTCTTAACAAGAAAACTAATCAGGAGAAACAGCAAAAGATCCCCAAGCTGGACCTGAGTTCTCTCTCCAGAGTGGCCAAATGTGGCTAAACCCAGACCAAATAGAGATGTTTACTGACAGCCTAATAAACAAATGGGCCCCTCTGGATGTAACCTTGATGAATGGAGCATCCAGGTGTTTTCAATAATGGCAATAAGCACGGCAACTCAAAGTATTTCTGATTCAAGTATAATGCATTATTAGGCCATTAGAGGCTGAGCACAGAGGACCATTTGGACACGGCCCTATCAATAATGCTGCTTCCCAGCCTGCATTTAGGCCTGGGGAATTAGTCATCCTGATATTCTATTTAATAAAAACCTCAAGAAGAAGCATCAAAAATCACATTACATTTTAACAGGGTTACAGCAGCCCGGGAGAACCACAAGTTTAATTTTCATAAGAGCATTCATTCCTCAATTATGTCAGACATGAAAATGTAAATGGCAAATTTAATGCTAACAATATCCCTCAAAGCACATTGGCAGGTAAAGGCGCATTATATTGAGTGGATGCTGGCTGCATATTAAGCAGCACCCAAAGTGAGACGTCGCAGGGGTGGCAGGGGGGAGGGGTGGGAGTGAAGAGAGGAGGGGGGATTCAGGCTGCTTAGCTAGGCTGCCCCTGGAAGAGCTATAGCCTTAAAGCAGCAGGGCAGGGAGGAAGGACGACAGAACTACCAACGAAGATGAAACTTGCAAGTCTTAGGAACGTGGGCTTCCTGGCACCCCCTCATGGCATTTCCCATAGGTGCCAAAAGCCCAGTTTTTCTGTTCAATGACAGCAGTCAAAAGGTGCTAGAGAAGGCATTCAAGGGCTAAAAGTGAACACAACTTCCAAGGATTTCCAGGAATTGTATGACATGTGAAATGGAATTTGTATTTTAAACAGGTTAGGGACTCTCCCTCACTCAGCTTTCTATTTTTAACAGAAGCCACTGACATCAATCACCAAACAATTTTATTTCTTTTTTCCGTAAAGAAAATTGTCGATAGAGCCATCTCTCTGCTAACAGGCAGTTGTATCATTCCTTCTGAGTTACTCTGTGTTTATAATTAAATCAGAATCATAAAACATGAGAGCAGAAAGAAGGCTCAGATGCAGTCTAGTCTCATCCTTACCTTCACTGAGGAGGAAGCAAAGGGCCAGAGAGGTTCATTCATTTAAGAAAGATTTGCCAAGAGTCTGAGATGTGCCAGGCAGAACTTGAGGCTCTGGGCTTCCCTCCAGGGCATCATCGAAGCCACAGACTGAAAATTCTAGGCAACTACATCACTGATAACTGGATTCCATGTAACCTGACATGTGACAGTAAATTTTACCATACTTTCCTTTTGTTGGAAATTCACCTTTCTAAAGATCTATTCAGATATTTGTTATTTCAAATAATGTAGTGAGTCATTGGTATAAATATTCTTTTCTCTTTTCATATGAGAAAACCTTCATAAAGGTTAAAAAAGGAAAATTTTCTTTATTGCAACAGCTGTGTGAAAAGAAAAGTGTCCTGATCAGGTTTTCATTTCATAGAGAGTATTTTGATAGCTAAGGAATGGGACTAGAAGGCATCATATGGAGGTGAGGAGACTAGAAAACTAATGAAAATAATAGTCCAGGTCAAAAAAATGAGGCTAGGGCTGTAACTGCAAGGCAAGGTGGGAAGGGACACATGAAAGAGACACTTAGGAGGTAAAAACCTTTAGGACGTATTAGATGTGGGAGGAGAAAGAACGAGAATCAAGGATGAACTTGGGGTTAGGGGGGTTGACTTTGGAATCTGTGGGAGTGATGATGTCTCCTAGTAAATAGAAAAATCAAGAGAGGAGTTTGGTGGGCTAGAGTAGGGAATTACTTTAGCTTTAGACAGGTTGAGTTTGAGGAGGCTTTGGGACATTCAAGGAAAATTTTTGATGGACATCGGCTATGGCACTCCAGAGAAAGTTCTACCTGGAGACACAGACTTGTAAGCTTCATCATATGATAGCGGTTTAAACTCTGAGCGTGAATTAGCTTTTTGGCCTAGGGAGAAAATGAATGAAAAGAAAAAGGTGTAGCTACTTAGGAACAAAAATGTTAAGATCAAGATAGAGCAATAAAAACCAAAGAGGATGACAAAGAACAGCCAGAAAAGTAGTGAAATAGCCCGACAGTAACCAGATTACAGACTAACAGAGCAGTTTTGGAGGAAGAACTGAGTCATACTTCTTTAGCCAAGGGAAGGCTATCACGAAACATACAGCATGGATAATGGGGGAGGCATCAAGTCTCAGTGGTGGGTGAGCTGCATGCATGAAAGCCCACACAGATGACAGGAAGCCAGCTGTCAAAGATGGGGATGGGGTTAGCATTATTAAGCAGGCATGGCACTTTGGGGTCCCTCAAGTAGCTTAAAATAAGACCAAGAGTTACAAAATCAGAGGAAACACACCAAATCATAGGAAATGATATTGATGCCTTATTTCTGGCTAGAGTTCAGGGTAACTGAGGCAAGGTATGTAAAGCCCAAGCTCCCAGACATTCTTAACAGGATTTTAAAATATTTTTAATTGGAGGAATTCCCTGGTGGTCCAGTGGTCAGAACTCAGCGCTTTCACTGCAGTGCTGTGCTGTTCTTAGTCACTCAGTCACGTCAGACTCTTTGTGACCCCATGGACTGTAGCCCGCCAGACTCCCCTGTCCATGGGGATTCTCCAGGCAAGAATACTAGAGTGGGTTGCCATGCCCTCCTTCAGGGGATCTTCCCTACCCAGTGACCGAACCCAGGTCTCCTGCTTTGCAGGCAGTTTCTTTACCAGATGAGCCACCAGGGAAGCCCAAGAATACTGGGGTGGGAAGCCTATCCCTCCTCCAGGGAATCCTGCTGACCTAGGAATTGAACCAGGGTCACCTGCATTGCAGGGGGATTCTTTACCAGCTGAGCTCCCAGTGAAGACCTTCACTGCAGTGACCTGGGTTCAATTCCTGGTCCAGGAACTGAGAACCTGCAAGCTGCATGCTGTGGCCGAAAAAATTAATTTAAATTAAAAATTTTTAATTTTAATTAAAAAAAGAGAAAACCCTTTTTTTCTTTTCATCACATATCATCCCATATCATATATCATGATCCATTCCCATCTTCAGCTCCTTCCCTACACTTAACAATCCATATCCTATGACAGGAGAAGGGAGAGCATTATTAAGAGAAATGGGAGGCATTTGCCAGCCACAGTGATCTCCACCTTATCATGGCTGTGTCTGTCTTCTCCCTGTCAGCAGTAAGCATCTGTCACATACTGACTATCTTGACTCTTGGGGTTTCTTTCCTATGTCCAGCATCAGAACAGAGAGGTTTGAAATCACATTCATTCTACACGTCAGCTGGGGAGATGGTAAAATGTGAATATTCTAAGACAAAGAGTTACACTTTGTCTCCCTGTAGTGAACCAGAAGACAAGATAACACAGGCAGGATGAGGCAAGGATCTTGTTTAAGCCAGTAGAACAATGGGGAGACATTCTAACTAGAGATCTGACTCTGCGTTCTTGTCACATCAAGGCTATCCACTCCAGTATTCTTGGGCTTCCCTGGTAGCTCAGACAGTAAAGAATCCGCCTGCAAGGTGAGAGACCTGGGTTCGATCCCTGGTTTGGCAAGATCCCCTGGAGAAGGGAATGGGTACCTACTCCAGTATTGCCAGCCTGGAGAATTTCATGGACAGAGGAGCCTGGCAGGCTATAGTCCACGAGGTCGCAAAGAGTTGGACACGACTGAGTGGCTTTCACTTTCACTTTCTGGTCACATCAAGGTCTGTAAGCATTTCTCCCATATACCACTGCTGAAGAGCATGGTAAGATAAAAGACAGGTTAAGAATGAGGAAACTGTGCATTATATCATAGCCAAGTACATAGAAGGCAAACACCTGATATTGGGCTGAGAGAGTAGCCTCCTGCCCTCTAGCTTAATGCTTCCATGTGAAGGACATGACTCTTGGCCTCTCCTTCACCCCCCAGCCCAAGAAGAGCAGTGAACTATTGAACTGTTTAATTTGGATCAAACACTTGTCTGTGATTGCATCTGTGCGGAGCTCTGTAGAAGTCCCCACCAGCAGAAGGCACTGCTTCTCTTCTAGGTTTCCTGGAGAAACAGAGCATTGGGTGACAATTTCTGTGAGGCACCTGGATGAGCTCCACTTTGCACAAAATAAATTTACAATGGTAGTCTTCATATGCACCAAGAATTAACTTCCATTGGCAAATATACTGTGTGCCCAGGATTTGATTTTGCCCAGAAGAGATTGACAATAACAAGCACACATTAACTGAAAGGAATTTGGAATACTGAAGGAGCCAGGGGAGAAATATTCAGAAGGTATTCAAGCCTTTCTTTGTGCTGGGCCCTGAGTCTTATGTACATTAAGACCTTCTCATCTTCACAGTAATTCCATTTGACAGTTAGGGAAATAGTGTCAGAGAGATTAGGCAACTTGCCATGATGGCACAGGTGAGAAGAGGCAGAACTTACATTTGAATGCCTCAGGTCTGTCGAATTCCAAAGTTCAATTGCTCAACCAGTCAGCTGCACTGCCAAATGGTAAGTAATTTGTTTCCTGCATTTTCTATTTGTTTATAGTTCAGCCCTATGTCAGGGCAGAGAACCCATTGTCAAGGAATAGCAGAAATGTTTGAGTTTTTACTTAGGGGTTCAGAAAATTTGTAGGATCTGGTAGGATACTTTTATCTACTGCTCTATCTAAGGAAGATTTTCCTGAAGTCAAAGCTGTTGCTGCTTAGGGAAGTGGCAAGGACATGGGCTTTGAGAAAGACAGTCCAGAGTTAGAATCCTAGCTCTGCCTTTTATTAACTGAGTAACACTAAGCAAGATTGCTTTACTTCAGAGTCTTAGTTTCCTCATTTGGAAAATGAAGCTGATAATGCCATGCCATGCTTAGTCACTTCAGTCATATCCAACTCTTTTGCCATCACATAGACCGTAGCCCACCAGCCTCCTCTGCCTATGGGATTTTTCAGGCAAGAATACTGGGGTGGGTTGCCATGCCCTCTTCCAGACGATCTTCCTGACCCAGGGATCAAGCTCATGTCTCCTGCATTGCAGGCAGATTCTTTACCACCGAGCCACCAGGGAAGCCCATATAAAATACCTACATGCTGTAGTATATACCTACATGCTATAGTATGCTCACATGTTGTAGTATACCACATACTGTATACTATAGTCTGCCTTCATAATGTTGGTTCTCTTCCTTGCTTCAAGTTGTGAAAATTATAGGAAGTGATCACAGTGATATAGCTTGCATTCCAAAAACAGAAGTTAAGAGAGTTGCTCAGTCACTAAGTCCTGTCCCACTCTTTGCAACCCCATAGACTCCAGCACAGGAGGCTTCCCTGTCCTTCACTATCTGCCAGAGTTTGCTCAAACTCATGTCCATTGAGTCAGTGATGCCATCCAACCATCTCATCCTCTATCACCCCTTTCTCCTCCTGCCCTCAATCTTTCCCAGCATCAAGGTTTTTTTCCAATGAGTTGGCTTTTTGCATCAGGTAGCTAAAGTACTGGAGCTTCAGCTTCAACTGAATATTTACTTCCAATAAAATATTCAGGTTTATTTCCTTTAGGATTGACTGGTTTGATCTCCTTGCTGCCCAAGAGACTCTCAAGAGTCTTATCTGGCACCACAATTTGAAAGCATCAATTCTTTATTGCTCAGCCTTTTTTATGGTCCAGCACTCACATCTGTACAGGACTACTAGAAAAACCATAACTTTGACTTAAATGGATCTTTGTTGGCAAAGTGGTGTCTCTGCTTTTTAATATGCTGTCTAGGTTTGGCATAGCTTTCCTTCCAAGGAGCAAGAATCTTTTAATTTCATGGCTACAGTCACCATTCACAGTCATTTTTGGAGCCCAAGAGAATAAAATCTGTCACTGTTTCCACTTTCCCCGCTTTTATTTGCCATGAAGTGATGGGACCAGTCATGTCCAACTCTTTGCAACCCCACAAACTGTAGCCTGCCAGGCTCCTCTGTCTTTGGAACTTTTCCAGGCAAGAACACTGGAGTAAATTGCCATTTCCTACTCAAGGGGATCTTTCTGATCCAGGGATCAAACTCTCATTTCCTGCATTGGCAGGTGGATTCTTTACCACTAGCACCATGTGGGAAGCCCTTGAGAGAGGATACTAACAATTCAAAACTGTTCAGAGGACCTAAAGCCAGGCTTCTTTCCATTCACATCCCAATGAGGATCAGTTCCTTATCAACTACTCAGGAAAATCTACAAAACCCAAACCTCACTGGAGGCATCAAGCATGGTAGACAGTTTCCTGAAATGGGTTATAGTGATCCCTATCTCCAGGTATCCATACCCTTGTGTAATCCTCTCCCCTTGAGTATGGGCTGGACTTGGTGCTCACTTCTAAAGAATAGCAAACCGCAAAAGCAATAGGATGTCATCTCTGAGATTAGGTTAAGAAACTGCAACTTCCATCTCCCTACTTTTCCTTTTCCCTTTCCTTCAGTGTCTATTCCTTCTTCCCTTTGGCAAATATGTTTTGTCCATGTGAAGCACAAATCACCAGCATCTCTCCAGTTTTGCCTCTCCTGGCTCTAACAAAGCTCATGGATAGGGCAGGCAAAAAAACTGTTTGCCTTAGAGGGTGGGGTAAAGAGGAGGCAGTGAACACTCAGGATGAATGTTTGATCCTGTTGCACCCAAGGATGGGCTTGGGCTGCTCCCCAAACAAGCACAAACTCCATGGCTTGTGTGCTTCAGCATAAAAGAACATCAGATCCTTAGAGAAGTTAATGCTGCCAGTGGACAATCTGAAGGTGTTAACCGCCATGTCTAGAGAAATTAGATCCCCTGGACTGAAATTTTCCACTGAGAACTTTTTATAGTTTCTATTTCCATTTGTAATTATATTTGGGAAGGGTGGACTTAACAGATACTTTTGAGCTAGATATGTTTTACATGCTCATGAATTAAATAAGGGTTTTATCCTACAGCCAAATTGTTAAAAAAAAAAAAAAATCTCAGGCAGGAAGAAAGCCAAGTTCTACCAATACAGAATTTCTCAAGGTCTTGGAAGCCAGTGTCTGGTTGAAAATTTGCTACAGCTTCATTTGGGCCATTCAGATAACTCTGACTATACCCTGATAGGCTATTTGAGTCATTATCTCCCCTAAGAAGATCCAGTTCTAAGAGCAGGAAATTAAACAGCTTATTTTAGCCAAGAAGACTGCCGTAAATTAGCTAACTCCATTACTTTCATTACAGTGCTTATCTCACCCTAAAGGACAGCCTTGGGGTGGTGAAGAAGCTCTTAGCTGCTGAGAACGGGAGGGGCTCCCACTCCATTAAGGCACAGCCTCAGGAGTGTCTGCAGAAAGGACAGTGCCATTAGGTGCCCTAAATGCCACCACTTTGGGTTCAAACAGGATTCTCTCTGATAATTTTTAACAAATCAGTGAGCTCTGTGAAGATGAGGATGTTATCCTTTATCTCTGAGTATATTCTAAGGTGCTCTGTTTTCAGCTAAAGCCAAATTTTCTAACCTCGAAAAAGGGAGTGCCAATACCTACACACTAGAAGCTGCAGAGAACATTATAAGTTATGCACCCAGAGTCCCTAACATGGTTCCTGTCATAAGTAACCACTCAATATTCATATACTTAAATTAATGAATGAATAAGTGAATATTGCATAAGCAATCATGGAGATAAAATTAACCTTAAAAAATCTTTATTTTTGTGTGTGCTATCTGTCAGACACCATTTTTAATGGACAGAGAGCATCAAAATATGTAGCAGAGAAGAACAATGCTTTTGCAACCTTCTCTACTAATATAAAATTGAATAGAGCAAAAATAACTTATTATCATTATGGCCATTTTGCAGGTGAGCAAACTGAGTATTTCAGGGGTTAGGTAATTTGCTGAAGCTATTTACAAGTATACAATAAGGTTTTCATAATTACATGAGTATCTGTTGAGTATATACTATTTGCCAAATACTTTACATACATTAGCTCTTTTACTATTTCAGCAGCCTCATCATTATGCTATGGACTCCACATAACAAAGGAAGAAACAGAGGCTGAGAGGAGT
This sequence comes from Okapia johnstoni, assembly GCA_024291935.2. NCBI lineage: Eukaryota > Metazoa > Chordata > Mammalia > Artiodactyla > Giraffidae > Okapia > Okapia johnstoni. The sequence goes on from CM044312.1 coordinate 53,070,172, forward strand.
GAAATGTTTATGATCTGTTAGTGGCAGAGCAGGGATTCACACCCAGATGGTCCTGGTGGCAAAGTCCATGTACTTTATCCCAACATTGACCCATTAAAGCCATGTGCACCTTCTACCATAAGATAAGAACTCCCTGTGAGGGTGTCAGTCTCAGGAAACAGAATGGATCATATTTAGTTTCATATCCTGCTCAGGGCTGGCACAGTGCCTGTCTACAAATAAGCATTTGAAAAATATGGCACCTATTCTCTGCTCATGCTTGGGAAATGTTCTGCAAGCCTCTTACATAAGGTAGCTGTCATCTGCTGAGGAAGTGTATTAGAGTTCTCCAGAAAAAAGAATCAATAAAATGTGTGTGTTTGTGGAAACAGATCTATTTTTAGAAATTGATTCATAAAATTATGGTGACAGGCAAGGTGAAAATCTAAAGGATGGGCCAACAGGTTAGGGACCCAGGAAGAGCCAGTCCTCAGATCCAGTCCCAAGGCCATCTGCTGGCAGAATTCTCTTTTTGCTTGGAAGAGTACAGTCTTTTGTTCATTCATGGCTTCACCTGATTGGGTGCAGCCCACCCACATTATGGAGGACAATCTACATTACTCAAAGTCCACCAATTTAAATGTTAATCTCATCCAAAAACACCCTCACAGAAACATCTAGAATAATGTTTGACTGCATGGCTGGGCACCATGGCTCAGCCAAGTGGACACATAAAATTAGCAATCATAAGAAGTTAGACAAAAACATTTAAAAATATACATATGGGTCCATAGCTCTGCCTTCAAGAGACAAGCAGAGGACATACCACACTCTCTGACTGGCAGAGTCCACTTATGTACCAGCTACTACTTTTATTGGCAATGTTTTGTGGTGAAATGTACTGAGAGTAACTGATGAAGGTACTGAGGAATCATGCAGGGCTCTAGACTAGACAGTGAACCTATGGCAGGGAAGCCCAAGGAGAAGCAGTTAGATGTCTCCCAGGAAGAAATTCAAATGATGAGGCAGGTCATGTGTCTGTGCGGGTGGGCCCCAAGAGGTCACACACAGGTGACATCCACTAACTCACGGGATGTACCACAGTCTGGGGTCTGACACGGGTTCATAAACTTTTGTTTTTTCAGAACACTAGAGAGGTTCATCTTCTCAAGCAGCGCACATAAATTAAGTTCAAGAGACCAATGTGAAAACAGAAAAGTTTTTCTTAAACTCCAGTTAATAACTGCCATGAGCCAGGTTGATCTTCTTCAAGTAAATCAAATGACCCTGTTCAAAACCTTCAAATGAATTAAAGTCAAGGAAGTCTTTGCACTGCAAGTTCTGAATCTGGATTCTACCTCTGTTTCTGATCTCATTCCCTAACACCTGCAGCCACTTTGTACATGTACTCAAGCCAATATGGCTTCTTGCTGTTCTTTCAACATGTTATCCTTCTGCATCCCCTCCACAGGGCAATTTCCTCCTTGCTGACCAGCCCATTCTTTCTTTCAGCAGGTTTAGAGATCAAGGATCTAAGTGCAGCCTCCAGTCAACAACCATGGACAAACTGAGGTCCGCAGTCCAACATCCTATAAAAGGAATCAAGTTCTACCATTAACCATGTGGGTGAGCTGGGAAGGGCACCCTGCTCCAGTTGGGCCTTGAAAGGACAGCAGCCCTGGAGACACCTTGTTTGCAACTTTATGAGAGACCCTGAGCTAGAGGACCCAGGTAAGTCATGCCCAGATTCCTGACCTGCAGAAACCATGAAATGATATATGGGTTGTTTTAAGCTGGCCAAGTTTTGGAGTAATTTGTTACAAAGTAATAGATAGCTAATATATTAAGTGATTTAAGAGCTGCACAGTTTTTCATGTGAGTAAATATGGTCCTGCTGCTGCTGCTGCTGTTGCTAAGTCGCTTCAGTCGTGTCTGACTGTGCGACCCCATAGACGGCAGCCCACCAGGCTCCCCCATCCCTGGGATTCTCCAGGCAAGAACACTGGAGTGTGTTGCCATTTCTTTCTCCAATGCGTGAAAGTGAAAAGTGAAAGTGAAGTCGCTCAGTCGTGTCCGACTCAGCGATCCCATAGACTGCAGCCTGCCAGGCTCCTCCATCCATGGGATTTTCCAGGCAAGAGTACTGGAGTGGGGTGCCATTGCCTTCTCCGAAATATGGTCCAGAAAACAGAAATAATTAAAATCAGTTCCAAGCTTTACTGATATTTTGTAAAGAAAGTGAAGACAGGAGGAAAGACCACAGAAATTGTGTTATAAAGGAGAAGAAGCATAAACATTTCTTGTATTAGTCATGGTAAGCTAATCTGAGAACAAACAACCCTGAATTATCTTGTTTTTAAAAGTCTTGTTTTCCTCCTGCTAAGTCTAGTAGCTAATGACTATCTTCCAAGAGTAGGATGGCTAATCATTCTAGTTTTCTCAGAACTTGAGGGCTTCACAGGACATGAATGATCTGTGATAAAACCAGAAAAGCCTCAGGGCAAACCAGGATGAGTTGGTCACCTACCCCAAAATGACTCCTTGAGCCAGCTCAGGTTCTCCATTGATTCTTCCACATTTATTCACACTCCATTAGTGAGAACTAATCACATGGCCCCACCACAGACTTCCTGGTGGAACAGTAGATAAGAATCCACCTGCCAATGCAGAGAACATGGGTTTGATCCCATCCGGGAAGATTTCACATACCTCAGATCAACTAAGCCCATGTGCCACACCTGCTGAGCCTGGGCTCTAGAGACTGTGAGGTGCAACTACTGAGCCCACATGTAGCAACCTCTAAAAAAAGGCCCATGTGCCTACAGCCCATGCTCTGCAACAAGAGAAGCCACAGCAATGAGAAGCCTGTGCACCACAATAAAGAGTAGCCCTCACTCACAACAACTAGAGAAAGCCACGTGCAGCAACAAAGACCCAGCACAACCAAAAATGAAAATAAATAAAGAATAGTCACATGGCCCCACCCAGATGCAAAGAAGCTGGCAGTGTTGTTTAGCTGGATCTCCGGAAAGAAAAATGGGTTGATGAGCATGTCACCAGTCTTTTTCCAATGCTCCAGCTTCCTGTGGAGTCTCAACAGTGTTCTGAGAATGCATATTTGCAGTTAAACTTCCTCTCACTTAGTAGGCCACCTTGACATCATGGAGTGGCCATTAGTATAGTCAGTCAGTTATCAGAGATAAAGATTCTCTAATGCAGGAAGCCAGCTACAATAAGAAGAAACCATTCTGTAGATAAAGAAGGAATAAAGGAAGAAAAAGGGATAAGCTGACCAAATCTCTTTTCAAGTCAAAGAATCAAAAGGCCATCACTTATAGTTCTTGCCCCTCTCCTGAAAATTAAATCTATATGCCTATGTATGTGTATAACAATTCCTAGGAATAGAATAATACTTGTTAGTGGTAAAGGGAAGAAGGTTTACATTCTCAGATGATAGAAGTCTTGCATTAAGAAATACTACTGAAGCAGAACGCCATCCCAGGTTTGATGCATGAGACAAATGCTCAGGGCTGGGGCAATGGGATGACCCAGAGGAATGGGATGGGGAGGGATGTGGGAGAGGGGTTCAGGATGGGGAACACATGTAAATCCATGGCTGATTCATGTCGATGTATGGCAAAAACCACTACAATATTGTAAAGTAATTAGCCCCCAACTAAAATAAATAAATTAAAAAAATAATAATAAAATAAAAAATAAAAATAAAAAATAAAGTTTTAGATTCAATTTTACATAATTTTCCAGAAGAATCTCTTGCCTGGGCTATGTAAAAATTTTCCTCCAAGATGGGAGATGCCGCTTACAGTTTCGCCTGGTTCCCCCTGATGGGACAGTGGTAGTCCCCATCAAAGAGTTTTGGCAACAAAGGTATTAATATTACCAGAAGCTAAAGTAAAGACCAGTCAAGAATCTAGAATCCAGAGAAAAATTCTATCAGTAAAGGTCTTTGGGTAACTGTTGTTGCCAGATTGAACTGGTTACATGATATGTGACCGAAAGTATCATGGTTCTTTGAGCTCAGGACAAAGTTCTGGAGGTCATATCAGAAGGGGTTCAGGTTGAAAGAGGTTTCAAAGATCAGGGGAAGAGGAATAAGAAGACTAGCAATTATAAGACTAGTAACTACTGTACATTTGATACCATGTGCTGGTTTTCCTGCTAATGTTTGCCTACCTACTATATACTCACTTCAGTCTGTGGTTTATCCAAATTGTTGTGTCTTTGGCCTCCTCCAGCATAACTATCTTGGGGAAACTAGGGTGATGCAGTGGTAATTAAACAGCTGTGAGGAAATCAGTTCCTGCCGTCGTGGGGTACAGATGCCCCAAAACACTGCTTTGGTTTCTGGAGTATACTCAGTTCAGTTCAAGCCCAATGTAGAAAGAAACAGTAGCAGAATGCTGGAAAGAGAAAGCTCTTTTTACAGTGGAAGCTTCAGTGGCTGGTTAGCACAATCCAGTAAAGTGAGATGATAAGGAAGGGGCAGTCAATGCAGATGAATAAATGACTCCTTCCATGCAACCCTTTATCTGAATTTGTCCAAAAAAAAATACTCGACAGGAAATACATAACCCTAAAGTAGTAGCCTAATACATTTATTAGCTATAACTGAGTTTTCTAAAGACACAGCAGAGTTAATTCAGTGTTCATGCTTAGAGGAAGACTTAAATGGCTGGCCCCTTCTACTATTTTAAATTTAGAAAACCAGAATGTTCCTGATGAGAATCAGGTAGCTATATCGCTTGAAGAAATATGCCTAGGAACCATCAGACACTAAATGTCTAGCTGACCCTGTTTGGGTACCATTTTGCAAATGATGAGTCAAGTAAATAGAGCTAGTCCATGTGAAGGCACTAGAGGTAAAAATTCTCAATATCTAGTGCCCAAACATGATCAAAGACGGTGAGACCTGATGTGTAATTTGTCTGCTAGTTCAGACCTCTCTTCTAAATAAGTTTTTAAACTTGATTAAGATACCTGAAATACACACTATGCAAAGAACTATATACACATTTATCTCTTTATCAACTATCTATATATTTATCTATGTATGTATCTATCCATGTTATTGTAGGTTTAACTTGAGCACAAATACATACAATTGCAAAGCCAAATAGTATACTAGTCTAATGACATCATACTTCTGGAATTATCTACCAGTCCTTATCACTAGGAAATGTTGCCAGGCTAAACTGGTTTTCAGCTATTACCCCCTGGGAGACAACTGACAATGTTTGAAGGCATTTTTTACTATTACAGGTTAGGGGTGGGGTGTCACTGGCATATAGTGTGTAGAGGCCAGGGATGCTGCTAAACACTTTACAGTGCGGATTCTTAGTTGCAAACTGCAGAATCAATTCTACTTAGTTTAAACAGGAAATGAATCTTTTCAAGGCTGTCAAGCAGCTCACAGTATTTCCAGGGGAGTCAGAGAGTCGGTCTTAGAGCTAAACAGATGGAGTAATGCCCAAACACCAGTGCAGCAAAAACACTACATACACAGCATGGGTGCTTTGCCACCACCTTCACCAAAAGATTGAGTCTAGCCAGCCCTGCTTTCTCTTACTGATTACTTCTGAATTGGAATTTCACATAGTATGCCTAGTTGACAGAGGTTAAAGTAATGCCTTGCAATACACGATGGGGCTATGGAAAAGATGGAAAAGCAACTAATTTGTGGTTGCATGAGATGATAGCCAGTTTTTAAAAAGCATAGTCAGTGGCACAGCTGTGAGACTGAAAGCCAAAGGAATTAGTGATCACCTTACTGTAACTGATATATGTTTTATTATAAAGAAATACCACATTTAATTATTTATAATAAATATATATTAAATAAAGTATCTTTAAACAGAGACTCTCATAAACCAAGGTTATGTATTGAGCAGTTGATGAAAATGTGGTGAGAGGCTTGCAAGAGCCCCAACCTGTATTTCCTCTGGAAGCAGTGATTCCTTATTCACTAGTTCAGTACTTGTGGCAACTTTAAGGCCATAACTACTGCAGATAATGAGGTACCTTAGGAAGAACCACTGCACCTTAGGAAGAATCACTCAGAATCAACTTCACCCTAAAGTATATTTTCCTGATGGTATGTAGTTTCCTGAAGGCACATCCAAAAGGCTTACTGAGTGCCTGGTGGGAGGGTCACTGTAGAGGAAGAGAGGAAGTCCTGCAGAAAGGGCATGTGGGAGGAACAAATAAGCTCCTCCCACTCCCCAGGAAATTATGATTCAACGCAGAGGCTCCTGGAGTGGAAACCCAGTGAATGGTATGCCAAAGACCAGAGAGCTCAGTGACCATGATGCTTATACTTGTGATTCAGTTCTGTCTTCAGCTCTGTCTTTTCTGCACTTGCCCCACAGTTACAGAAAGCTTTCCTTGTGACAACCTTTTGCAGAAACAATAAGGTATATGTTCCTCATGCCACGGTTACACTAGCCATGTCAACTAGCCATCAACTGTGACTCCTAGAAAAGACTAGCACCATACAATGTGATTCAGCCTGAGAATATTTTAGAAAATGGCCAGGCTGACAGACGAGCAAATTTCTGCCAGCCAATTGGCTGCTCTAGAGTTTACAGCCTTTACAGACTCACTCAACAAAGAACAACATTTCTCAGTCCCAGAAAATATACACAAAAGCATATGTCTGGTAATATTAATGTCAAGGAAACAGCAATATTTATTGAGCGCTTCCTCTGTAACAAGCATTGATATCAGTACTTGCTGTAACTTGTAGAGCTTAGTGTATATCAAACTCAAGTTAACTAGAACAGCATTTGGAAGAAATGATCTCTTTGGGCATGAAAGTTTCTTCCATATTGATGTAAATTTAGGCAATGTTATTTCTGATCTCAAATTAGATGTGTGTCATGGCAATAGATAACCACTGAGGGCTTAGCAATGATCGTATTACATTATATTTGCTCATGGAATAAATATTTCTTAAATGCCTATTTTGAGAAAGGGGGAAGGTTGGGTCCTGAGCACACCAAGTAGAACAGGGTCTCTGCCCACAGGAATTTACAGCTGGCAGAGAAAAGGATCGCAAAGTCAAATGACTGAAAAGAAAGCACCGTAACTGTGAGAAGTGAACTGTAGATGTGTTGCTATAGAGGTTCAGAACAGGGCAATTTCTCCTGCAGAGGAGGCACTGGGACGGCTGTCAGAGGAGGGGATGTCTGAACTGTATGTGAAGAGAGGGCAAGGGGGTGGTAGAGTGGGAGAGAGGGGGCAGGGCTCAGAAGGCAGGCAACTTCTGGGGAGAGTCTGTCATGTAGCAGAAAGCCACACAGCACAAGAGGAAAAGACAGTGTCCAGCATTTGCTATGTTTCAGACCGTGGGTAAGGACTAGGATGCAGAGATAAGGCTCCTGTCCTCAAGCGGCTCATGCTGTAAGTGGTGCTTCTCGAAGTGCATCCTTAGTGAGATAAGAAGCATTGTCAACAACAAAAAGCAACATGTCGATTCCTTACTAAGTCTGGATAGGCAACAAGTGAGCCATATAATGAAGGAATTGACTTACATGACAAGCAGCAGGCATGCCGTACTTGGAACTGTGCTTCTCTAGAACAACAGCCTGCAACATGAGGCTCATGCAAGAGGATATATGGGCAGAGAAAGAAAATATTTAAATGTCCTCTTATATAGAGCTGCAGTCTCTTACTGACATCTTTGGAGCCAGATGTGTTTTGGATTTTCCTTTGGATGCCATAGAGGCAAAATGGTGCACACACTATGTATAACATAACACAAGCCATTAGAGCAACACCCGCTCATCAGATACATGAACATTCCTGTAGCAAAATTCGTGACTGATCCTCAAACAGCATAAACAGTGACTCTAAAGTCTTTCATCAGCAGGGGCCGGGTTTTGCTGCTGTTGGAAGACAATTTTACTCAGATTTCTTGGCATTTCTGCACAGTCCAAGTCTTCTGAGCAAAGTCATTGGTGAGCTATGTTTAGAGATGACTAAAACAGCAAACATGCCTTGGGAGCTGGAGAGAGTGAGTGCATTTGATAAGGAGAATGTCTTCCTCCCTGAAGACATTCCAGGATTGTCAAGCTTCCTCAGAAATGTCCCAGGGCAGTGAAGATATTGTCTTCCTCAGGGACACCCAAGAGAGGCAGGAGCCATCCTTACTATACTCCCCACTCCTAGAACTTGGGCTCAGCAAAGTTAACTAACCTGGCAGTTCCACTACCAAAAAGCAGTGGAGCTGGATTGAAACGAGATTCTGCAGGGTTTGGTCAGATGCTCTGCTCTGCTATTATGCACTGTGCTTAGATGAGGACATGCCAAAAGCATCGCCTGCCATGGAACCTTAGTTAAGGCAAATCTCTTAACTGCTCTGACCCTATTTCCTTATCTGTAATACATTTCCACCTCTGAAAAGTATGATAATTTGGTGAAATGATCTTGAGATGGTGCACAGTGAGATATTCTAAAAATTAAAAGATGGTATAAAATGTAAGAGATTATAATTCATGTCACTGCAATCATTATGGTCCTAAAACACACAAAATGGGAATGAGTAAAGTGACTTCTAGCCTCACCACTACCTCCCATAGTGGTCTGCAGAGGCCCAGCAATACCCAGGAGCCCTGCCTTGGTGGGGTACTGGCCTTGTCCAACAGGACCCATAGGGCATGACCAAAAGACAAGGGGAAGGGAGTTTTGGCCTTGCAAAAGCAGTACTCATCCTGCTTCCCGCTTCCTTCATTCTAAAATAGTGAAGCCCTCCCTGAGGGTAAAGGGGAGTGCTGTGGAGCTGCTGTGCTTTGATTTTACCCAGAAATTAACGAGGAGAAGAGCAGTTCCAGAGCCTCTCTGGGTAGGAATGAGGACCGCGCACTTAATTCCCCTGACTTAGCTAAACAATCCCTGTGGCCAGCCTCATGGAATTTAGAAAGAGTAAATATTTTTGGGAGGTCAAGCAAATGATTTTGTTTTCTAAATACATGCTGACATGGGGTCTGAGGAAGAGAAATACAGGTTCAGATTAGATCTAAGGAACCAGAAATTCACATTTGAGCCCCAGCCATGCATCAGACACAGACAGAGCTGGGCATGCACACTGTTCTCATCTTACTCCTCACTGCAGCCCAGGAAGGAATGACCATCACCCTCATTTATTACAAATGAGAGAGGAAAAGCTCATAGAGGTTAACGGATCTATCACAGATATGTGGATGGCAAGTAACAGACCTGGGGGCTAAACCCATCTTGCCCATTCTCCAATACCCATGCTGTTTCCTGGTCACTCTGCTCAGCTGACTTTTTAAGATCAGTTCAGTTCAGTCGCTCAGTTGTGTCCGGCTCTTTGTGACCCCATGAATCGCAGCATGCCAGGCCTCCCTGTCCATCACCAACTCCCGGAGTCTACCCAAACCCATGTCCATTGATTCGGTGATGCCATCCAGCCATCTCATCCTCTGTTGTCCCCTTCTCCTCCTGCCCCCAATCTTTCCCAGCATCAGGGTCATTTCAAGTGAGTCAAGTCTTTGCATGAGGTGGCCAAAGTACTGGAGTTTCAGCTTCAACATCAGTCCTTCCAATGAACACCCAGGACTTATCTCCTTTAGGATGGACTAGTTGGATCTCCTTGCAGTCCAAGGGACTCTCAAGAGTCTTCTCCAACACCACAGTTCAAAAGCATCAATTCTTCGGCGCTCAGCTTTCTTCACTGTCCAACTCTCACATCCATACATGACTACTGGAAAAACCATAGCCTTGACTAGACGGACCTTTGTCGGCAGAGTAATGTCTCTGCTTTTCAATATGCTATCTAGGTTGGTCATAATCTTCCTTCCAAGGAGTAAGCGTCTTTTAATTTCATGGCTGCAATCACCATCAGCAGTGATTTTGGAGCCCCCCAAAATAAAGTCTGACATTGTTTCCACTGTTTCCCCATCTATTTCCCATGAAGTGATGGGACCAGATGCCATGATCTTAGTTTTCTGAATGTTGAGCTTTAAGCCAACTTTTTCACTCTCCTCTTTCACTTTCATCAAGAGGCTCTTTAGTTCTTCTTCACTTTCTGCCATGAGTGGTGTCATCTGCATATCTGAGGTTATTGACATTTCTCCCAACAATCTTGATTCCACCTTGTGTTTCTTCCAGCCCAGCGTTTCTCATGATGTACTCTGCATATAAGTTAAATAAGCAGGGTGACAATATACAGCCTTGATGTACTTCTTTTCCTATTTGGAAACAGCCTGTTGTTCCATGTCCAGTTTTTAAGATCACTGATGACAAAAAGAATAAACACACTGTCATGCCGGTGCTTCTTCATCTGTTTAGACATAGCTTCTTTTCCTTTGGCTGATTAGAAAATTAGCTCCTTAAGATAATAAAATGATGCTATTGACTTTTCCATCTCCCCCCAGATACTAATGAGCAATGCCTTTTTTTTTTTTTTTTTATTTTAGTTGGGGGCTAATTACTTTACAATATTGTAGTAGTTTTTGCCATACATTGACGTGAATCAGCCATGGGTCCACACGTGCTCCCCATCCTGAACCCCCCCCCCCCCCTACCCCCCTCCCCATCCCATCCCTCTGGGCCATCCCAATGCCCCAGCCCTGAGCACCCGTCCCATGCATAGAGCATGGGATGGTGTTCTGTTTCACAAATGACAATATACATGTTTCAATGCTATTGTCCCAGAATATCCCACCCTCACCTTCTCCCTCAGAGTCCATAAGACTGTTCTATGCATCTGTGTCTCTTATTCTGTCTTGCATATAGGGTTACCATTACCATCTTTCAAATTCCATATATATGCATTAGTATACTGTATTGGTGTTTTTCTTTCTGGCTTACTTCACTCTGTATAATGGGCTCCAGTTTCATCCATCTCAATAGCACCGATTCAAATGTACTTTTTTAATGGCTGAGTAATATTCCATTGTGTATATGTACCACAGCTTCCTTATCCATTCGTCTGCTGATGGACATCTAGGTTGCTTCCATGTCCTGGCTATTGTAAACAGTGCTGAGCAATGCCTTTAGAAGTTGACATAGATATCCCTGCTTTGCTAGCTTTATTCACTGCTCAGTTGCTATATTCAGTCTGCACCTACAGTGCTGCCAAAAAGTGGAGGATGGACTGAATTGAAAGTGAAAGTGTTAGTCACTCAGTCATGTCCAACTCTGTGACCCTGTGGACTGTAGCCTGCGAGGCTCCTCTGTACATGGAATTTTTCAGGCAAGTATACTGGCATGGGTGGCCATTCCCTTCTCTAGGGGATCTTCCCGACTCAGGGATCTTACTCGGGTCTCCTGCATTGCAGGCATGTTTTTTACCATCTGAGCAATCAGGGAAGCCCAGAGCAGATCAGTCAGTTACCAGAAGCAGCACCCTTGAGCCAGAGTCCAGACTTGGTGACAGGTCAGAGCCCCCAGGAGGAAGCTGGGCTCCTTCAGGGACAGTGGTGGCTCACTGGCCTCCAGTCCCATAACTCAGAAAGTTCCAGGCTTCCTCCTATTCATGGCCACATACACCTCTGTTCACTGACCACCTCCCCCTGCCCCCAGTTTTTTGTTGCTGGGACTTGTGTTGTAACCCAGTATTAAAGGTACAGAGTCTAGTTTAGGCTTGAAATTGAAAGGGAAATTTGACAAAGGTCTGAAAAAAATATTAAATATTATTAAAGCATTCAAAAACTGAAATAGAAAGAAAGAGGTTGAGTGGAGCAGAGAAAGACAGAGAGAGAGAAGGAGAGTGAACAGTCACTGTCTAGAGAAAAGGGATGCTGTTGAAACACAAACAACGCTTTATTTTTGGATGTATTTTTGTTGCAGAAAATCCAAGAAGATATAACCTTTTTATATCATTGGACATTTACTATACAGTGGGCACTTGTCTGGCACTCTACCTACATTATCTGGAATGAGGTCTCCTTATAGTAAACCCAAACTGCACGCCCGTTGATGCCTTTCGAGAGAAAAGAGAGGAATGCAAATGAGGAGGAAGAGTAGAGAAGGAAGGGGGGAAAAGAATGGGCTAGGCGGGTAGTTGTGAGCATGAATGTTCTGGTACTGTGTTACGCAGGGAACTGACATCATAGAATTTGGCCTCACATCCACTCTGCAAACTGAAAAGTAGGCATGAATCTTCCCCTTTAAGAGATGGGGAAACTACAGTTCAGATAGAGTCACGTGGCTAACAACTAGCTCTCAAACTAAGATTCCAGGGCTGAATGGGCACTAAAGAATTCTGATAGGGCAACCAAGGGAATTACATCTCTTTCCTTATAAAATAAGCATGACACTATAGCAAAAATTGAAGTTTTATTAAACAATTAGGATTGTTGTTGTTCAGTCACTCATTCATGTCCGATTGCTACCCCATGGACTGCAGCACACCAGTCTTCCCTGTCCTTCGCCATCTCCCAGACCATGCTCAAACTCATGCCCGTCGAGTCGGTGATGCCATCCAACCATCTTATCCTCTGTTGTCCCCTTCTCCTCCTACCTTCAATCTTTCGCAGATCAGGGTCTGTTCCAGCAAGTCAGCTCTTTGCATCAGGTGGGCAAAGTATTGGAGCTTCAGCTTCAGTATCAGTCCTTCCAATGAATATTCAGGATTGATTTCCCTTAGGATTAACTGATTTGATCTCCTTGTAGCCTAAGGGACTCTCAGGAGTCTTCTCTAACACTACACTTCAAAAGCATCAGTTCTTCGGTGCTCAGCCTTCTTTATGGTCCAACTCTCACATCCTTACATGACTACTGGAAAAAACATAGCTTTGACTATATGGACTTTTGCTGGCAAAGTAATGTCTCTGCTTTTTAATATGCTATGTTTGTCATAGCTTTTCTTCTAAGAAGCAAGTGTCTTTTAATTTCATAGCTGCAGTTACTGTCTACAGTGATTTTGGAGCCCAAGAAAATAAAGTCTGTCACTGTTTCCATTGTTTCCCCATCTATTTGCCATGAAGTGATGGGACCGGATGCCATGATCTTAGTTTTTTGAATGTTGAGTTTTAAGCCAGCTTTTTCACTCTCTTCTTTCACTTTTATCAAAAGGCTCTTTAGTTCCTCTTCGCTTTCTGCATTAAGGTGATGTCATCTGCATATCTGAAGTTATTGATATTTATCTTGATTCCAGCTTGTGCTTCATCCAGCCCGGCATTTTGCACGTTGTATTCTGCATGTAAGTTAAATAAGCAGGGTGACAATATACAGCCCTGATGTACTCCTTTCCCAGTTTTGAACCAGTCCGTTGTTCCATGTACAGTTCTAACTGTTGCTTCTTGACCTGCATAGAGGTTTCTCAGGAGGCAGGTTAGGTGGTCTGATAGATCATTAAGATGCTTGCCTTCATTATGAACTCTATATTCATATTCAGTATAGACAGTTCGATGTTTTGATTCCAGTGTACATGGGAAAATTACAACCAAGACTGTAGTACCAGTTCTAGTCACCTCATACCTGTTAATTTGCATATTTTATTAAAGTATAAGGAACTCAAATCATGTGCTATCAATGGGAGCTGGCAACTGATCCTCAGGGCCAAGAAGACCTTGAACAGTGTTGTATAGTTTGGAGGATGAATATCAAAATGCTTCCTGGAGGAGGTGCTGAGACCAAAATTAAGTCTACCCTCTTGGTCAGAAAACCTTAAGAACCAAGATCTAGAACCAAAAATGGGAGGAGAGCTCAGGAACCAGGAGAACTAAGAGCTGTCTGGAAGTATTCTCTGACTAATAGATAAAGGACAAATTTGCATCCTGTGACCTTTATTTTATCTGTTCCAAATACACATGGGATGAGTAGACCATCCCTGACATATTTTAGCCTGCTGAAGATCATGTTTTTCATCATACATTACTAATTTACCATTTTGACTTCTATTCGGCTCTCAGTGCTATGCCTGGTATATGGTAAGCTCTCAATAAATACTATATGAATAAACAATTTTTTAGTGTGCCCAGGGATTGATGTTTCTAAATTTACAAACCTTGTCCCCCACCTGAGAGGAGGCCACCTGAGTGGCCAGCTAGCATTTCAAGATGACACCTCTGTCTCTGTTAACCAACAAGACCCCCAGTTTGAAAAACATAGACTTCCCTAACCAGGAAGTCATTTCTGCATCAGCTCAGGATCGCTGGGCTCTCCTTTTAGAGAAGTTAGAAATCTAAACAGATGACTCCCAAGACCTCATCCTTTATTTTCAGTGAGAAAAATCTCTTTCACAAAAGTAAAAACATGTGGCCAAGCTGTAACCTCACTGAAGGTCATCAATGAGACAGACAGGTCATCAATGAGACATCAACGAGACATCACCCTAGAACTTTGTCTGCAGTTCTGAGCTCAGGGTGTGGAGAGGCACTCATGGAATTCAGCCCAGATATGCATTTCCTTTTATACTGATTCCCTCTAACTGCTGTAAACCAGGTTCCCAAGTTTTCATGCACCAATCTTTCAAATCAGATTGCCTCAAAAATTTCTAGTGAAAAAAAGAAAATTCTAGTGGTCAAAACAAAGGAAAAAGCTAGAAACCTGAGAAGGAAAGAGAAAATGCTACATGAGTAAATCAGAAACATGGTCAGACCAAAACCATCCAGAAACTGCAAATATGAAAAAATATTTCCTATATATTTTTAAAACTACTCTTTGCCTCTTTATTTAGATCTTACCTTCTTCCAATAGACAAACTTAAGTCACATACACATACATATTTGCTTCATGAAAAGAATAATGAGGTAGAAATATGTATTGTGTTTAAGGACAAGACTGCCTGGGTTCATATTCTGACCAGTGCTTTAATTAGCTATGTGACCTTGGGTTTATGCCTCTGGCCTCAGTTGCCTCACTTATAAAATAGGGATGGTAAAATAGCTACCTTGTAAGAATGTTGCATGGACTGATCTCCATTTGAGGCCCAATAGAAAATATATTTACACCTATTGACTACCTAATAAGTACCAAGATTGTAGTAGGTACTTTTTCATACTTGAACTTAATACATCTCACAATAGCTTATAAAGGAGATATTATTACTCATATTTCATAGATAAAATACTAGAAGCTCAGACAGGTTGAGTAATTTGACCAAAACAACATAGATACTAAGGGCAAGGCAGATATTTGAATCCAGGTCTTCCTAACAGTAAAACTTCAAAGTTGTAGACAAGGTATCTCCCTAGGTCCCCAGCCATCATGTAGCAGTTCCTTGTTCTCATAGTTATAGGTGATCAGCCTTCCCCAAATGCTCAATAACCCCCTCCTATGAACTCTCACAATGCAGGGACTTCTGTGCATGTGGGAGAGAACATTTAAATCTAATGCCTGTGTCTGAGTTCTCTTCATTCAAGATATTAAGAAATATACCACATTGGTAAAAGCAGACTTTATACAATGCCAGAAGAGCACAAATATCACTGAAAATACCTTCCTTTCACAATGCTTAGGGTTTGCTTGTATGACTCAGCCTGCATTTCAAAAGCTTTGGTTTGTTGCACTAAAATAATTCATGGGCTAATACAGTGCAAGATCATGTAACAGTACTCAAATGTACTCAGTAAATGATACATTTTACTATTGATTCACTTTATCTTCAAAACAACATTATGAGATATTTGTTATCTCCATTTTATAGATGAAGAAACCAAAGCTTGGACAATAAAGCAACTAAATAGCTATATTGATTGCTGCATAAGAAATTTCCCCCAAAACTTAGTAGCTTAACACAGCAATAAACATTAATTTATCTTCCACAGTCTTTGTAGGTCAGGAGTTGGGAAACGGCTTGGATAGGGTACTTCTGACTTAGGATTTCTCATAAGTTTTCAGTCAAGCTGTCGGCTAGGACAGGCTGACAGAACCGGAGGATTTGTTTCCAAGGGGGCTCACACACTGATGCTTGTTGTTGGTGGAAAGTCTTAGTTCCTCCCAATGTGGGACTCTTCATGGGCTGATTGAGTGGCCTCATGACATGGCGATTGGCTTCCCTCAGAGTGAGCTATATCAATAACCTCATATATGCAGATGACACCACATTTATGGCAGAAAGCGAAGAAGAACTAAAGAGCCTCTTGATGAAAGTGAAAGAGGAGAGTGAAAAAGTTGGTTTAAAACTCAACATTCAGAAAACTAAGATCATGGCATCTGGTCCCATCACTTCATGGCAAATAGATGGGGAAGCAATGGAAACACTGACAGACTTTATTTTGGGGGACTCCAAAATCACTCCAGATAGTGACTGCAGCCATGAAATTAAAAGACTCTTGATCCTTGAAAGAAAAGTCATAACCAACCTAGACAGCATATTAAAAAACAGAGACATTACTTTGCCATCAAAGGTCCATCTAGTCAAAGCTATGGTTTTTCCAGTAGTCATGTATGGATGTGAGAGTTGGACTATAAAGAAAGCTGAGTGCCAAAGAATTGATATTTTTGAACTGTGGTGTTGGAGAAGATTCTTGAGAGTCCCTTGAACAGTAAGGAGATCCAACCAGTCCATCCTAAAGGAAATCGGTCCTGAGTATTCATTGAAAGGACGGATGCCGAAGCTGAAACTCCAAAACTTTGGCAACCTGATGTGAAGAACTGACTCATAGGGAAAGACCTTGATGCTGGGAAAGATTGAAGGTGGGAGAAGGGGATGACAGAGGATGAGATGGTCGGATGGCATCACTGATTCAATGGACATGAGTTTGAGTAAACTCCAGGAGTTGGTGATGGACAGGGAAGCCTCGCATGCTGCAGTCCGTGGGGTCGCAAAGAGTCGGACACAACTGAGCAACTGACCTGAACTGAACTGAGAGTGAGCTATCCAAAATGTAGAGGGCAAAATGGAAGCTATCCATTTGGTTACTCACAGCATCACTTCAACCACATTCTGTTTGTTAGTGGCAAATCTCTGAGTTCAACCCACATTCATCGGAGGGAGAAAGAAACTCCATTTTTTTAGAGGAAGTATGTCAAAGAATCTATGATATATTCTAAAGTCACCACAGAGGCAGAACTGGAATTCTCATTTATCCTTTTCTGACTTTACAACTCAAGCTCTTTTTCTGATAGCCAAGGTAAAAAATCACCATGAATGTTTCCACAGCTTACCTCCTCACCCATGATAGACATCATAAGCAATCCCAGTACTCATACTGCTGAAGCTCAGCTTGGCCTAAGTATCTCTCTCACACCATGTGCCAGGAACTCACCACTGATCAATTCAGAGTAAGCACACAAGTAGAAATGAGCTCCATTCCTGTCCCTCCCTGTCCTACCATAATTACATAGGGAAACCTCACAAGTGTTGTAGGTTTGGGCTATCTTCGAGTCCCTAATCTTGAGGATCACTCCTTGGACTCTCTCTGAAACAAGATTTTTAATAATGAACCCCTCTCACAAAAGTGCTCTAGGGAGGAAAATTCTTTAGGAAGCCTCATTTATTCTAAGCTTTAGAAAATCTTCCAAATTCCAGGACTTTACTGAAACTGTGCAGACACACCCCAGTAATGCATTTATTCTCTAATGGCAGGAGGAGATATTCAACATCTACAGTGTTCTTTACTTAATACAGCTGCTCTCACCCACGGGTGCACATTGTAATCACCAGAGCCAGTACCTAGCCCCAATCTCAAGAGATTCTGATGTGATTGATCTGGGGTGCAGCCTGAGATCTGGGGACTTTTCAGAACTCCCCATGTGATTCTAATGTTCAGCCAGTTCTGAGAATAACTGATTAACATTTCATTCTCATTGCCAAATATGTGTTTCCACTCTGTATGCATTAAGGCATGCCACTGTGTAATGACTAATTGAACATATTAAAAGAATTTGGAGTAATTGGCCCCAGGCAATATTCAAAATTTACCACTATTTTTCAAAATATCAATCTCAGTTTTCGAGTTTAGATTGTCTTCCTTCTGTAGTTTTTCCTATCTGTATTAAATGGACAAACCCACCTGATTCAATTAAAAAAATCCAATTATTTTGCACTTTTATGTGACTTTAATATTTTTCATAAGCATCTCCCAAACCCCCTTTATCTCACCCAGTGCTCACTTCCAATCCATAATTCTTCCCAATCTATCAAAAATATGAGATCATCTTAGAGCAAATGTAAAATTCTGTTGATATGGGATTTTATGATTTGTTGTTGTTCAGTCACTCAGTCATGTCCGACTCTTTGTGACCCCTTGGACTGCAGCACACCAGGCTTCTCTGTCCTTCACTATCTCCCCAAGTTTGCTCAAACTCATGTCCATTGAGTTGATGATGCCATCCAACCATCTCATCCTCTGTCACCCCTCTCTCCTGCCCTCAGTCTCTCCCAGCAACAGAGATTTCATGCTAGTTTTAGTAAATACTTTTCTCTTCCTCACACAGTCAACTCTTACTTTCCTAGATTAACAAAGAGGGGGATTAGCCAGATAATCTAAAAATACCATTTTTCTCTCAAATATCACATCTATCCTAAAAAAGATATATTTTTAACTGAGACATTTTCATTTTTACACATTAGCCAAGACAAGGACAAATGATCACCATGAGATGTTGAAAGATTCTGGGGATGGGAGCATGCCAGCAATCCCCTGAACACAGTTTCTACACTTTATTTCACATTAAAATCCCACACCAGGCTGCATCCCTAGAGTTAAATCAGAATCACTGAGGGTAGAAGTCAGGCATTTGTACAGTTTGTAAAAATTTCCCAGGTGATTCCAATGTGCAACAAAGTTTGGGAACTACTGTCTTAACATTCTAGTGCTTAATCTTTATGGGTCTGTGAGCAAAATAAATGTTCTACATCTCTAAGCTACTTTCAGGGAAAAAAACGCATACTCAGATGGGAGGTATTTGTGTACCAAAGTTTATTTATTGAGCTAAAAACTGTGTAACACAGTGAAGAACTTGAAAAATCCATATGTCTCTTCATTTAGCAAGATCTAAAATTCAAGCCAAGCATATTATTTCAATAAAGTATTACCTATTAGATTTGGAGGCTAAATAAAAGTGCAGTTTATCAGTGTGTTCCTTTTTCTACCTTTACTGTAACTGACTATCTAAATATGACATAACATTCACAACTAAAGGTCAAATTAAAATTGATACCAAGAACTGGGTTTTTAATCATAGAAGTAAGTTGTATTTATATTGTACAGGATAACCATTTATTAGCTTAACACAAAATTACATCTATATGACTTTTTCCTTTCTTAATCTTATACTACTTCCTTGTGACATCATTTATTAGCTGGTTTAGATCATTAATTTTTTCCAGTTTTTTTGAAAATAATTGACACGCATCTCTGTATATGTTGAAGGTATACAGCATGGTGGTTTGATTTACAAACATTGTGAGATGATTAACAAAATAGGCTCAGCTCATTAATTCTTATATGGTATCCTTATTTTTAAATGTCTTAATAGGGATTTTAAATTAAGATCCCTTAGGAGAAGGGATCATGTACATCAAGTAATATTTATTGAGCATGTACTATGTGGCGAGAGCTATATTAGCCCATCAACAGGTTTTTGTGTCCCCTATAGCTATGTCAGAGGATGAGATGGTTGAATGGCATCACCGACTCAATGGACATGAGTTTGGGTAAACTCCGGGAGTTGGTAATGGACAGGGAGGCCTGGTGTGCTACGGTTCATGGGGTTGCAAAGAGTCGGACACGACTGAGCGACTGAACTGAACTGACTGATAGCTATGTTATTTAATTTGCAGTTTACAGTCAATAGTAAAACCAACTTAGTGGCCTGGCCACCTTTTTATTAATGACAGTATAAAACAGAATCAAATAAAAAGAAATAGCAAATGGCAGCATTTTAAGGATATACTCACATAATAAGGATAAGTTTACAGTAAATGAGACCTTCAGTTTGTGTGTGTGTGTGTGTGTGTGTGTGTGTGTGTGTGTTTGTGTTGAGTCTCAATGCAGAATATTTTTCTCCATTAGAAAGATTTGAAATATATTGGGATAGAACAGTGTTTTGTGCATCATAGTATTCCATAAATAGTTCTTGATTAAGTAAATGAAGTCAGAAGTTCTAGAAATGGGGCTTTGGTTTGTTTTTGTTTTGTCCTAAGCTGTTAGAAGTTTCTCTGGCTGAAAACAGAAGTCAGCTTGTAACTTTGGTATTCTTCTGGCTCTGAACACTGAAGGGGCCTGTTTTTCATATGTCAGTATATGGGGCTGAGGCCCCTGCGGGTGGACGAGCAGGCAGGATGTCTGTGGCCTGGACGGCTCATTCCCTCAAGCCCTTTTGGTATGCAGAGATGGTTTCTGAGCCATAGACTTCTTTGTCTAGTGTCAAGAAGACTCCTGGGAAAATAAGAAATGAACACCTGACTCTGTCCATTTAGAGTTTCAAAAGACATGGAATGGTCCCAGACAAGGTCCATGGCTAGGAAAGGAGAACTCTCCCTGAGGCAAGAGGCGTCTGGACTGGTTTGGAGCCCACAGGATAGAGATGACCCCCAGCAGAGCCAAATGGAAGAGATTTTGACATGAAGAAAGGGTGCTCTCTGCAAAGAGAGCTGATGGAGCCTTAGAAAATCAAGCAGAAAAATAATGAAGATATTAATATCCCACACTGATCTTTTAAAATGCATACTAGTGATTTGCAGGGTAAAACTCTGGCACTTTTAACTCACTAATAGCCACTAATCGTCTTCCACACTCTGCATCCCCAATGATTGTGATTAATGAGTCATTTATTCTTGTTGTTATCCATATGACAGAAATAACATATACAGCCCATTTATACTCTGAATTCCTTCAATGGCTTCACTTCACTGAGATGAGAGGAATGTGGCCATATTCAGAGACGGCCAAGAATTCTACATAGTGGTTAGGTCAGATGAACCACAGTATTTCACTGCAATGTATATAAGTTTGACGGCTGGAAAGACACATATAAATTGATTCACTTACTAGATATCTGGGTGCTTACCCTATGCTAAGCACAAGAAAATACAATATAATTTTTTATACCATGAAATTATAATAAAGTTCTACCCACATTGAAAGTGAAAGTCACTCAGTCGTGTCCAACTCTGAGATCCCATAAGCTGTAGCCTGCAAGGCTCCTCTGTCCATTCAATTCTCCAGGCCCGAATACTGGAGTGGGTAGCCGTTCCCTTCTCCAGAGGATCTCCCCAACCCAGGGATCGAACTTAGATCTCCCGCATTCTTTACCGTGTGAGCCACCAGAGAAGCCCAAGAAAACTGGAGTGGGTAGCCTATCCCTTCTCCAGTGGATCATCCCGGCCCAGGAATTGAACCAGGGTCTCCTGCATTGCAGGCAGACTCTGTACCCACATTAATGGTACAACAAAGGAGGCCACTGATTGCCATATGGCTTCAAAATGGTGACATTCAGAGCAGACATTAAGATAATGTGAATAGATTTTAAAATATTACTTGAAAACACAAAATATCACAAAATGAGAAAAATATCTAAAGACAGGCTTTAAGAATAAGCCACCAACATACTTGACTCACATCAAGACAACAGACCTCAGACAGAGGTTATCTGAGCAACCACTTATATGAATGTTTTGATGGATAAAATTTATAGAAATGGGTAATCATGTATCTCTTATGTTTCTTTCACAAAATATTTAGGGGTGGAAGGTAATATCTGACATCCTTGCTTCTGAATTGGGTCATTACAACATCTCCACATAATTTTCTTTCCAAATCAGTGCTTACATATGTTTTAATAAGACAACCTGTGTTCTTCATAGTTTAAATTGCAGTGTGGATGTTCAGTGGCCTTCCTTTAAGCAAGAGGCAATAATCTGACAACAGGCTTTTCTCACTGCAAAAGGAAGAAAACTGTCTTTGTGGAATGTTTTTCTCATTCATTATCCTCCTCCTCTGCAAACTACCATTTGCCAGGCCTGTAGACATTCTGTGATAAGCAGGAGTGCTGTCGTCAGAAACAGGCTCCACAGGACTGAAAAATAGCTTTCTTGTGGAGGAATAACTTCTTTTACAGATCTGAAGAAGGGTTAGGAAAAAGATTTGATGAACATTTTTTAGGCTAAATTCCGCTTGGAAAAACCAACTTTGGCTTAGATCTTTGTTCCTCAAAAGATGGAAGGTTTTATTCTTGTACAATATAAATTCCGGTCTTGCACCTTCTCCAGGAATACCACGTACACATTGAACTATTTTGTTTTTATTTGTTCGTGTATCTTAAGCTTTCAGTTTCTTTGAGAGTTTTTATTTCTCATAGCTATTATCTTTCTGTTCTGGTTATAATAATTAGAGATACTTTCAATATTTTGTGATTTCGGTTTGACTTGAGATCCATATAAACTATACTCAAACTTCTTCACATTGTTTCAGTGTACATGAGAAAAGGCCTAGGACTGGAAACCAGGGGACCTGAATTCTAGTTCAGCTCTGTCTCTAGCTGTCTGATCCTGAGCAAGTCACTTAGCCTCTCTGGGACTGAGTTGTCTCATCTACAAAACAAAAAACTTAGAGGAGATATTTTCTCCTTTGGATGTTTAGTTAAACCTCCTTTAGAACTAATTTTAAGGCTAAAATTGTATGATTTTGGTTTTTAAGTATCTCCCCTGCAAGACCTTTGTGCTAAATGTTGTACATTAGCTATTCACAAAGTTTTCACAGCCCCCTTCTTGCATGTTTTCCTCAGTCATGGGCTAGAAATCTAATAATCTTGATATTCAGACTCCTTTGTACTTAAATGGGATGGTCATGTAGGCAGGTTCTGGTCTATGATGCTAGTCAAAGTCTCTAGAGGGAAGTTCCGGAAAAGCTTTTTTAAAAGAATAGATTTAGCTTTAATGTCCCTTCCCCTTTTCACTCCCACTTCTATCTTCCTGCTTGTGATGTGGACAAGAACCTGTAACTGCAGCCTGTGACTGTGAGGCACAAATACAAGGACAAAGGCTACACACTGGTGCTAGTGGAGGAAAAAGATGAGAAGAGCCCGGTTTACAAATGCATCCCTGAACTATCACAACAGACCTAGCTGATCTGGATTACACTTCTTGTTGCTTGAAACAAATAAATCCTCTCCTACTTGAAGTACTGTTAACTGGGCTTTCTATAAGCTGTAAATGAATGCAGTCATCATAAACCTTAAAATTCATCAGTCCCGAAGAATAGGGATTTTAGAACATACCTCGGTAACTTTAGAATTACTCCTCCTTCTTACAATCAGTTTCCACTTTGTGATGACTTTTCTTTGCCTTTGTTTAGCACTTCTATAACTCTCCCTCAGCATCTGGACCCTCTACCCGTCCCCTTCTCCCTCTATAATGTGCTCCCTGCCTCTTCCCAGTAGAGCAGATCACAGCCTCCTCTGTGCCACCACCATCCCTGGCACTCTCCTCTATTTTTGCCCCTATCTCATTTTTCTGGAACTTATTTAGTCTAGCTTTCTTTCTTGTTAAAACCAGAAGTCTCCAGAGGGTAGTCAGCATGTCTTCAGTTCAGTTCAGTTCAGTCACTCAGTCGTGTCTGACTCTTTGCAACCCCATGAACCGCAGCATGCCAGGCCTCCCTGTCCATCACCAACTCCCGAAGTTTACCCAAACTCATGTCCGTTGAGTCGGTGATGCCATCCAACCATCTCATCCTCTGTCATCCCCTTCTCTTCCCACCCTCAATCTTTCCCAGCATCAGGGTCTTTTCAAATGAGTCAGCTCTTCGCATCAGGTGGCCAAAGTATTGGAGTTTCAGCTTCAACATCAGTCCTTCCAATGAACAACCAGGACTGATCTCCTTTAGGATAGACTGGTTGGATCTCCTTGCAGTCCAAGGGACTCTCAAGAGTCTTCTCCAACACCACAGTTCAAAAGCATCAATTCTTCTATGCTCAGCTTTCTTCACTGTCCAACTCTCACATCCATACATGACTACTGAAAAAAACCATAGCCTTGACTAGACGGACCTTTGTTGACAAAGTAACATCTCTGCTTTTTAATATGCTGTCTGGGTTGGTCATAACTTTCCTTCCAAGGAGTAAGCGCCTTTTAATTTCATGGCTGCAATCACCATCTGCAGTGATTTTGGAGCCCCCCAAAATAAAGTCTGACACTGTTTCCACTGTTTCCCCATCTATTTGCCATGAAGTGATGGGACCAGATGCCTGATCTTAGTTTTCTGAATGTTGAGCTTTAAGCCAACTTTTTCACTCTCCTCTTTCACTTTCATCAAGAGGCTCTTTAGTTCCTCTTCACTTTGTGCCATAAGGGTGGTGTCATCTGCATATCTGAGGTTATTGATATTTCTCCCAGCAATCTTGATTCCAGCTTGTGCTTCATCCAGCCCAGCATTTCTCATGATGTACTCTGCATATAAGTTAAATAAGCAGGGTGACAATATATGGCCTTGACATACTCCTTTTCCTATTTGGAACCAGTCTGTTGTTCCATGTCTAGTTCTAACTGTTGCTTCCTGACCTGCATACCTTACACAGCCCTGTTTATCCCAAGTATGGCTTTGAACCTGGTACATAATAGATGTTCAGTAAATGGTAATTTGGTTATTTCATTTGACTGAGTGCATTAATTTATTAATCTTATAATCTTTTGACAAACTCACTGCTTATGTGGAAGTAGCTGAGGACCATTGGATTTCATGCCAATTGTTCTGTATGGAGACTGTATAGTTCTTGATAATTCTATCTGGACTGCATAATTGACACTGTCATTTACTTCTAAACACATTATACACTGAACTTTCAAAAGGAGTTTCTTTGTAACAGGAAGTCTGTGTCTAACTCAGCCAACTCTCCCACCTTTTCTGATGCAGCAATAAAATTGACCATGAATTTATTAATTTAAGCGAAACAAAATATGTTATTAAGGTCCTAAAAATCATGGAAATGAAAAACAGGGAGCTTTTCACAAACAGTGCTTAGTAAACATTTATTATGCCTGGGAAACACACATTGTGCCTTTCCTGGGACAGTGCTTTTACAAATGGAAGACATGACAAGATATCAATTCATTCTGATCTGTTGATTTCCTTGGCATAGCATAGAAAGAAGACATTCAGAACTGCAGATTGTGTGTGTGTTTAAGTCAAGAACTATCCTTAAAAGGTCAAAAAAGTAACTGGAATATAATAGGATTGTGTGAGATTACATTAAAGCCTACAGTTATTCAGTTTATTACAGTTTGCTACGAACCACTAAAATGTCTATCTATCTACGCAAATTGAAGCTAATTCAGTTATGCTTAAGAATGCTCATATAATTAATATTTTAGTGGCCCTCATTCACTGAAGCTATGGATAAAACATGGCTTCTCAAGGGAAGTGAGTTTCCTAGTGAAAAGCAACACAGTTGAGAAGAGCGTTCTGAGACTTTAGTAATTCACATACCAAATTCACAATTGGGGCTACAGTTCTTACCTGTGTTATCATAAAATTAATGAACCAGTTGTTTTTCTTTGGGAAATTTAATCATTTTCCTTTTCTACATAAGTAAATTTATTTTAAAAAGAATTGCAAATCTCTATTATACCACAAATTTAAATAAATAAATAAATGACAGATGATGGAAAGCTTGCCCAGCTTTGGACTCTATATTTGTGTATATTAGGGATACTATTGTCTGCTAGGCTCTAAGTCAGGGTCCTATTCTTTCTTTTTTAAAGTGAGATAAGAAAATGTCATGGGCTTCCCCAGTGGCTCAGTAGTAAAGAAGCCACCTGACAATGCAGGTGATGCAGGAGACGCGGGCTCGATCCCTGGGTCGGGATGATCCCCTGGAGAAGGAGATCTGCAGTATTCTTGCCTGGAGAATCCCATGGGCAGAGGAGCCTGGCAGGCTACAGTCCATGGGGTTGCAAAGAGCTAGACATGACTGAGCACACACACATTTGCAGGAAAATGTTACAGAGGTGAGAGGTGTTAGAAACACACTGGTATTAACCTGAGAAATTTTCATTGACCTAACAGTAAAGATAATTAAAAGGGGAAAATTTTTCTTACACTGTTATTTTACATCAGGTCCACGTGCCATGTAAAGTCCTTTAAAATACCATCAGATAAGTACATCCTGTTAGTGTTAGTCGCTCAGTCGTTCCAACTCTTTTTGACCCTATGGATTGTAGCCCAAAAGGCTCCTCTGTAAAACAGGCATTAACAAAGTGCCACAATGGCATACAGTTAGAGAACAGAATGGCATAATTTTTTTAAAAAGCATGCTGAAGTGTGAAGATATCTGTATTTTTTTATGTTTTTAAACAGTTCAACTTGGCTAGGCCGAATGATATCTCCCAGAATTCCCAGAAATATTTCTGGTTAAGGCACATCTCAAAAGATATTTTATGTGAGATTTGGAGGGTTAAAATGAAGCAGCAGCCATTTTTATTTTTATGCTCAGACTATTATAGGAAATCCAGGTAAAACTAATGGAATTGCTTCTACCCGAGAAAATAGTGATTCAAAAGCAGTATCTCATTCCTGGAGACATTACAGAGGGTACCACCATGGAGCACTTGAAAGATGCAAAGGTGGTGATTCCTACCCATCCATCCCCAGTCATCCCCATTCAGCTCGCTGATTTGGCCTGTGCAGTAGACAGAATGACAGTAGATTAGCATAAACTTAATCAGGTGGTGACTGCAATTGCAGCTGCTATTCCAAATATAGTGTTATTACTGGAGCAAATCAACAAATCCCTTCATACCTGATCAGCTGTATTGGTCTGGCAAATGCGTTCATTTTTCTCTTTACCTGTTAGTCAAGACCACTAAAAGTAGTTTGCTTTCAGCTGAGAAGGCCAGTAATTTTCTTTTACTCTGCTATTTCGGAGGTATCACTCTCCAGCCCTAGTCTATAGGGATCTTGGTCACCATTTCCACTCTGCATGATATCATTCTGGTCCATTACATTGACAATATTTATGCTAACTGGATCTATTGAGTAGTAGTGACTACTTTGGACCTGTTGATAAGATACTTGCATGCCAGAAATAGTAAGGAAGTCCCCCAAAAATCAGAGCCCTTCAACCTCAGTGAAAAATTGATGGTCCAGTGGTCTAAGGCATGTCAGTATATCCCTTCCAAGGTATATCCCTTCCAAGATGAAGGGCATAGTGCTGCATCTGGTTCTTCCTAACACAAAGGAAAAACACAATCCCTAGTAAGTCTTTTTGGATTTAATGTATACCTCATTTGGTCATGGTCGTGTTATTCTATCCCATTTACCCAGTGATCTGAAAGGCTCCCAGTTTTCAGTGTGTTCCAGAACAAGAGGAGGCTCTACCATAGGTCCAGGCTGCCATGCAAGCACCCACAGGCGTGGATGGTGCTTGAATGTGCTGCAGCACCCCATCATCAAATGGAGGCAGTCCATTTGAGATGGCTCTCCAGCAGGTCCTAGAGGCCCCAGTGTGTTCCATGGGAAACAATGTCCTCTACCCCCACCACATTGCTTTCTCTCTCTCTCAACCCACCCATATGGCCTCATTTATAGCATATGCTTCCCTACACCAATCAGTGGGTCCTTGCCAATTTGGCATGGCTTTTCCACACATGGGTCCTGATGGCTGATACTGGAGGTCAGAGCACCCTGAGAGGACTCCAGCTTCCCTCACTTCTTTTTATCAGAGCTGAGTTTGTCAGTGGATTTACATTTTTCCTGAATCAAAGGGACAAGCTTTTTACCAACAAAAGTGTATCTCCTGCCAGACAGCCAACTTTTAGCTGAATAAAAATTTCCAAATGATTTCTATGTAAAAGTATATGAAAGGTCTATGAAAAATCTGACCGTGGCTGTTCATGTCACTGACTCCCCAGGGAGCTGAAGGAAATCAGAGCCTGACCTCAGGCCACCAGATATCATAGTCACCTCCCTGCTCACCTTCCTGAGGATAACTTGCAAGGAGAATGTCTCAGAGGGCCATGGCCCAACATGGCCCTAGAGCCCAGCCCCAAGAGTTCCCTTGTAGCCATGGCTCCACCAGGCAACACCCCACAGCACATGACAGGGCCTCCGCAAGTGCTCTGCCGGGAACTGAAACCAGCAAAGAACAAGGGGACACAAGGAGAAGGGAGGACAAATTCAATAAAGAATTCACAGATAATGTCTTGCTAGGAAATTTTATAAGTCTCTGTCCTTAGTCTTTCCAGTCTTATAAATCCAACTGCTGACTCAGCTCTCCACTTGGCTGTCTAATAAGCACCCCACACGTAACAGAAATCTTGATTCACTGCTCCTTTCCCCAGACCTGCCCCACCCCTGTCTTCCTAGTCTTAGGAAACAATACCACTAGCCACTCAGTTGTTCAGCATGAAAACCTTGGAGTCAAAGTCACTAACATGGGACACTTGCAACACAGTTGTGACTTGGCGGGGTGCGGGGGGTGGGGTAGACCTAGAACAAGAGGGGATGTGAGAGCATGGACTAGTGTGGACTCTAGAGTCAGACCACCTGCATTCACAACCGGCTAGCTCACTCACGAGATGTGTGCATGTGGTCAATGTACTAACTTGCCACATCTAACCATATCTAACCTAACACTATACCACATCTAACCTTCAGGTTTTTCCTGTGAAATATCAAGATCACCATAGTATCAACCACCAAGGTTGTTGTGAGACTTACACAACCTCAGTGTGGCAGTTGTCCAAGGTCAGCTCACCTATGGCACTAGAAAGTGAGCCAGTTTCTGCTAGTTCCCTGTCTCCTCCCTAGAGTCATGGAGGCAAGACAGAATTAGAGCTACATGATTAGCCACCTACAATGAGTTGAGTAGCATCAGCAGGAGAAATGGCACACTGGGGGTACCCTAGAAGGTCCCTCCATAATTATACTTGGATTTATAAACTTGTATGGATGTGAGAGTTGGACTATAAACAAAGCTGAGCACCCAAATATTGATGCTTTTGATCTGTGGTGTTGGAGAAGACTCTTGAGAGTCCCTTGGACTGCAAGGAGATCCAGCCAGTCCATCCTAAAGGAGATCAGTCCTGAATATTCATTGGGAAGACTGATGCTGAAGCTGAAACTCCAATACTTTGGCCACCTGATGCGAAGAACTGACACACTGAAAAAGACCCAGATGCTGGGAAAGATTGAAAGCGGGAGGAGAAAGGGATGACAGAGGATGGGACGGTTGGATGGCATCACTGACTCAATGGACATGAGTTTGAATAAGCTCCGGGAGTTGGTGATGGACAGGGAAGCCTGGTGTGCTTCGGTTCATGGGGTTGCAAAGAGTCAGACACGACTGAGCAACTGAACTGAACTGAACTGAACCAAACCCAAAACCTTTCCTTTGTTTATTCTGTCTTCTGTCATGTTTCCAACTACAGCTCCTCTCAGAGTGGTGTACACCTGAGCTCTCCACAGTGCTGCCCGCTTCCAGCTCACAATAGGTTTCTACACCCTTCTCTTTGTTCACCATGTCACTCAGATATGGATCCTCATTTAGGCTCCTGACTACCTCTATACCTCTCCTGGGGCCTTTGTAGTTTCCTAATGGATGTGATGTGATTGATTGCTTATTAAAATCAGTGTATTCAGATGATGAATCCAAAATTATAATGACTTCTGGCTTACTCCCAACGATGAAAGAAATGTATATATATGTATATTCATTTTTAAAATATTCTTTTCCATTACGGTTTATCATAGGATATTGAATACAGTTCTCTGTGCTATACAGTAGGACCTTGTTGTTTATTCATTCTATGTATAAAAGCTTATATCTACTAACCCCAGCCCCCCACTTCACCCATCCCCCAACCCCCTCTCCCTTGGCAACCACCAGTCTATTCTCTATGTCGGTGATTCTGTTTGTGTTTTATAGACAGATTCACTTGTGTCGTATTTTAGATTCCACATATAAATGATATCATACAGTATTTATTTTTCTCTTTCTGACTTTTCACTTAGTATGATAATCTCTAGTTGCATCCATGTCGCTGCAAATGGCATTATTTCATTCTTTTTTCTCAACTGAGTAGTATTCTGTTGTATATATGTACCACAGCTTTCTTTTGCATTCATCTGATGATGGACATTTAGTTTTTTTCCATGTCTTGGCTATTGAGAATAGTGCTGCTATGAACATAGAGATGAATGAATCTTCTTGACATATAGTTTTGTCTGGAAGTGTGCCCAGGAGTGGAATTGCTGGGTCATATGGTAATTCTATTTTTAGTTTTCTGAGGAATCTCCATACTGTTTTTCACAGTGGCTGTACCAACTTACATTTCCACCAACAGTGTAGGAGGGTTCCATTTTCTCCACACTCTCTCTAGCATTTGTTATTTGTAGGTTTTTTAATGATGGCTATTCTGACTGGTATGAGGTGGTACCACATTGCTGTTTTGATTTGCATTTCTCTAATAAGTAAAAGTGAAATAATTAGTGATGTTGAGCATCTTTTCATGTACCTGTTGGCCATCTGGATTTCTCTTTGGAGAAACATTTATTTAGGTCTTCAGCACATTTTCTGATTAGGTTTTTTGTTTTTTTTTCTGGTCGAGTTGTAAAGCTGTTTGTATATTTTGGAAGTTAAACCCTTGTCGATTATTTGCAAATATTTTGCAAATATTTGAAAATATTTTCTCCAATTCTGTACGTTGTATTTTCATTTTGTCTAGAAATATGTTTTCTAATTTGATAAAGTGTCAGAAATAGATGTACTATCATTTAAGGATCAAGTTCTTCCATGCCATGTCACTCATTGATAAAATAATCATTTAAATATATGTGAATGATGGAAAAATATTTAGTGATAGGTCCAATATAATATATACATTGTTTTGAAATGTATTAATAGGTTAATTATATTTTAAAGCTATAGTTAAAATATTTATATTTATTATTTTATATTTGTATATGTGTATATATCCAAACACAGTCATGAAGGGTTATTAGTAAATCTTTCACTGAAAATTGCTACATAAATTGAGTAAAACTAGAAAAAGTTTTTCCTGTAAAAAAATGATTATTCAATACAATCTGTGCTCCTTACAGTATTATGTTTATCTACACACTATCTTTACTCTGAAGGCCCCAAGGAATTAATTAAGATCACTAGCTAAGAGGGAATTAATACTATAGTAAATACTCCTTACTTTTCCAACATAAGTACAATTGGAAAAATGGAGGAGTCTGTGATTAGACTAAAACATGGGGCATGACCTGCATCCCTAGAGCAGACCCACTTCAGGACATGTTTTCCTGGCCTGCATTTAGTCATCTGCCAGCTTCTTATAAAGCCTAATTTTTTGTTTCATAATTGCCTATATCCCACTTGACTGGGACATCCCGTACAGAGACAACCATTGTGTCATGCACAATCATTATCATGTCAGATCATTCAACAATGCACCCCACAATCAAAGAAGCAAGAAGTACTAACTTGTCCAAGTGCAAATTATATTCTCTGGACAACCTCCTGACAAGCAGAATCTCACTAATGGTGAGAATCTCAAGATCACAGATTAAGGTCCTGTCCTAACTTTATCTGCCCTTGACCAAACTTGAGAATTAGAGAAAAAAAATATCTGAAAGCCATCAGCTGGCACTAATGGCACGACCCTGATGTTCTACTAAAGATAAAATTTCACAGAACACCAACGTTAGATACGGTCACTCTGGGACCATGATAGAGTGAGCCAAAAGTGAGACTCCTCTGAAATTATGTCTGAGTACAAAAGCAAGGATACTGAAACATGCAAATAATCAAATGTCTCCGTCTTTCAGCCAACATCAATGACCACTGCCGTTTTGCTAATTATACCTTTACTCCATTTCTCTCTCATCTCCCAGGTAAAAATTATTGCTATCTAAGCATAGATTTAGTATTACTTCCTGACAGTATCCAATCCAGAGAAGTCCCCTGCTTCTTTAAACACTCCACAAAATCACCTGACACAAGTTTAAATCCTGAGTTACTTCCTGGTGTGGGCTCCTTTGTTGTAGCAAGTAACACAGGCAAATTCATTCCACTACAGATGCGCTCTTTGGGAGCTGTGGGCAACATTAATTAATACCAAGAACTACCTTTTAGTCCTTTGATCCAAAAATGATCAAATGTCCAGGGAATACAGAAGAAATTACAAGCGGAAATAACAATTATTGCTCACCAGACATGTACTGGAAGGCATTTACACATGGTGGCCTTTATCTCATACTGTGACTCTGATTTTCCTCATTCCCTCACAGCCCCCATTGCAATCCATCAGCAGGCCCTCTTGAGCTCCATCTCACAGAACACCTCAAATCTGACCCCTTCTCGTCCTCTGCACTGCACACGCGCAGCCCAGCCATCCTCAGCCACCACTTGCACCATCACCATAGCCTGTGGAGGGGTCTCTGGACCTCGGTTCTGGCCCTGAGTCCCCTCCCACTGCCCATTTGTCTCACCACAGCCAGAGCGAGTGTTACAAACAGGACATACATATATACATATATATATACGTGTGTGTGTGTAACATTGAGTTTATGAAAAGATGTTTAATCTCAACAAGCAACTAAACATTTTGAAGTTAAAATAGCACATTGTACAGTGCAGAACTTGGCACAAAGTGACTACTCCAGAAATATTTATTGTATACATGAAAACAGTTTTTCGTCTAACAATTGGCAAAGATTTAAAAATAAAATTCAGTTATTGGCAAGAGCTCACAGAAAGGACACTCTGTATACTTCTAAAGATCTTGTACATTTTATCAGGAAATTTGTCTCTGAAATGTCCATATCCTTTGAGCAAACACTTTCATATTTGTTTCTTATTTAAGGATTTAGTTAAGGATGTGCACAAAAAGCTGTATTTACAGTAGTCCAGGCATTTTAAGTAGCAGTTTAATCTTTCATGTTCAATAAGGATTTTTTTAGATTCTAAAAATTCATCATGGAATAGAAAGGGCTTTTTTGTTGTTGAGGGTTATATTTGTTCCCTATTGTTGCTGTAACAGTCTGCCACAAACAGCACAAATGTATTATCTTAACAGTCCTGGAGGTCATCATTCAGAAGTGGGTCTCACTGGGCTAAAATCAAGGCGTCAGCAGGACTATGTTCCTTCAGGAGACTCTAGGAGGGAATCCAGTTCCTGGCCTTTTCTAGCTTCTCTGTTTCTTGGCTCACAGCTTTTTCCTCTATCTTCAAAGCCAATAGCATCTCATCTTCAAATCTCTAATTCCGACCTCCTCATCTGCCTCCCTCTTCTACTTTGTGTGTGTGTGTGTGTGTGTGTGTGCGTGTGTGTGTGCTTAGTCACTATAAAGTTCATCCAGCAAAAGTAGGGCTGATGCTGTGAGACCCACCAATGGCAGAAGCCAAGTATAATAGATGGAACTAGAATTTTGCATCAAAAAAGAGAGCGCATTGAGCTAAAGTACCCTCAGTGACTATTTGCCAGTTGCCTTCACCAGCAAGTCAGACTAGCTTAACTTAAAGGTACAGGTTTGGTTGACATCATTTTTCTCAGAGAAGAAATGTAAACTACATTATTGTTTTGAATTATTTTCATTTTTTTCCCACAAACTGAAGACTTTCAGTGGTTAGAAGATTAAACTTTGGCCTCATGCCAAATAGCACTAGTAATCCTAATGTGGAGGCAGCTTTTAAAGCTATGGCTGGGGTCATCTCCCCCACCTCACCCCCAGCTTCTTTGCAGATTACTTATTTGTAGTGTGTACAAAACAAAGGTAAATGAGATGGAAACCTGCATCTTTATGCACACCACTTACACATTTCCAAGAATTTGTACTGCACTGATCCCCCTTCCATCCAGGTAGCACCATCTTTTTTTTCCTGCAATAATGGGATTACAGTGATGAAGGAAACAGAATACCGTCAGAGTGATGCATGAAACCTCTAGTTTATTTCACGGTAGCTCAGAGAAAAGAGCTTTAGTGTTCAGCCTTCTGAGCAGTGTGCTTTCTAGATTCGAAAGAGTGAAGAAAACAAAGAACTACAGCTAACTTTAGGCTAAAATGTGGAAGGTGGGGAGGACTGTATAGACTAAAGGAAGAAAAGCACCTTGGCAAATTCTGTTTTTCCCAAAAAAGGATCAAGCAAACAAAGCCCACATTTTTACTGTAAACAATAACTTCGTACCTGAATCCTAAAATTCTTAGGACTTAAGGGGCAAGAACCACAGGTTACTAATAAGCTAAAAGAAAGCAGGGCACGGTGGAAGCACCTCAAGACTCGATCATAGACTTTAGTCTCCTTTTCCCTACCTGCGAACGTGTGTTTGGTCGGTATGAAAAACATAAATTCTCTTAGTCTGGCCACAAGCTAAGCCAACAGAAGAAACATTTCTTTTGGCCTCAGCCCTCTGACTCATCCCAGTGCTTGCATTTCTCACTCAAAGCCTAACTCAAGGGCAAGACTTCTTTTTGTACCACGTCAAGGAAGCAGTGTTGAAAGCAAAGTATTTGATTTTAAGAAAGGAAGGCCTGTTCTCAAGGCCTAAACATTCAGCTGTAAAATGTGTAAACCGTGTCATGGAATTCCGGCTGTGGGACGTGTCAAGCTAAGAAAACAACATGCCATCTCACCACTCTACATAACACGGAAGTACGGAGAGGCTGAGATAGATAAACACATACACACGTAGGTAGTTATGATATTAAAATATGGGGGCTGTTGGGGAACTTTGCTGCTGAAGAATTAAAGCTGCCATTGTATAAAAAGCATGTAAATGTTAGCTTGATATCGTCTGTTGAGCAGTGGCTATAAAAATATGTTGCTGGAAGTTATCAAGTTAAGGGAATATCTTGTTTTTCCGTGAGACAGGCTTCAGACGTAGATGTTTGTAAATGAAGTTGTATTAGGCATACTCCCATTTAAAAAGCTTTTGTAGCACTCGTCACCTTCTACCATGGTCTATAATTTACCTATTTGTTATGCTTATTGTTTATTGACTCTCCGTCTCACTGAAACATGTAGATCTTTGCATATGGTGGCTGCTGCTGCCACTGATACTGCCACTGTCCCACTGATACTGCCACTGCAGCTGAAATTTCAGCCCCGAGGTTCACTACCCCATATCTGCAGCTCTCTCCTCTCTACCATGCCACGCTCAGGCCTAGTGTGCTAACTGTAACACTTGGTACCCTAACGGTGCTACAGGGCTATTTGGTTCCCAAACAGGGAAGAAGTTCTCCCTTTTACCAACTTCACGCTGTAACTTCAGCTCCTACTTGGTGCCCACATAGACATGCCCTGATTTACTCTTTCAACCTTAAAATTCCTCAACAGCTAATACTTCCTGGGCAGTTACTATGTGCCAGCCACTGTCCTGGGTACTTGGGATACAAAGATAGACAAAAACTTCTGAATTAATTCAGCTTACATTTCTTCAGTGTCCATTGAAATTGATCCTGTATCCAATGCCTCTCGATAAATTTACCGTTTATCTACATTTAGAATAAACCCCACATTGAAATGTCAACCTGACACCAATTTTTGATGGTTGCCTTTTAAGATATGCAGGCAATAGAGGCTGTAATACTCCAGCTCTGTAGGATTTATATTAATATCTTACTTTACAATTACTACAAATGCAGGTGCTCCCCTCCCCGAGGTTCCTG
This sequence comes from Okapia johnstoni, assembly GCA_024291935.2. NCBI lineage: Eukaryota > Metazoa > Chordata > Mammalia > Artiodactyla > Giraffidae > Okapia > Okapia johnstoni. The sequence goes on from CM044312.1 coordinate 53,105,697, forward strand.
AGAAAAGGATCATTGAGTGCAAATGTCACAGGTTCTACAAATTCTGTTGTCATTTCAATAAGACTCCTTTTATACTCCTGGAGTAACCAAAATGACAAATTGAATTATTATAGAATTCTGAAATAAATCTCTTAATCCTTTCAGAAATTTCCGTCAATCTGCTTCCATCTGACCATACTGGTCTATGATCCACCCCTGTGGAAACTCTTGCCCAGGCAAAGCATTGGAGGTTTTTAGTTGGAGTGTAATTAATGTGCCAAGTCATAATAACTATCATGAAAATATTTCAAAAGGTCAATATAATGATAAGCTTTCCCTTGTCTCTTGCTTGAAATTCTTCTCCGGCTTAAACCAATTGCCTAAGTCATTTAGAGGCCTTTAAGCAAAATGAAATCCTAATGATGTCTCTGCCATGAATAATTAATTGTTCATGTACAATCTTCTCAACAAAATCCATCCTCATTAGATTAGAGGTTTCCTCAAGATATGTGAGTTCATTATGGACATTTTTACCTCCTCCTTGCAGTCTTTCTTTCTTTGTCCATTTTATCTGTGTCTGTGATCTGAGATTCCATCCCCCTGGCAAGCCTCCAAGGAGAAATAGTTGTAAGGCAATTAAGGACCTTTGAGAAGTGGTAGAATCTCTTACTATTTTAAAACATGGTGGCTTAATTGAGAGAGTAAAAACAGAAGGACTGAACTTATTCTGGAGGTAAGGGCAGTTTGTTCTTTTCAGAGGGAAGAGAAAAGGAGAGTAGAGAAGGTACCGTCGGAACTGACATTTTATCCATGAGTCTTCTGTCTTTCTGACAAATCTTTGATGACTGGAAAGCCTTGAGAAGAAATTAACATTGTAACAATAGAACATCTTGTGATTTCTTTTTAGATGATGAAATGCAAGGTCATAGACACAATGGGAGAAATTTTAGGGGTCATCTCACGTTCATTTGACAACTAACTGAATTCTGCTCTCTGTCACAGTTCTAGCCACTGAGCCAAGAGGAATCTAGTCCCCATCCCATTCATAGCCCTGCCTTTTCAGTCTTCCCTCTTCACCCATAAATGTGTACAATTCTTCCAACTGTATTTCTGAATTGTCATATTTATTACAAGTGTGTTTCCATGTTTAAAACTGATCTAAATGAAGAAAAGGATATCATCTCTAATTCAAACATGTTTTCTGTTTATGTATTTATACATTTCTGTTATCCATTATGTCTAAATTATTGTTCTTTTTCAAAGTAATGGTCTAAAGAACACTTAGGCATAGGATGAACTTGGCAAATGATGGACAAAGCTTTTTGTTTCACATTTCTTTTCACATAGCTATATTCATCCAGTAGACAACAGTAGACAAAATTTTGTATTCCCCTTTTTTATCTAGCCTACCATATGCGTTTTTGAGATTAAACATAGTCCTTACAACCATCATTTGCAAAAGCTGCCTGAGAGTCCACTGGTGGACATATGCTACTTTAACAAACCACTGTTAATAATACTGCAATGAGCATCTTTCTGCATGCTTTCTTGATATCCAGGATTATTTCCATAGGTTCAACTCTTAGAAGTGGGACTACTAAATCAAAGGAAAATATTTAGATTGTTCATATATATTGTGAAAACTTTCCCAAAACACTGTTCCAATTTCTAATCCAATGTATCTTATTCAATTAACAGGATTAATTAACTTTCAATTTAAGGTGGTCATAATGTACAGAAGAAGGTGACTGTTTATTATGAAATATATCATATGTACACAAAAGTATATAAAATTTATGCAGTTAAAGGATAACAATAAACTAACACCTATGTACCCATTCCCTGTTTAAGAAATAGAATATTATGAATATTTTAGAAGCCCCTATAGTATTAATATATTGTAGCAGCTACAGACAGATCTCATAATTTCATTAGCTTAAAATACATGCGTACACGTCAGATACACATTTATACCTTGTTCACATTATAGTCCATGCACTCCAAGGAACTCTCCTTGACACCTCCAGCAATAACTTGAGACTTAGGTTGTTTCCATCTTGTAATTCAACCATCTCGGAAGTCACAGTGATGGTCGTAAGACAGCAGGGATCTTGAAATTCTGTTATCAGCATATTGTGGCTGCCTTCTCTATCTGCAAAATGCCTACCATCCTGGGAACTTCCTTCACCCTGCCATCCACAGGAACTTCCCTGTGGATTCCCTTCACCTCCCTCGGGTATTGACTCTCCTCTCTCTGCTGTTGATTCCAATATTCCATGGCTTCCTTTTGTTTGTTTATTTTTTTTTAATTCTTCAAACTTAGTAAGTATAGTTAATTAAAGCCTACAACTCTTAACTCCAGTATCTGGAATCCTGAGGGTCTTTCCAATTCTGTGGTTTTTTTTTTTTTTCTTTTTCTGAAGAAACACATCCTCCAGCAGCTTCTTAATAAAGGATGTGGGAGAGGTCAATTTTCTAGAAAATCCAAATGCTTTTTTGAGGTGATAACATAGTCTTTACAACCATCATTTAGAAATGCTGTCTGACATTCCATCAAGTAAATACGCCCTTGTTTTGTTAAAACAAGATTTGTTAACCATGCCCTTTTTAGACATTCATATTGTTTCCCATTTTTACTACTATTAGCAATGCTGCAGTAAGCATCTTTCTGCATCTGAAAGCATCTTTCACACCTACTGAGGACCAGGTGCCTTATGGGCACAGTAGAGAGTCAGGCACAGTCTCAGTTCAGTTCATTTCAGTTGCTCAGTCGTGTCCGACTCTTTGCAACCCCATGAGCTGCAGCACGCCAGGCCTCCCTGTCCAACACCAGCTCCCAGAGCCCACCCAAACTCATGTCCATTGAGTCGGTGATGCCATCCAACCATCTCATCCTCTGTTGTCCCCTTCTCCTCCTGCCCTCAATCTTTCTCAGCATCAGAGTCTTTTCAAATGAGTCAGCTCTTCGCATCAGGTGGCCAAAGTATTGGAGTTTGAGCTTCAACATTAGACCTGTCAGGCACGGTCTAGTGTGCACAAAACAGGAGGAGCAGCAAAGGGAAGCAAGGTGTATACATGTGCTTAATTGAGAAACAGGTGACCATTTCCCTAAGAATCTGAGGTACAAAACAGCCTACTGCAATATTTAACTTTCTCTGCAGTCTTTATCCCAACTTAAGTGCAATTTTGCGATTTTAATACATACTAATCTTTGATTTTGACATTAGGGTAGTAACCTTTTAACTTACTTACCAGCGATCTTTCTGTGGCACCCATTTCAGTTAACACATCTCTGTGTATATCCCCACATCCACATCCTGCCCAATCCACCTCTCAAATTTCAGCCTTGCCAACTGAAAGTGCTCCCAATGGCCAAGGCTGGGACAGTCTTAGCAACAAAATAAAGTTTTGGATTAAAACCCAAAGAAGTTGTGTGTGTGTGTGTGTGTGTGTGTGTGTGTGTGTGTGTGTAATGGAATATTACTCAGCCATTAAAAAGAATGAAATAATAACATTTGTAGCAACATAGATGAACCTAGAGATTGTCATACTGAGTGAAGTAAATCAAACAGAGAAAGAGAAATATCATATCATATCCATTATATATGGAATCTAAAAAGAAATAATCCAAAATGAACTTACTTACAAAACAGAAACAGACTTAGAACGAACTTACGGTTGCCAGAGGAATGATGGGGAGAAGGGATAGTTAGGGAGTTCAGAATGGATGTGACACACTGCTATACTTAAAATGGATAACCAACAAGGAGGTACTGTATAGCACATGGAACTATGCTCAATGTTATGTGGCAATCTGGATGGGAGAGGAGTTTGGGGGAAAATGGATACACATATATGAAGGGTGAGTCCCTTTGCTGTTCACCTGAAACTATCACATCATTAATTCTATAATAGTGTTAAGGTAATGTGTTCGTATTAATAATTTTTTCCTATTGAGCTTTCAGACTCAATAATTTCAGACTTGACAAACAGTTACAAAATAATACAAGAATTCCTGTACACCATTCACCCCACTTCCCCAAATGTTAACATTTTACATAGCCACAGTACAGTAATCAAAACCAAGAAACTAACTTGAAGCAAAAGTGAAAGTGTTAGTCACTCAGTCATGTCTGCCTCTTTGTGACCCCATGGACTGTAGCCAGCCAGGCTTCTCCCTCCATGGAATTCTCCAGGCAAGAATACTGGAGTGGGTTGCCATTCTTTTCTCCAGAGGATCTTCCTAACCCAGGGACCAAACCCAGGTCTTCTGAATTGCAGGCAGATTCTTTGCCATCTGAGCCATGATTATTAACTAATCTATAGACTTTATTCAAATGTCACCAGTTGTCCCACTGATGTCCTTTTTCTGGTCCAGAATCACAATCCAAGATCCTACATTGCATTTAGTTGCCATGTCTCTGATGTGAGGCAGTTCCTTAGTCTTTCTCTGATTTTCATGCCCTTAACGCTTTTGCAAGGTCAAAGGAAAACAGTTAAACCCATTAAATTTATAACTATCTCCCCAAAAGAATTTTACTAAAGGGAGCTCTCCACATAGTTGCCAGCACATCAGGGAAGAGCCTTGAAATAGGCTCTAATCCTAGATGACTCTGTAACCTCAAGCAAGTCCACAGAAGGGGTAGGAGGAGGTTAGGAGAGTAGCTGAGCAGGGGCAGACTATACCCCAGTAGGATTACTGAGTTTTTGGACCTACAGTTTTATAAACATCTATTGCAGTGCCAAAGTTCTTAGATGCCCAGAAACCTCTCCTCACTTGCAGGAACTTCTGAGATAGGGGAGCCCATTGTGAATGAGAGTACATGCCCAAGTCCACTCACCAGGGCTTGGTGAAGCCAAGAGTTCAACTCAACACTGTCTGAAAAAAGCCCAGGCTGTCAGTACTACCTATCCTGAAGCTGATTGAGGGTCACACTCTCCAGCCTTCTCAGTTTAGCATCAAGGATCAGAATGTTAAGGCCAAGGGAGAGGTTCGGACAGACGGTAAATTTCAGAGTCCATACTGCATAGAATTTAGACCAGGGACTCTGGCACTGGGGCTACCTTGTTTTGAATACCAGCTCTGCCAGTTGCTTGGTTTTCCATCTGTAAAATAGAAATATTAATAAAGATACCTACACCCAAGGGTTGTTGTGAGGCAACAACAGATATTAAATAAGTTAATATCTGCAAAGCACTTAGAACAATAAGCATTTGATGTGTGGATCTATTATCAGTAACATTTCATAATGATGTGCATGTGTGCGTGGGTAGTCTCTTCAACTGAGACCGACTCTTTGCAACCCTATGGACTGTAGCCCACCAAGCTCTTCTATGCATGGGATTCTCCAGGCAAAGATACTGGAGTAGTTGCCTGTGCCCTCTTCCAGGAGATCTTCCCAACCCAGGAATCAAACCGGAGTCTCTTACACCTCCAGCCTTAGCAGGCAGGTTCTTTACCACTAGCGCCACCTGCTGATCCCAAAAAGCAGGGGTGAGGCTGGGTAGGCTCCAAGCCAGTTTATTTGATTTGTAACAGAAAATGTTACACGTTCCACATTTCTCATCCTTTTGAATGTTACTACTCTCTCTCTTGTGTTTTCCCCAAAACGCACACACAGACACACACATTCTATCTTCAGATACTTCTAATCTGATGCCTCTTGACTAAGCTAGATTCCTGGTCCATCACTAAGCTGGTGAGAAGACTTTCTGAGTGGCAAAATGCCCGAGTGACTGCATACCCTCTTACTCTGTTAATGCTTCTTACCCTTGAGTCTGCTTTGGATACTAAGCACAACCATTTTCTGTTGGTTAATACTTGCATGAGAAGTCTTTTTCCATCTTTTTACTTTCAACTATCTTTCAATTGTACTTAAGGCATGTTGTTTTCAAGTCTCATAGAACTGGGTTTTGTTTTTCTTATAGTTGATTTCTAATCTCATCATAAAAAAAATTCAGAGTAATGATAGTAAAGATGATCCAATATTTCAGAAAAAGAATGCAAGCACAGATCAAGAAGATAGAAGAATCATTAAACACACCAATATTTGCATTACAGGGGTCCCAAAAGGAGAATAGAGAGGAAAAAGATCTGAGAAAATATTTAAAGATACAATAGCTTACAATCTCCTGAAGGTAGGAAGTGGAACAGTCACCCCAGTCCAGAAAGTGCAGAGCCACAGGCAGGATGAATCCAAGGAGGAACACGCAGAGACACATAGTGATCCATGGCTTCCCTCGTTGCTCAGTAAAGAATCTGCCTGCAATGCAGGAGACCCGGGCTCAATTCCTGGGTCAGGAAGATCCCCTGGAGAAGAAAATGGCAACCCACTCCAGTATTCTTTCCTGGAGAATTTCATGGACAGAGGAGCCCGCCAGGCCACAGTCCATGGACTCGCAAGAGTCAGACACGACTTAGCGACTAAACCACCACAAAGACAAAAAATATTAAAAACGACAAGAGAGAAGCAACAAATAACATACAAAGGAATCCCCAGGTTTTGTCTTTAAGTTGTAATATTTAGTCCATTTATGCTTGATGTATCGATACATTTGGATTTAAATCTACCTTCCTGATTTTTTGTTTTCTGTTTGCTCCATCAACTTTTTTTTCTTCATTCTTGCCATCATTTGAATTTAAATTTCATATTCCTTTTCTACTGTCCTGTTAGCTTTACATTCTTTTATTGGTTTTTAGAAAATATCATAGAAATTGAAACACGCACCCTGTTTTATTCATTTCTCATATAAATTAGTGTCTTGATCATTTCCATTTCCAAGACAATTCAAGGACCTCAGGATACTCAATCCTATTTACCTCCCATCAGACTTATATGCTATTTTTGTCATTTATTTTAATTCTTTATACATGTTAAGACCCCATAAAGCATAAATGGATTATTTTATGGTAATATCCTTTTAGATTTATGCACGCATTTACCTTTCCAATGCCTATTTTTTCCTGCACCTCCAAGCTGTGATATGTGATAATTTCCCTTCTGCCTGAAAACCCATTAGTATTTTGCTTTAGTACTTTCCAATGGTGACAAATTCTGTTTTCATTTGCCTGAAAATGTCTTTCAAAGGATATTTTTGCTGCACATTATCTTCCGTATTAATTGTTATTTTCTATAAGCTCTTTGAAAATATCACTTACTAGGCTTACTTACTGTTGCTCCTTCGAAAATGAGCTACATTTTCCTCTGGCTACTTTTAAAGTTTCTCAGCAGTTTTACTCTATAGTAATTTGTCATGATTTTCTTTGTATTTATTCTGCTTGGAAGCCAATAATATTTCTACCATCTATGGCTCAGTGTCTTTCATCAATTTTGAAAAATTCTTAGCCATTATCTCTTCAAGTGTTGTCTGCCCTATTCTCCCCGCCCCCCCAAGCATCATTCTGGATAATTTTTTTATGTTTCAGTTCACTAATTCTCTCTTAAACTGTGACTATCAAAGCCATCTACTGATTTCTTAACTTCAGTCATATTATTTTTAAATTCTAGAATTTTATTTTTATATAATTTCATTGTCTTCTGAAGTTTCTCCATCTTGTCATGTAAATCCTTGAACATTTTGATCACAGTTATTATAAGGTCTCTATCAAATAATGCTAAATATCTTAATTTTCTGAGGTTTATCTGTTTCATTTTCTCCTTTTTGGTCAAATTTTAATGTGTTTGTATTGCTAGTTATTTTTTTATTGGGATTAACAGACTTTGAACAATTATAGAGACAATTTGAGAAACTGCATGATGTTATCTTTCTTCAGAGGGGTTTATTTCTGCTTCTGGCTGTCCATTAGGTTTGGGGCCAGTTGCCTCATTCAGTTAGGGACTGAGATCACTTGAGGCTGGGCTTCAGTCCTTGTGAGTATAGATCAATTTCCAGTTCTCCTTCACTCAAGGGGTAGGCCTTTGGGGAACCAATAAGAAAGCCTAGGACGTTTAAAGGACATTTCTTCTTGGTGCAGTCAGAACTCTAATTTTTGTTTCCTATGAGTCTACCAAAAATTTTTCTCACTTGTTCTTGAATTCCCAAGTGCTTCTAAGAGTAAAACGTGGCACCAAACATAGGTCTCATCTGTGTGGGGCATCGGCCCCTGCTTTCTTGATAGCTCTCTGATGCTTTAATAGATATCTATATCCTAATTTTTCTAGTTTTCTCAGCAGAGGGGTTGGGGCAAAACAAGCTAATCACCCATTACTGGAGGCTGAAGTCTCTACATGCTTTATCTGAAAAATTACTTTTAGAAAATTCAAGTTCTGAAGTAAAATAGACTTGATTCTGTCACTTACTAGCTATATGACTTAAGTGAGCTTTTTAATATGAGTCTTTGTTACCTTATCTGAAAAATGGAACTAACAATAGCACTTACCTTGAGTTACTTTAAATATTTTTTCAATGCAGGTATAGTATTCAGCGCAGAGCCAGAAATATAATAAATATTCAGATGTTAGTAATAGCAATTTTTAAAACATTAAAATGGTTTTTATTAATTATATAAATTAACACATAATGATAACCTCTCTCCATGCACCCTTTGTGAGGAATGATAACTGGTTAAGATGCTATATAGATATTAATTTTTCCAGCTTTCCTATGGCTTGGGAATAGCTGGGCGAAATGGCTTTCTGCACCACATGAAATAGTTTATGTAGCCATCAATATTTTCACTTTGGAAAACAGATCAGTTGAAGTAAAAGAGTTAGAATGTAGCAGCAAGATCAACGTTAAGCTTTGGGAAGAAGGCTCTTGAAACTAGCACCCTACACTGGGGCCTCCAGGGCTTATCCCCCAAGTGTGATGTGAGACAGTAACCACTGAGATGTGCTCTGGAAGGAGTCAGATCTCCTGCTGTCCTCCCTATTTGGGCTGAGGCCCCATGATGCTGAGAAAAGCCTTCCACTTACTAAGACTCTTGGACAGTCGAGAAGCTCCAGGTGCTTTGGAATAGGAACCCTAATTATTCTGGGCTCTTTTTGTAAGAAAAACTTTTATTTCAAAGATGCCATAGTATTTTAATTTGAAAAGGCTTGCATTGCTCCCCAACAATTTTATTTAAGAAGTATCATTATTCTTGTTTTTACATGTCTTATTTAAATGTTCTTAAATGCTACTCTGTATTATACACTTAAACATCTGTTGACAGTAGACTTCATGGTAAACATTCTTATCACAATTTTTCAAATTCAAAAGAAAATTAAGTTTAATGTTTAAATATTAAAACAACCAAAATATCGTTTATATGTAAGATATAAGTGAAGTGAAAGTCACTCAGTCGTGTCCGACTCTTTGTGACCCCATGGACTGTAGCCCACCTGGCTCCTCTGTCCATGGAATTCTCTAGGCAAGAATACTGGAGTAGGTAGCCATTCCTTTCCCAGGAGATCTTCCCAACCCAGGAATCGAACCCAGGTATTTTGTATTGCAGGGGACTCTTTACCATCTGAGACACCAGGGAAGCCCAAGAATACTGGAGTGGGTAGCCTATCCCTTCTGCAGGGGATCTTCCTGACCCAGGAATTGAACCAGGGTCTTGTGCATTGCAGGCAGATTCTTTACCAGCTGAGTTACCAGGGAAGCCCTCGTAAGATATAAAATACAATATATATGCTTTATACCCACCATGCAGCCAGTTTCCCAGGTTGCAGGGAGAGTGTGTGATGCCATGTGGGGGTGGGGTGAGTCAGCTAGCCACATCAGGACTCTCAGGAAAGATCAGTAGTTGGGAATACCACATTCCATCCACCAACATAATTCCAGATACAACAGGCCTCAGAGTCTGATATACACCAGACGTACAGAGAGCTGACATACAGAGCAGCACACCTTAGTCTTTTCTCAGTGAAGCAAAAATGCCACAGGGACTATACTGAGGCTCCATATATGGCCTTGCCTCTCCTACTTTGAAAAGCCAAATTTCAATAGGGATGATGGAACCAAAGGAACTAGTTAGAATGATGATAGGTGGTAGCATCAAACTATGGTGAAAATATTTCCAATTCTTCAGTCCTCAGGATCACTCTTTCCTTTTACCCAGCTAATAAAATTCAACTCTTTCACCCATACTGCTTGACCTGGTGGCTCAAATGGTAAAGAATCTGAGGAGACCCAGAATCTTCTCAGACGGTAGAGAATGAGGGAGACCCAATTTCGATCCCTGGGTCAGGAAGATCCCCTGGAAAAGGGAATGGCTACCCACTCCAGTATTCTTGCCTGGAAAATCCCATGGACAGAGGAGCCAGGGCGGACTCGAGTCCATGGGGTCACGAAGAGTCAGACACGACTGAGCAACCAACACTAGACATAGAAAGTCTAGTCTTTGTCCTGGGAAGTATTTCAATCCCATCCTGATTGTTGCTAGTCACCATTTAGCCTGAAGACCAGTATCTGGGCTTCTGTGTGGCTCATTTTCCATCGGAAACCATCTCCATGCTACAACTGCCTTCTAAGCAACATCTGGCCCCAGCATGGACACAGCTCCTCCCTTAATCATCCAAAACATAGCTGACACTGGGCTGTAGTTTCTGACAAAGACTTACTAGAAGTAAGACTAACATGAGGGAATTAACAATGTAGGGAAAATAATTAAAATAGAGTAGTATAATACATTTCATTTTTATTAGAATGCTTAGCCACAGCCTTTCACAGGGGGTCTACGACCAGCATCCTTCTCCTTAGGGCCCAACCTGCAGTTAGGATGCAGAGACCTGCTCATATCCCTCAGATGGGTGTCCCCAACAATAATGCTCCCGTCTATGAATTCTGTGGCTCCAGTTCCCCCCTGTCCAACTCCCAACTGAAGAAAAGAGACTGCAACTGCTCAATCTCATAATTACATCTGCTTTCTTACCTACCCACCGACTCTATTTTTAGGATCTGACCTATGGAACATTTCTTTCAACTCTGACAGTTTATTTATTTAGTTCCCAGGTTAAAATCCAGATGCTCCCTCTGGATGTGACTGTACCAGCCCTGAAACAAGCCATCCCTAATCATGAACCCAAACGGTATACAAATGTACCATAGCTCAGCCTGGTGAACAGCTATCATATATTACTGTAACAGTGCTATGTATACTTTTATAATACACTTCACATGAGATAAAGTTCTTCCATAGTAAGTTCTCCTATTTGCATTTATTCAATTTTAATTAGCTACCCTATAAGAGACTTACTCCTTTCTTAAGAAAGATCAAATTGACTTTCACAGGGATTTTTAAATAAACTAAAGAGTTTTCAGACTACCTGAGAACTAGAAGATATCCATCTGGAATAAAAAGAGGTGAAAATGACCTTGAAGACTTCAGCAACCCCAGAACTACTGAAATTTACATAGATTTTTGTATGGAGAGAATATAATAAGGAACAGCTTGAATAAATATACCACAAGACAGTTTTACCATAATTGACCTTTTATTTTAAAAAAATTACAGGGAGTGATTTCCAGAATCTTATTTTATAAAAGTACTGCCTATATCAAACATTTTATATCACTATTAATTCCATTGAAGAGCTGCCTTTTTTTTTTAAAGGTACTAATTCCAATTGATGGGATACATGCCCTTAAAATAGAAAGTTTCCATTTATTCAAATGTCAAAATGAAGATTATTGAGAAGTTTATTGCTTTATGGCTGGGCAAGATACTACTAGCACATTTTAGGTAATTAATATTCTTCATTAAAAACTATGAGGTCATTCTGTTTAAAACTTTTAGGATAATTCACAGAAAATAGATATATTTATTCAAATTATACATTGAAGGGCTGGACTAAAAGCTATAGACATTTATATGTGAAGCAGCTCTTTAAAGAAATAAGACACACAAGTCTGTCTTGATATAATATACATAATTGAAATTAATAAAACCTGGAAGACCAATATTGTTATGCTATGTTCTGTTAGGATCTTAAAAAAAAAATCACACATTTAGTAGTCTGTTTGTGCTTAAAATATTCATATGCATGAGAAGTTTAAAGAAAAAAAACCTCTGTACATGATGATGAAAAGAAAGTAATAAATTTTTTTGAAATTGCACTGTTATTTAAAACACTTTCCTAAATTCAGACCCTCCTTTGCAGCTGGCACAGTTTTTCAAGTCTAATTGGCAACCTGGGGAGGCCCCTCTGGTATTAGTGAAGTAAAGAATGTGGTGATAAAAGACCAGGCCGACGCCATTAATCCAGGCCTTTGAATCGCGCTGGCATCTTCACCTGCATCTTCTCCACTCTCATCTTCAAGCCCATCATCCATAAGACGCTCCTTTCAAACAAAACAAGAAACATATTCCTAAGTGATCTTAACAGCTACCATGAACTCATTACAGAAAAGGAGAGAGTTAAATTCTTCCCAAAGAAGGAATATAAGTATATAATAAGGAAGTAGAACTATCTGGTCATTAGAGATCTTCCTTAAGTCCAAAACTGATAAACTCTTCCTTGTTCAAGTTCAAAGGAATAACTGCCAGTTTAATACAATAATTCCTCACTGTGAGCATAACTTTCTTTCTAGGCTATTTTTAGAAAGAATGATGTTAGTTCTTTCCATTTAATTCTAATATATGACTGACTCAGTATTATAGGTTCTCTGGGATTAAACCACACATTTACATGTTAACTTTTCTTCAATACTATGAAATACCCTAGATTCTTTTATTATATTGGTCTCATACAGTGCTGAAGAAACACCTATATTTAAGCATATGAAAACCTCATGAGCATACCATTTCTTCAAGTTCTAGATTGTTTGCATTCTGTACATCATTGTTAACTTCAGCATTATTGTTGGGAGCCTGTTGCTGAACTCCTTCTTGCCTAAAAGGAAACCATCCAGCTTGGTGTCTGCTCAGTAAAATAAAGAGAAAAGAAAATAAGTCACAACTGTTTTTACTCGTTACACTATGAAATACTAGTGTCTTACAAGAGCAAAATGATTAGAACATTTTCATTCATGGGTTGAACTATGATAAATGAAAAAACCAAATTTCCTTCTTCAGGTCAAGAACTACCCCTCTCAAAGCAATGACAGGAAAACAGGAATCAATTTAAAGTCTATCCTCAGCTAGTAAGACATATCAGGAGTCATAAAATCATTTTTTTATATTTTTCAAAATGAAATTCAACTAGATATTTGTTTGCTTCCTAAGAAAAAAGGGGAGCAAGGGACAGTTGGTCTACTTATGAAAAAAAATCTGACCTATATCTAACAGACTATTGATAACTATAATTAATTAAAAAGAAACTCCTCTACAAGACTGTATCATATACTCAAGTTCTAAATGATTACTAGAGCATACCTAACTGAACTAACAATTTTTATAAAAAGTAGTAAAGGGAAAAAATCTGCTTCTAGACAATTCTCATAAACTCTCTTACAAAACATAACTTGCTTTGCTCTTGATGCTAGGTATCTGAAGGCCAACATTCATATTCCTTCACTCAACATTCACAACAGACTAGCACATGCCAGATTCCATGCTTAACAGTTTTAGAAAGTAATTATAATGAATGAACATCACTCACAAATAAACCAGTAGCATGGCTCCCATTACCATGATAAACCGACTAAAAGAAGAATAGAAGTACACAATGCTAAGAAGAATTGCAGCTCGTGAGAATGTGTACATCCAGTCTAGCCAGTCTCGATTAAAGTCTTCTTCGTTTAGCACTGGACCTCCCTGTGCATTCATTTGAACATTTTCATTCATGGGTCGATTTTCTTGGGCCACTAGGTTTGGAGCTGGTGGGGGTTCTTCTCCAGGCACATGTGCCAAATTTAGAGGCTGTGTAGCAGCAGGCTGGGCTGGGTTAGCATTTGACGTGGCCTGAGCTGAAACTGCAGCTTGACTGAAACAGTCACCAAAATAAATATTAAAAAGAAAAAGAAAAACATTTATCATACTACATTATATTTTTCAGAACTTCCCGGGAAGCCATATGTATTTTTCATAAACCTTACATGGAATATCACAACTCCTATACCACATTTCCTAGGTAAGTATAATTCCGAGTGCAAAAGTAGGGCCAACATGGATGGTAGGAGTAGTTCAGGAAAGGCTGTTCTCCCAGCCTGGTAGTCTAGGACAGCAGGGGAGAGGTGGAAAATATTAAAAACAGCCATGTTATCACTATTTGTTTCTTTCACTAAATTATAAGGCTGTGACCAAATCTTTTTCCAAAACTTTTCCCTAATTGCCTCTTTTGCTCTTCTACATAGGATAAATACCGCTTGCCCCCCACCCCACACACACACCACCTCTCCCTCAGACCCATGTTTTAAAAGATTTGTCTAAGTAAGTACATTAATCATTACCCTGTGTGTACACTCTCAGTAATAAATGATTTGTATTGGTATTTTCAAATATTAACTAGGTCCCAGATAACAATCGCTCAATCCCAATCCTGACTTTTGAGAACTCCACCTGGAGAACACTGGTGTAGATCCTTGTCAAGTTACAAAGATGTGTGGTCCTGAAGTTTGCTTATAATTTGACTGCTTAAGAGTCAGAATAAATTTTCCTGTAAAAGACTACCAGTAAAGTGATAATATATCTGAAATTTGCTTTAAATTATTCAGCAAAGAGGGGAAAGTTGTAGCATCAGAGAGTCATGAACTGATAAATGTTTAAAAGCTCGGTGGTGAGAACACAGAGGTTCATTTCATTTATTGTCTTTATATATGTTGAATTTTCTCTACAAAAGGTTTAAAATCACGATAGCAAAGTGAAATAGAAATTTTCCATGGTACAAAAAGCTTATTTAAGCCAGTATGTTGATACACTGTATCTGTAGTGAAAGTTGCTCAGTCATGTCCAACTCTTTGCAACCCCATGGACTACACAGTCCATGGAATTTTCCAAGTCAGAATACTGGAGTGGGTAGCTGTTCCCTTCTCCAGAGGATCTTCCCAACCCAGGGATCGAACCCAGGTCTCCCTCATTGCAGACGGATTCTTTACCAGCTGAGCCACAAGGGAAGCTCCGTATTCATTTCCAGAAAACTTCCTACTTCATGGACATTCTGCTTCATAAATGAGTTATTTCATTAAAGGTGAAAACCTGAGTCTATGAAGTTAAATGATACACATAAGCTTATATAATACAGTAGCTAACTACAATAAGCCCCACTTATCTTACACAGTTCCTGTGATGTAAACAAGTCAAGAGGTGTAAAGATATAGTGTAATACTAAGGCTTCCCCAGGTGGTGCTAGTGGTAAAGAGCCCAATAAGAGACTTGGGTTCAATCCCTGGGTCGGGAAGATCCTCTGGAGAAGGACATGGCAACCCACTCCAGTATTCTTGCCTGGAGAATCCCGTGGACAGAGGAGCCTGGCGGGCTACAGCCCATAGGGTCACAAAGAATTGGACACAACTGAAGTGACTAATTATGATAATGATTACCATGACAACAGGTAAGGTATAAAGAGCCTGCCTGGAGCCAAGAGATTACACAGGAGAGTATTAGGATGTGAAGTTAATAAAGCAGGTTAGCTTTATGGGGTAAGGTCTAGAGGAAGAATAAGGATACAGGCTAGTATCCTGTAGGCAAGAGGGCCATCTGATATTTTAGGGAATGGAGAATGATGGACTCAATTATGTGTTAAGTTAATCTAGCAAGTAGTACAACGAAATACAGTCATGAGCCCAAAAGGAGGAAAAGTGAATGCACTAAAGTGGGTCTAATATTAGAAAGATCTTGGCAAAACATCAGAAGCAAAATATAGGGAAGGACAGAAGCTAGAAACAACATACTAATTCATCTTGGTAAGTTACTGAGTTCAGGGATAACAGAAGCTAGAATCAAAGCTGATTAATATTAAGAGCTTGGAGAATGATTAAGAAGAGACAGTATCACTGACAAGGAAGTCAAGAAGGAGAATGCACATAACAAGATGCAGTCAAAGTTCAGACCTAACTGCATTTAAGGGAAAGGCAAATTTCTCTATGGAAATCTCCAACAATTAAGTGGAGACACAGATGAGGCACAGGAGATGAAGAACTGGGAGCCATCACACAGAGCTAACAACTAAGGCCACAGAAAAAGGAAATCCAAGAGGACTGGCCCGGGGCTGAATCCTATCTTCCCTACCAGACTGTATTGCAAGGCACATGGTAAGTATACAAATACTTAACTGAACAAGAAATGTTACCATTTAGAAAAAGGGAAAAAAACAAGGCTATCAAAGGATACAAAATGAGTAATCAGAAAGAGAAAAAGAATGAACAGGATAACAGAATCACAGAAACAAGGAGAGGAGAACACTAAAGAGAAGCTAGAAATGTTAAATGAATACATAGGAAGTCCAGCACAAAGAACACCAAGAACCTATTCCATGCTAAGACTGTTTCATGCTGATCAGAAGCAAAACTTACTAAAATACAGAAAAGTCCAGAAGGCATATTAGCCACAAGTGAACCCAACATCAATATGAGCCTCCCTGACGTGTGATTCTTTCTATTCCCTTTTTTAGTTGACATCCTATCTTCATATAGATTTGTTGCCTTCCAGTGACACGTTCCTAAGTTTTCTCCTCTTAAATAGATAAAATGTTCTCTTAAAAAAAAAAGCACCTGAATACTGTCAAATATAATTAAGGGAGAGAGGAAGAAGCAGAGAATAGGTTTAGTTGATGTGAACAGGATGTGTACCCTTTTTCCTTTAGCCAAATAATTTTTAAAAACCAATGATATACATCAGTAAATGAAATCCCAAATCAACTTACTTAGGATGAAAAAGAAAATAAAGCAAATAACACAATGTGTAAAAAAATCAACTCAAACTGACTTACTATTGCATATAATACTGATGAGCATACATCTGTTGCCACCACAGCATCTGCAGTGGGTTGAAAGCGGGATACACTGGGAATCCAGCTGGAACAGCCTGCCCAGGAAGCTGGTTGTCTACATTTCTGCAATAGAGTAATAAAAAAAGTGTCTTTTAATGCTCCAGAAGAAGTTGAAAGCATTTCTCTACATTTTTACTTCTGAACTATGTCATCCATTAACAAAACACACTAAAACTTACCGAAAAAAAAAATTTATTTTCAACATTCCTCAAGTAAGACACTGTGTATGTGTGTTAGTCACTCAGTCGTGTCCGACTCTTTGCAACCCCATGGACTGTAGCTCTCCAGGCTCCTCTGTCCATGGAATTCTCCAGGCAAGAATACTGGAGTGGGTTGCCATTCCCTTCTCCAGATCTTCCTGACCCAGGAATCAAACCCAGGTCTCCTGCATCGCAGGCAGACTCTTTATCATCTGAGCCACCAGGAAAGCCCCAAGTAAGACGTTACAGCTTATCTAAGATGATCCTGATCCCACATATACAAAACAACTAACATCACAGCCTAGAATCAGACTACTACATGAGTAAGAAACAAACTTCTATGATTTTAAGATTCTAAAATTTTTAGTTACATTGTTAATTGTTAGTCAATTGTCAAAATGTTTTATAAAAGTGATTTAATAAATATCACATCTTCCATATAAGCTTGAAAAAAATAATAAAATTTAAAAGTTGAACTTTGGGCTTCCATGGTGACATAGCAGTAAAGAATCTGCCTGCCAGCAAGAGATATGGGTTCTATTCTTGATCCAGGAGGATCCCACATGCCACGGAGCAGCTAAGCCAGTGCGCCACAACTACTGAGCCGGTGCTCCAGAGCCCGGGCACTGCAAATACTGAAACCGACTTGCCCTAGAGCCTGTGCTCTACAACAAGAGAAGCCACCGCAACAAGAAGCTAGCACATTATAACTGGAGTAGCTCCCACTTGCTGCAACTAAGGAAAAGCCCATACAGCAACAAAGACCCAGCACAGCCAAAAATAAATAAAATTATTTTTTAAAAAGCTGAACTTTAAATTTAATCAGGCCCTAGATCTAACTACCAGTTTACAGGCAATCTATGAAAACAGAGGAAAACATTAATGATACCACATGGATATAGTGAGCTGAATCTAGACTACTATGGGAAATTAGAACATAGAACAACAGAAAAAGCATAAAGTAAAAAAGGATAGAGATAGGGATTAGATTAAAAGAGCCTTAAGAAACATCAACCAAATGCAGTAAGTCAATCTCTGAATACTGATCCAATCAAAACCACCATAAAAAGACATTTGGGGCAACCAGGGAAAATGAACACGAACTGAGTATTAAATGATATTAAAGAATTTTTAATTCTGTTGTGTGTTCTAATAGTATTGTGATTCTTATAGTCCATATTTGTCATATCTGTTACAGATACACAGTATTTACAGATGAAGGAATATGACGTCTAGGATTACTTTAAAAATACTCCAGCCCAAGAGAAAAAAAAAGAGGAACAAGGGAAAGGTTGAAGAGCTATTGTCTATTAACTGTTGCTGAGGCTGGATGTTAGGTAAGATCCTTATAATAGAGATTCATTAGTATGCTTTTAAAGTTAAGAATTATAAAGGAGAGGAGATGAACTGGAAACTTCAATAATCAGAAACAAATTCTTTCAAAGAAAACCTGAATGGAATTCCCACTTTATTTCCAGAATATGCCTTTTCAAGACTCTCCACACTACTTTGTTCTCCCTTGCTGAACTTCCCTTAAAATCAGCCCAAATGTTACCAGCTATGAAGCTCTCCCACCTCCTGCAAGCACATAGTCACTCCCCCTCCTCCAGGCTCCTGCAGAACTTTGTCAAGACCATAGAAGCACATCAGTGAATGGCAATTTATTTGCCAATCTGACCTACTTCCATTGAGGGCAACTACATAATTCATTTTCCTGTCTTCAGTGCCCAGCTACCGCAAATTCTAAGTAAACTTTTCCTGAAGAAAGCCACATGATCCTTATGTAACAAATTTGCTTATTCAGTCAGATTGCTTCAAATCTAACCAACAAATCTGACTAGAGAAAAGTTTTAAATGGGAGAGGAGAGAGGAGAGAACCACCATTATAAATGAAATCAAAATACAAATGGTAACATGGAAAAATATACTGAAACAAATGATAAAATATTCACTTCATAAGACAGTTAACACAGACTTTCCAGTCAGATGTGGATTTGAATTCTAGTCCTGCTACTCACTACTGAAGTAAGGCAGGCTACGTACCTTTTAGCCTCCTTCTCCTCGTTCATAAATTGGGAGAGAACAGTACCTAGGCCACAGAGTTGGTATAAAGTTCAATGAAATAAAGCATGTATAAGTGCTTATTACAATGCCGAGCTAATGCTAAGTAATAATTAATACTAAATAATAATACTCAATAGTATCAATTAGTAATATTCTTTTACATAAAGAACTGTCACAAATGAACTTTTTAAAATATCAACATGCCAACAAACAAGCACTTCACAAAACAGAATAAAAAGAATGTCTCTTCATCATGTCTAAATTAAAACAAGGACATTCCAACTTATTGCACTGGGAAGTATGAATTTGTAATGGTATGGTGAATCAAGCTGTTAACAACTGTTACTGAAAGATAAACTATAACTTTTGTTTTTATGGCTGAATGGCATTCCATTGTGTGTATGTACCACAAGTTCTTTATCAATTTTCTACCTAGGGACACTTAGGTTGTTTCCTTACTATGGTTATTATAAATAATGCTGCAGTGAACATGTGGGTACATTTATCTCTTCAAATTAAGTATTTTCATTTTCTTCAGATACTTAGAACTGGACCTAATGGATCACATGGTAGTTCTGTTGTTAATTTTTTTTGGAAACTCCATAATGTTTTCCATAGTGGGTGCACCAATTTACATTGTCAACAACAGTACGCAAGGGTTCCCTTTTCTCCACAATCCTGACCAACACTTATTATGTGTTGTCTTTTTAATAATAGCCTTTCTGATAGGTGTGAGGTAGTATCTCACTGTGCTTTTGACCTGCACTAGTCTGATGATTAGTGATATTGAGCATCTTTTCATATAACTGCTGGCCATCTGTATGCCTTCTTGGAAGAAAGTCTATTCAGGTCCTCTGCCCATTTTTAAACTGGATTATTTGGTTTTCTGCTATTGTATGAGTTCTTTATATATTTTGTATATAACAAATACATATATATTTGTTATATTTACATATTCTTTATATATTTGTAACCCCTTATCAGGCATATGATTTGTAAATACTTTATCCTATTTGGTGGGTTGTCTTTTCATTTTGTTGATGATTTCCTTTACTGTGCAAAAGCTTTTTAGTCTAATGTCAATTCCATTTATTTAGTTTTGTTTTCGTTGTCAAATCTAAAAAATCATCACCAAGTCCAGTGTCAAGGAGCTTCATTTTGTTCTAGGATTTTAATGCTCTCAAGCCTTACATTCAAATCAAATTCATTTTGAGTTAACTTTCTTTTTTGGCCATGCTATGTGGCTTGCCAGATCTTAGTTTCCTAATCAAGGATTGAACCTGCACCCTCGGCAGTGAAAGTGCCTAGCCCTAACCACTGGACTGCCAGGGAATTCCTATCTTGAGTTAATTTTATGTAGGATATAAAACAGTAGTCTAGCTTAATTTTGTTGCAGTTTTTCCAACACCACATATTGAAGAGACTGTCCTTTCCTCATTGTATAGTCTTCTTATTATAAACTAATTGATTATTATGTATGGGTTTATTTCTGGGTTCTCTGTTCTATTCCACTAATATGATTTTATGCCAATACCATACTGTTTGAATTACTATTACTCCATAGTGTAGTTTGAAATCAGGGAGGGTGATGCCTTTACCTTTGTTCTTTCTCAAGATTGCTACGGCTATTTAGGATCTTGTGGTTCTGTACAAATTTTAGGATTGTTCACTTTTGTGAAAAATATTTGGAATTTTGATAGAGACTGACTGAATCTATAGATTGCTTTGAGTAGTATGGACATTTTAACAACATTAATTCTTCTAACTCATGAGCATGGAATATCTTTTCATTTATTTGTGTCTTCAATTTCTTTCATCATTATCTTATAGTTTTCAGTGCATAGGCCTTTCAGGTCCTTAGCTAAACTGATTGCTAATACAAACTTTAAATGTTGTAGATCTATATTTGATCTGGAAATATGTCCAGACTACATTCTGCTTTTTTAAAAGGTTTATAAAATAAAATAGTATGATGTTTCTATTTAAAAAGTATACTTAGAAAAGTATTTAGAAGGAGACTACAAAAATGTTAGTAATAGTTATTTCTGGGTGGTGGGTTATAAGCAGTTTTTGCTATTAAAAGATCAGATAACAGAAGAGTACAATGAGTAGGTTCTCAGTTATATTAATTATAAAACAAGGCTGCTACTATTTCAGGCAGGGATATTAAGTGTACAAAACAGTGGGCAATTTTTTATGAGCCAGTCAGCAATTTTTAGAGTTAAATAAACATGACAGCATAACACACTGAGTCCAAAACAGTCAGTCAAGATTTATAAATGTGACATTATAAATGGACAGCTAATGTGGTGATGCACATGTACTGTTTGGTCTTCTCATTGTTTCCTCAAGAGCTTAATGGGCAAATAATCACCCATTATTAGGTGATTATTAGGATTTCTTAAAAAGTTAGGTTCCCAGAATGCTGTTAAGTTGGCAGAGTCCTAAACACTACCCCAAACCTAGTGATTCAAAAACTCAGGGAACAGTGATCAGAATTTAGCAATTTTAAAGACTGAGAGTACTAACCTACATGGTGGAAAACACATGTGACTAGCTAAATATAAACTGTGCTGGAGTCTAAAAATGATGTGGAGAGATTATATTTTGTTGGTGAATTCTTCAAGGTCACTAAATTACTGCTCTTGCACATTTAAGGCAAGGCTATATTTAATAAAATTTACTTAAAGACAGATGTAAAGTCTTCATTAGTAAAAGATTACAACTGTAAGTTTAGGTTAAATCACATTCATTGTTAAGCCGAATAGCCTACTTATTGAAATTTCACTTAAATTGCTTTGTAATCACAAAGTGCTCTTTCCAAATACAGACCTATTTTCCAGCACCTGGTACTGGCATTCATTCAGATGTTTCAGTGTGTCAGACTCACAAATGCCTATAAATATGTTTGCTGAATGAACATACAGCATTCATTTATAAGTATGAATGAATTTATAAATAATTGCTAACATATCACTGAACTCTTTACATACATGAACTCTTGATCCACACAGAAACCCTGTACAATAAGTACTATTATCTCCAGATCATAAGTAAACTGAAGCAAAGAAGAGAAGAGACCTGCCCAAGCTCGTCAGTGGACAGGGCTAGGATTCAAACCACAGCAGGCTGACTCCTGAGTCTGTGCATCCACCAAGCTATACTGCCCTCTTGATTTAAAACTAAACATTATTTAAGGATTTTACCTCTTTTTATCTTAATACTCAATTTTAGCAAAATAAACACTATTTCAGATTTTTCTAATCTGTTTTATATACTTCTAAGACCTAAATGCTTTGCTCCAAAGTCTGTTGATTTTCTCAACAGACTAGTTTAAAGAAATTATTAATCTGTTTCCAAGATATCCATGGTCTTATTCTGAAAACATGCAACTTTATATACTTTATTACAGAGTATATATTCACTGTGTAGGTACTTAATGCTAGTGAACTGTGCACTTAAAAATGCTTTAAAAGGTTTATTTTATGCATATTTTACCTTAATTTAATAAATCAAGAGTTAAGATACATATATTAATATATTCACTGTAAGTATGAGAAAGAGTTAAAAATATTATTGTGCACACATAACTATTGTCAACATATCATTATATATTCTTCAAGGTTTATTATATCCATTCTCACTTTCCATCACTACTACCATATTTGGTAAAATATTAGTAACATCACTCTGTATAAATTGAGAGGAACTGAACTGTCTTATTCTGCAAAAAAGACAGAAAAGGAATCACTGTCATAAGACAAACTATTTTAAGCCACTATTCTACCATGTAAATCGTGATAATACTTTTTTACAAATAACAAAGTTCTGGTTTGTAATAATCATTTTTCTGGAACTGCCTAACCCAAGAGGCCTACTGTAATTGCTAAATATAAGGTAGCCATAGCAAGCTTCTTGAGTAAACTCCTCTTAAGAAAGTCTCTGGATAACATGCAATGGTAGCATATCTTCATAACATATCACCATAATACTTATCACAATACTCTGTCTCAGTTGTTACCAAGCCTGGCTAATCATAAACACCAGCAGAACAGATTACTGGGCTCTATCCTCTTCCAAAAACACCCTTATTCACCCATCTGTTCTCCAGAAGACTAATTTGAGTAGATCTATAGTGAGACTGGGGCTTCCCTGATGGCTTAGTGGTAAAAAATCCGCCTGCCGATGCCCAAGATGTAGGAGACGTGGGTTCAATCCCTGGGTAGGGAAGATACCCTGGAGCAGGAAATGGCAGCCTACTTCAGTATTCTTGCCTGTAAAATCCCATGAACAGAAGAGCCTGGTGGGCTATAGTCCTTAGGGTCACAAAGCTGGACATGACTGAGCACTTGAGCATGACATAGTGAGATGGAGTAAAAACAAAAATTTTAGTTACCTAGATCCTTGCTATTCAAACTATGGTCAAAGCATCAGAAGCATCAGCATCACAGCAGAGCTCACTGGAAATACAGAATCTCAGACCCTGTTAGACCAACTGAATCAGAACCTGCATCTTAACAACATCTCCAGGTGATTAGCACAAACATTAAAGACTGAAAGGTACTGCCCCAGACAATTCTAATGTACAACCAGCTTTCAGAAGCACTGCTCCAGGGAATTCAGTGGCAGTCCAGTGCTCTCACGGCAGAGAGCCCGGGTTCAGTCCCTGGTCAGGGAACTAAAATCCCACAAACCACACAGGACAGACCCCAAAAAACTGCTACACCTAACCTTCTAATTCGCAAAACATATAATCAGGTATATGAATAAATTTCAAAAGTACTTTGATTAGCGAAGGGGGCTACCATGGAAGTCTGGAGTCATAGATTTTTAAAAGGACCAAAGCTATCACAGTTTCACTCACCCTTGCATTACATATGGGACCTGATGACTCTGTGCTGGGTCAGTTTGTGCTTGTGGAAGGGTACGTTGCCTCAATCCTTCTGAGGAAGAACTGGTAGCTAAAGTCAAGGTTTCTTGACTGGATGATGGAGTTGATGATCCTGACTGATCTGAACTCTACAAACAAAAATGTAATTATTTTTTTCAAGGAGATTTAACTCATTATAATCACAATATTATAGACACATTACTAAAAACGTATCTGTGAAATCCCTCCGCAAAAAGTGAATTCTAGTAATTTACTGATTTGACTGGTGTGCCCAGCATAATAGGTATAGTTATTTTTTTATATATATAGGTATAAATAATTTAATTCTCATGAGACTAGAGTTTAGAAAACCAAAATCCGTTAATTATACAATAGTCCATTTCTCAACTATAAAAGGCTGAGTAGTAATTATATACCAAAAATAGCATACAAAATCTGTGAAAGTTAATGCATGCAAAGCTCTTTTCATGATGCTTAACACATAGGAAGTGTTCAATAATGGTACTAATAACTGTATCACTTAAAGTTACTATGTACCAGCTATTGTATACCATGCTATTAGTCATATACTGGTTTAAAACACTGAAGAGCATGCTAGAATTTGGTGTTATCTCTGACATTAACAAGGAACATAACCTTACAATTTACTTAACCCCTAAGTCACAGCTTTCCTATAAGAAATGAGATTGAACTAGATTTTCAAGATTCCTTTCAGTCCTAAAATCCTATTAGTTTAAAGATACTACCAACAAATACTGTTTTTTAACAAAATAAACAAGATACCAAACAGAATTTTTAAATTCTCATGCATTAATGGTGTCAGTAACTTACAGATTCAACAACTTCAATCAATATAACCCCTTGAAGACCACCTCAATTTGTTGCTGTTTGAAAATAGTTTGTCAAGTGTTTTATGTAGATTTAAAACACAATTACAGTTTATATAAATTACCTAATTTAAAAACTGGATACAAGATAATTTCAACATCCTTCCAAGTTTGTTAAAATCACATTGACTGGTACTACCTTCCTATTTACAGCATGTCTTTTTGCATGTCTACCTTCCTTAGTCCTGCCATGTGAAAGGTCCTAAGGACCTTTGAAAAATTAACAAAAGCTTTAAAATGTTATTCCATACCAAACAGACACCAAATACCTTACTAGGGAGGCTGATTATTAGGCACACAACCTGGAAAGGCTTCTTTTTGGGCAAGATTTCATATTAAATGGATCATCAAAATATGGTATTCATTAAAAAAAAAATTAATAGAAGAAAGGCCTAGCCATTTGGCAGCACACCCTAATTTCTCTAGAACTAATTATTTCTGACCTTATTAGATAACTTTCATGAACAGATTTTTAAGACATTATCAAGTCCCACTGAAATTTATCAGCCATCAAAAAATTAAGAGGAATTCAATTTCATTCTCCTTTGATACTTCTTAGATTTTTTTATAACACACCTCTGAAAAACTGAATATATATTCTAAAGAAATGAAATCATGGCTGAGGAACCACTAGTAAAGGGAAAAGAAAGTTCTCTGTCAACAGAAACTGGAGCAACACAACTGTTCGAAGACTATAAACAGAATTCTATGCCAGTACCAGGGTTTTGTCCCTTCTTATGCAAGGTAGGAAACATAGAAAGACCCTTAGGTTTATCAACAAAACAAATTTCAGTTTAGTGAAAGCTGAATTTCCATGGCTAGTACTAGAAAATACTTACCATTGAGGCTATGCTAATTAAAGAGAGCAACTACAAGATCTAGTTTCTTAAAGAAGCAGTTAACAATCAGTATCTCGTTACCACCCCTGCCATTCATCCCCTCCTCAAAATTTTGGCTAGATTCCTGACAAGAAGGAAAAGTACACTTAGCAGTACAAAAGTTCCCTACCCAGGAAGCTTTAAACAAGCTTCCCACTCAACCAGCCCTTTTCTTTCGCCTCCAAAAGTGTCACATGAAGCTTTTACAGGAAATCAAAAATTATTTAATATAAAAGGATTTGGACAGTGTAAAAAAATGTCTAAGTTGAAAAGTTCAACAGGTTTTTTAAATTTCCAAAACAATTTTAGGCAGATGGAAAAATAAAGAGGGAGAAATGAATACTCAAGTCTGAAAGAACTAGGTACGTCAAGTAATTATTCCTCCCATAGCTGGAATATATACTCAAATCCAGTCATTTTAAAAAACAATTATTGAACAAGCAATCTTCTTCAAGAAGATTTAGCAAACTTTAAGTTTAAATAATTTAATCTACCTTGATTAAATATAATACATAAAATACCTTAAACATTTCTGAAATATTGGCTCTAGAGTTTATATTATATAACCATATCATAATTCTGTCTTTTTAGTATTTCAGTAATTAAACCCCTGAAGATTGGCTCTATTACTGACCTGCCATATAGCAAATTATAACTCATGGGGAACAGGCTTCAAGGGATTACATTGTGTATTGGATCTCTAACAATGAAGTTTGAATGATTAACTTAAGCTGTTCACAACCCAGTCTCACCACCCACAAGATCCAGTTGTTCTGTTTTCCACTTAGTTTTTAGAGGCAAGAAGGGATAATCAGAAAACTTCAGCATTTACTCTGCCCAAAACAACTCACAGAATTGCTGTTGGATGCCAGTGCTTCATGACTTTCTCTACTGTTGCTGGATTTTGGAGAACTGGGAGGAGTCCGAGAAGTACATACTAGATGAACCATATGATACTCATCTTGCTAAAATTAAAGAAAATTACATTTAAAGGGTAGTACTGGAAAGTACACAGCTCAAAAATGTCAGTAGCTAAGCAGAAATACTTAACTCAAAACTTAAGTTTCTTCCTACCACAGCCATATTATTAGTAATAAATTGTTGTCACCTGCACATAAATTGGGACCCTTCTGAATTCAGTATTTCCTCCATGCTTAGAAAATGGTCTCATACTCAAGAACTACTATATGAAAAAAATTATTATTTTGTATACCAAGGAATTTTGAAGCAAACACTGCTGTAAAGTTGTGTCAATGCAATCTATTATTTCAGTATAAAAATACTACACACATTAATAGCAGCACTGTGACAGTCACATTGAAGCTTAGGCCTACAAACTTTGAATAGTAAATGTTTTCATTATTTGAAAACTTACAGTGGTAAAGAAACTCAAATAACCTCACTATAATCTCATCTGTCTGAATTTTAGCAATAGTATTTTATTTTTTAAGTCAAAACCTGGTTTTATCTCTAACACTTATACACAGACATAGAGCATATATTTGAACTATATTCTGTAAATATTCCAAATGTGTCTCCATAAATCTATAATTATGAGTGAAGGAAAATACTCTAAAAATAATTAATTGGCATTTTAGCTTAATGATTTCATGAGTATATTTATCATAGGCATAAAGCAAGTAAATAAGGTAGAGAAAGGAAAGGCAGAGAAGAACAAAGGATGGCGCAGCAATTTTAAAAAAGAAAAAATCAGAAAATGATTTTTTTAAGAGGGGGAGGCTGGGCGCGGCAGGAAGTAAAGAAAAGATGCCCAGTTGTGAGAAAGGGAAAGAAAGCTCTAGGAATTCATCATCTTCCATAAACAAGAACTGTGCTTAATTCTGAGGTGAATCCAAGGAAGGGCAGGAGTCAGTCCCTCCCCTAAAGAGACTCATGATGTTGTTAAAAGAACAGACTAGGGCTTTCCTTGTGGCTCAGTGGTAAACAATCTGCTTGCCAATGCAGGAGACAAGGGTTTGATCCCCGATCTGGGAAGATCCCACATAGAACAACTAAGCCCATGCGCCGCAACTATTGAGCCTGTGCTCTAGAGCTGCATTTACTGAAGCCCGCGCACCCTGGAGCCTGTGCTTGGCAATAAGACAAATCACCACAGTGAGAGGCTCGCACACTGCAACTAGAGAGTAGCTCCCACTCTCCACAACTGGAGAAAAGTTGGCAGAGCAATGAAGACTCAGCAGCCAAAAAGAAATAACTAAATGAAAAATTTTTAAAAAGAACAGACTAGCACATTAGATCACAATTAGAGAAATACATAAATCAGTCTTTTGCACAAAACTGAGACGCACGAACTATAACTGTTTTAGGGTAGAGGAAGAAGTTAAAAGGAGTTAGAATACTAAAGAAAGGCATTCCCAGAGATAGCATTACATGAGGTACACCAAGCAAAGCAGGTAGAAAGGATGCCTGATTTACAATGTCCCCTTAGCTTGGGAATACAGAACAGTAAAAAAAGCATCCAAGTGTAAGATGTTCATCCTTAAAAACCTAGTTTCAAAGGTCATATTAACCACAGTTACCTCATAGTATGTATTCACCTTCGGGAAATGTTTCTATAAAACATTTTATAACTAAACAGGTAAAGTTAATGACAGCATTTAACTGAAAGAAGTAAAGGGTTATATCTGCTCAAACTGTAAACATACTGTTCAAAATGTTCTATGATAAGGGATACAACAGTCCTTTGACTGAAGCTGGGTGGTTTTTGTTTGCTGTTGTTGTTTTTTTTTTTTCATGGGGGTGGGGATGGCCATAGAGAGGCACGTGTGGGATCTTAGTTCCCTGATCAGGGACTGAACCCGAGCCCCCTGCAGTGATAGCACAGGGTCTTAACCATTGGACCACCACGGAAATCCCGAACCATTTTAAGTTCGGGTGGAAATCATTTCTGGGTGGAAATGATTTCTGGCAGCAAAACCCTTTTTAGAAGTACGCATCTTCAGACTCTAGCTATCCTTAGGTTAAAATAATAAATTTATGTTTCGAAGAGCATATAGCAAAAAAAGTTTTTAAGGATAAAACCAGGAAAAAAAATGAAGAGGTTAGCGGATTTGGGGGGTAGTGAATATTCTGTACAATATTGTAAGGTGGATACCTGTCATTATACATTTATTAAAGCCTACAGAAAGTACACCACCCAGAGTGAACCCTAATGTAAACTATGGGTTTGGGGTGATGATGTCAATGCAGGCTTCAACTGTAACTACTGTAGCACTCTAAAGTAGACTGATGTGGAATGCTGTTAGCTGGAGTAGCTGTGTACGTGTGGAGGCAGGAGTTTTATGGGTCATCTTTATACCTTCTGCCCAATTTTGCTGTGAACCTAAAACTACTCCAAAAAATAAAGTCTATTAAGAAAAGAAAGAGGGGAGGATACACACTACAAAAGCCAGTATTTTTGAGAGAGCGAGAAGTAGGGAGAGATGTTATTAAGCCACTCTGGCAACCTGAAGCTGCATGATTGAATGAAAATGACAGCAGGAAGTCACACTAGCAAAGCTAAAAGGGCAACTATCTAAACAAGGAGTACACCAGTGTGAGGTTTTCTAAAGTTTCCCACAGGTGGTCATAAACGTACACAAGAGCGTCAAGAGATTAGGGATATCCAGAAAACACTGAGTTAAGTCAAAAACCTAAAGTGAAACCTAACAGCTGTATGTCTAATTTTGCTACATTCCCAAGCAAAAAGAATCTCAAATGCAGAAAAATTCTAAAAGTATAAATTCCACAAATAAACATGAACTAAAAGCTGCCATTAAAGTAACTAGTATTCTATCAAAAAATTATATTCAAATATATTTAACTCTGAGTACCAGGATTCAAAGTTTGCTGATGGACCAAGTGGGCTTCCTTCTGTAATATTAGTTTTCTCAAAATTAAACTCCTAACCCAAGTTAACTTGTATTAAAATGTCATGTAGTCATGTAGTTTCACCAAAAACGGATTTAAGAGAGGGGTCTACTTGTTACCAGTCTACGTGAGCACTCTACTCCTGCATTAGTGATAGTCAATATGACTTTCTTCCACAAGATAACAAATCCCTGAACACAAATATGTAATGCTATTTCAGATTTAGCTATCAGATGGATATATAAAACCGTTAACTAATCAGAATCACCTATTATGCTACCCAAAAGGGTTGATTTTAAGTGTCTAAGAACTAAATTGGTTGGGTATCAAAAGAAGGTTCAGAACATATTTCCTCTGGCACTCTAGTAACTGGTATTGAATAGTGGTGGAAAAGCTTACTTTTCTGAGAATGTCTTTCAGCTGCAGATGATCGGGAAGCAGTCTGCCCGAATACACCAATCTTTGATCCTTCGTCAACTAAGAAATGGGATAAAGAAAAAAATTCAACTTTTTCTAATTATACAAATTGAAGGTTGGGAATAAGATGCCTTCCTATGGGTAAAGTAAAATTCCCTTTAGGCACAAATAAACAGAAAACTGACATAATTTAAGAATTTGGTTTTTCCAAATTTCATTTAAGACATTAAAAATTCAGCAAATGGTAACATATCTACTGTAGATATAATAAAATACAGATAATTACCAAATTATCTTTAAAATGGGGGAAAATAGGTAAATTGGAAGTCAGTCTTTCAGCCATAATGCAATGCATATGTGACTGTCATTAAAAACCTTCAAGACTATTAATGAGAAGGTGACTGGCTTTCTATTAACAGTCAACAATGGGATAAAATTCCAAGGTCACCAGTGTTACTTTGGATTATTTTGCAAGTATTTTTAATCAAAAGTATACATAAAATTTATTTTCCTCTTTAGTAACATCATGCAGGGTAATTTATCAGTTTTAAATTCAAAAGCCATTTGGATATAGTTTACAGTTTTAGATAACTATTCTAGTTTTTATTATTCTTGCCATTCTTATGAATACCTTTGTACATTTTTCAAAAACACAAGACTAAAGAAAAACAAGCTCAAGTGCATGGAGATCCAAGTGCCATCTCTATATACAATCCGAAATATAAAATAAATTCTGGTTATCTCTGCCTTATTTTGTACTTCTAATAAATCTGCTAAGTGCTCCCACTACAAGCATTAGGTATTTAAAATAAAAACATTTATGTACAGTCCCCATAAGACCTCCTATTTCATAATGGAGAAACAGGCAAGCATTCCTTGAATTCTACTAAACCAAATATTGGCTATATTGACAATCACTAGACATGCCAAATCCAAGCAATAACTGTAACAATTTTCAAACAGTCTATATATGCAACATGGCTACTAAAAAAGAGTCTTACATTAAAATTAACCACAGTAAAAAGAGCCATTCTGTGTAGTTAAGATCTGTGGTTCAGGGGTCCTTAGGTACCAAAGATCAAGAGAAGGTATAGCTGTCCTTCCAGGATACTTAGCTTTTAGGCATAATTTAATTTCCCCAGAAGTATTTTTGAGTGCACCATTCCGAAAATGCACATATACAAGTTCTTATATATAAACAACCAAATACAACACAGGATTTTTTTTAAAAAAACTACATATCACAAGTCTTGAAACTTTAATCAATATATATAAACACTGAGTGGGGCACAATAGTAAATTATATAACATAAGTTAAATGCTAAGCAGATAAAGACCGATTTAAGCCCTGGAGAAATGAATTAGACAATGCTTTATAAGTTTCTACAATATACTTATTACTTCAGCTGCAACCAAAGAAGTTCCTTTGATAAATACTATAGCCATCATAAACTATCAGTTCAAACATTTAATAGATACTCCTATGTCATATCCGGAGAAGGCAATGACACCCCATTCCAGTACTCTTGCCTGGAAAATCCCATGGATGGAGGAGCCTGGTAGGCTACAGTCCATGGGGTCGCTAAGAGTCGGACATGACTGAGCGACTTCACTTTCCCTTTTCCCTTTCATGCACTGGAGAAGGAAATGGCAACCCACTCCAGTATTCTTGCCTGGAGAATCTCAGGGACGGAGGAGCCTGGTGGGCTGCCGTCTATGGGGTCGCACAGAGTTGGACACGACCGAAGCGACTTGGCAGCCTATGTCATATCATTTGTTATTAAAAATATAGTCTTTTCTTATGAATTTTTTTACTTTACTATTAAAATTCTCAAACATACACAAAGTGGAGAGAATAAGATGAAGCCCCTTACCATCTTTAGAATTCCCAAATATCCAGCTCCAACAATTATCAACATTTTGTTATTCTTGTTTCATTTACCCACCCCCATTTCATTTTTGGCAAAGAAAAGAGTTTTAAAGCAAACACCCCATATCATTTCTTTTCACGTGTTAAAAAATAGCATGTATCTGTAGCAGTTGTTTTTGCAACTAACCACAATATTACCACCCTCAATAAAATAAACATTAATTTCTTATTAAGTAATATCCAGTACAGCTCAATTTTCCCCACTTGCTCAAAAATATCTTTTTAGGGATGTGTGCTGTGCTGTGCTGAGTCACTCAGTCGTGTCCGACTCAGTGACCCCATGGACTGCAGCCCCTGTTAGGCTCCTCTCTCCATGGGATTCTCCAGGCAAGAATACTGGAGTGGGTTGCCATGCCCTCCTCCAGGGGATACCAGGGATCGAACCCAAGTCTTCCGCATTGCAGGAAGATTCTTTACCGTCTGATGGTTTGTCTAAATCAGAATCAAAGAAGGTTCACACATGGAATTGGGTTGTGTTGTCTCTTTTAATCTTTTAACAGCTTCCACTTCTTCCAAAATTTTCCCTAGCTATTTGCTGAAGAAAACATGTTGCAGTCTGGATGTAAGTGACTGTGTTCTTCTGGGATGGTACAGTTTGTCCTGTAGTCTCTGTAAATGCAGTTAGATCTGGAGGGTTGATTAACTTTAGGTTCTTTTTTGTTTGACAAGAGAAATTCCTGTTGTATCACATCATTATTAGCACATGTAGATTGGGTGACCTACTTTTAGTCATGTTAAGATTGATCAGTGTGTATAAATATTGTCAGCCTGATTCATCCCCTATGAAGTCTGCCATCAAACATTCACCTTATTAAAACTTAGATCAAACTGCCTAGATCCATTATTTCATTAGGGGTAGAAAATAATTTTGACCTCTGTAGTCTGTAAGAGCTTCCTTGCTTTCAGGCACATAAGGTTCACCTCCCACATTTCTTTTGCCAGGCCTGGAAACAGCCACAGTTCCAGGGGCTTTGATTCCTTTTAATAGGAAATGGCATCTAAAGACAAAATCTGGGGTCTAAGGGTACTTATGGTCACTTGCTATTATTTCTAAGATTCTTCAAGAGAGATACCAAATATGTATTTTTGAAAAGGAGAAACTTAAACCCTGAGTATATATTCACTTTTCTGATTTTAATTGAATGGTATATGGTTTTTTATTTATACATCTGTCACCCTGAAAATCTTTTTTACTAATGATATTAACAAAATTATGCCATTAGCAAAAGTACTTATGTGTTTTATCCTACTATCTATAATCTAAGTAATAGTGGATGAGGTTTAAGATTTCTTGTCACTTTTTCAGTCCTTAGATCTATCCTACTAGAGATATGTAGTCAAAATACTGTTTCAAAATTGTAATAATTCTTCTTGTAATTTTGTTAACATCCTGACATTGTTAAATTGTTTTGTTACCATTTAGGAATTTTTTTTCTATTTAATTTTTAAAATTATATATAACGTACACAGAAACAAAGAAAAAATTATAGAACAAGGCACAAAGAGGTTTAGCTTCTGTCCCCTACCCTCTTCCTCTGTAATTCTGAATTACCCTTCCATGGTTTTTTAATAACATAACAAATCTGGATATAAGCACATCTGTGTTTCCCTTCTTTTCCCACATAAAAGGTACAACACGATACTCACTCTTTAGTGCTTTGTTTTCTCACTTATTTTACCCTGGCAATTACTCCTTAGCAGCATAAAGATGTCTTCCCCACTCTTTTTGAATGCTCCATTACACAGAAATACTAAAGTTTACAATATGGATATTTGAATGTGTCTAGATTTTTGTTATATACTCATAGTGTCCTTCTTTCATACTATTCTATTTATTTCTCTATTTCCCCCACCACATCCTGCAACACAGAGCTCCCTGGTGACCTTGATAAAAGCAATCTTGGTGGACCAGTAGGGTAGAAACTTAACTGGGATGTATTTAAGAGAAAAGGAGAGGAGTACAGTTACAAATAGTGAATATTCACAATTTATAAGGAGTTGTGCACTAAAGACAGAAAGGGAATAAAAGTAAAAGCTGGAAGGAAAGTGGAGTCAAAAGAGGGTCTTATTTGTTTTACTGTTTTGTGTTTTTGTTTTTTTAAGAAAAGAGAAATAACATGTTTGTATGCCAATAGAAATAATCCAGCCTTAGGAAAGTGATGATGCAGGAGAGAAAAACAGAAAATTCCAAGAGCAATGTTCTTGAGTAACTCATAAGGGGTAAAATCTTGTGTGAAAGAGTTGAACTTAGAGAAGAATATGGTAGAGATAGGCGAAGAAATGTTAAGAAACTTGTACACAATCCCACTACCGCCACTCTTTGCCTCAGCTTTCTTATTTAAAAAATGAGGGCAGCAACAGTACCTATTTCACAAGGTTGAATTTTCACAATAAAAATGCACACAAACATCTAAGAACAGAGCAGAACACTTAGAAAACATTCAATGAGCATTTGATACTAATCTCTAACAACTGCTTCTCTGACATCATGCAGTTTCATAAGGATCTAATGAGAGATTTTGTGACAGTATTGATAAGTTGTATGACCAGTAGCAGACTACCTTTGTTCATTACGTATAAGAACATGATTAGGATACTGCTACATAGATTTGGTTAAAGTTGCAATAACTATCAATTTAATGACTAAAAAAGCAAGCCCTAATTCATGTTTGAAGAGCTTTCAAGAATCAGTTTAAAATGACGTTTATAAATAACAAAAAGAAAACTTTTAATTCATTTCACCTTCTCTACACAGAAAAATATTTGAAATTGGTTAAAAAAAAAAAAGTCAAAAAGTCCATGTTCAAGGCATAAATTACTTACCTTCAGATTTTTAGTGATAGGATGTATTGAGTGAATGGGATGAAAGAAGTATTTAGCAACTACTTCAAAATGTAAGAAAACTATATATTAGCTGCTTTCCACATAGGTAATCTCCATTTTACTATTAAACTGTAGCAGTAATGGAATTAATCATGTACTTTATCACAAGTATCATTTTTAAACAAGATGGGACATGAAAGTATGCTAGAATACTCAATAGTTTGGACTACTGACATGTATACACATAAATTAAGTACAATGGCAATCCAACTTAGTTTACTCTCATAATTATTTAGTAGATAGGTTTAAAACAATTTTTTCACAGAAACAATACAGACCTCTATCAGTCAGCAACCTTATAGACTCCAGAAGCCCATGCTTGAAAAACTTAGCCATATAAATTAAACACATTTAGGAAGATCACTTAGTTTAGAATATAGGTACTAAAATCTCATGAGGGTCAGCTATAAAGTAATCATTCAGTTATCTATAATGATAATTCTTATGTGAAAATTAAAAACTCCAAATTAAAGATTTTGAGAACTCCTAGTCCTAAAACTATGAGTCCCAGTTTCAGAAATACATACAAATACTCATCAAACTTTCAAACCTAACAGCACATAATCTATCTAATCCAAAATATAGCGGATTGAAATAGCACTACTAGAAGCCCAGAGACTGATAATCCCTTATCCCCAAGTCCTATTTTTTTTAAAGCCTATACCCACAGGCTTCCCTGGTGGCTCAGATGGTAAAAGCATCTGCCTGCAATGTTGGAGACCTAGGTTCGATCCCTGGGTCAGGAAGATCCTCTGGAGAAGGAAATGGCAACCCACTCCAGTACTCTTGCCTGGAAAATTCCATGGATGGAGGAGCCTGGTGGCTACAGTCCATGGGGCCCTAGAGTCGGACACGACTGAGCGACTTCACTTTCTTTCTTTCATACCCACTGAACAGAAAGGCTGGGCAATGGCCAAGCAGGTCCCTCAGCAGGATGAGGAACAGCATGGCCAAAAGTGCCTAGCTAAAGGTTCTGACATTTGCAAGGAGACAAGACCACGGCTTTCACCATTTGCACTTCTGGAAGAGCAATCAAGATTTAGAAAATCCATTAAGAGGCATTTGTACATTTCATTCATATCACTGGGCACTGTCCCTCCAGAGTCCTTTGCTAAATTTTCCATCCAATTCTAAAAGTTAAGAAAGCTTCTTCAGCTGAGATGCAAATTTGCTTCTCTATCCAAGGCCGCTCTCTCCCTCTCAGACTCAGATCTATATACCCAACCGTTGAT
Organism: Okapia johnstoni; assembly: GCA_024291935.2. Classification (NCBI taxonomy): domain Eukaryota; kingdom Metazoa; phylum Chordata; class Mammalia; order Artiodactyla; family Giraffidae; genus Okapia; species Okapia johnstoni. The sequence goes on from CM044312.1 coordinate 53,141,781, forward strand.
TAGACCTTTTCTTTTCTTTTTTTTTTTGCCTTTGGCCACACCAGGCAGTAGGTGGGATCTTAGTTCTAGGACCAGGGATCAAACTCATGCCCTCTGCAGCAGATATGCAGAATCTTAACCACTGGACCACAGGTGAAGTCCCCACCTTCAGATATCTTAGAAAGCAACTCAAAGTCAGAACATCTACAACAGTTCTCAGTTCCCAATTCTCCAGATCTTTCCCCTTACTTGTTCCCTATTTCTTAAACAACTTGCCACCAGCTGTTTAAGCTAAAACTCTGGGTGTTATCCTCAATTTTTCTCTCACCTTGTCTAACATATCTAACCATTAGCAAATCTCACGGACTCTATCTCCAGAAGCCCCTCTCAGTCCATTTCTTTCCATTTCCATTGTCATTACCCTAATCTAAACCATTACCTCTTGCCTGAAGTTCTGTAATATTAATAAATAGCATCTTTAATTGGTCTTCACACACTCTGGTCTACAGTCAGTAAACAGTGATCTTTTAAAAATGTGAATCACTCCTATCACTCTAGTGGATTCCTACCAGTCTGGATTTAATTCTAATTCCTTACCATAACCATATGGTCCCAGCAGATCTGCTTTCTGTCTTTCCCACATCCTCTGATTTTATTCTTTCCTCCTCACTCATTAGCCAAATGGGCAATCACTTAGATCCCCAAATATGCTAAGCTCGTCACCAACTCAGACACCATACCTGTAGTATTCTCTCCCAGCTCTTGCAGACCTAACTCTTTCTTAATCATCTTTTGGGTCTTAGCTTTAAAATGACCTTTCAGAGGCCTTACCTGATTTACAAACTTAAAGAAGAGTATTCCCTTTTACACACCCAGTTTGTTTTCTTCATAACACAAACCTCAATCTGTGATTATGCGCACGAGTTTATTTCCCTAAGTGGGATATGACTGTCAAGAACAAAAGAGGGTCCATGTCTGTCTACCTCATCCCTTTGCTCCCATAGCCTAGCCATGTCCTGCAGAGTAGATGCTAAATGCCACTCTATTAAATGAAGTGTTATGAGTCCAAAAGCGCTTACATAGATTTGGAAGACATAACTTACTTGAAATTCATTGTATCAGTTATTTTACATGTAATCATTAGGAATGAAAATGAAGTGTTTAGTTAGTATTCAGTCTATGAATCACAATACTAGCTTAAAATACTTGCTGGTGCTAAATTCATCTGGTTCATTTCTGCAAATGATACTGATATTAGCATATTACTATCAAGGAACAATCATGTGCTGGTATCTTAGTATTAACTTTTCTCTAAATAAACAATTTCAAATAAACTTTTATCTTTCCACAGCAAGGGACCCTCAATTTTCAAAAAAGCAGAACATAACAAAATTACATTGTACCCCCCCCAAAAAAAATACGTGAAGCAAAAACAAGTATGGATGAAAATGTGAAGAAAGTAGAACGCTTATACATTACTAGCAGGAATATAAAATGGCATGGCCTCTTAAAAAGCTTGGCAGTTCCTCAGAAAGCTATCATATGACTCAGTATACATCCAATCCATTCCTAGGTATATACCAAAGAGAAGTGAAAACACACATCCACACAAAAGCCTGTAAGAGAATATGCACAGCAAAAAAAGTAGAAACAACTCAAATGCCTATCAACTGATGAGTGGACAAACAAAACGTGACATCTATTAACACATACAATGGAACATTATTTGGTCATAAAAAGTAATGAAGAACTGATACATGTTATAACATGAATGAATCATGTAAACATGCTAAATGAAAGAGTAAGACGTAAAAGGTCATATAATTACAGTTCCATTTATGTGAAATTTTCAGAATAGGTGAATACATAGAGACAAAAAGTAGATTAGTGGTTACCAAGGACTGAGGAAACAGAGAATGAGAAGTGATGGCTAGTGAGTATGGGGTGATGAAAATGTTCTGGACATTAGAACATCAGACAGTAGTGATGACTGTACAACTTAGTGAAGTATTAAAAACCACTGAGTTGTACACGTTAAAGGGTAAATTTTATAGTATATGAATTATATCTCAATTTTTAAAACTGTTGCTTTAAATGGAATATTCAAATGCCTTCAGATAATCAGAAGTAAAAGGAAAAAGAATTCTTTTACTGTGGTTGAAAACAGATAAAAAGTGTTCAGATCCATAAATTAAATAAGACTTGACATTTTCTCCACTAAAAAAAATCTGAAAAAATTCAGTTTAAATATCTTTTAATTAATTTAATTTAATTTAAATATCTGGAAAAATCAGTGCTTAGACATGGTAACAAACCACACAACGATCAACTGAATTTTCAATTGGTTTGGATTATAAGCTACAGTATCAGGAAAAGAATGGATTTTGAGATCTCAATTCAAACTCAGTTTACTTGTAAAAGTGACACAATTTTATTTATCCAGACCTACTAATAACAGTATTTTTTATTTTGATTAAAAATTCATTTCTGTATTAGTTAGGGTAAGTAATGCTAACTGCTAAAACAAACCTCAAGATCTCAGTAGCTTAGCACTATAGAAGTTCATTTTTCTCTCAATTAAAACAACATTACATGGTATCCTTTAAATATAAGAATTCAGAAGACTCAGGATTGGTAAATTTAAAACAAAGTACTAATGAAACTGTCAATTAAAATTTCTTCTGTTAAGGTACTGTCTACACAGAGTAACATGTAAATACACTTGATTATCTCTGTTAACAGCACCCCCAGTCTTCCTGCTGCTCACACCCTACATCCAACAGTCAGCAAATCCTATCAGGTATACTATTAATAGTGCTTCCCAAGTGGCTCTAGTGGTAAAGAACCCACCTGCCAATGCAGGTTAGACATAAGAGACACAGGTTCGATCCCTGGGTCGGGAAGATCCCCTGGAGGAGGGCACAGCAACCCACTCCAGTATTCTTGCCTGGAGAATTCCATGGACAGAGGAGCCTGGCAGCCTGAAGTCCTTAGGGTCACACAGAGTTGGACACGACTGAAGTGACTTAGTGCAACATACTATTAATACTCTCACCATCTCCACTGCTCCACCCTAGATGAAGCCTGGTGATATATGGCAGAGCAGAGGCAGCTAAATTACCAAGCTGGAAACATCCTGTTGGCACTCTGAGTAGCCCAGAGACAGAACTATACTACTCCAAATAAACAGCTGCTTAATCAGCTGGCCCCAAAACTTAGCTACCTACTTAACAGAGATTGCTAAAAACCAAGGTGAGGAAAGCTCATCTGCTAGTATAATATGCAAAAATAAATCCTAAACTGGGAAAAGATGTTTTCTTTCTAAAAGGTTTACATATATTTTATCTGAAGTGTCTGACTTTTTAATGTTTAACTAGATATCAAAATGAAATACTATGTATCCCTAATGCATTTAAAATATTCACAAGAGTCTAACATGAGTTTACAAAGAGAACACTTTTTTATTTCTGGAAAGTCATGTGCTTGCTTGCTCGTCAGTCACTAGGTCATGTCTGACTCTTTGCAACCTTATGGCCTGTAGCCCGCCAGGCTTCTCTGTCCATGAGATTTTCCAGACAAGAATAATGGAGTGTGTTGCCATTTCCTTCTCCAGGGGATCTTACCAACCCAGGGATCAAACCTCCATCTCCTGCATTTGTAGGCAGATTCTTTACCACTGAGCCACCTGGGAAGCCCAGAAAGTCATGCAGTTGGTATCAAAATATTACATTTTTTATGTGAAGGACTCAATGGGTCTCTCATGATTATGTATGGCTTAAAAAAATCATGTCCTTAGTATATCCAACTTCAACATAATCAAACAGCTCAGTAAATTCAACAGTCAACTTACATGTTGGTTCAAAGAACTACAGTCCAATTTCTTTGAAAATAGTTAACTATTAACATTTCAGTACTTACATATAATTCAGCTACAAATGTCAAACAGCCCTAAAGAGCTAGTTCCCAGGAAGTACACAAAATATCATTTTCTATGGGAAATGAATTCTGTGAATTTGTACTGAAATGTATCTCCCTCTTATTTCCACTAGATCCACCCAATCTAATGCTTCAGGAAATTTAGAGACTGTAAATGGAAGCACAGCTTAACCAAACTGCCTCTACCTCTTATCCTCTTACAATGATAGTAACCAAAACAAGCTCACAGAGCTTAAACAATAATTTCCTCTAGAACTCCAAAGGGACATTCTCTGGTTAGCTGTTTCTACTCACAGGCCAAATTAGGTATACATACAACAGAGATGCCAGAATGCATGACGGTTGTGGTTCATACAAACAAGCAGGAATGTGAAACGATAGGCAAAGCTATGTACTTTGAAGTCTTAAGATATTATGTTCCCATACCTTCTTTATAATTTATCAAAATAACAAAAATAACCACAGCCTAAGCTGCACACTAGATTAGTATTAAAACTATGTTACCCATTCATCTGTAGTCTTTAGATGATAAACCATCTGAACACACACGTATTTTTACAGTTTACTTCTTTTTGATTTGCAAGTATATAACTGATAGAGCCAAGCCCCTAAATGCCTTCCTTCATGTTATTATATATAACCACATATGTTTAAGATCTGAGCCTTGCAAGTCAGACCAGACCAACCTAGATATAAATTCTGATTCTACTTAAAGTTCTATGACCTTGGGCAAAAAAAAAATAACCAAGTCTCAGCTTCCTCATCTATAACAGAGAGCTGATAATAAAACTTACAGCATAACCTATGAGGAATAAATGTGATAAATATATAAAATGCTTAGTACAATGACTGGTATACACAACAACCACTTAGTAAATGTCAGTTTAAAATCAGAGCACCAAATGTGACAGCTAAGTAAAAGCATTCAAGACCATCAAATCTGTATTTATTATGTATGGGAATTCCATGGCAGTCCAGTGGTTAAGACTCCATGCTGTCACTGCTGAGGGCCAGTTTCAATTCCTGATCAAAGAACTAAAATCCCACTACCAGCACAGCGCTACAACCCACCACCCCCCCAAACACACACACGCCAAAAAATTATTAGGTAAAGGAAAGGAATAAACTTCTAGAAAAATTCTATTTTTAAAAGCATTGATACATGATTCAACAAAACATCACCTTCACAGTACTGTTGTTTTCCAAAAAAGACATTAGAAAAAGGCTACAAAAGGAGCTAAATAAAATAAACTTCAGTCAGCACTCATTCAAAACTTTTAACTTTCCATCAACCTTTGATTAAAATGTTATAAAACAAAAATTAGTGTGAATTATAGCCCCTTTACATCAATAGTTCTGAGGTGATTAAGCAAGCAGATTTTAAAAATGACCTATCTAGTTATGATAAGTGAAATAAGTCAGAAAGAGAAAGATAAATACTCTATGATATCACTTATATGTTCAATCTAAAAAACATAGCAAACTAGTGAATATAACAAAAAAGAAACATACCGATACAGAGAACAAACTAGTGGTTACTAGTGAAGAGAGGGAAGGGGGAAGGTAATAAAAGGGTAGGGGACTAAGAAATACAAACTATAATGTATAAAATTTAAGCTTTAAGGATATATTGTACACCATAGGGAATATAGCCAATATTTTACAATTTTTTCTAAAAACTGACCTTCCTAAGTAAGGTAATAGGGAATTACAAAAATAGGCGAGATACAAACCTCAAATCAGATGATAAAAGCTGCTTGCACTAACAATGAAAGTAAGACGTCTACCTGGACTGTAGGCAGTCTGATTATGCGATGTTATATTCTCAGAAAAGAATCTATACAACTAGTTCTATTCCTATTTAATTCTAAAAGAATCAGAGCAAAGGCACAGTTTGAAAACGCAGCAAGAGAGGGGAAATCTATCCAGAACTGAGGGACATGTTCAACAGGCACTCTGAGTTCAAGACTGCAAAATGGGAAACAAAAGGATACAAGTCCCTTCAAAACTGATTTCAGGGTAAGTCATGTTCATCTTAGTTTTTGTATAAGAGCAAATAGTAAGAAACAAGATAATGAAAAAGGTGCCTAATTGGATTTAGAGATTCTTATTTTTTATTTCCCATTTTTAAAGTTTTCTGTAGGATAGTCCATTTTACAGAATAACATTAAGTTCAACCATTTTGATATTTACATACCTGGTCTAAACTAGATCAAAGTCTGAAACTGCTCAAGTAAAAGTAGTCCTCTTGATAGATTGTCTTCACCCACTAGTAGCCATTACCCGAATTTCAGAATAATTATTTCACACTACAGGCCAAGTTTAAGAACTGAAAACCTAAAATCATTAAGTGATGATAAATGTCATGTTAGAATATGATTCACAATTATATACACTATCAACATGAACTGCTGCATTAACCAGGTCTTAAACCATGTTCTAAACCAAGTATCAATACCAAAGTTAGATAAATCTCCACCAGAGCTCAATTTCAGATCTGAGATTTTTTATAATGACTGTTTAAACTTCTGCATAAATGTAGCAACTGCCTTGCTTCCTAACTGGAAAACACTTTCCCCTGGGCAGCCCATTATGGATCTATAATCTTTTAACACAGTACTATACTACCAAGTACTAGATAATATAAAGCATTCAAAATCATCAGGGCAACAATAGCTCTGAAAGAACAGTTAAAAAAAGAAACTATCATCTTACCTCCTTAAAACTGTTATCAATTATTTAAGAAAAATGTTTCTGTGAATCTTTTCTAAAACAGCTTCACATTCTCTTATTGCAGCTCGAGTGGACTGTTCCCTTCCTGTGTTCCTACAGCACTCAATACATCCCTCTTGTATGACACTAGTCACATAATATTGTAGTTATTTAGTTATATGTCTGTAGCCCCAACTAGACCTGAGCTACTTAAGAGCAAAGGACTCCTATCACCTTTTTGCTTAGTACATACATAGACCTTCATATGCCAGATCAATAAATCCTGATTAAATAAAGAAATGAAGCCCAAGAACATGTGCTTTGGAAGGAGGAGTATATTTGTTGTGGGTTTATTGAATGAAGGAGAGGTTGAATTAAATGAAGTCAGTATCTGACCACAAAGCTAAAATCTTAAGATTTTACACAGTGTTGCAAAGTTTAGCCAAAATTCCATTAGCAGCATGTAGAGATCCTAAAAGAACAACTTCAAATCTCCATTCTTCTCCTTCCAGCAGCTCTCATTTATTTTCCTAGAAGCCACTGCTTACAGGGACCAAGGCCCTCTACCTTACCTGACCCACCAGACCCAATAAGAGCAGTAATGATGAGAGCTACAAACTTTTCTACTTCTTGCTATGAAACAGTTGCTTCTACCAGGCACTGAACTCTTCTCTGCTTCGAAGTCCACCCACCTCCACCAGGCAGAGATGCAAAGAATTAGGCATAAGAAATGATCTGTTAAGCACCAACTAGCACTTGAGACACTTTAAAACAGAATCAATGTTAAGTAGTCACTGTGGGTGGTCATAAGAACCTAAGCTTCCTTTATATTAAATCATCAATATAATATTGCTTATATTGTTAAACTTCTCTGTTCTAAATAACAACTTTACAAGCAAACTTTAAGAACTCCAATTCCTATGCTGAGGACTACCTATGGCTTTGGAGTATCATTAACAGTTGGACTGTTCAACAACTGTGATACTTCAAATCAGTTCTAGGTGATAAAAAAGTTAGAATGTTAAGTGTGTCAAATCTAATAACCTTACAAAGTTTTCAGTGAAGTTCTATGAAAATAAACACATGTACACCATCCCCACTCTCTTTCACCTAGAAATAAACTTCAGATATTTTTACTTGGAGAAAACCTGCTAGAGGAGAAAAAAAGGTTTGCCACAAGGCTAGGTAATTAATAGGCTGCATATTATTTGGTACAGCTTTCAAAAGTGCCTCCAGTGTGTCCTAGAAGCAAGCGGGTTAGGAGGGTGGGGTATACAGAAGTTTGCAGCTTATCTATCCTCGAGCAGCTGACTGATCCAGATGGGCACTGACAGCCCTCCACTGGAGATCAGTGCCAAAAAGGCAGAACTCCTGGCAAAAACAGGCTTATCTCAGGAGCAGGTTAAGACAAATGGGTTTCACACTCCTCTCTTGTATACTTCTTTGAAAGGAAAAAGTTTCAGAAAAGTGATAACTCTTGTTCTATCACAGTACAAACCAAGTCCCTTTTGGTTTACTCACAAAAAGATCCTCACATAAGTATACATTTGAGCATATATCTTAGGTAAATGCTTAAGATAAATGCTCAATAATGGCTCTGTTATGAACAGTACTATGGACATCCCTGACTTTCAATTCCAACTACCCTAAAAAGCTATTTTCTACTTCAAAAATGTGTAAGGCAAATCATATGCAATAGGAAATCTTTTGCAAAACAAATTTTTAAAAAGAAATTGTTACCCCTGTGTAAAGCTTTGCGTTCAAGACAAGATGTGAATGAATAAGAGTTCCAACAATTTTGTTCCAAATACTTAAATACAGCAGGATTTTTACTTTTCCTTCTAAGAATATTTGTATGAAAAAATACTGACAAACATAGCTAATGCCAACAGTTGTTTTTCTACATCTCCTGTTTTTGCAATAACTGCCCTATTTCTATAGTTGTTCTAGAAACCTAAACGCCTAACTAAACTTAATACTGTAACACTGAAACAGTACTAATTCATTAATATCTTAATATAGATCAAGTGTTTTTCTTATTTGTGTGCATAAAACAAGTGTTAAGTAAAACCTGGAAAGCACAGTTGCCTTCCAACACATCCTTACTGCTGGCTTAAATTTGCCAGATGCCAAAAATATTTGCCACCCTAAAAACCCAAGCCTCTTCATTAATTTAAAAAAGAAAAAAAAGGTTTAGCAATCGCTGAAAACTACTTATTCAGGAATGATATTTTTATGCAGTGGAGAACAAGAAAGCCTCGCTTTCACACACTGTACATGACATACTTCTCTAAATTATTCCAAGACTTAATTATCAACTATGTTGATAACTTTCAAATCTAACTTTGGGAACAGATGGAGGTGTACTGTCTGTTTTATTTATTATGTTTGCAATATCCAGATGATTCATAATGGAAAACACTGCCACACTGATTTACAAATGGCTGTAAGAATGGAATAAAATAAAGTACCAAATGGTGGGGAGGGTGGAAGGACTGTTCTCCTCTAAATTAAGAAAATTTCTATGTCCTCTACAAGAGAAAAATGAGAGAGGGAGGGGCAGGAGAAAGTCAAACTAAAAACTCTTTGCTTCTTAAAACATATATACTAGTGTGGAAACTATAACTTCTATAGAGGTCACATGCTTATTTCCAAGAAAAAATTCGCTCTTCAGCAGAGAGCAAATTTCTGGGCCAGGTGTGTTGAAAGTAAAAAGGAATTTTATTCTAATAAGTAATAAAAGCTTTAATATGGGTTGTAGTGCTTACCTCTTTTTAAAGGGTGCATCTGTCATTCTCACATTAGGTTGATGACTCTGAGTACAAGGAAAACAGTCCTATTGTATGCCTGCCAATTCTCACATCCCTTGATATTTCTGTATACTCTTTACTAATTAACTGAAGCTCATCAGGAAGACATTAATGATGGTTCAGACACTCAAGAGAGACACATAACCTCGGGATGCAAAATATCTGACAGTTAAAAAGAGACTTATCTGACTCAAGAGGGGAGGGGATAAGCAGGGAGTAAGCGAGTACAGGGCACGAAAAGCTGCTGGCCAGAGCAGCTGTGCCCAGCTTTTAGACACTTACTGGTTTGCTAGGGTATACGTTAGACAGATGCGTTTTTAGTTTCCCCACGGTCCAGTTCAAGAAGCAGCTAATAGTCTGGTCACTGTATTTCTGATTCGGTGCTTTAATGATGAGGGTCACAGGAATCTCCATCCCATTTTGGTCCATGGTGCCCCCAGAGTCTTACAGAGTCAAGAGGAGCAGCAGTTAAGCCCAAATGAGCCGAGATGGTTACTGCCGGCGCAGCTGGGATGGGGACGGAAGCGCGTGTGTTCTTAATATTCCTTGTCCAAGTCAGTCATCGGGCGATACAAAGGCCATTGCAGGTACCGAGGATGATAGGCAGTGGCGGCGGCGAGGTCTGGGGGCCCGGCCGTGGGTGCAGTTTTCCCCGCCAGGTCCGGGCTCTGCCGGGCTCCACCGGGCTCCGGACTGCAGAAGGAGGCCCGGGTGAGAGAGAAAGCGGTGAGAAGGGAGGGGTGAGGGCGAGACAGCCCGCGCCACCGCCCCGCCCCCGCCGCGACCCCCAACCTGAAACGCAACAAGGCCCCTACGCGATGGTCCCTCCACGCGGGTTAGAGAAGGGGACGGACCGCTCAGGGCGGCCAGCCGCGACAGGCAAGGCTACCTGAGAGATGGCCACGGGTCCCGCCACCACCGCTGCCCTCCGCGCCCAAGCACGGCCACCGATCGCACAGTCTGGCCGGGCGTCCTCCGCGGCGGCCGCACCCTTCCTGCTGATCGGCGGCGCCCAGGGTCCGGCCCCGGGTCTCGCGAGGCGGCGCGGTGGCAGCTGGAGAAGTTGGCCAAAGGGCCTGGTCCGCTCTCCGCCCGACCCCTCGGGCAGGGGAGCCGCGGCTCACCGCCGGGTGCGGCCGAGACGGCGGCAGGTGGCAGGAGGGGCGGGGACTAGAGTCGGGGCGCCGGCCGCGAGCGCGCTGGTTTTGTTGTTGTTGTGAAGAAGGTCCGGGTCCCTTTAAGCCGGAAAAAGCAGGGCGGAAGTGCGTCACGGGCAGCTAGCCTCGGCACGCGGCCCTCCAGGTCCAGTCGGCGCCGCCCGCCGCCCGCTGTGGCTTGCTCCCGACACCTTGGGCCAAATTTTGGGTCGCCCAGAAGCCTCTTGGGTGCGTCGAGCCCGCCAGAGCAGACCATTCCCTCCGCCCCGCTTCTCCAGCAGCACTTGGGCCTTAGCACCAGCACATTCTGTTTTGACCACACCCCGAAGACGGGAAGTGTTGCTCCATCCTTAGAGTTGTCGAATGCTGAATCAAACTTGTGCCCAAAATTTCTTGTGTCGACTGTGTGCAAGGCACGGTACCTGGATCTTTAGTGGAGGAGAGACTATGGGTACGTTGCTTATGGGGAAGGCTTTCAGTTAAACCTGAAGTCTACCTGTAATTTCCTTGTGATCCAGGTTAACTTTGCTGAGCCTTAGTTTGTTTCTCTAAATGGGGAGGATGGTGCCTACCTGACTGCGTGCTGCTGAGTAAATGAGTTATGTAAACCACTTGGTACAGTTTTGGCGTATGGCAGCCTCTCAACTAAATATTAATTTCCATGTCCTTACTCTTCATCTTCACAGAAGTTGACAAGTGTTTGTTTCCTGAGCAGATATTGTGTGTTCAGTGAGAGATGAAGACAGATAGCAGTGTTATTTTTCTGTTTTATGGCTGAGACGTGGGACCGCGAAGGTTCAGGCTACTGCCCCAAGCTGACTTACTCTCTATTCTCTGCACAGGTGTAGGAGTCAGTGCAGTAAGTTAAGTTTGTTAGATGCGTGTTTGCTCAGCCCCAGGCATCCACTTACGGGTGAATACAAGCAGATAATGCAGGGGACTTTGGAGACCTGATCTCTAATCCTCTCAGCTTCCTAAGACTTTCAGGAAAGTTAGGGACCAAGAGGAGATTCTTCCTCTCAACAGCTGATGCAGCAGGATCCCTTACATCCTCTCCTCCATCTTTCTTTGTGACAGGACACCTACCATATCTTAGCTATAAACTCGCAATGCGCTTCTGAAATAAGAGTGAAGTTTCCTTTATTTCTTGTCATGGAATGAGAACAGCTTGCTAGGACTTGTATTTTCTGTAGCAGGTCTTTTTCTGCCTAGTATCTAGTCATTTTAATAGAACCTTAACTTAATTCTAGCTTCAAATACTTTTTCAGACTCCCTTTCATCTAGCAGCAGCCTTTTGACACAGTTATAGCCCATAAGAAGAAAGGTGAAGTTGCTACTGGGGCTTCTAGGAGAGTGTTCAAGTGAACATGTTCTGTAGACTAGAGCTCATCCTTGCCCTACACCAGTCTTTCTTCCTGGAGGAATGTGATGCCAGTGGTGGGGCAGCCACAGCTCAGTCATGAAGCAACAGATAGAACAAAGGCCTGTAAATACAAAGATGGTGGACCAGAACAGTTGAAAGAGACTGGATCCTTTATGGCATAATTAGCCACCATTTAAGTCCCAAGTGACTGCTGTAAGAATTCTTTGATGTCCAACTCCTTTTTAAGCCAGGAAGTCTTCCCAACCTGCAGCTGCTTCGACACTGTCATCCAACCCTGCAGCTCATATCACTAATGCTCGTGACTCAGACTTCCAGGAATCCTTTAGAGTAATGTGGTCATCTCACTTGGCATGCTGAAGGGTACATTATTAGTGAAATATACCTTAATTATTAAGACGTTGTACATTTTACTGTGATAGACACTAGGGTTCATCAAAGATTCACTAACATGGACAAAATCATTTTAAAATGTAATGAACATTCAAGAGATTGAAATATGAGTATAAAGATGATAATATCTGACAGAAATGATTTTTTTTGCTTTGCTTTAAAGCCACCTAAATTAAATACCTGAAACTGCTTTTGATGCTGTTGAACTTGGCCACAATAAAAGCAGTATGTAAATATGATCCCATTTTTGTTAAATTATGTGTATAGAACAACGCATGAAAGGTTCAGTTCAGTTCAGTCGCTCAGTCGCGTTCAACTCTTTGCGACCCCATGGACAGCAGCACACCATACTTCCCTGTCCGTCACCAACTCCCAGAGCTTGCTCAAACTCATTTCCACAGTTTTGGTGATGCCATCCAATCATCTCATCCTCTGTCATCCCCTTCTCCTGCCTTCAGTCTTGCCCAGCATCAGGGTCTTTACCATGAGTTAGTTCTTCACATCAGGTGGCCAAAGTGTTGGAGCTTCAGCTTCAGCATCAGTCCTTCCAATGAATATTCAGGACAGATTTCCCTTAGGAATGACTGATTGGATCTCCTTGCAGTCCAAGGGACTCTCAAGAGTCTTCTCCAACACCACAGTTCAAAAGCATCAATTCTTTGGCACTCAGCTTTCTTTATGGTCCAATTCTCACATCCATACATTACTATTGGAAAAACCATAGCTTTGACTGGATGGACCTTTGTTGACAAAGTAATGCCTCTGCTTTTTAATATGCTGTCTGGGTTTGTCATAGCTTTTCGTCCAAGGAGCAAGCATCCTTTAATTTCATGGCTGCAGTCACCATCTGCAGTGATTTTGGAGCCCAAGAAAATAAAGTCTGTCACTGTTTCCATTGTTTCCCCATCTGTTTGCCAAAAAGTGATGGGACTGGATGCCTGATCTTAGTTTTCTGAATGCTGAGTTTTAAGCCAGCTTTTTCACTCTCCTCATTCACTTTCATTCAGAGGCTCTTAAGTTCCTCTTCGCTTTCTGCCATAAGGGTGGTGTCATCTGTATATCTGAGGTTATTGATATTTCTCCTGGCAATCTTGATTCCAGCTTGTGCTTCATTCAGCCTGGCATTTGGCATGGTATACTCTGCATATGAGTTAAATAAGCAGGGTGACAGTATATAGCCTTGACGTACTCCTTTCCCAATTTGGAATATCTGTTGTTCCCTGTCTGGTTCTAACTGTTGCTTCTTGACCTGCATAACAGATTTCTCAGGAGGCAATTAAGGTAGTCTGGTATTCCCATCTCCTTCAGAATTTTCCACAGTTTATTGTGATCCACACAGTCAAAGGCTTTGGCAGAGTCAATAAAGCAGAAGTAGATGTTTTTCTGGAAGTCTCTTGCTTTTTCGATGATCAAATGGATGTTGGCAATTTGATCTCTGGTTCCTCTGTCTTTTTCTAAATCCAGCTTGAACATCTTTAAGTTCTTGGTTCACATACTGTTGAAACCTCACGTGGAGAATTTTGAGCATTACTTTGGTAGCATGTGAGATAAGTGAAATTGTGCGGTAGTTTGAACATTCTTGGGCATTACCTTTCTTTGGGATTGGAATGAAAACTGACCTTTTGCGGTCCTTTGGCCACTTCTGAGTTTTCCAAATTTGCTGGCATATTGAGTGCAGCACTTTTGCAACATCATCTTTTAGGTCTTGAAATAGCTCAGCTGGAATTTCATCACCTCCACTAGCTTTGTTTGCAGTGATGCTCCCTAAGGCCCACTTGACTTCAGACTCCAGGATGTCTGGCTCTAGGTGAGTGATCACCATCGTGGTTATCTGGGTCATTAAGATCTCTTTTGTATAGTTCTGTGTATTCTTGCCACCTCTTCTTAATATCTTTTGCTTCTGTTATGTCCATACTGTTTCTGTCCTTTATTGTGACCATCTTTGCATGAAATGTTCCCTTGGTGTCTCTAATTTTCTTGAAAAGATATCTAGTCCTTCCCATTCTATTGTTTCCGTCTATTTCTTTGCATTGATCAGTGAAAGGTTAGTCCCCAGAATATTGGTTGGTGGTGTTTAACTTGGTATTTGAAATAGGAAAAATATTTAGCATGGAGTGTATATAAGTCAGCAGTTACTTAGAAACTGCTATGACCTTTTGTTCCTTTTCCATGTTGCAGATATGAAAGGGAAATGTGAAAGAACTACATGTTTCAGTTACCATTTGCTAAAGACAGGGTGCAATGAGAGTGTTTATGTACTACTTGTTCAGTTGCTAAATCATGTCAGCCTCTTTGCAATGCCATGGACTGCAGTACACCAGGCTCTTCTGTCCTCCACTATCTCCCAGAGTTTGCTCAACTTCATGTCTATTGAGTCAGTGATGCCGTCTAACCGTCCCATCCTCTGCCGCCCCTTCTCCTTTTGCCTTCTTCGATCTTTCCCATTGTCACAGTCTTTCCCAGTGAGTCAGCTCTTCAAATCAAGTGGCCCAAGTATTAGAGCTTCAGTTTCAGCAACAGTCTTTCCAATGAATATTCAGGGTTTATTTCCTTTAGAATTATCTGATTTGATCTCCTTGCAGTCCAGGGGACTCTCAAGAGTCTTCTCTAGCACATTCAAAAGCATCAGTTTTTCAGCGCTCTGCCTTATTTATGGTCCATCTCTCACATCCATACATGACTACTGGAAAAACCATAACTTTGACTAGACAGACCTTTGTCAGCAAAGTGATGTGTCTGCTTTTTAATACTCTGTCTAGTTTGTCATAGCTTTTCTTCCAAGAAACAAGCGTCTTTTAATTTCATGACTGCAGTCACTGTCTTCAGTGATTTTGAAGCCTAAGAAAATAAAACCTGTCACTGTTTCTACTTTTTCCCTTTCTATTTGCCATGAAGTGATGGGACTGGATTCCATGATCTTAGTTTTTTTCAGTGTTGAGTTTTAAGCCAGCTTTTTCACTCTCATTCATTCTCATCAAGAGGCTCTTCAGTTCCTCTTTGCTTTCTGCCATTAGATTGGTACTTGTGCTTAGTTGCTCAGTCGTTTCCAACTCTTTGCAACCCCATGGGCTGTAGCCCACCAGGCTCCTCTGTCCCTGTGAATTCCCCAGACAAGAATACTGCAGTGGTTTGCCATGCCCTCCTCCAGGGGATCTTCCCAACCCAGGAATTGAACCCAGGTCTCCTGCTTTGCAGGCAGATTCTTTACCTGCTTAGACTTCAGAGTGGTATCATCTGCATATCTGAGGTTGTTGATATTTCTCCTGGCAGTCTTGATTCCAGCGTGTGAGTCATCCTCCCTGGCATTTTGTATGATGCACTCTGCATAGAAGTTAAATAAGGCAGGTGACAATATACAGCCTTGTCATACTCCTTTCCCAAATTTGAGCCAATCAGTTTTTCCACTTTCAGGTGCTTAAGGGTGGGATACTAATAGGTAACACTAGATTTGTGATTTGTTAATACCAAATCCACTTCAACAATATTAACTATTTGTTCAATAGACATAACCTTAGTAATTAGTTCAGTAATTCAGGGTGATTTCTGCCCATGGAGTAATTTTGTTTGTTGACAAGCAAAACACTTAAAGAAAATTATTTGCAAATAATAAAATTAATTTCCAGAATTGGTGAGATACTTACTTCCAATTCTTTTCATTGAGAAGGAAGGCAGCTTGAGAAGCTCATATCAACTCCTGTGAGATTCCAGTTTCTTTTAAAATTTTAAAGAAAAGTGCTTATTACCAAGTTTTTCTTACTTCAACTTGGAATACCTTTCTGGAAGTTAAAATACTTTATGATGTTGAATAATGTAGTTTTCAGTGTTTTGGTTTTTTATTTTTGATAACTCTTGGGAGGAAAGTTAAGTGATGATCTTGCAGTTGCAGATTTCAAAAATGATATTGGCCATCTGGCTTTCTACTTATACCAGACTTGTCTTTTTCCTTAAGATGCTTTGCCACAAAGCATCTAATCAAATCTCAATCAAATTTATTGTGTAAAAACAAGTGAAATACTATATTTGAAGCCTAGGAAAATTAGCTCATTTCAACATTGCACTTTCAAAATCTTAATTGGTTCCAGATGTTTGATTATAAGCCATATTATAGAAATTGGAAGGAAGAAAACCACACATGCATTAAATGCCAAACGGGTGATTTGAGTGATGGGTCATTTAATGAATTTTCAGAACAGCCCTGAGAGGTAGGAGGGCAATGAAGCTCAGAAAGGCTAAGTGTCTTGCCCAAAGTCACACAGCTAGTAACTTCCAAATAGAATTCTGATTCCTCTGTAATGCACACTCTTTCCACTCCACTGAACTGTCTTATTTAAAGATATTCATGTATAATAAGACACATTCAGGAAGAAAAGCCTTTCAGGAACAACATATTAGAGGTCCTCTAGATCAGCTTTCCATGTACTGCCAGAACCACTTTTCTTATATTTCTGAAAGCCAATCAGCCAACTTTGGCTTAAACCCTTCCAGGCAGAAGGGGCACCACAGTTTTTACTACTATATGACATGTTGTTAAAAAGCCATGATTATTGTGAGTTTAAAATTTATAAAAATTGCTATAATTTGTCATAGGCCACTTTTCTCATCTTGACTAATCCAGAATACGTTGTTTTTTTTCCACATCTGCCATTTAAATGGTTAAATGCTGTCTGCATCTTCTCCAGACTAAATATTCCCAGACTAAATAACCATCTTTAAGAATATTTTCCAGATCACTCGAAATATTGACTCACCTTTGAACACACTAGTTTGCATAACCCTCCTCAATTACGGTGATCATAATGATCATTTTGACATGTGATTTCCCTAGAATAGTCTTCATAAGGACACATCTGTATTTCTATTAATTTCTGTATTAATATAAAACTTCATAAGCTAGTTTAGCAGTTGGATTTCCTGCTCTTCAGAAACTTATGTGTTTAGTTAATTCTTAGAGCAATCATTTGGCTAAGACCGAAGTCTGATTTCTCTGATAATTTAATCCATTGATTTATTTATGATAATGCTTGGAGAAAATTATAGCAAATGGCATCTTACTGCCCTCTTCTAGATGACCAGAGGAAGGAAAGAAAGGGAAACCCCTTATATTTTTCACTCTCTAAAGAATTTTGACCTAAATGCATGTGTTAGTTATCTATTGCTGCAAAACAAGTTGCCCCCAAAACCATGGGTCAGAATTTTGGGAATGTCTTTGCTGTTGGTTCTGGTTTTGAGTCTCTTGTGAAGTTGCGTCAGGATTTCAGCTGGCATTCAATTATCTGAAAGCTCGATTGGGACTGGAGGACCTAATTCCAGGGTGCCTCACTCATAAGCCTGGCAAGTTGGGCTGGTTTTTGGTGTGAAGTCTCAGTTCCTTCTCATGTGGGTCTCTTCACAGGACTGGTTTTGAATGTCCCTGCAACAGACAGCTGGATTCTTCCAAAATTAGGGAGACTAGAGACCAAGACTTAAGCAGCAATACCTTTCGTAACTTAGTTTCTGAAATCATATAGTGTCACCTACATGATGCTCTATTTGGTCACAAAGATCAGTCCTGAGTTGTAGGAGGAGAGTACATAGGAGCATGAATACCAGGAGATAAGGACCACCTGTCATATTGGAGGCCAGTTACAATAATATACCTTACCAAAGCATAGCAGGTCATAATGGATACCTTGTTCTTTCTATATGCAGCAGCTACTGCTGCTGCTAAGTCGCTTCAGTCATGTCCAACTCTGTGTGACTCCATAGATGGCAGCCCACCAGGCTCCCCCACCCCTGGGATTCTCTAGGCAAGAACACTGGAGTGGGTTACCATTTCCTTCTCCAGTGCATGAAAGTGAAAAGTGAAAGTGAATTTGCTCAGTCGTGTCCAACTCTTAGCAACCCCATGGACTGCAGCCTACCAGGCTCCTCCATCCATGGGATTTTCCAGGCAAGAGTACTGGAGTGGGGTGCCATTGCCTTCTCCGCTATATGCAGCTATCCAAGTCCAAATCCCAGTAACCTGGCAGCTGTTTCACAACTGCTTACCTTTCCTCTGGCATTTAGCCTCTCACTTCTCAGAGCTCTTTCACCAATTTCCTCTCCTCAAAATCACAACTATCTAATTCTATTGGCCGGGCTTCCCAGGTGGCACTAGTGGTAAAGAATCTGTTTGCCAATACAGAAGAAGTAAGACATGTGGGTTCAATCCCTGGGTTGGGAAGATCCCCTGGAGGAGGACGTGGCAACCCACTCCAGTATTCTTGCCTGGGAAATTCCATGGACAGAGGAGCTTGGTGGGCTACAGTCCTTGGGGTCGCAAAGAATCAGACATGACTGAGCACACACACACACACACACACACACACACACACAACTGTATTGGCTTATTTGTCAAATGTTTATAAATGTTTTTTGCTAAACGCAAATATAGTTTGACTGAGTTTGGGAATATTAACTTTCCTATACTACATTCAAATAAGAATAATTACTAAAGTGAACATGGAGAGTAATCATTGGCCTAACTCGGGGGTTCTTAATCTGAGTCTAGAGAGATACCCTGAATTATCTGTGTACACGTGCATTTATTCAGAGGGAGAGTCCACAGTTTTTATCAGCTTCTTGAAGGGGCCCTTTGTTCTTTCAGAACCACCACAAAATTTAGTCTTCATTGTAAGGTTTTTCCAATTAAAGGAAATGGGTTATTGAACCAATTACCAAGTTATTGCCTCAAGGGCCCCAAACACTGTTCACTGACTGTTTTAAGATAATAGAAATGTGCGTGCTCAGCACGTCTTATTTTTCCTTTTCCAGCTCTCATCATATTAAGCTTTGCCAGCAAAGGGCACTGGAGGGACACTGGAGGAAGAAGAGATTGTAGTATGCTCCTTCAGACAGGCTCTTACAGTGTGTATGGCTTCTGCAGCCCTCAATTCCAGCAATGTGCTGTGGCCAGCAGTGTGTAGCATATCCCGTGAATAGCTTCTCCAGGAACCCTCTCAGGCAACTTTTCAGGCAACAGCCGTGAGCAGCTTTCCCTGGAACCCCATCAAATGGCTTCATATGGAGTACCACCAGTACAAAGCTGTCCTTGAACAGCTTTCCCTCAGACCCCTTAGGCAGCTTTGCATCCTCAGCAAACTTCTCTGAGGTGAAATGAACCACAGTTACTGCTCTTCTTCAGGGAGAGTCTATCTCAGCCCTAAGGGCAGTAGATGATCACTATATCTGATTTTCCTGTAATCTTTAGAATTCTCTTAATTCCTTATTGGCCATCTCCTTATCAGTTCAGTTCCCTGTTATAAGTGGTGATTCTTTGTATTTAACCTTCCTTGTTTAAAATACTGTTTGATTTCTTTCCCTTGAATGGACCCTAACTGATACAGAATTGGTATCAGTAGTGATCCCAAAAGATAAACACACAAAGAATTTAAGGGTTGCTTTGGTCACGTCTTTTGGCTGGGCTCCTCCCTGTTGAGAAGTAAGATGAGGGCATTACAAGTAATCAGACTCAATTGTGGTTAATCTTGAAGCAAATGATTGCCCAAATAGTTGCTACACTTGACGGTTAACGGCAGTTAAGATGTCTGTAAGGACAATGATATGCGATCAAGTCTTCTGAGTGTCCTTCAGCACTTACAGAAAGAAAATGACAAGCCCATGCCTTTCAACTCTCAGGACAAGTCACAGTCTAAGACCAGAAAGCCTCTATGATAACTATAAAAGAATCATTTGGTTCTTTCAGACATAGGGGTGATATTGTAAAAAATTAAGCACAAAATTTTAAGGATCGCTGAATTGTAGCCATAGTTGTACTCACGGTCCCATCAAATTTTACACATGGCAAATCAGTGGTTACCAGTAGGGGAAGGGGGAGTGGGAGGTGCAAACTATTGGCTGTAAGATCAGCTACAGGGATGTACAGTACAGTATGGGAAATATAGCCAATATTTTGTAATAACTGTAAATGGAGTGTAAACTTTAAAAATTGTATAAAAAATTTAAAAAGGAAAAGAACAAAGAAGAAAGACCAGGATTACAGAGGAAGACAAAATATACTGGGCAAAAAGAAAAGAATACCGAGAAAGAGAGAGGAAAACCAAAAGTGGGTGCAACCTGCATTTTTTTAATATTATTATCATCCTTATTATTACTAAAATAAAGTGGCTAATTTTTAAATATTTACATGAAAGTTACGGGAAACAACAGGATTCTGAAAATTGGCAAGGGGCAGCTGCTTTATTAGAGATAAAGCTGATCATCTTGAAACTACAAGTCACTCTAAGCTTCCTGTATTCAAGAAAGACATTTACCCTCTGAAGACTAGCCTTCGTTTGCTTAAAAACCCTGTGATAACTTTACCTGGGGAAGAGGCCTTAAAAGGGCCTCTTATTCTCCACAAGACACACCATAACCACTCCCTATTGCCCCTAGACCTATAACAGGTTAGATCTCAGCCTGCTCCATGGGGACAGGAACACACATTGACCCAGGAAGAAATAGCTTACACGCCAAAGTAATTTTAAGACTTAACTAATCTAAATCAGTAGAAACAGGGAGTATATCCTAAGGGTGTTAGACCTCGGAGGGTGAAATATAACACTAGGTTAAGCCAGATTTGGGGTATAAGTGCACTTTGTAGAGATTCCAGATTTAATGTGTTAGTTCATTAAGCTGAAGGGAGCTCTCACAATTTACTGATTGGTTGGCTGAAACCTGGACTCAACCTACATTTAATACAGCTGAGATACCAGAGCCACCTACATCATGTAAATAAAGGAATCCAAGAGCCTAGGAAGATAGGAATGTTAAACTGTATCATGAGTTTCCTGCACACCCACCTGCCCCCTTCAGCGTTCCATTAGAGGGCACAGAAGACGCTCACTTCACTAAGGCATGAGAAATACATGAGTGAGGGGAGCCCCCACATCCTTGTAAAGCTCTCTGTTGCTCTTTTTGTAGACCAGGCCTGACTAAAGGCGACACTGCCACTGAGATGAACTCCCTAGTCATAGTGCCATTTGGAAGACACTCCCTTGAAAGGATGAGGATCTGTTTTGTAGAATCAGAGACCACTGTATGCAGATGAATACCAGTTCTTAACTGCAAGAATATTTACTGTTCACCATTTGCAATAATATTTGTGTTGCTCACTATTATAGAGGACACAAGGAATGGTAAGATGTACTTGCCTTCAAGAAGTTTACAACTGAGAAGAAAGTAAGACAAACTCACAAATAACTGTAAAACAGAACAGAGTAAGGGAAGTAGGCCCTTCTACAACCCAGCCAGTTTATTTCTCAGCCAAAGAAAGAAGAGGAAAGTGAGGAAGAGTTTATGATGTGCTGTGTTAAAGTGGGCTGAGGGCAAGAGGCACACAGTAATTTGACATGATTCTTCCTTTCCTCAGCTTTTCTCAACTTTTTCTCACATTTCCTGGAGCTTATATGTTCATTAAAACCAATCCACTGCCTTTCCTCAGGCCCGGCTGAGACTGTTACTTCAGAGAGGCCCAGCTGTGTCCCAGAAGGTAAGCTGGTCCTCTCACTACCAGGCATGCATGTCCACCTCCCCCTTATTAAGGCCTGTTTTTCACTGTACCATTCTTAAGGACAACCTCATCCTTTTTCATCACCCTCTCTACCATCCCTCCCATTTCACTTCCAGTAACTACAGCGATTTCTCTATTTTGGTAGTGGTATCCCACGTAGTTGTGTTAAGATTCTGAGGCCAGATCTGGGATCTGCAGGGTACCTGATTTAATTGACATGCCTAAGGAAAGGGAATGACAGCTAGGTCAAGTGCTTCAATTACTGTGTGCTAGAAACCCACTTCATTCATTCATTCAAAGTATTTCACATTGCAGAGGTTTTGTACTTTTTGTCTCATCTTGAAAAATGTTTCCAAAAACATGCATAACAGTTTTTAAATAGTTTCATAATTGGTCAATAGAAGAGGTCAAAGTTCTTGAGAAAAATCTTGTCTGAGTTCACTTTTTTTTTTCTCCTTCTTCGTTTCTTTCTTTGTGCCATGATTCCCTGGGGTTTGTAAACAAGGCTGAATCTTTGAAACAGCAAACTAGCTTTGACTAAGAAAATTTGTTAAATTCCAGGTTTTAGAGAGTAATAAGACAGCTTCTTGAGTACAGTCTTTGTAACGCTCATTCTTAAAGAATGCAGGATTTTATCTCCCTGAAAGAATTTATGTTTCACAGCTTTGATGTTGCCCAGTACAAAATGCTCAGCTCTGTTGCAAGAATTTGTAACTAAGGTCACTCCAGAATGAGGACAGCAAATTAATCGAGTACTTGTTACAAATGTGGGGTATGCTCGGTGCATTTATATAGTGATCTCTTTAGTGATCTCTTTGAATCCCTTCAAGATAAACCCTGAGCCCTCACTTTCAAACTTTCCCTGTCCCATCCTTAGATGGTTTGTCTGTGCTTCCATGTGAAATCTGTTGCACTTACCATGCGATAATTATCTCTTGATAAATTTTTGAGCTCCCTGAGGCTAGATATTATGCCTTAAATTTTTTATCACTATTGCCTAGCACAACCCCTTTTTCTTTAACAACAATGAATATTATTGACTAAATTATAATACTCATTTTACAGAAAATGTAAATAAGTTAAGTAATTTGCTCAAGGTGACTCAGTTAATAATTGATAAAGTTATTGATACAAAAGCCCATGAATATGGTGTTTCCTATTTGTTTCTATTTAACACCACTTCTGGCTTTCACATCCGTAGGATTTGGGGTAACCGTCTATGTTCTCTTTTATCTATGCAATAGCCGACAGTAGAGTGTCTAAGAGAACTACAGGGCAAAAATCTGGGCCAAATTGAGATGTCCCATGAGGTCAACAAAAGGATTACAGAATCGTCACAGGGACAATGTTCCTAAGTGATCGGAGGGCATCACTCTTCAGACATCTGCTAAGAATCCCAGGGAGCCAAAAGCAACCTCTCTGATTAACTATAAACATGCTTGTTATCTGCCCAGAAAAAGAAAGAAAAACCACAGAAATTTCAACATTGTACTAATTCTTATCTCTTATATACTTTCCTCTGTCATTTAATGATTAGCCATACCACAGGGCTTTTCCTGCTAACTCCTCTGCCAATCTCAGGATTTTAATCGATTTTTTTTTTCACTGCACATATGAGTACAGTCTACTATAATTACTATATTCTTGTAACATTTTATTTTGTATGTATGATAGAAAATAAGCTTAAAGAAGGAAAACAAAGCTCAGCGTAAATTAGTACTTTTTTTCAGGTTCATGTGAGAGATGGTCTTCTTTGCTCCCCACGATTTATGTCTCGGTTCTCCAGGTTTTCTTTTTTTCTTTTTTCCAAAATTTATTTAGAAACCTCCATTTTGGATGTGGGATGTGTGGATGTCTCCTGACACAGGGATCAAACCCACATCTCGTGAGTCTCCTGCTTTGGAAGGTGGATTCTTGACCACTGTACCACCTGGGAAGCCACATATAGGTCTCATTTTGTCTTATTAGCAACAGAAACCTGTTTTAAAAAAATTACTTTATAGGGTTTTTATCAGCTTCAGTTTTCTTTTATTTAAAACATTTTTTAACTTTATATGAAATTCTAGTCTAATTTGTATGCCCTCACCATCCTAAGTTAGCAACTATCATTATGTTTTATTTCCTCTGATTTCCACTATCTCTGAGTGCATATTTATAATTAATTCTATGTATATAGTTTTATAAAGTTGTAATAGTATTCACACACATATTTTAGAAATTCCTTTTTTCACATGAGCGTTTTTATAAGTTTTTAAATTTCCATTTGGTTATTTTTTATTTCTACGTAGTCATATTTATCAGTGCTAAAGTTTCAAAATAAAATACTGTATCAACACGCCATAATTTTATTTAATCATTTCTTAAGTCTTAGATGTGTAGATTCATAGTTTTTCATTATTAAAAAGAATGCTGCTGTAAACATCCTGGTTTGCTTAGCCCTGTACTTGAAATATAGTCCCAGAAGAATGATTACTAAGTCAAAGGATCTGAACTCTTGATATACATTGGCCCATTATGTTTTTAAATCAATTGAAAATAAATTTAAATGTAAGTAAGAATTGCAGGTGGATTCTTTACCAGCTGAGCCACAAGGGAAGCCCATGAATTTGGTATTATTTAACTTGCTTTAGTCCTGCTGTTATTATGTGGGGTCATCCAACATTTTAAAATATGCCAAAAATACATCATTTAGTCCATTTTGTTGCAAGTGATAGTAGTCTATCAAAAAGGCTTGAATAGATTCAGGAATCATCTTTCCCATTCTTCAGTTATTTCCCATTGATATTATCCATATCATTCCTTGTTGGGCTTTCTCCATAGTAGGAAAAATGGCCAGTAGAGATCTCAAGGGCTTCCCTGGTGGCTCACATAGTAAAGAATCCACCTGCAATGCAGGAGACCTGGGTTCAATCCCTGGGTTGGGAAGATCCCCTGGAGGAGGGCATGGTAACCCACTCCAGTATTCTTGCCTGGAGAATCCCCATGGACAGAGCAGCCTGATGGGCTACAGTCCACCAGGTCACAAAGAGTCAGACACAACTGAGTGACTAAGCACACAACACAGAGATCTCGTCTATTTATTTAAGACTTGTGCTTTCACACACCAGATCTCATTAAAGGATTCTGATTATCCTTGCTTGGCTCTGATGCCCATCCTGGATTAATCATTTTGTCCATGGGGACTTCCCTGGCTGTCCAGTGGTTAAGACTCTGCCCTTGTAATGCAGGGGGCACAGGTTCCATCCCTGGTCAGGGAACTAAGATCCCACATGCTGTGCAGTGCAGCCAAAAACAAAAAAACACTAAGGAATCCTCTTGTCCTTGAAGACATAGTACTCTGAATGGCCCATCTTGCTCACATGATGACCATGTTCGGTAGAAGGCAGGGTGCTGTGGCTGACAGTCCTGAAAGAACCGTGGACTTGGAAAGTGGTAAGGGGTCTTAGATGGGCTATTAGCAGACAAAAACAATGCATCTATTATATGCAGTTTTTTATATTGTTTCTAAACTTCTTCACATTTATAAATGTGAATATAGACTTGACCCTATTTAAGACTGTGAAGTAAGAAGTTTTACTTTCTTGCTCTCTTATCTCCCCTTTTCTGCATCCTTCTCCTTTTCTCCTAGACCTACCATGATTGTCCAGTGACCTAAGGTTTTCTCTAATCTGTTTCCCATCAAAACTTACTTTCAGCTAACAGGAGTTGAAAAGAACCCAGAAAAATCAAGTTAAGATTCAGGATTCAAATTACTATCCTCCATAGACCTGATTAGTTTTTCTTCAAGGACAATCATATAAGACTAAGTAAGGTAAAATTTGCAGGGGAAGGGGACATCTGAGCACCTTCAAATAATCCCCTTCTACTAGGAATTCATTTTTTTCCCCTTCAATTGCTAGTAATATCTTTAGTGGAAAGGATGTAAGAAATGACTGAGACCCAGGATCTTTAACTTAAATCCTATCTATTTAGCATTCCCTGTGTGGCTCAGATGGTAAAGAACCTGTCTGCGATGTGGAAGACCCAGGTTGGATCCCTGGGTTGGGAAAGTCCATAGAGTTGCAAAGAGTTGAACATGACTGAGTGACTAGCACTTTCATCGTAGGAAATGGGCTTCTTCAGTGGCTCAGATGGTAAAGAATCAGCCTGCAATCCAAGAGACTCAGGAGTCGCAGGGTCCATCCCTGGGTTGGAAAGATCCCTTGGAGAAGGGCATGGCAACCCACTTCAGTATTCTTGCCTGGAGAATCCCGTGCACAGAGGAGCCTGGTGGGCTACAGTCCATAGGGTTGCAGAGTACGACTGAACAACTGAGAACACCTGCACCATAGGAAATAAACATGTAGAAGTCAAGGCTAGCCAATGCAATGGTGAGGCTTTTGCCCAAACCCCACTATTTAACAAAATAGAGATAGTCAAGAGCATAGCTCTAGAATCGACCCAACCTGTGCTCAAAAGTGGCTCTATCATTTATTACCGGGAGTCTTAGTACCTTGACTATAAGATGGGGATAGTAATTTTTACCTCATGGGGTGCTGTTAGAATTTTTAAAAAATAATGCATACAGACTGCTTAGCTCAGTGACTGGCACATAGTAATCCCTCAATAAGTGAGAATCATTTGATAATGTTGATGATGAAGGAATTAAAAGGAGGTAGAAGAGAGGAAAATGAGAGGGAAGAGAACAGAGGGAAGAGGATGAGGAGGAGAAAGAATGAGGCATCACCTTCCTACCTAAAACGCCAAACAAATCACAAGGGAACCTTCTTTTCACTTGGCTGCAAGTTGGTCTTAGGACCTAAGATAATGGTCTTCAGAAATTGTTGTCCTTATACCTCTGAAATAATTTTTTAAACTATGAACCTCCTCCTCTATTTTTAAATTGACATCTGAAGGTTTTCATTTTGAGTTTAAATAGTTACAAAGGATATTCCTGCATTTTACAAATAGTGGCCTTTTCAAATAAAACTTTTATGTTACTTTTAGCTAGTTGTTAGTGTCATTCACTCTCTTAATATCCAGGGTTCCCAAGCCTATAACAAGATATCAAAATTTTAATTACACCTCTTTTTGTTTTACTTGGCAGTAACTTATTTAATCTACTAGCGTCAGAAAAGGAAATTTTAAGTTTGTTAATTTCACTACACTTTTGCCATTACCATATGCTTAAAATATATTTTCATGAAAATCTCAGAGCTACAGATGTCACTCGTTTTTTTCATGGCCCATATCTGTTATATAATTTAATTACAAAGCCATCAGATAATTTTTTTTCTCTAGAAAAGTGAAAGGAAATGAATTCTGAGTAAAAGACTATATACATACACACACATACACGTATATCAGGTATCTATGCCCAGTTGACCCTTGAACAACATGGGTTTGGACTGCAGGTCCACTTACACTTGGATTTTTTTCAGTAACTACGCACTTCAGTGATACACTATCAGACTTCCCTTGTGGTCCAGTGGTTGGAAATCCGCCTGCCAATGCAGGGAACGGGTTTGATTCCTGGACCAGGAAGGTTCCACATGCCACGGATCAGCTAAGTGTGTGTGCCATGACTACTGAAACCTGCATGTTCTAGAGCCTGTAAGCTGCAACTACCGAGCCCAAGTGCTGCAACTACTGAAGTCCCCCACCCTAGAACCCCTGCTCTACAACAGGAGAAGCCACCGCCATAAGAAGCCCATGCCCTGCAACTGGAGAGTAGCTCCAGAGACGCAGCAACAAAGACCCAGTGCAACCAAAAATAAATAAATTAAATTTAAAGAAATATACAGTCCCCAGTCCTTGGCTGGTTGAATCCAGGGATGCAGAAGTGTGGATACTAAGAACCAACTGTAAGTTGTAAGTGGATTTTCCACTGCGTGGGGTGCAGGCTGGGGAGCAGCACTCTAAATCACCACCCCCTACTCCTAGTTCAAGGGTCAGTTGTACATTCATACAGATAGTTTGGAGAACCAAGTCCCGTACCAATAAAAGTAGGCTGCACTGCCTCTCCTTCCCAGGCCCTTTTCCTATTCCCCCCACCCCTTTCTTCTTAAACCCACATCAAAGTCCAGTGTGGCATCAGTCTAAACACAGATGATCCACCCAAAGAAAAGGACAAGGAACTGAGAAAACAGCCCAATGCTGTACTAATGAGACCCAAGTGGTGTCTCACTTTTGTTGGACACACTGGGGTGGGTGGAGCTTCCCTTACCGGTCAATATAGGCCAAAATGCCTACAACTGTGTGAAATATCAGTCACAGTGAACTGAAAGTCAAAACTGAATTATATTTTCAAAAATACTGTCTGTGAATCAAAAGTACAATTTTAGTACTGCCGACGTGTCATTTGATGTAATTCAATTTAATATTTTTCTATTAAGTCCATGAACCAACAGACTGCAGTTACTTCCCAATCCTTCTCTCAGATGGACACCTGGGGGAAAGGGACAATTTGATGATGCTTGTCAGAATCTAAAAAGAGGACTGTAATTGGGAAGGGATGAGGATGTATTCTGGGGGCCAGTATGTTCTGTTTCTTGACTTGGATGGTGGTGGATACACTGTTACTTACTTTATAACTATTGAAAGTATTCCTGTAAGTATACTGCAGAATTTCAAAACTATTGCAAAGTATACCTACTAGATTATTCACTTCAAATAGTTCTCCCCAAATTTAAAAAAAGATGTAGGAGTAATTTTATATGATTATATATAATAGTAAAAAATTAAAGCTAAAAATCTGATAGTGAAGGTTTGGTTAAATAAAGCATAGCATAGGCATACGTTGGAACATCATACAGATTTTTAAAAATTATACACAGGAAAGTAAGTGTGGAAATAGAATGACATTAAGTGAAAACCAAATTGCAAAAACTATGTTCAGTAATATCCCATTTCACTTACATAGTCCATATGTAAAGAAGACTTTCTGGAAATATATAAACCAGAGGATTAATAGTCGAATTGTGGTGAGAGTTTTTTTTTTTTTGCTTACTTTTATTTTCTAATTTTTCTAAATAAACTTGTTTTACTATTTTGATAAGAAAAATTATTTTTAATTTTTAAAATCTCATCCTTTGAGCCAGCAGAAAGCCCTGTTGGCTTTATTCTCAGTTTTTACTTTTTAAATTTTTTAAATAAATAAACATTTTAAAAGGATGATCAGTTCTCTTCATAAACCCTTATATTTTTAAATATGAATGTATTATTAACAGTTGGGTAGAATCAGGCACTTTTAAGTGTTAAGGTAATTTCATGTTTTAAGTTTTAATTTCTATAAGGAATATTTTCTGAAATCAAAATTGGTACTTAAAAAAACTATTTTGATGTTTTTAGAAGCTGTACTTTAAAAACCTATTTCAGACAGGATTAGATGATATTTTTCTTTTATTCTATTTTTAAAAATTTTGCTCACAGATTCTTCAATCTTTTAGACAAAAGCCTCATTTGAGAGTGATAGTCAAGTTATGAACTTCATCTTTACTATTACACTTTCAAATTTCTTCTTAGAGGTGCTTAGTGCCATAGTTTCAACAGGAAACTGACGAAATGCACCGTGAAATGCTCTGTTGCCGCGGTTAACCGCATTAGCCACTGGGTGGCTCCACTGTTTCGTTCCATTCACTGTCTCGGATGGAAGTTTCCAATGAAAACAAGAGATGAAGAGCAGGTCTTTATTTGCAGAATGCTTAATTAGGAACTGATGCAGCATTTACATTCTAGACATTTTATTTAGAAACAGTTCTGCTCATGTATGCAATATTTTCTTGTGTTCTTTGATAACTGGGCATTTAACTTGCCAAGGAGAGGAAAGGAAAACTGTATTTTTTTTCCCTTAGTATTGCATCATTTCCTATTCCAATTTTTTAATCAGAATCAAGAATTCTTCATTGGTGACATCTTGTCTGTTTTCATAGCTATCATTTTCAGAGTCCTGTAATAAAATAATAATAAATAGAGTCCTATATAATTTGAGGGAAAACAAGAAATTACCACTAGACCAGGAGTATATTATGTTCTCCTTTTGGAAAGGTGGAAAGCTACATGCTGATAGCTTCCATCTCTAAGAGATGTCATTGTGTTTCAGGAAGGGCTGGTGAATAGAAAAAAAAGATGGAAATAACCCACAAAGATGTAGAATTGTAGAAGGGATCACTACAGCTAACTCTTCCTAGGGTCACAGATCTACACCTTGGGACTGATCATAATTTAAAAACTTAACCTCAATTTGTATTTCTGGATGCCATTACATTTGCATTTTGTGCATTCATGATAAACTTTTTCTCCATCCTGTCTTCTTTTAGTCTAATTTTTCTAGCCCAAACCTATTACTTTCTTTTGTGTTCTGGGTTCCTTTTATAATTTCCTATCCCTATTTATCTTTTTTTTCCCTGTCCCTTTTCATTTGTGAGATTGAATGCATAATTTTTGAATGACAATTACTGTTTAAAAATTCTGCTTTAGACCTGAATCATTCTGTTAGAGGAAAGAAATTCCAAAAATCTAACATAAATGGCTCAGACATTGAAATGCCCCTAAATATGACTACAGTTAAATATTTGAGCTAGTTCAGTTCAGTTCAGTCGCTCAGTCATGTCCAACTCTTTGCGACCCCATGAACCACAGCACACCAGGCCTCCCTGTCCATCACCAACTCCCAGAGTTCACCCAAACCCATGTCCATTGAGTCGGTGATGCCATCCAACCATCTCATCCTCTGTCGTCCCCTTCTCCTCCTGCCCTCAATCTTTCCCAGCATTAGGGTCTTTTCAAATGAGTCAACTCTTCGCATGAGGTGGCCAAAGTATTGGAGTTTCAGCTTCAACATCAGTCCTTCCAATGAACACCCAGGACTGATCTCCTTTAGGATGGACTGGTTGGATCTTCTTGCAGTCCAAGGGACTCTCAAGAGTCTTCTCCAACACCACAGTTCAAAAGCATCAATTCTTCGGCGCTCAGCTTTCTTTATAGTCCAACTCTCACATCCATACATGTCTACTGGAAAAACCATAGCCTTGACTAGACGGACCTTTGTTGGCAAAGTAATGTCTCTGCTTTTTAATATGCTCTCTAGGTTGGTCATAACTTTTCTTTGCCCTAAATATGAATACAATTAAATATTTGAGCTAATGATCACTATTTTTTAATAAATTAGCTGTATAACTAATTTCCTTATGTCCTTGGGGGAAACTCATGAATGATAGAATCAGATGAAAAACATTTGAATTCAAACAACAGTGAAATTAGAGAGCATGTTTTTTATTGTAAACTGTAAATAGAGTAACTAAAACCAGAACTTGGTGTAGATGACAGAAAGTAGAATTGAAAGTGAGTAGAATTTAAATATCAAGTTCACCTTATCAGGAAAAAAAGACAGTCATGAGTTAGAGAATACATCATTTAAAATATATTCAAATAGATGAGGAATAAGTAAGGTAAGGTCTTGGATCCTAGGTTTCTGAATTAATATCATGAAATTCACAGAGTTCCCTGCAGAAGAAGAGGGGAGTAAAGAATCTGACTGCTGATCCAGGAGAGAGGATGAATCTCAGCTATCCTCGTACCGGAAGACAAATCCACACAAAAACCTACAAGCCCAGTCATGTGTCAAGCCCTTTTATGGCTATCACATACATCAATTGTACTATCTCTCCTGTTGAAAACAAGAATATTTCCAGAGTGTGAGAGCCAAACAGCAGTAGCCATTTCCACCCCGAGGCTTCATTATCTCCCAGGGCTTCTGGGATTAGACTTAGGTTTTGTTGAATCAGGCTCTGCAGTGGCTGAGCACCATGAAACATCAGTTTTTATTTGAGTCACATAACTCTTGAATGAGGCTAAATCTTTAAAATTCTTCATCTGTAAATAAACTTGTATAGATAAAGATTTAGATTAAAAACAAATATTCTTAAATGTCTAATGTACTGGTGCAAATATGCCATCCCCTCTTGCTGAAACCTGAGTCCATAATTTTTTCCTTCTTTTTAATAATGAGGTGTTTCCAAAATACAGAAAATTATAGAGTCATATAATGAATTTTCAGGTACCCATTGTCAAGCCACGTCTAATTTTAACATTTCTCTTATTTGACTGATATCTTTACCTAGAATCTTTAAAAAAAAAAAATTAAAACATTTCAGATACAAATGAAAGCCCTAGTAACACCTCTGCCAACCCTTCTCTCCATCATCCTGCCCAAAAAGTAACCACTATCATGAATTTGCTGTTTATCATCCATGCATGTTTTTATATTTTGCAGTGTTTGCATGTATTCCTAAAAATATATATATGTATATGAATGTTTTAACCATTTATAAAAATAGCACCACACTGTATATAACCTTCAACAATTTAATTTGTTTACTTAATGTCATATTTTTAAGATTTATCTATTATGGTACATTCACCATCAATCTTTCGTTTAATTTAGACCGATAGCTCAGTTTTCTCTGCTTTTGCTCAAATCACTGGACAATTTGTCCGTATAGAAGTTTACCATTTAGTGGAAAAAGTGAATAACTTTTTGAAATAGACAACTTTTTGAAGTACAGCCATGATTTTAATCCCATCTGTTTACCGTGGAGAAACTAAGAAAACATGTATATTTTCAGACTTTCTCATATAGTCTGGACTGAGCTATTCAAGTAATTTCCCAACAGTTCTTCTATGTGTTATGAAGACCAATAAATGTATCACTGAGCTGTTTGGCTACCAGATAAAAGTGGAGAGATCTTGTCCTAGGAGTTAGTAGTCCTACAGTATCTTTCACAATTTATTTAACTTCTCTGGACTCTAGTTTCTCTCATATACAAAATGAATCAGTTGAACCAGAGAATCTGGTGCTAATTTTCAATGACCTATGGAGTATTTAAATAAAAATTATAAAGGCTTAAAATTCTTGTCATATGCTTTAGTAGAATTTCATTTTCTGTATGAAATAAATTTTTATTATAATTCTTTGATAAGGAAAGTACATAATGTATGAATACCCAATCTTTAAGCACATTGACTATATTTAGGTATTAAATCATTATATAAATGTGTAGTTATAATTTTGCTTTCATCACACATTTTGTTCACATGTTTAATCTATTTACTTCTGAGTCCTTGGTGATAAGCCCCTATCCCAAATGTGACGTTGCTCTTATGAGGAAATAGGATCCACTTCCACGATGCATTTCATCATGTGGACTCAGGAGCACTTTGTAGGAACACTCTGTGTAGGTAAATTATAAGGGCTACAAATGTGAGCATATGGTATTAGAATTACCCTCAGATTATTTGGCAGTTTTCGTTAGTATTTCTGGGCCCTTCAAATACAAGGATAGAGCTCTTAAAGCTGCAGCCTACAGAACCATCGCTGAATTTTTTATCAGAAAAACAAAATCATTCATTTTAGAGGATTTTTAAATTCCTAATTGCAGATGTAAATAACTCAGTTTGGAAAAAGGCTGAATATAATAAAAAGTATAATCTTCCCCCTAAAACTAGAAGCTTTATTGTAACACAAAGATGCTCTCCTTCTACTTCCATCCTCCTCCTCCTGCTTACCAACTCTGACCCACCAACTGCTGCCTACCAACTCCTGTCCACAATACAAAAGAGACAATAGAAAATCCTTTTAAACCATCATTTACCTTGAAGTAAATCTAAAAGTGTGATCAGGAATAAAAACAACATAGGTGCTAAAAAGCTATGAAAATAAATTTTGAAGATTGCCCAAGTACCAAATAGCTTTTTCACCAATACTTAGCTTAAAAAATATAAATTCTCATGAATAATGGATTATAATGATGATTTGCCTTTGAACAGCCTGTTTTCCCCTAATTTATTGTTACAGGTAATTGCCCTATTTTGCCTTATTTTTAGAAAAAAATCTGCTTTTTGTGGAAAGCCATCCTCATCCTGTAACCTTTTAGTCCATTGTTTCTTAAGATTTTTGCATTCATAAACACTAGTTATATCATCTTTTAGGGATATGATAAAATTATGTTAAAAACTTGTGTTAAAGCTATAGACTTCCATTAGTGCTGTATATAACAGCCTTATCCCCATTATGCTTTGCAAATTATATTTAAGGAATTGAGGAACTTCCTCCCTTAATTTTATTCTCATTAATTCTTCTAGGACATTTAGTCATTAAACAAGATGGTTATTAAACTATGTCCGTGTAAGGCATGTTATTAGTCAAACATCAAGGCTCTAAGTCGGTAGGATTTCATGATTAAGTATAGCTCTCTTAATACTCACCATCTTGTTCTCACATTCCCCACCACCGGAATCTTTCATTTCACTGCTATATGTTCTTACTTACTCCTACTAGTAACTCCACTTAGATCCTCTTATCCCACCTCCTTTCCCATAATTCTTTCCTCACAATTTCATTTTTCCCACTTAACGTTCAGTCACATCTGCTCTAAATCTGCAGTCATATTTTGCCTTAAACCCTAGGCAGATGAACAGAGGCAATACTATCAACCTGCCCAAGAGCGCTGCAGTTGTAGAGGGTAGGTAGGCAGGGGTAACGAGCATTCACGTGAATCTTGGCCAGGCCTGGGGACCTGCTGAGCTGACCAGCTCAGAGGCAGCAACAAGAAGGCAACATGAAGCAGAAGTCATCACCTTTACTTTAAGTTCCTAGAGCAGAAACAAAGAAGGTGCTCCTCCTTGGACATCGGAGGAGAAAGAATTCTCAAAGAAAAAGTAGGAAACTAATATTGAAATCCCAGGAAGATCAAGTTCCAGTGCTATGTCCAAAAGGTCGAAGGAAGGCCCAAAAGTCAGTGCGGTAGGGCCAAGAATTTATCTTGTGGTTTGGCTTTATCAGGATGCGGATGCATGTAAACGCTATCAGCTAAGCTGATAGTTGCCAAGAGAGGCAAGCAAGAGTATTGGAGAAAATATGATGGCAGAAGAAGACACCACAGGAGTTGTTGAGGCCTGCGTTAGGAAGTAGACTGCAAAACTGGCAGAGGCTGCTGGGCCTAATCAGGCACCAGGAATGACAGAGAGGCCAGCACAGGTTAGTCATGCGACTGCTGGGCATGACAGACCAGATTGGCCAGTACTATAGCGGAGGCCATGTGGGCTTTGACTCAGGGACTTATGAGAAAGTTGGGGCACTTAGGAGAAAGTAGAAGAGATGCAGTAGATAAACCAAAGTAGTGAGTGGTCAGGATGAATAAAGACAGGCCAGGCCAGATGGCTTTCTTCCTATGTGTTCAACTTTCCAGCTGCGATCAAATAACCAAATTAAGTCAATTTATGCCAAGATCAATTTTAATTCTATGTTTTGCTGGTAATGCAGGATCATTGACTATGTCAGTAATGCCCATGCTAAACCCATTTTGAAATGGGAGCAATTGTGTCCCTTATTATTGGTCTGAATGTGTTCAACACAAAGGAGAGGATGAAGCCAAGACCATGCAACTTTTTTTTAACAAAATTGATGTAGGTTAATAAGGTCTAGGGCATCTTAAGATCTAGCAGACAAAGTTGAGATTGATATAACTATGTTGCAAACTCATTTTCCAGAAATAATTTATTTCAATTAGTCATATTTTAATCTTCCACTAAAGTGTAATTTTAATTTAATGAAAATAACTACCATTTAAGTACTAATGTAATCTTTTTCTTTATACAACACATAAAAAATTGTTTTTGTATTTGTCAAGACTGAACATTAAACATGGGTTCAAGTCTTTGGCTAAGAACAATTAATTAGCAAATTCACAAGTTAGAATTTGTAATTCCATTGTGAAATTGAGTAACTGGTTAGTATAGATAAGGTTGTCAGCATATAAAAAAAAAAAAGAGTAATCTTATCTCAGTGTACCTATAGATTGCAAATTTTGTGTCAGTTCAAATTTTTGCCAACAGATGCTAATGACTTTACTGAAAGCAGAAGATAATTAGAATGAAATGTAAATATAACCCTAGTTGATTAGTGTGCTCATTGTACTTCCTTATTATGATACTAGCAGATATTCAGTGTTTAAGTTGATCTGCAATATATTCAACAGTGTCATGGGAGCGTAATTTTTTACATGGTTTTTCCAAAGTTTCTATCAATTCATCCGAGCGATAGAGCCAAGTGTTAAGAGTTATTGCTGCCTGAGTTACAACAGCTGCCCTGGGAATCTTATCCAAACAGCAAGTTAACTGCTATTCACAGTAATATCTGGTCTTTCCCACCCCTAAACATACACAAAAGATTTTTGTCATTCTTGGCACCGGGCAATAGAAGTAGCAAGACATGCCAGTAGAACTCTAAAGGCAAAATGTCCTTCCACCTGTTTTATGCTGTAAGACAGACTTCCAAGTGTGAGGCGGTGTGGAGGGCTGTTTCTTTGAATGGCAGCTGAATGTGCCAGCAGGATCTTTGGCAGCAATGCCCGGGCACTGAAGCTGGGCATTCAGGAGAACTAAATGGAGAAAAGAAACTTGAGCACACTGCTTCCTGGAACATTGAGAACCTGAATGGGAGATTCAGAAGTACCAGATTCTCTCTGTTCTTGCACCAGCCAAGGTCAGATTTCCAAGTTCCTATTTATTCTAATCATTCCCCCCAAAAGTGCTATTGCAATTTATGAAGGTAATAAAAACACTCTTTTCTTCTTTTAGAAAATAATGTTACTTACTGTTGTATGCTTTGGCTTGAGAATTTTTTCCCCATCCTAAGGTAAAAGCTTCATACCACAAATGAAGCAAGACCATGGTGAAGAGGTTCAAGGAACACAAGTAACTTATTCTACACCTCAAACGGACAACTCCTTAGGTGAGAGGACTGGATAGGACAGCTTGCTTGTTGGCAATCCTTTGATGTCTCGTCAACAGAAGGCTGGAGCGTCTGGCCTCTGCCTGCTTGGCAGACAGAAATCTCATCACTCAGCAGGACATCTACATGAGCAGAACCTTAGGCAGATATGCATGCGTGCATACTCAGTCACTTCAGTCATGTCTGACTCTCTGTGACCCCATGGACCATAGCCCACCAGGCTACTCTGTCCATAGGATTCTCTAGCCAAGAATACTGGAGTGGGTTGCCATTTCCTCCTCCAGGGAATCTTCCTGATCAATCTTCCCAGGCACTGAGCCTGTATCTCTTATGACTTCTGTATTGATAGGCTGGTTTTTACCACTGCCATCATAAAGCACTTATTACAAGTAAGAAGGGTAAATCGATAGCAGAAGACCTAGAAGTCACAGGCCTTTGTTAAATGGGTGCTGTCTACCTGGTGTCCTCTGGAACCTAGCTTCAAACCTAGGAGCTTTGCCGTTTAGGAAAATGATAAGCACCATCTAAGGGGGCAAGGAAGGATTTCTTTAGCTATTTTCATTTGTCAAGAAGCTATAATTGTGTACTCAAAATCAAGCTTCAAGAATGACTTTTAGTTAGGGGGGAAAAAAAAGCTTGAATTCTTGGTTTCCTCTTGGGAAGATAAATTCATTATTATTTAACAAATGTGTTTGCTTATAAACAAATTCTTTCAACAGGGATTTTGTGGAGGAAATCATATTAAAAGGGGTTTTCCAAGAGGAAGAGATTAGAAAACACCGTGCTGGTGAAAACCGTTTAAGGGATGTAATTTTTCAAATTGTTTTCATAAAAATTTGCAGACAGTGGCTAACTTCCCATTATACTCTGCATCTGATTCAATCAAAGCACTAAAGACTTGAGAAGATTGTTAGAGGAGTGGCTGTGGGAAATTCCAGAGCTGCTGCCGCCTGCGGAGACTTCCTTTACTGAGTGTCTTAGATCCCAGACACTGCCGTATTTGCCAGAGCTGCAAGGAAATGGTAGAAATTCCGTAAAAGAAGGTCTTGTTTGAGCCAGGGAGCCTTCTCATAGAGTTACAGGTTCTTCAAAAACATTTTGCCACAGCAGTGGCAAAGCATGCATAGGCTTCCACAGATTACAGAAATGCAGACAGCACTGTCTATTATTAGTCCTCCTCTCATTTACTCAGCAAGAACAAAATCCATTGTTTTCAAATGACACAGAAGCACATTTATTTATTAAATCATCAGGCATTGCTCGTGTACCTTTCATGTGCTGGGTTTTATGCTAAGTGATGGGGTATAAAGATGAAAAAGACTTGTGGTGCAACAGTCAGGACTGGCCAAAATTAACCTAGGTGACTCCTTCTGGGTTGCCTGGGTTCATCACCTCCTCCTCGAAGGAGGGGATCCATCTTATACAGCGCTTCCCAGCTTCGGTAAAACTACTTGGAAGAATGCCAAATCACCTGTTCCGGAACAAATCCTGTACTACAACAAAAAGGGTTTCAGTTTCAGTTCTGCTGGGGTTTCTGGCCAAGGGAGGAAGTGGGAAGCTGTCTGCTGCGCTTCCTAGCTGACAAATGCAGAGGTTGCTCGGGTAAAGTGCCTGTCTTAAACCTCCCTCCGCTACTATTCGTTTGGATGGATTGTAGAGATATTTGTTCATTTGTTTAGTTACTGTATCAAAGCTGTTTCAAGGCTTAAGAGAGACAATGGACTGAAAAGTACCTTGAGAGAATAGAAAGTTCTATTTAGGTACCATCATTTAAATATCAAAGGTGTATTTACTATAGATTATCAGTCCCATTCTCTTTTTAAGTTAGGAACTTATTCTCCAGATGAAGGCTTATTGTGAAGCCTAAAATATAAAATAGGTATACAATGACCTGCTGTGACTGAAGTCAGATAGAGGGGTAGAATTCCAAGGGTTCCAAGGAGCACAGTTTGAAAAAAAGCACTGCAAAAGATGAGCATTTCTTTTATTTATTTATTTATTTTTATTTTAGTTGGGGGCTAATTACTTTACAATATTGTAGTAGTTTTTGCCATACATCGACATGAATCAGCCATGGATTCACATGTGCTCCCCCTCCCAAACCCTCCTCCCACCTCCCTCCCCCTCCCATCCCTCTCTGTCATCCCAACGCTCCATCCCTGAGCATCCGTCCCATGCATAGAACATGGAATGGTGTTCTGCTTCACATATGACAATATACATGTTTCAATGTTATTGTCCCAGAACGTCCAACCCTCACCTTCTCCCTCAGAGTCCACAGGACTGTTCTATGCATCTGTGTCTCTTATTCTGTCTCACATATATATAGGGTTACCATTACCATCTTTCAAATTCCATATACATGCATTAGTATACTGTATTGGTGCTTTTCTTTCTGGCTCACTTCACTCTGTATAATGGGCTCCAGTTTCATCCATCTCAATAGAACGGATTCAAATGTATTCTTTTTAATGGCTGAGTAATATTCCATTGTGTATATGTACCACAGCTTCCTTATCCATTCGTCTGCCGATGGACATCTAGGTTGCTTCCATGTCCTGGCTATTGTAAACAGTGCTGCGATGAACATTGGGGTACACGTGTCTCTTTCAATTCTGGTTTCCTCGGTGTATATGCCTAGCAGTGGGATTGCTGGGTCATATGGCAGTTCTATTCCCAGTTTTTTAAGGAATCTCCACACTGTTCTCCATAGTGGCTGTACTAGTTTGCATTCCCACCAACAGTGTAAGAGGGTTCCCTTTTCTCCACACCCTCTCCAGCATTTATTGCTTGTAGACTTTTGGATAGCGGCCATTCTGACTGGTGTGTAATGGTACCTCATTGTGGTTTTGATTTGCATTTCTCTAATAATGAGTGATGTTGAGCATCTTTTCATGTGTTTGTTAGCCATCTGTATGTCTTCTTTGGAGAAATGTCTGTTTAGTTCTTTGGCCCATTTTTTGATTGGGTCGTTTATTTTTCTGGAATTCAGCTGCAGGAGTTGCTTGTATATTTTTGAGATTAATTGTTTGTCTGTTGCTTCGTTTGCTATTATTTTCTCCCATTCTGAAGGCTGTCTTTTCACCTTGCTTATAGTTTCCTTTGTTGTGCAAAAGCTTTTAATTTTGATTAGGTCCCATTTGTTTATTTTTGCTTTTATTTCCAATATTCTGGGGGGTGGGTCATGGAGGATCCTGCTGTGATTTATGTCGGAGAGTGTTTTGCCTATGTTTTCCTCTAGGAGTTTTATAGTTTCTGGTCTTACATTTAGATCTTTAATCCATTTTGAGTTTATTTTTGTGTATGGTGTTAGGAAGTGTTCTAGTTTCATTCTTTTACAAGTGGTTGACCAGTTTTCCCAGCACCACTTGTTAAAGAGATTGTCTTTTCTCCATTGTATACTCTTGCCTCCTTTGTCGAAGATAAGGTGCCCATAGGTGCGTGGGTTTATCTCTGGGCTTTCTATTTTGTTCCATTGATCTATATTTCTATCCTTGTGCCAGTACCACACTGTCTTGATGACTGTGGCTTTGTAGTAGAGCTTGAAGTCAGGCAGGTTGATTCCTCCAGTTCCATTCTTCTTTCTCAAGATTGCTTTGGCTATTCGAGGTTTCTTATACTTCCATACAAATTGTGAAATGATTTGTTCTAGTTCTGTGAAAAATATCATTGGTAGTTTGATAGGGATTGCATTGAATCTGTAGATTGCTTTGGGTAGTATACTCATTTTCACTATATTAATTCTTCCAATCCATGAACACGGTATATTTCTCCATCTGTTTGTGTCCTCTTTGATTTCTTTCATCAGTGTTTTATAGTTTTCTATATATAAGTCTTTTGTTTCTTTAGGTAGAAATATTCCTAAGTATTTTATTCTTTTTGTTGCAATGGTGAATGGTATTGTTTCCTTAATTTCTCTTTCTGTTTTCTCATTATTGGTGTATAGGAATGCAAGGGATTTCTGTGTGTTAATTTTGTATCCTGCAACATTACTATATTCATTGATTAGCTCTAGTAGTTTTCTGGTAGAATCTTTAGGGTTTTCTATGTAGAGGATCATGTCATCTGCAAACAGTGAGAGTTTTACTTCTTCTTTTCCTATCTGTATTCCTTTTATTTCTTTTTCCGCTCTGATTGCTGTGGCCAAAACTTCCAAAACTATGTTGAATAGTAGTGGTGAAAGTGGGCATCCTTGCCTTGTTCCTGACTTTAGGGGAAATGCTTTCAGTTTTTCACCATTGAGGATAATGTTTGCTGTGGGTTTGTCATATATAGCTTTTATTATGTTGAGGTATGTTCCTTCTATTCCTGCTTTCTGGAGAGTTTTTATCATAAATGGATGTTGAATTTTGTCAAAGGCTTTTTCTTCTGCATCTATTGAGATAATCATATTGTTCTTATCTTTCAATTTGTTAATGTGGTGAATTACATTGATTGATTTGCGGATGTTAAAGAAACCTTGCATTCCTGGGATAAAGCCCACTTGGTCATGATGTATGATCTTTTTAATATGATGTTGGATTCTGTTTGCTAGAATTTTATTAAGGATTTTTGCATCTATGTTCATCAGTGATATTGGCCTGTAGTTTTCTTTTTTTGTGACATCTTTGTCTGGTTTTGGAATTAGGGTGATGGTGGCCTCATAGAATGAGTTTGGAAGTTTACCATCTTCTGCAATTCTCTGGAAGAGTGTGAGTAGGATAGGTGTTAGCTCTTCTCTAAATTTTTGGTAGAATTCCGCTGTGAAGCCGTCTGGTCCTGGGCTTTTGTTTGCTGGAAGATTTCTGATTACAGTTTCGATTTCCGTGCTTGTGATGGGTCTGTTAAGATCTTCTATTTCTTCCTGGTTCAATTTTGGAAAGTTATACTTTTCTAAGAATTTGTCCATTTCTTCCAAGTTGTCCATTTTATTGGCATATAGCTGTTGGTAGTAGTCTCTTATGATCCTTTGTATTTCTGTGTAGTCTGTTGTGATCTCTCCATTTTCATTTCTAATTTTGTTGATCTGATTCTTCTCCCTTTGTTTCTTGATGAGTCTGGCTAATGGCTTGTCAATTTTGTTTATCTTCTCGAAAAACCAACTTTTAGTTTTGTTGATTTTTGCTATGGTCTCTTTTGTTTCTTTTGCATTTATTTCTGCCCTAATTTTTAAGATTTCTTTCCTTCTACTAACCCTGGGGTTCTTCATTTCTTCCTTCTCTAGTTGCTTTAGGTGTAGAGTTAGTTTATTTATTTGAGTTTTTTCTTGTTTCTTGAGGTACGCCTGTATTGCTATGAACCTTCCCCTTAGCATTGCTTTTACAGTGTCCCATAGGTTTTGGGTTGTTGTGTTTTCATTTTCATTCGTTTCTATGCATATTTTGATTTCTTTTTTGATTTCTTCTGTGATTTGTTGGTTATTCAGAAGCGTGTTGTTTAGCCTCCATATGTTGGAATTTTTAATAGTTTTTTTCCTGTAATTGAGGTCTAATCTTACTGCATTGTGGTCAGAGAAGATGGCTGGGATGATTTCAATTTTTTGGAATTTACCAAGGCTAGATTTATGGCCCAGGATGTGATCTATCCTGGAGAAAGTTCCATGTGCACTTGAGAAAAAGGTGAAATTGATTGTTTTGGGGTGGAAAGTCCTGAAAATATCGATTAAATCTAATTTGTCTATAGTATCATTTAAAGTTTGTGTTTCCTTGTTAATTTTCTGTTTTGTTGATCTATCCATAGGTGTGAGTGGAGTGTTAAAGTCTCCCACTATTATTGTGTTATTGTTAACTTCCCCTTTCATACTTGTTAGTATTTGCCTTATATATTGTGGTGCTCCTATGTTGGGTGCATATATATTTATAATTGTTACATCTTCTTCTTGGATTGACCCTTTGATCATTATGTAGTGTCCTTCTTTGTCCCTTTTCACAGCCTTTATTTTAAAGTCTATTTTATCTGAAATGAGTATTGCGACTCCTGCTTTCTTTTGGTCTCCATTTGCATGAAATATATTTTTCCATCCCTTCACTTTCAGTCTGTATGTGTCCCTAGTTTTGAGGTGGGTCTCTTGTAGACAGCATATGTAGGGGTCTTGTTTTTGTATCCACTCAGCCACTCTTTGTCTTTTGGTTGGGGCATTCAACCCATTTACATTTAAGGTAATTATTGATAAGTATGGTCCCGTTGCCATTTACTTTGTAGTTTTAAGTTCGTGTTTAAACATCCTTTCTGTGTTTCCTGTTTAGAGAAGATCCTTTAGCATTTGTTGGAGAGCTGGTTTGGTGGTGCTGAATTCCCTCAGTTCTTGCTTGTCTGTAAAGCTTTTGAATTCTCCTTCATATCTGAATGAGATCCTTGCCGGGTACAGTAATCTGGGTTGTAGATTTTTCTCTTTCATTACTTTAAGTATGTCCTGCCATTCCCTTCTAGCCTGAAGAGTTTCTATTGAAAGATCAGCTGTTATCCTTATGGGGATCCCCTTGTGTGTTATTTGTTGTTTTTCCCTTGCTGCTTTTAATATTTGTTCTTTGTGTTTGATCTTTGTTAATTTGATTAATATGTGTCTTGGGGTGTTTCGCCTTGGGTTTATCCTGTTTGGGACTCTCTGGGTTTCTTGGACTTCTGTGACTATTTCCTTCCTCATTTTAGGGAAATTTTCAACTATTATCTCCTCGAGTATCTTTTCATGGCCTTTCCTTTTATCTTCTTCTTCTGGGACTCCTATGATTCGAATGTTGGGGCGTTTCATATTGTCCCAGAGGTCCCTGAGGTTTTCCTCATTTCTTTTGATTCTTTTTTTTCTTTTTTCCTCTCTGCTTCATTTATTTCCACCATTCTATCTTCTACCTCACTTATCCTATCTTCTGCCTCTGTTATTCTACTGTTGGTTCCCTCCAGCGTGTCTTTTATCTCCTTTATTTCATTATTCAAAATATATTGACTCCTTTTTATTTCTTCTAGGTCCTTGGTAAACATTTCTTGCATCTTCTCAATCCTTGTCTCCAGGCTATTTATCTGTAACTCCATTTTATTTTCAAGATTTTGGATCATTTTTACTATCATTATTCTAAATTCTTTTTCAGATAGATTCCCTATCTCCTCCTCTTTTGTTTGGTTTGGTGGGCATTTCTCATTTTCCTTTACTTGTTGAGTATTTCTCTGCCTTTTCATCTTGTTTAGATTGCTGTGTTAGGCGTGGCCTTTCTGTATTCTGGTAGTTTGAAGTTCCTCTTTATTGTGGAGGTTCCTCACTGTGGGTGGGGTTGGATGGGTGGCTTGTCAAGGTTTCCTGGTTGGAG
Organism: Okapia johnstoni; assembly: GCA_024291935.2. Lineage (NCBI taxonomy): Eukaryota > Metazoa > Chordata > Mammalia > Artiodactyla > Giraffidae > Okapia > Okapia johnstoni. The sequence goes on from CM044312.1 coordinate 53,185,725, forward strand.
GAGCTTGTGTCTGGTGTTCTGGTGGGTGGAGCTGGATTTCTTCTCTTTAGAGTGCAATGGAGTTTCCAGTATTGAGTTTTGAGATGTCTATGGATTTGGTGTGCCTCTGGGCAGCCTGTATATTGATGCTCAGGGCTATGTTCCTGCGTTGCTGGAGAGTTTGCGTGGTATGTCTTGCTCTGGAACTTATTGGCTCTTGGGTGGAGCTTGGTTTCAGTGTATATGTGGAGGCTTTTGGAAGATCTCTTATTAATTAATGTTTCCTCTGGCTTTCAGTCTTATTCTTGCAGTAGCCTCAAGACTACTCCATCCATACAGCATCAATAATAAAACTTTTAGGTTAATGGTGAAAAGATTCTCCACAGTGAGGGATACCCAGAGAGGTTCACTGAGTTACATGGAGAGGTGAAGGGGAGGGAGGTTGAGGTGACCAGGAGGAGAGGAGGGGGACTCAAACGTGGGGAGAGCAGTCTATCCAGTAAGCACTTCCCTCTGTGCTCTCCACAGTCTGGAGCCCTCAGAGAGGTTCACAGAGATACATAGAGAGGGGGGAGGAAGGCAGTAGAGGTGAGGATGAGTAGAAAGGGAGGAATCAAGAGGGGAGAGAGAGATCTGGGCAGTATTCTGTTCCCGAAGTGTTCTCCGGTACCCAGAACACCCTCAGAGATTCACAGAATTGGGTTGAGAAGAGAAGGAGGAGGGTGGGAGATAGAGGTTCCCTGGGGGAGAAGAAAGAGCGTCAATAGAGGGAGAGAGTAATCAGGCCAGTAATCACACTCTTGAGTAAAAATGGGTACTAAAGATTGTATTCTTAAATGCACAAAATTGATATCAAATATGTAAAACAAAAATTAAAAATCTGGAGTAGAGGTTAGACTCTTATAAATCATACAATATAAAAAAAAAGAAAAAAGAAAACAGTATAAAAAGAAAAAAGACAGTAAAACAGTATAACAGTAAAAAAAAAAGAAAAACAGGAAAAAACAGTAAAAAAAAAAATAATAATAAAATAAAAAAAAAAAAAAGAAAACGCAAAAAGTATAAGATATATGTACGCAGTTTGTTTTAAAAATAGGGTTTTTTTTTTTTTTTCAAGGTAGTGGTGGGTTATGAAAATGAAAATTAAAGGTGTAATAGAGGTCTTAAAGAAAAAAAGAAAGAAAAAAAAATAAAAAATAATAATAAAAAAAATAAAATAAATGATAATAGTAAAAAATATATATCCCGGACTTTCTCTGGAGCAGTTGTGAGCCGTGTGGGGTCTCTTCAGTTTCAGATAAATCCTTGTTCCTGCTTATACTTTTCAAGATCTATAGGCCCCTTTCAATGCAGTCCGTGTTAACTACAGGGATTTTAATCTGTTGGCCTGTCCCTTCCAACGCGCTTCCCTCTGTTTATTTGGCTTTTGTTTGGAGGTCTCTTCAGTGTCTAATTTCCGCCCTGCCACAAAGGGGCGGAGGTGGTCTCTTTAGGTTCACTTGCTCAGTCCTGCTGTGGGGAGAGAGGACCACTGCAACCAATATCACTGGCGTGTGTGTGGAGAGCTTACAGTGTCTCGGCCACACTGGGTTCACCCTCGCTCACGGCGTGTGTGCTTTCCCCGTCTACCCCGCTCAGGCTTCAGGTTACTCTGCCGGGGGGTGGGCCCAGATATGCGCGCACTTCCCAGGTTTAAACTGCTCAGGTTCAGGTTCCCGGGTACTCCACAAAGGCGCAGACTCGGTTGGGCCGGCGGTTTGCGCCGTTCCCGGTCGGAGCAGCTCAGGCAGCCGGGAGTTTGGCGAGCGCACTCTCCCCTGTCGGGGCGGTGCGGCTTATCACCTCCCTGGTCCCCGCCTCGGTTTACGGTTTACGGGCGCGCCCGGCTCCGGCTCCTGTGTGCTTTGTGTCAGTTCTGGGGAGCTGGTCTCTGGCTGCGACCCTCCCGGCGGCTGTAGACCCTCCGGGATCTCAGGCTGTCTTTGCTTAGAAACTGGGAGCCTGTTTGCAGTTTGGTAGGGGGTGCCCTCTCTGGAGCCGAGTTCGCCCCTTTCCGGCTCTGGCTGGTCCCGCCTGCCCGCTGTGTCCGACGGGGGATGGGGCGGTCCGCAGCCGGCTAGCTCTTCCCCTGTATCGCTCAGTCCTTTGTTCTGTGAGCGGGCCGGCAGTGCCTTAGCTTTGGGTTTTTCGCGGGGTAGTTCTCTCTCTCTGGCTGTCCCACAGTTTAGGTTACTATCTCACGTTAGCGGCCCGGTCCTTACCCTAAGCAGTGCCGCCCGCTCCTCTCCGCCCAGCCCCCACTTGCTGGTGGCGGATGCGGGCGTCTGGGGTTCTTTACTGGAAGTTGCCTTTAGGCACGTAATCAGTGGGTTTTATTTATTGATTCTCCCGGTTATGTTGCCCTCCGAGATTCGAAATCCTCCCCCAAACCCGCCGGTGAGAAGGTTTCCTGGTGCTTAGAAATTTCTCCTCTTTTACGACTCCCTCCCCGGGACGGGTCTCCGTCCCTAACTCTTTTGTCTCTCTTTTTATCTTTTATAATTTCTCCTACCTCCTTCTGAAGATAATGCGCTGACTTGATTAATGTCTGACGTCCTCTGCCAGCGTTCAGAAGTAGTCTTGTGAACTTTGCTCAGCTTTCAGATGTTCTTTCGATAAGTTTGTGGGGGAGAGAGTGATCTCTCCGTCCTATTCCTCCGCCATCTTAGCCCCGCCTCCTAGATTTCTTTTCCTGTTGTTTTCCTCCTCCCAAAATCTCGGAAAGGTCTAATAAAAACCTGCCTATGATGAAGAGCTGAGATTCTTTATCGTCCATATTAATGGACATAGGCAAGTGTATCAGGAAACCTTCAGGTATAAGTAGCAGATAATGCATGCTGACCCAACTGACTTTAGCAATAAGGAAAATATGGTGCATTATATCATGAGAAGTCTTGAGTAGGGTAGTCCTAGGTCAATTCTCACCAACTCGACATCATCATCAATGGCCCACATTCCCTATCATTTGCAGCAAATATTAGTAAATTTTGTCCTCAGGCTAACTATGTCACAGTTGCAAGCTGGTTGTTATCATGCCATATTCCCCATGCAGATGCAGAAATTATTTCTTTTCACAAGTCTCATTTGCAGAGCAAGGAAAACATTTACAAGTCTTTCTAGTCATTCTCTTTGCCCACCTATTTTTATTTACCAGGATCGTGTCACAAGCACTTCCCTAGGTAGACCACTGGCCAGTGTGACAGGATTGCCATTATCCTTGGATGGAATCCCTGGGCGTGGGAGATGGTTACATCTGAAAAAATCAGCACTTAGCCAGTGAGTAAGAGCCAAGGACGGACAGGGTGATGAATAGGCAATCCATTACCAAGGAGCCGTAATAATGTGGAATGAGAGTTGTTCGAAGAAGGTTCCCAGACATTTCTTTCAGCAGTACAGCCATGGAGTCTCCCAGAAAGTTTTGACACAAGCTCAGAAAGTGGTGAAGGTGGAGTAGGTGCTAGACCCCACAGAACAAATGAAACGAACACTTTTACAGCCAGTTCCTGATTCCACACCATGGAGCCATGGAGGATGGCTTTCCCCGCGTGCCTTGGAGACAGAACTAGGAGAGCAGGGGATAGAGGTTGCTATAGCAGAAGCCCTGATCATAAAGATTTCTTTTTTAATTTACCCCAAATGTCTGACCTTCAAGCACAGCACCCAGTACAGCATTGTCATTGATTCTTTGCTTAAGGAATCACTTGTCATTGATTCCTTGTTGTGTAAGATATAACCCCTTGGAACAGGAGGAAGGGACTTAGGGATTCGAAGACCAGACCAGGGACAAGGAAAGCCTCTTATTCTGATGCCAGGTGAGGGGAGAGTCCAGGAGGGAACAGGAGTCAGAATGTGTTGGAAGATGTGAACATACTGCCGAGGGTGGAGGAGTACAAAAAATGGTGCAAAGGTGGAATTTTTACTTCCTCCCTCTCTGCAGTGTCAACCTAAGGAGGCAGGGACTCTGACATCTCCCATACCTATCTGTATCCCCAATGCCTGTCATTTTGTACATGTCAATATTGATTTAATTAAAACTTTCTGTTTCTACTCCTTTATTATAAAAACCTAGAAGGCCATGTTCTTGCTGGACCATAACCTCAAGAAGAAGGGAAGGAAGCTAAATGTATTGCTCTCTCAAAGAATATACAAAGATAGTCTTTATATCTGTCATACTCCTTATTTATGTGGCCCTCTACCAGGACCTAAGCCCAGTGGAGACAGCAGCTCACAGAACCCCAGTCCCAGGGCAGCATATAATGGACAAGATGATACCATCCCATCAAGGAAAGCTTCTTCATCCTTGTGCTTGAGTAAGGGTGGAGGGGCTGGGATTGGGGGCACAGCTGTTATTCCTTGGTCTAAATCTTACTGCTAAATTTAGACCTGAGTGCTACATCTGCAAGCTTACAGGGCCTGGTGTCCACAGGCCAAAGGTTGTTCTCCCCAGAGTCTGGACAGTGGGAAGCTGTGTGAACTGATGCATGAGCTCATCTAAATTTCAAAAGGATGGAAGAAAATCCTGTTCCTCTCCACTTTCCCACCCCACCCCCTTACCCCAAACTTTACAAAGGACCTTACAAATACCCCCTCAAAGCTACAGAACCAAAACTTTACAGTCCTGTCCTCTATTTGCTCCTTTTCCTCCTTTCTTTTCTTTCTGCATTTCTTCTCTCCCTTTCCCTTCCTATTTCTTTTCGTCACTCCCTCTTTTTCCCCTCCTTCCTCAACTCTTCTTCCTCCTCCCTTGTAAAGGGGATACTTTGGAACTGAAAGGATATTTTACTGTTTAATGAAAGCAATTATTTCTTTTTCATAGTGTTTTCTGATCCTTCATAGAAAATGACTCTTCTCTCCCAAATTGACTTTCATAATAATTACCTGAAGATTAAAGGATCGTATATGTGTGAATTTAGTATATTAAAAGGAAAAAATATATTTAAAGACTAACATTTAAGCATTCTGGCCTCTATCATTTTAAAATGAGAGTTTAACTTGATGCCATTCATATTGGAATTCCTAAAATTACAGCCATCATCTGTGTTTTACAGGCTTCCCTTATCTATCCAGACATTTCCTGTTCTGTTTTCTTTTTCCCCAGAGACCCATAACAACTTACTTATTGTTGGTTTGAGGTTTTATTGGGGAAGGAGAGGGACATGAAGGCTTTTTAAACTAACATGAATCCGAACTCTCCAGGAAAGATGGAGAAAGGCATGAGATGTTGTCCCTGACCTAGGCTGGCATGTTTAATTTTGCCTGACTGAGTTCACTTCAGAATGTAAACGCCTTCCTGCTTAATTAATTTTAAATTTCTCAAATTTGTTTTTCAGAATTCAGTGTGCCCATGTGCAATTATGTATTGCCACATTTGTGCATAATATCACCAGTTCTCAAAATCCAAGCCCACACACAGATCTGAGGACAGCAATGCCAGTTAACGCTCATATAGAACTTCCCATGTGCCAGGCATTGTATGAAGTTCTTCAGATCTACCAACTCATTTAATTCTACGACAACCTTACAAGGTAGGTGACTTAGTCTGCTGGAGCTGCCATAACAAAATACCATAGACTGGCCCAAACAGACATTTATATTTTCACAGTTTTAAAGACAGGAAGTCCAAAGGTCGAGGTGCCAACAACAGCATTGGTGTCTAGTGAGCTGTCCCTTTACGTGGCAGTCACTAGAAGGTGGCAGCCCTTCTAACTGGGTGCTCCCATGGCCTTTCCTCCATGCTTGTGTAGAGAGGAAAAGTGAGCAAGCTTCCTAGTATCTTATTAAAAGACACTAACTGTACCCCCTCAGGGCCTCACCCTTGGGATTTCATTTAACCTTAATTATGTTCTTAGAGGTCCCATGTCTAAATACTACTCTGGAGTTTAGGACTTTAGTATATGAATTTGAGGGGAATACAAGCATGCAACCCATAACAGTAGATAATTTTCTCCATATTTTTCAGATTAGGAAACTGAGGTTCACACATGTTGAGTAATTTGCCCAGGGTCACGGAGTAGCAAAAGGCAACACTGGGATCTGAACTTCGGCATCACGCTCTTAGCCACTGTGCTGTGCTGTCTCTCATCACCTAGCATGAGTCTTAATATACTAACAACCGCAAACCCTAGTAGAACTTTAAACCTGTCCTATAGTGACCACAGCTTTGCTAAGCCTTCTAAAAAAGCTTCCTGAAAGGGAAATAATCCCTCACTATGAAAAAGGAGAGTGAATAAGCTGGCTTAAAACTCAACATTCAAAAAACTAAGATCATGACATCCAGTCCCATCACTTCATGGCAAATAGATGGGGGAACGATGGAAACAGTGACACACTTTATTTTCTTGGCCATCAAAATCACTGCAGTTGGTGACTGCAGCTATGAAATTAAAAGACACTTGCTGCTTGGAAGAAAAGCTAGGACCAACCTAGACAGCATATTAAAAAGCAGAGACATTACTTTGCCAACAACAGTCCGTATAGTCAAAGCTATGGCTTTTCCAGTAGTCAGGTATGGATGTGAGAGTTGGACTATAAAGAAAGCTGAGCACCAAAGAACTGATGCTTTTGAACTGTGGTGTTGGAGAAGACTCTTGAGAGTCCCTTGGACTGCAAGGAGATCCAACCAGTCCATCCTAAAGGAAATCAGTCCTGAATATTCACTGGAAAGACTGATGCTCCAAAACTGAAACTCCAATACTTTGGCAACCTGATGCAAAGAACTGACTCATTAGAAAAGACCCTGATGCTGGGAAAGATTGAAGGCAGGAGGAGAAGGGAATGACAGAGGATGAGATGGTTGGATGGCATCACCACTCAATGGACATGAGTTTGAGTAAGCTCTGGGAGTTGGTGATGGACAGGGAAGCCTAGCATGCTACAGTCTATGGGGTCACAAAGAGTTAGACACGACTGAGCGACTAAACTAAACTGATTATTATTTTATTATAAATAGAATTCTTTATTATCAAATTTATAGAAAGAACATGTAGTTACTATAATCTAGTTATTTAAAATGCTTGTACATCTTAGTGAAGCATCTAGTGAAGTCTTCCTGTTTGTTTGTATTTATATAAACAGGTTATAAACATAATCGGTTATAGTATTTTAAAGATTCTGTTACTTTTTAAGAACTTAAAGCTTTTAATCCAAATTTCTATGCAGAAAACTGGAACATTGTAATTTGTTAAGACTACTCTGGGGACTCTTACCAATCAGTGAAGAAACTACCTTACACTAGCTTACAGACTTTGCTTGTTCAATTCAAATATGTATTGAGGGGAATCTGATTACCTTATTGGCAACAGTCCTAGGATTTTTAATGGAAGTGGGGAGGGGAAGACACAACGCATTGGATAAGAGCTAAGATTCTGTTACAGAATCTGGTTATCCAGGTCTGAATCCTAACTCTGCTGCATGAGCTCTGCTGGGTCCTCAGTTTCACTTTCCTCATTTGTAAAATAAAGCTAATAGTAGCTTTTACCTTATATGAGGATTAAGTGAGAGAATCCATAAATGTAATTAAACAGTGTCTGGCTCACTAAAAAATCCATTTCCCCCACATTACTGAGGTATAATTCACATGTAACATTGTATAAGTTTAAAGTATACCATATAATGATTTGATCTGTGTATATATTGCAGTATGATTACCACAAGGTTAGTTAACATTTCTTTCACCACACATGGTAACAATTATGTACGTGTGCATGTGGTAAGAGCTTTTAAAATAAAGTATTATTAACCCTAGTCATCATGCTGTACATTACAGCCCCAGAACATATTCATCTTACATTTGGAAATTTGTACCCTTTCACCACCTTCTTCCATCTCTCCTCTACCCTCACCCCCAGTCCTGACAACCACCAATCTACTCTGTTTCTATGAGCTTGGTATTTTTTTTTTTTAATTCTACATATAAGCAAGATCACACAGTATTTATCTTTGTCTGACTTATTTCACTTAGCACAATGACCTCAAAAACAAACTTCTTTTAAATTTTAAACTTTTAAAAAGAATAGAATAGAATGTACTTTTCAAAAACTTCCCCAAATCCTCTAGCAGAAAGAGATGTGAGTGTTAAATGAAAGAATTATAAATGTCTCAAGAGCTCAATATCCCACCAAGACCATTCTCAGTATTACTAGTTTCACCAAGAAATAGTGGAAGCCTCCTACTAGGGTGAAACAGGGCCTCACACAGGCAAGAGCCTTCTAGACCACAATGCTTGCTCTTAAACCGCAGCCACATACCCCAACCTCACATGAGACTTGGGGAGGAGCTCTTGCTTGGTTTCCATGATAAACAGGTCCGCACCTGTGTAACTCTTGTGAATTTTTTGACATAAATGTACATGTGTGCTCAGTCTTTTTTGGAGAAGACATTGTGATGTGGTGCATTTATCTTCAGAATCTGCTTGAAACTAGTTATTTCAGTTATTAGAGTAAATTAAAACTACTAAGCCCTACATAAAACACATTTTGGCCAGCTGAGCCTAATTTTAGATCGTTGGTATTGATACCCATCAGCACAATTACCACCCCCGCAGACTCTACAGCATCTGTTTGCCTCTATTAATATGGATGGAAGTTTTTTGTGTGTGACTTGAGAGCAGACCCCACTGATGTTGCTGGGACAGCCAAGAACCATGAAGGTTTGAGGGGTGGTACAGATTGTTTCCCCCACCTAGATTTTTGAACTTGGTTTTAAGCACTAGGGTTTAGAAAGATGAAAGTCAGAAACTGGGAAAACTATTCACAAGAAACGTTTATGATTCTCAGTCCAGAGCACCACTCATTCAGATCCCAGGTCACAAAGCAGAGCACAGAACTGGAGGGAAGAGGCCATTTTCCCTGCTTGCTCAGGAAATATCATTCTGCTCTGACAACTCAAAGGCTGGCTGACTTGGCAGCACTGGGAGAGACTATGGACTTGGCACCATCAGTGCTGATTTCATGATGGGCAGTGACAGTACTGATGCTTTCCAAGCAGTCCTGCAGGAAGCAGACCTAGAGGAGCCAGAGCAGAAGAGAAAAGACCAGGTGGACCTGTGTGGTTTCAGCAGCTGGTTTGTAAGCATGAATGACACATCCTGTTGGGGACGCCCAGAAAGAGCTGCAGGACACTGAGGTCAAGCTGAGATCCTGTTGTTACCTTTGTAATTTGGACATCAAAAGGAAACATAACCTGATTTTACATAGTCTGGGAGACCTGAACAGGCTGTAATGAAACTGTAATTGCAATTAATAGACTACTTTATAAGTAACTTAATTTCATGAAATAATTAGTGGCTTATGCTAAAACGATATCAGTGACTTATCAGTACAATAAAACAAGGAAATTATAGCCATTTACAAAATGTTTATCAATTGGAAAAATTGAGACACAAGCAAAAAATCTGAATTGGGTTAAACAAAAAGAGAAAACACAGAGCTTAGAAAGAATGAGAATTGCTTCATGAACAGGTTTTTACCACAAGTTCCAGCATTCCATTTCAAGAAGAATTCAGAAGTAGAAATTTGAATGGAAGATGGACTGAGCACTTATCTTGGACATTTGCATGCCACTCTACTTAAGACTGAGAAAATATCAGTTGTTCCTATCAAAGGGTGAGGGGTTGATGGACACCACTGCTGACCCCAGGGCATCCTTAGCTTTTGAGCCACTTCCAAACCCGCTTTGTAACCACCAGAGGACACCCGGTATCCTCTCCTCCAGGTGAGAACCACCTGGTGTGCAGACAATGGATGCACTAGGAGGTGTGGCTACAGCAGTAGAAGACCAGTCCCACAGAACCTCCACACACTTCCTATTGACTGGCATCCCACTTTGAGTTCCAATGCAAAAAACCTTCTAGCAAACTCTGTTGTTAGAGCAGCTTCCCTGAGAACAGGAACCAAGCAAGCGCTCAGTGGTAGCCCAGCTTGACCATCTCATATTGTCTCTTTACCTCTAGCAACTGAGCTTTAACTGCTTATCCTTCAGCTCTCAGCTGGTAAGTCACTTCCTCGGAGAAGCCCTCCCTGACTAGGTTAGAACTTTCATTGCCCTCTTTACTTTTTTGTAATTAATTAGTACTGACATAATTGTGTATGTAATTATTGCAGATAATATGAACAAGGATCATGACTATATTGTTCACTCATGGACCCTCAATGCTGGCACACAGTAAGTAAAAACTACTTGTTGCATGAATGAATGTTAGTGTCATCTGTAAGACTTCCCCTACATGGCTTAAGGATTCAGCTAAAGCTCTTGGTGTTTTGCCTCATTTGCCCCACTCCTGTTATTTGTATTTTTAATTATTTGTTTTTAATATTTTGATATGCAATAGGTGAATACATGGTCATTGTAAAAAAAAATCTAAATAGCACATAGACACACTTATGAAAGTTATATGTTAGTCACTCAGTCATGTCTGACTCTTTGTGACCCCATGGACTCTAACCCACCAGGCTCCTCTGTCCAAAGGAGTTTTCCAGGCAAGAATACTGGAGTCGGTTGCCATTCCCTCCTCCAGAGGATCTTCCTGACCCAGGCATAGAACCTAGATTTTCCACATTGAAGGCAGATTCTTTATCATCTGGGCCACTGGGGAAGCCCTCTATATATGTAAATTATGCCACAATAAATAAATAAATAATTAAATATATTTTTTAAAAACTACCATTCAGCTTCACAATTCCATACCAACCCAGCCTTATTCCTTTTCCCACTCATAAAAACACTGTTCACAGTTTCATGTGCAGATTTCCAGATCTTCTTCTGTATTTTTTCATATATATATGTGTCTTCATACATATGTGTGGTTTCATACACATATATTCATAGAGATATTCATATATTTAGGTATATATACAACATACTCATACATTGAGAGTATTTTAGTCAGAGTCGAAAATACTCTACAGAAGCCATCCTAGGTATTGAAGAGGGACTTTAAATAGGTGATGGAAGAATTGAGAGGCCAGAGAACAGCGGGAAGCCACTATCAACTCTGGGGCTAGAGGGATGAAGGGAGAAGGCAGTTACGGGAGCCTTGGTTCTGGGACTGCTTGAGAGAACTGTGAACCATGACAGCACTTCCAGGATAAATCAGGAACCATGGAGACAGGGTTGTACAGCAGGCTCTGGAGACATGGACATGATGCTGCCAGACACACAGATCTAAAGCAGAGGAAAGGGGAAGAAATAACCTGGCTTATCCCCTCTTATTTTCCGGTGTTCCATCGCTGGCTCTCTTTGGCCAGGTCCATAAGCAAGCCTGGGACAAGTAACTCCAACGGATGCAAAACTCAAGATTGAGGATGGTAGAGAATAGATCTGAGAGCAACAGACAAAAGACCAGCATGCATAGCTTAAAATAAAATACATAAATAGCATCATGGTATGTGCAATGTTCTAAATTTATCACATCATTTTTATAGGGATGAAACCTGGATGAAAAGAACATTGAGAGCAGGCTTGATCCACAAGATCGAGGATACAGCAGTAGAGCACAGAGGTAAGTAGCAGAAGACAGATCTGTTGTTACAGGAGAAATACACTCTCAGCTAAAGGAAAGGTTTGTCACAAACAGCAGCTCCAAGGACTGGTGTGGGTGTGGGTCTTGTTCCAAGGTAACCAGGTCTGACCTGCTCTGCAGAGAGTGGAAAGAAGGCAGGGTTATAGACTGCTTATTGTCCACGAGTAGGCTCAAGATTCAGAGATTTCACAGCCTGGAGGGAGCTTAGGTCTCCCATCTCAACTCATGACTGCTGCAGAGTAAGGAACCGAAAAAGCAGAGAAGTGAAGTGATAGGCCCAGGCAGGCCAAAAGACCACAAGCCTATTTTTTGTCATTTTGGGGCTTGAAGGGCATGATATGGGGGAGGTGTTGAGGGCCAGTTTAGCACACATGCCTTCCGGCTGGGAGTCACTTAGCAGTCCAGCAGAGAAGGTCTGGTGAAAAACAAGGGGCTGTAGAAGCAATTACTCCAGAATGACCTATTTTGTAAACAATGCTAGGTACCTGGCATGTCTTATTAAGGAATTCACCAAAAAAAGAGATATTTTCCTTAGAAACTCCTCCAGCCTCCAAAATCTGGTTTTAATTGCCTTTGGGAACCTTCAGTCTGTTCTAGGCCCTGTGCTAGATAGATGAATCTAGGTGCAATAATGGATAGAGCATATTCTTCTAGTATTTCTGAGTTTCACAGGGGATCAGCAGTGGATAAAAATGATTATGATATGATCTGATCAATTTAATGATATTTGTAGCACAGAAGAGGAAGTGAATAATTGCTGAGGGAGGGGAGCCCAGGGAGGTAGGCAGAGAAGGCTTCACAAAGGTGACATCAGAGAAGATATAGAAGCAAGAATAGGAGCTCTTCAGACCTCCAACTCCAATTTTAAACTAACAGCAATAAAGCAACCTTCTCTAAAACACCACTGTTAATTCTTCAAGGATTTACAAAGCAACAGTTCTTGCTCCATCTACCTCTTATTACATAATGGAAACCACACACACATATATATATACACCATTTTGAAAGTAAATGATAGATAAAGTGAGTCCACCGACCCCATCAACCAGGGTCAGCAGGGCCAGACTGACCTTCAGAGACGCTGTGCACTGAGAAGTTGACACTTGCCTCGTGTAATCAAATATCCAAGCAATGCCTTCAATCAAATGTCTGTAAGGCAGTCCAGCAAAGTTCTGACTTTTCCTACAGCTACACATTTTATATGTTTTTGAAAATATCAAATAGCCACTTACTACCGTAACAGTTTTTTTTCCCCATTATTTTGGTGCCTCTGCTTTGAAAGTGAAAGTGAAGTCTCTCAGTCGCGTCCAACTCTTTGCGACCCTATGGACTATATCCCACCAGGCTCCTCCGTCCATGGGATTTTTCCAGGCAAGAATACTGGAGTGGTTTGCCATTTCCTTCTCCAGGGAATCTTGTCGACCCAGGGATTGAACCCACGTCTCCTGCATTGCTGGCAGACTCTTTACCATCTGAGCCCCTATGCTATTACCCAAACACATGTTTGGCCTGCCTGTGGGTGATCCTACCCCGAGGAGAGCCCTGTTCCACTCTAAGACACCCCAGGTGAGGTCAGCCTCATCAAGTTCACATACCTGTTCTCAACTAAGTGGACCTAAAGCTGGTCTTTCACTTCCTCAAACAGCACATGCATAAAGATTTCGTTCTTCATCCCCTTCTGTCATTAAATACTTAACTTGCAAATTCAGGAAGGCCCAGTGATCTGGTTAACCAAAAAGAAAGGCTGATGTGAGATGCTATTAGCAGCTCGTAGCCGTTCCTAGCCAAAGAAGACTATGTTACAGTGCAGCATTTATGAGCACAGGCTTTTGAAACAGACATGATTGGGTCCAACACTTGCTGTTTCACTTCACCATGTGATCTTGGGCAGGGTACTTTACACCGGTAAGCCCAAGTTTTATCTTCTGTAAAATGTGCTTAATAATAGCACCTGCCTCATGAGGTCATTCTTTCAACAAGTATTTAATATACTCTGAGTCTGTGCCAGGCACTGTGCTTGAAGAGGGAGATTCAGCAGTGAACAAACAAAAATCCCCACCCTAGAGCTTACATTCTAGTGGAAGAAGATAGACAACACAAATAAATAAATAGATTATACACTATGTTGAAAGGAAAGGGGCTCAGGAACATTGAAGGTGTTGCTATTTTAGATGGAGTGACCAGAAGAGCCTGAGTGAGGAGGGGATTCAGGCGATGGAGAGCACAGGTGGACATTCAAGGGGCAGTCTTCCAGGCAAAGGGAACAGCCTGAGCAGAAGCCCTGAGGCAGGAGCAGGCCTAGCACGTTTGAGGAACAGTGAGTCTGGCTGGAACCGACTGAGGGTGGGGACAGAGGAGGGAAGTGAGGTCAGACAGTATGAGAGCAGAGGAGTGGTGTGTGCTGACTGGTATTTGAATAGGATCATTGGGCTTTGGGGTTGAGAAGGACTTAGGAGGGCAGGGCTGGAAGCTGGGAAACCGGTTAGGAAACTCCTCCAGTGATCCTGGAGAGAGATGAGCGTACTCCATCCTCACCTTGGCGCCCGACCCCAACCAACTCTGGATTAGAATACGATTCCACACACGCACATCTGGCAAGGGAAGAGCTCAGCTTTGTTCTCCTTTCTGCATCGTTCTCAGTCAACCCATCTGCAGCCTTTCCTTAATCATCCTGCTTTCAATCTTCTTCCCCTTGTCTTCTCTCTCTGCTTCCTCCTCACCCTGCTGTCTGCCTTTTTCTTGCTCTTATGAATGGTCTGTTTTTCTAGGGCACAGTTTGGGAGGGAGGATGTTCTGTCTTAGGGAGAGAACAGTGTGGCTCTTGGCCTGTGGTTCCACGGGGCACATGAGAAGGGTAAGGGAGCAGATTAAGGGTGACAGGCAGTCAAGGTGCCCAAAGAGACAGCTCTGCCATGGAGGTCATACCAGTGTCACAGGAGGAGCTTTTGTTGCCTGGTCAGAGTTCAGCTAGGAAAAATGAAGCATCTGCGTGTTTTAGGTATTTCCTAAATGGTCAGTAATGCAGGGAGTTAGAGGCTGATCACCATTGGATAGACCAAGAGAGCAAAGATCAAAAGACAATTTTCAGGAAATCACGAATTATGGGGGTTCTAGAGAAGCCACCACAAATAACCTCATAGCCTTCAGTGCCAAAGCAAGCATTCTCAGAAGGAACCTCAATGATACTAGCCACTAACTTCGTGTCACAATACCAAATGTTACCGCAGGTAGCAGGGATTTTCTCAGAAGCCATTTTGATGGTGAGACTAATAGCCATGACTTAACTAGACATAGAATTATCTGAAAATCACATATTCCACTAAATCCAAACTCAGTGTGTGCTCAACTCAACTTCCCCTTAGCCAGAGCCCCAGGATGCCCATGGCCACTCTAATCCCCCCAACAAGCTGGCAGAAGGGAAGTCAGCATGTAGCAAGACAGCATTTTTAATTGTCTTAAAATATCTTACTTTTGCTAATTTTATGAAAATGTATGACCCTGTGCACATGTTGCTAGGCTATCCCAGGACCCTGGAAGATATGCTGCAAGCGAGACTCCTGGAGATTAAGCTTCTCATGGAAAATCTGCCTCTGTCTAGAAAAGAAGTCATTTACCTTCACAATCAGAGAGCTGATCATAAGAAGGGGCTTTGGACCAGTGCGAAGGGTTTCCTTGGGTTTTGTTTGTAGCGGTAATGTTTTATTCAGCTTGGGAGTTTTAGAAAAGGCAGAGGAACCAGAGATCAAATTGCCAACATCTGCTGGATCATCAAAAAAGCAAGAGAGTTCCAGAAAAACATCTATTTCTGCTGTATTGACTATGCCAAAGCCTTTGACTCTGTGGATCACAATAAACTGTGGAAAATCCTGAAAGAGATGGGAATACCAGACCACCTGACCTGCCTCTTGAGAAACCTGTATGCAGGTCAGGAAGCAACAGTTAGAAGTGGACATGGAACAAGAGACTGGTTCCAAATAGGAAAAGGAGTACGTCAAGGCTGTATATTGTCACCCTGCTTATTTAACTTATATGCAGAGTACATCATGAGAAACGCTGGGCTGGAAGAAACACAAGCTGAAATCAAGATTGCTGGGAGAAATATCAATAACCTCAGATATGCAGATGACACCACCCTTATGGCAGAAAGTGAAGAAGAACTAAAGAGCCTCTTCATGAAAGTGAAAGAGGAGAGTGAAAAAGCTGGCTTAAAGCTCAACATTCAGAAAACTAAGATCATGGCATCTGGTCCCATCACTTCATGGGAAGTAGATGGGGAAACAGTATAAACAGTGTCAGACTTTATTTTCTTGGGCTCCAAAATCACTGCTGGTGGTGATTGCAGCCATGAAATTAAAAGACACTTACTCCTTGGAAGGAAGGTTATGACCAACCTAGACAGCATATTTAAAAGCAGAGACATTACTTTGCCGACAAAGGTCCATCTAGTTAAGGCTATGGTTTTTCCAGTGGTCATGTATGGATGTGAGAGTTGGATAGTGAAGAAAGCTGAGTGCCAAAGAATTGATGCTTTTGAACTGTGGTGTTGGAGAAGACTCTTGAGAGTCTTGGACTGCAAGAAGATCCAACCAGTCCATCCTAAAGGAGATCAGTCCTGGTTGTTCATTGGAAGGACTAATGTTGAAGCTGAAACTCCAATACTTTGGCCACCTCATGTGAAGAGTTAACTCATTGGAAAAGACCCTAATGCTGGGAAGGACTGGGGGCAGGAGGAGAAGGGGACGACAGAGGATGAGATGGTTGGATGGCATCACCGACTCAATGGACATGGGTTTGGGTAAACTCTGGGAGTTGGTGATGGACAGGGAGGCCTAGCGTACTGCGATTCATGGGGTCGCAAAGAGTTGGACATGACTGAGCGATTGGACTGAACTGAACTGAATAACACTACTAGATTGCTTATTAAATTAATACAAATTTGAATTAGTAGATAATGAGCCACTTCATGTAGCCTTTACACTCAGACCTTTGAATCACTCACCCTCTTTGGGTCAACAGGCCCTTTGCTTGCCCATTCTACAAATATGTATTGAGGGCATCCTCTGTGCTAAGCTCACAATGGTGAGGAAAGTAAACATGAACTCTGCCTCTATGGGGCTGTGAGGAGAAAGGCTAAGTAATCAGCTAATCAGCCAAGTCTCTAATTACAGGACTAAAGAGGAAAAGTGCAGGGTCCTACTAAGAGTGTAGGATGAGAAAGCCTAGTCTAGTGGAGGTGACAGGAAAGACTGAAGGATTCCTTCTTTCAACAGTTATTTTTGAGCACCTACTCTGTTCACTCAGTGCTAAGGGCCAGGATAATGGTAAGCAAGGACTACAGCTTCCCTGCCTCCCCCGACCTCTCTCTCCAAAGGGAGGCACTTTCACAGATAGGTTGCACCAATCTGTAAATGACCATCTGATGGTGACCTCCATGGAAGCGTGATGCAGATGAATATGTGGGCATGTGTGCAGAGGGTTGGTACAATAGGACAGGCTTTTTGAAGGGGTTACAGTGCACTGAGAACCAGAGGCAGAGTTAACTGATGGATGAGAAGGTGGAAGGGCTTAAGGATAGTCTTCTAAGCAAAAGAAACTGTAGGAGGAAAGGCCTGGGGACAGGACATAGGACAGAGCACATGGGAAAGAGGAAGACAAATGGAGACCAGTGTGGATGGGACAGCTCCAGGGGAGGGCAGGTATGCCTACATGTGGCTGGAAAGATAGAACAGATTCATGTGCCTGACACAGATGGGAGCCAACAACGAAATAAATAAATAAAGGAACAAATAAAACCAAACAAATACAAACAGTTAGATATAGAGAACAGAGAAGAAGGGAAGAGGGGAATGCGTGGGGCAGGAGCAGGGGTGAAATGGGTAAAGGCAATCCACATCTGGTGACAGATAGAAACTAAATCTTTGGTGGTGGCATGCTGTAGTGTATACAGAAATAGAAAAATATTGTTTACCCTTGAAGCTTATATAATGTTATAAACCAATGTTTTTGCTGTTGTTCAGTCATCGAGTCGTGTCCAACTCTTTGTGACCCCATGGTCTGTAGCCTGCCAGGCTCCTCTGTCCATGGGATCCTCCAGGCAAGAATACCAGAGTGGGTTGCCATTTCCTTCTCCAGAGGATCTTTCCGACCCAGGGGTGAATGTCGGGTCTCCTGTGCTGCAGGAGATCTCCTGCATTGCAGGTGGATTTTTTACTGACTGAGCCACCAGGGAAGCCCCAGTGTTACCTTAATAAAAAAGTTCTTAAACCCTAAAAATAAATAATAAGTTAATAAATAAATCCGAAGATTCTGAGGAGTGAAGAAGCATGGCCCAATTGGCGCTTAAAAGAGTCTCTCTGGCTGCAGCAAGAATATTGGATTACAAGGGATGCTTTGCCAGTAGCTGCATCTTAATTACTTCCCCCTTTCTCACTTTCCTTTCCGGTAGCCGCAGAGATTCAAATAAATGCATGCCCGATATGCAGTTCAAAGCTCCCTAATACCGAAGGGCTGGCCACATAGCCTGGAGAAGAGCACACTGCCTTCAGTCAGGCAGACGCACTTTAGATCTCCCCTCTACCTCCAGTATATTGTCACCCTGCTTACTTAACTTATATGCAGAGTACATCATGAGAAACGCTGGGCTGGAAGAAACACAAGCTGGAATCAAGATTGCTGGGAGAAATATCAATAACCTCAGATATGCGGATGACACCACCCTTATGGCAGAAAGTGAAGAAGAACTAAAGAGCCTCTTGATGAAGGTGAAAGAGGAGAGTGAAAAAGTTGGCTTAAAGCTCAACATTCAGAAAACTAAGATCATGGCATCTGGTCCCATCACTTCATGGGAAATAGATGGGGAAACAGTGGAAACAGTGTCAGACTTTATTTTTTTGGGCTCCAGAATCACTGCAGATGGTGATTGCAGCCATGAAATTAAAAGACGCTTACTCCTTGGAAGGAAGGTTATGGCCAACCTAGATAGCATATTTAAAAGCAGAGACATTACTTTGCCAACAAAATTCCATCTAGTCAAGGCTGTGGTTTTTCCAGTGGTCACGTATGGATGTGAGAGTTGGACGGTGAAGAAAGCTGAGCGCCGAAGAATTGATGCTTTTGAACTGTGGTGTTGGAGAAGACTCTTGAGAGTCCCTTGGACTGCAAGGAGATCCAATCAATCGATCCTAAAGGAGATCAATCCTGGGTGTTCATTGGAAGGTCTGATGTTGAAGCTGAAACTCCAATACTTTGGCCACCTCATGCGAAGGGTTGACTCATTGGAAAAGACCCTAATGCTGGGTAGGACTTGGGGCGGGAGGAGAAGGGGATGACAGAGGATGAGATGGTTGGATGGCATCACCGACTCGATGGACATGGGTTTGGGTAGACTCCGGGAGTTGGTGATGGACAGAGAGGCCTGGCGTGCTGCAATTCATGGGGTCGCAAAGAGTCAGACACGACTGAGCGACTGAACTGAACTACCTCCAGTCCGCTGATGAGGCCAGACAAGTCACTTTCCCTCTCTAAAACCCACTCTCCACCTACTCTACAAAGCAGAAGAGCAATGCCTGCTCCACTGAACTGAATGAGTAACAGAACATCTGTGTGCAAGTTACCTGGCATTGGCAGAACTGAAGACCTGTCAGCTGTTATTGGAAGTAACTGCAAGATGGTTAAGATAGTAAGAGTAAGATTTCTAACCAAAACTGTACTAGTAAAAGCCCTGGGATTGCATCATGATCTTGCCTATTGAAAAATATATAGGGTTCACTGGTGGTCCAGTGTTTTAGAATTCACCTGCCAGTGCAGGGGACGTGGGTTCAATCCCTGATCTGGGAAGATCCCATATGCTGTGGAGCAACTAAGTCCATGTACCACAACTACTGAGTCTGTGCTCTAGAGCCCGAGAGCTGCAATTACTGAAGCCTGTGTGCCCTAGAGCCCGTACTCTGCAACAAGAGAAGCCACCGCAGTGAGAAGCCTGCATTCTCAACAACAGAGTAGCTCCTGCTCGCTGCAACTAGAAAAAGCCATCCCACAGCAACAGAGATCCAACAAAGCCCTAAAAAATTTTTTTTTAAGATTCCTCTATGTCTTAAAATATATATATATGTATATATATGTAAACTTGGACTTTTCTGGTGGTCCAGTGGTTCAGAATCTGCCTGCCAGTGCAGAGGATACTGGTTTGACCCCTGGTTCGAGAAGATTCCATATGCTGTGGGATAGATAAGCTTGCGAGCCACAAAGTACTGAGTCTGTACTCTGCAACAAGGGAAGCCACCACAGTGAAAAAAAAAAGCCCGCCAAAGGCAACAAAGAGTAGCCACAACCTCTGCAACTAGAGAAAGCTGCACACATCAATGAAGCAAAACCCAATGCAGGGAAAATAAATTTTAAAATATATATAAATACATATATATGTAATATTATACATTTACTTAAATACTATATTTTTAATGAGAGCTATCTAATGAAATATTCCTAGTACTGTTGTTGGAAAACAAGTCTATATTATTTATGCATTTAAAAAATTTATATGTACACAATAAAATTTAAAAGTTTCTGAGTAAATTATATTGTACATGAATTGCCTTATCTCTGGTCTTTTCCTGTATGCAGTTATTTTCTAGAGAAACTGAACTCACTTGTTAGCCTGTCCATCCCCCAGACTGAACATTAGCTTCTCAAGAATAATTTTATTTATCTCATTTCTCCAGAATCTACTGAGAGTCTAGCACTCAGTAGTAGGTGCCCAATAAAAACTTGCAGAATGGAAAGATGAAGAAAAAATTAATAAATTTAACTTATGAGTCTGAATATATTGTATAAATCAAAATCAAGATACATTTGTCTGGCCTACACTGTATGAGTGTCTTAGAGAGAATTTGGCATGGAATATTTGATATCCAGACTGTCCTGAAAATTTCAGGATGTATGATCAAATATACCTCAAATAGCTGCATCTGTTTTAAAGGAGCTACAGCAAGCCACTATAACAAATTCTACTGTCTGTGTTCTACTAATTTTTCATTATAAAAATTGTCCCATGTTCTTTGTTCATAGAAGAAACAATCCAGAAGATTTTAAAGGATGTCTGTTTAACCTTTAACACAAGGACTCTGGACTTGCTTTTCTCTTATCTCACTCACCATAATTAATTAGTTGCACTGCTCAGACCTCTTCCATCACACACACAAAACAGCCCAACATTTTGTTTGTTAAGCACAGCTGAGGCTGGCTCAACAGAGTGTCCATTCAAAAGAGGGAAATAAAATATGCAGCAAAGCAAGGAGACAGGGAACAAAGAATCCAGTATGACAATTAACAGGAGAGCTAAACAAACATTCAGAACACCATCAGGAAGGTAAAAAGCCTCAAGTGTCTAGAAAGGAGAGAAGTTGGAGGGGAAAGCCTGAGAGGACCTGAAAGGACCAATTTAAGTCAATGAAGAAATTTAGGACTTTGTTATAAAGGATTATTTTTTTAAAGTCAGGTTTACTGAAGTATAATTTTTACACAGTAAAATTCGCCTTCTTAGAGTATAGTTCTGAGAGTTTTAAACATCACATATAGATGTGTAGTTACTATCACAATCAAGATATAGAACAGTTTCACCGTCTCAAAATTCTCTCTTGCTCCTTTTTAGTCAACTCCTCTCTCACTCTTAACTCCTAACAGCCACTATCATGTGTTCTGTCCTTCTAGTTTTGCCTGCTTTAAAGGAATTTAGTAAGAGAACTTAAAATGAGGGGGAAAGGAACTGAGATTTTTTTCTTCCCTACACCCACTCACTTTCTATACCCATCAATACATCATTTGCTGAACTTTTATTTATTAAGTATCTATTATTTGCCAGAGTCTACATACCTCATCTTTCATTTTTACAGCTTGCCCATGAAGGAAGTTATGTCCCATTTTCCAGATGGGAGCTAAGAGGTGCCAAGCTAGTAAGAGGCAGAGCCAAGATTCAAAATCAAAGTTGATCAAAAATGCCACCATGGCTTATCTCTGGGTGTTAGGATTATAGCTGATCTGTGCTTTCTTCTTTGTACATTGTTTGTACTATCAAAGTTTTCATCAATAAGTTTATATTATTTTTGCAACCAGAAAAATTGCTTTCATAATATATATATACACACATATGTATATATGTACTACATACATACATACGTACATACAAGGTTTGATTCTCTGTTGAGCAAAAAGGGGAAAGGTAGAAAAGAGTTTAAAAGAGGATAAAGAAAACACTCCTGTTAGCAACTGGCACTCAGAACTGAGAAAGCAGAATCAGATTTACCAGAAGAACCAGAGCACAGCTTTGTTCTGTCTCTAGATCTCATCAGAGTCTACTAGCTCTACCTTTGGAAGTTCTGTAGCACAAACGCCCTTCCAAAGCACTGAAGACAAGCCCTGGAGGCCTGTAAAAACCCATTAGGCCCCTCAGAGCCAAGAGACAATCCTCCTAGGCTTCTTCCTGCCTCATCTCCATGAGATCAGTAGGAACAAGCTAACTATCGTGAATGAGTGAGAGCACAACAGCCTTTCACCACTCCAGGAGAGGCTGCTGCTGCTGCTGCTAAGTTGCTTCAGTCTTGTCTGACTCTGTGCGACCCCATAGATGGAAGCCCACCAGGCTCCCCTGTCCCTGGGATTGTCCAGGCAATAATACTGGAGTGGGTTCCAGGAGAGGCAGGAAAGTGAATAACTTAAGGCCAAGGCCAAAGGGGACACAGAACATCTTTTATTGTGGGGAAGTGGGGAGTTCTATTTTAACAGTCTATGTTGGGAGAATATTACCCATCACAGCACTGTAAGAAGACTCATGAGGGCATCCTTTGGCCTTTAAGCAGAATCCAACTGTTGCTTGTTTCAAAAATATTTGAGTAATCTTACAAAAATATATAAAGTACAAGATGAAAAAAAAAATAGATTGGGTACTGGGACTAGGTGCTTGCGTGTGTGCTAAGTCACTTCTGTGTGCTAAGTCACTTCAGTCGTGTCTGACTGTGTGCAACCCTATGGGCTGTAGCCCGCCAGGCTCCTCTGTCATGGGATTTCCCAGGCAATAATACTGGAGTGGGTTGCCATGTCCTCCTCCAGGCGATCTTCCCAACCCAGGGATTGAACCCTCATCTCTTAAATCTCCTGCATTGGCAGGCAGGTTCTTTACCACTTGTGCTACCTGGGAAGCCTGGGACTAGGTATTGAAATAGAAAAACAATGAACATTGACCTCCCCACCACCTCACATGACACACAACTAATTCAAGACGGATTGCTGACCTAAATGTAAAAGTGAAAACTCTAATGCTTCTGGAAAAAATAAAGGAGAGTATCTTTACAACTTTGAATAGCAAAGTTTTCTTAGGTAAGGTAAGGAAAACCATTTAAAAATTGATAGATTATACCAAAATTTTTAACTTTTGCTAATAAAAAGACAGTGTTAATGAAATACAAAGAAATATATCATAGACTGATATAAAATATTTGCAAGACATACCTTTGACAAAGTTTTAGTATCTAAAATATGTAAAGAACTCCTATATCTCAAACATTTGAAAAACCATACAACTCAATTTGGATTGACTTAAACAGACACTCAGGGGTAAAGAATCTGCCTGCAAGGCAGAAGACCTCGGTTCGATCCCTGGGTTGGGAAGATCCCCTGGAGAAGGAAATGGCAACCCATTCCAGTATTCTTGCCTGGAGAATCCCATGGATGGAGGAGCTACAGTCCATGGGGTCGCAGAGTCGGACATGACTGAGCGACTTCACTTTTCTAAACAGACACTACACAATGGAAGATATATTAATGGCCTATACGCAGTTTAAAAGATACTTAATATCATTAATTATCAGGGAAATATAAATTAAAGCCACACTGAGATACTACTATGTGCATGAAAAACTAAAATAATTTGAAAAAACAGACTGGCAACACTAAATTTTGGGAGAACATAGAACAACCTAGACTCTCATATAGTGTTGATGATATAATCACTTTAGGAAAAGGACTGACAGTTTCTTATGAAATTAGGCATGCATTTACCCTACGACCCAGCAATTCCACTCCTAGGAATGTGGCCAAGAGTTATGAGAGCATTTCTCCAAAGCGACCTGTACAAAAACATTCATAGCAGCTGTAATTGCTAAGCAAACTGAGGTATATTCATACAATGGAATACTAATCAGCAGTATAAAGAAACAAATTCTGGTACACATAACAGTGTGGATGAATCTTTAAACATTATGTTGAATGATAAAAGATTTATATAAGAATACTTACTGTGTGATTCCACTTATACAAAGTTCTAAAACAGGTAAAACTAATCTACAGTGGGAGAAAAAATCAGAACAGTAGGTGCCTCTGAGGTTGTGAGGATGAAAGAAAAGACATGAGGGAATTTGCTAGACTGATGGAAATATTCTGTGTCTTGATCAGGTTTTATGTTACACAAATATATCCATTTGTCAGAAATCTTTGGTATATTTAAGGTATGTTCACTTTGTTGTATGTCAATTTTATATTACTCAAAAACAGAAAAGAACTATAATCAAATATTGAATTTGGGTTAATGATATGCATACTAAAACATATAGGGGTAAAGTGTATAGATGTTTGCAATTTACTTTGAAACACATCAAAAAGTAATTGAAAAGGTGTATACATGGACAGGCATGTGACAAAGCAAGTACAGTAAAAGGTTAATCATGGAATCTAGATGGAGGGTATATGGGTATTAATATAAAATTCTCTAATCTTTTTCTAGTCAACAAATTTTATAATGAAATATTGGAAAAAAATAAGTTAGGATTTAGGAGAAAAGAAAAGTAAAGTTCAGGCAAAAAGGATGAAACTGAAGTTAGAACCTTATAAGGAAGTATAGGTCTGTCTTACAGTTTCCTAAGAGCCAAAGCAAAAGGGAAAAGCGGATGATGTGAGGAGAGGAAGAGGAAGAGATAAAAGGGAAGGAGGAAAGGAGAGCGAGATCTCGTTTACACAGTTAGCAATGGCTGTATGGTTGAAAAAGCATTCTAGTAAAGCACCATTTTCCTGGTACAGGCAAGTTTTCATGAAGAAGGTGCTGTGTGTGCGTGTGGTTCTATTAATTAGAATAAGGACTTAAAATAGAGATCTTTACTTCTTATACAAGCAAAAAACTCGTTCCTCTCTTGTATAATAGTCTACAAGTAGTGCTCTAGGGGGCTTCCCAGGTGGCACGAGTGGTAAAGAACCCACCTCCCAAACAGGAGACATAGGTTCAATCCCTGGGTTGGGAAGATCCCCTGGAGGAGGGCATGGCAACCCACTCCAGTATTTTTGCCTAGAGAATCCCCATGGTTGGAGGAGCCTGGTGGGCTACAATCCATAGGGTCACAAAGAGTTAGACATGACTGAAGTGACTTAGCATGCATAAACAGTGCTCTGGGACCAGAACGGTGGCATTATTCAAAGGAAAATAGGTGGTTGGAGCTCCAAAATTCTACAACATAGAAAAGGCTGCAATTATTTTTTCCAAGAAGAAATTATGTACAAAAATAGACTCAAGAATCTCTAAGAAATACTCTATCATTTGTTTTATTGATCTACTCCATTGTATCTTGCTGAATCCATTACTCTCTGAACTGTATGCTACATAATAGAGCATATGTAGCTACATACTAGAATGACAATACTAGCTTTCTTATACCATATTTCAACAATTCTGAAATGTATAATGTTTTGACATCTCTGAGATTGGCATGGGTCTTACAGTCAAGGGAATGTCATTTTTTTAAATTTCTTAATAGTACGTAAAATAATGGTGTTTCTTAAAATCAATGGCATGTTGCATTTAATAAGACAGAATTATCCAGTGCTTCATGGTTCAAAGTATTTTCATCCCATTCAATTCTTACAACATCATATTTTGGTGAGATGGGTAGTTATTCCTATTCCAAATATAGACACTGAGATTCAGAGAGTTTAAATGACTTCTCTAAGGTCCTCTGCTAGTTATAATGAAGCCATAACACTAATCTGAATTCCCTAAATTTGAAATGTCGTGCTTTTTACACAAAATATTTAGAGAATGAAATCTCCATGGAAACAGGAATTTTGTTTTATTCGCTACTGTAGCACCAGAGCAGAGAACATTACTTGGCACATAGCAGATAGTCAAATGTTTATTTAATGAATTAGTATTACAGAAGGGAATGAAAGGTCAGAATGGAAAGAACCTGTGGGCTGTGGTGAGCTGGGAAGTTTACACAGAGGGTAGCTATCCTGCCATTTTTTTGTCTGTTTTGATGAACTTCTCATGCATCACGCAAATAGCACCTACTTCATGGTGCCTTCCACAGGGTAAGTTAAATATATTCATTCCCTAATAACTTGAGAGGCAACCTAATATAGTGCAAAGCATACTGATTTTTGCATGAGAAGACCTTTGCATGAGAAGATTTTTGCATGGTTTTAAATTCCTTCTGATTTTAACTACCTATTAACAAAAAACTTTGGGAGAAATTACTTAGCTTCAGTTTTCTTACCCACAAAATTAGAAATAATAAAACCTATTGGATTGCATCTTTGTGAAACTTAAATGAGACCAGAATGTGAATGTACCTGACACATAGTAGGAGCTCAATATTAATATTGTAATTCTTTTCTCTTTCTTACATATACATGTTCCACTTGAACTTGATAAATACTTCCATTTTTTAACTTCCCATTTTTCTCCCCATGACTGTGTGTTTCGAAAAGAACCGCACCTCTCCAGAACCCGGGAGAGTGCCAGACTCATTCTAAATGCTCTTAAGTATTTTCAGAGTTTATTCATTCACTTATTTAATTCATAAATATTTATCATATTCCTATTATGTGCCAGGTTCTTTTCTAGTTGCTGACACCCCACCAATGGACAGAACTAATGAAAATCTCTGTCCCCTTGGAGGCAGATAAACAATACAGGAATAAATAACATGGTGATAAGTCCTGTGGAGAAAAATAAATAAAGCAGAAAGGATAGGGATAGGAAGTGTGGGAGATGGTCAGGGGTGACTTTTTGTAATATTAGTATTAAAGAGTGTTAAAGAAAAGCCTTACTCATGTGGTGACATTTGAGCAGATAATTCAAGGAAATAAGGGGAATGCCATGGTAAGTAATCTGGGTTAAATTAGAAGAGCAACATAAATATTTGTAGGAAAAATAAATAGAAAAGAATAGAACATTCCAGAATGTGAGAACATTTGACCAAAAACCTGATAGACTTAAGTAGACAGCTTGCTTGGGCAATATAAAATGAAGTAGTCCAACTGGAGTATCAGGACTTTGAATACCAGGAAAAGAATCTGTATTTTATCTTATAGACAATGGTGAACCACTGGAGCCTTTTATCCTAGAGGCTGTGACAGAATCCAAACAGCACTATAGGAAGCTTAACCTGGTAGAGCAACCCCTGCAGAAAACATTAAAGGGAAAGGATAGCAGTTCCAGCATAGACATCTTGAGTTTGACGCCATCATGGGTTTTCAAGAAGATCATGCTCAGAAAACAGTCGGAAATGCAGGCCTGGAGTCAAGAGAGAGAGGTGAAGGCTTGAGATTTTTCAGGGGTTATAGCCCATCTAAATCCTGACAGCTGATTGTAATCATCTTCCAAGAGTCACTGACTCTGTGAGCAACAAACAAATCTTGTTAGAGTTTTACTGCTGGCCTAAAAGCTGGTAGGACATTACTCTTTGGAATTTTCCAAACTTAGGCCAAGACTAGAGATTCAAAGTCAGCAGTAATGAGAATGATATGCAGGACCTGACAGGGAGACATGCCAGAAAATTAAGTAGGAAAAAAACCTGAAAGGTGGGGCACAGCGTGCCTTGGGAAGCTCAGACTCTTGAGAAATCTGGAAGAACATATATCATGCCAGATGCTTCAGCCTTATGGGAGGGCTTTTGTTTAAAAGTGTGCTATGTGAAATGATTTAGACATCCTTCAAAAAGCAGCATGCCAGTGATTCATCCTGTCTGAAAAAACATACAACCCCTCGCATTTGACTTTTCAATCTCACCACTGATTGGAAATAACAAAAGTGATCTTTGCTCTTTGGAGTAATTTCCCTTTCACCCACCAACAAGCAACATTGGGGAAAGGGTGTCTCTGAAAACTGAGGAGTGAGGTTTATACAGTTTGGGGAGAAAAGTTGCAGGAGGCAATTGTACCCTTATGTAGGATCCTTGTATAAAGACCACTCATGTGCCTGTGGCTATGTGACAGTGGAATCTGTCATTGTGGGTTTTCAATTGAGAAAAGAGGGAGAAAATTACTTTATTGAAATAAACTTGATTCCTAGCCACAAAAGCAAAGGGCTGCCATTAGTCTGGAATCCTAATCAGGTGTCTTGTGTGCCTATAATTACCCACTGGCTCCTAGAAAGGAAAAAAGCAGGGCCTCCTTTACTTGAAGTGTATTTTCTTAGCCTAGGAATCTTTAAATATGTTGCTTACGTAACCCCTAAAAGAATTTTTAAGACTATGTAACTCCTCACATATTTTAAGTTGTCATTGAAAATTTTTCATCAAAGGATAAGATGATGATAAATTGTAATTAAGATAAATATTTCATGACACTATTTGGTAAAATAGGTTGTAACTTCCCAAAGAATAAAATACCTCATATCTTAAGGAGGTCATATAAAAATTTTATAAACCAGTTCTATCCAAATCCAAAAAATTTGCTTGTCTTGCAAGACATTCCAGTTGACTTTAAGAGAATCAGCATCACTAACTTACACTGTTCAGCTGTTCCAAATCTAGAGCTTCCCCACAGAGGTTCCCCAGTTATTCTACTTCTAATGTCAACTTCACTCATAACAGAAATACGAGTAAGACAGTCAAAGGAGGGAGGCTCCGTGCATGTAAGGAAGCTTGATTAATAACAAACAAATGTGTCATTACCAAACCAATATTTCTTTCTTGATTTTTACTTTTATATGTATCTACAAAAAATGAATGTTTTTCTACACAGCCAAAATAGTACTGTAGCACTTAACGAAAATAGCCTGTCCATGTTAAAATTTCTCACATGTCCCCCAAATGCCTTTTATGGGATGGTTTATTCAATCCAGGATTCAATCTTGGGTGTATATTGCATCTGGTTGCTATATCCCTTAAGTCTCTTTTAATCTAGAACATACATTCTACACAGGGGTGATGTTGTCCACAAGGGAGTGAAAACTGATTCTTAAGAGATGAAAAAACTGTGACTCTTTTTATGTACAAAGCACAGTACATATAGTCATAAACATATACACAGCATGACTATAATATTGGATGGTGGGGAGACAGGAAAAAATGTCTAAAAAGGCCTTATGGAGTAGGGGGATGAACAATAATGAAAAAAAGGTTGAGAAATACTGATCTAGAATGATCCCTCTTTCATGATACCGATAGATTGATGAACTGGTATCTAAATCAGTATTTCAGTGTATTCCCTCCTTGGTCCTAAAAGGTTTTCATAGCCCAGGGCAGTACCCTATTGTAAGATTTGGGTTGAGTAAGGTGGCAGACGTGGAAATGTGCTGCTCAGATATCCCTCTAGGAAAAAACTTGCTGCCTAACTAGGAGGAATGTGTCTAGCTGAGATTCCTCAGTTTCTCAGTGGAGGTCATACTCTCTGGGGATGACCCCCATCAATGAGCAAGGCTGCTGCACAGGGGCCTGGCTATTTCAACCCTACAGGAATACTTTGAAGAGACAGTTTTGTCTCTGGAGCTCCCCAACTATCTGGCAGAGATGATGTGGGATCCTTATTATAGTCTGGTGACTCCAGCTGCCCGCCCAATCCTGCTTTCTCCTTTTTTCTTTCATGAGTGCTACTTCCCTGTAGAACATTTGTACTCTGAACTCTCAGCATCTTATTCCTGGAGAACCAAACTGGCTTATTCTTAGCAGATTATATTTATGAAAGAATTAGGAGGTTGAAGATTTGGAAATTGATTCCCTTAAAACTGTAGCCTCGACTTCTTCCCCTATCCCAGATGTAAGGAACTAATCAAGGTTCAATTAGAAAAGCAGAACATTAGGAAATATATATATTTAATATGGGATTTATTATAGGGATGTAATATCACACAGTTGGGGGACCTGGTTACACAGCTTATGTGAGCCTTTTGCTTCTGTGTTTGGTGCTAAAGCCTGAAATCCTCAGAGAAAGCATTTGGGAAAGAAAACTGTGAAGTGAGGAAAGCAAGGGCCTCTGAGCCACAAGTTTTCATGATGTGGTAATCTCTAGAAGAAGCTAGTGTCCTTCATCAGGGAGCTAAACACATATCTGGTCCAGGAGTTGGGGAGGTTGGAGAAGTTGGAGGCCTGGCTTCTCTTCCATCCCAACACAAGCCAGCAGGTCAGCCACAACATGAATCAACTGCTACAGCTCCTGTGCCTGCAGCAGCCTTCCATGTGCAAAACAAATCAAGCTGCTGCTCCACTGCATCACATCCCAGTTCAAGTAACATGTCTCTTAAAGCCCACACTAAGCTGGGGCTATGTAGGCAAGAGAGTGCTGGGTGCCCTAGTTGCAGTTTAGCTGAGTTGGTACAAAAATCCACCCAGTAGGGGGTCTCCAAACCCAGTTTAAGGACCGCTGAGTAAACCAATGGCAAAGCGTCAGAGAGCCTTTCTAAAAGTTGTGCTTGGGAGTTTAAGATTAAATTTCTAGCTTTGTTGTGTATCCAAAAGTGAATGTGCTAAACCTAAAACTCTATCAGCAAGGGAGGCTATTAGCTATTTAATCCAGGACTAGAGTATGTGGAGGGGTAAGGGGAAGTTTTCAGTCTTACAGGCCTGGATGTGGTGCTGTTGACTGTTAACCTCTTTGAATTTCAGTTTCTTCCTCCGTTAAAGAGGCTAATAATCCCTACTTTGATGGATTCAATGAGGATTACATTACAGTAGCCTACACGAAATCCAAGTGTACATTGCTTGCATATAGTAAATGCTTAGTGAATGTCAACTATTCTTTCAAGTATGTCAAAGCTCCCAGATTATTTAAAAGCATGTTGAGATCTTAGATCTACTAACTCTCTAGAGGATCACACAAGTCAAAGTCTGCTTAAGCCACGGTTAGAACTCACAGAACCATCAGTTTGTTCCCCATAAAACAGTTCTCCATGTCCTTGAGTTTCAAGAGTAGGAAGGAAAACTCAGAGGGTCTGATTGGTTAGCTTTCTACTGATGAAGGCCATCAGTAGCTGCAGGCAAAGACAGCAGTCAATAGGAAACCAGGCTTCATGCTGCTATTGCAATTCAATATTTCCTGAAGGCAGAGGCCTCCTTCATGCCTCAGAGAGTTGAAATTGACCTGAGAATTTTGGAGGCAAATTAAGGTATGAAGGATGAAAGAAGGTCATGCCTGTCCTCTCATAATTCGATTCTCTTCATCCCTTGCACTCTTACACCAATCTGTAACTTAAGGGCCACAAACATCCGTCATGGTCAGAATGCACTTGATCCTGAATTAGTCAACAATCTGGTTGCAAGAAACCGAAACCCAGGCTTCCCCGGTGACTCAGTGGTAAAGAATCTGCCTGCCAGTGCAGGAGACACTGGTTTGATCCCTGATCCAGGAAGATCCCACATGCCATGGAGCTACTAAATCCAGGCGCCACAACTACTGAGCCTATGCTCTAGAACCTGGGTGGGGCCTGCATGCCCTAAACCCAGTGCTCCCCAACAAGACAGACCACCACAATGAGAAACCTGCATACCACAGCTAGAGAGCAGTCCCCACTCTCTGCAACTAGAGAGAGCCCACACAGTAAAAAAAGACCCAGCACGGCCGAAAATAAAGAAATAAATACATAATTTTTTTTTAAAAAAAAGAAACAGAAGTCCAAGTCAAACCAGCTATAAACAGACAAGTAAGTAAACAAGGATGAAAGAAAAAAGGAAAGAT
Source organism: Okapia johnstoni (assembly GCA_024291935.2). Lineage (NCBI taxonomy): Eukaryota > Metazoa > Chordata > Mammalia > Artiodactyla > Giraffidae > Okapia > Okapia johnstoni. Next base: position 53,217,190 of record CM044312.1, read on the forward strand.
GGAAGGAAGGAGTAAGATTACCATTTATCAGTTTATTTTTATTTGGTTCATGCAATAGGAAGTCCAGGAGGAGTGGACCTCAAAGAATCACAGAGACTTAGCAATGCAGTTATAGCTCTGTCTCTGTTTCTCTCTCTTTCTCTGTCCACTCGCTTCACCTCTCTGTTCTGTTTACATTATCTCTTACTACAGATGGGCTTGCTCTACCTTGCTGTGGGGAAGAAGAAGAGCATGATTCAGACCATTACTGGTTATATCATTTCAGTCTAGTGATAACAATCTCCTTTCCCCAAGCCTGATATAAAGTCCCAGGGAAAGACCCTAATTGGCTCAGCTTGATGCATAAACACATTTCTAGCCAATCCCTGTGGCCAAGTAGATGGAACTATGTTGGTCAAGTCTGGATCTCAGGTTCACCAGGTTAAAGACTGGTTTGGCAACCCATTAAAGCTACAAGAAGGGGTGGATCATTTCTCCTAAATGAAATAGTATATAGTACTGGAAGAAGATAGGGGAGGAGATGCTGAGTAGACACAATTGACAGGTATCCATTAAAGATCCTTTGTGTTTCAAGGTTTTGTTTTCAAATAAATGTTACTTTCAGAGACAGAGACTTTTACAGTTGCAAAGAAAAAAGCTCTTTGTTGGTACAAAGAGGAGAAAATGTGCAGGAGGGATGAGCTAGGGGAATAAGGTTGTCATTAAAACTCTTTCAGAAAGTATATCATCTCTTTGACTTCAGGTATTTATCTGTGGGAGTATGACTCTCATATTTTCTTCTATAGCCTTTAATCCCAGTATCTAAGCCTCAGGGGATAAGAGTAGCACCTACCTTATAGTACTTCTATGAGAAATAGATGAATTAATGCAAGTAAAATATGTAGTGTAATACCTAATACATGGAAAGCTATTTTTACAAATAAAAGTGTAATTTCTGGTTATTCATGTAGCACCGATTTCTCTACTACACATTGAGGGCTCTTGGTTGCAAATAGTTGCAACTCTCTGCTTAGGATTCTTTTTCTGGCCCAGAGAGGCTCATTTGGAGAGCGAATGCCACCCCCCGACCCCATATCAACTCTCAACTGACAGGAGTTAGCGGATAAATACTCTAGCTTCCTCATTCCTCAGTGAAACAACTCTGAGTTCCCCAGCATGACTGCACTCAAAGTGATTCATTGGAGAAAATACCCCTTTTTTGGCTTCTTTTCCTTCCATCTTACTCCTTTCACTCCCCTAATGGTGTTTTCTGGAATCACCTCCTAAATAAACTACTTACACTTGAATTCTAATATCACGATCTGCCTCTGGGGAATCTCAACTTTGAAAAAAAGAGTTTTTGAAAGAAAATGCACCAGAATGTTCTGCATCCTTATTCTGTGACTAATGGGATTATAAAATATAAATTATAAATCCTTTTGTCATCTATGTCTAAAACACTTTTTCACAAATATAAACATGGATAGCAACTAATTGATTATTGAAACAGTCTAAAACATTGCACTTACTTTTAGTTTCTTCAGAACCTGAGCACCTTTTCCTTCTGTTAATAATTCTAATTCTATGTAACTAATAAATAAATCTTTTTTTACACTCACTTTTTACGCTCACTAAGTCCATGCCCAGCCCTATGCCTTTACTCTTACTTTATCTAACACTTTCTATTACCTCTTCAACAAGCCCCCACTCCCAATTCATTCCAGCCCATAAGCCATTTTGTGACCATTTATTCTACTATTACTTAATTGACATTATTAGTTCTTCCCATACTTTGCATCATTTTAAAGATACATGTAAAATACTACTTTGCTATAGGCCTCTCAACTTTCGAGAATATTTGGATCAGCAATAGAACTACTTTCAACACAAAAATGGTGTTAGACCAATTTAAGATAAAATACTCCCTCCCCAATTATTTACGATAATATCTGAGCTGCATCTGCTGTTTCAGTCTTTAACAAAGGAGCTGTTTTGCAGAACCACAGCAATGGGGGAAGAGAAGGAAAGAACAGAAGCTGGCTCTGATGCACTCATTCCACCATCCATAAATGATCTTTTCATGAGGACACAGCCGATAAGGAGAGAAGGAAAGACAAAAAGCATTCTTGACTGTGGAATGGAATAGTAGCTCCCCCTCTGTGTTTGATTCAGTTGCTCAGAATGGCTTTCTTATGGCTGCGCCTCTTGTGAATTATGAGTCTCTCTCCCTTTCTTTTCCCCCCAGGCTTCATATTAAAGACAAGACGCAGCTGCCAGGGCCTCCAGAGATTTCCCAGCAGTCTACTATGGTGAAATAAAATACCATGTTATGCTGGAAAACTAGCCAGTCCTTTTTTCACATGGGCTGTGCTATCTCATGGCCTGGATAAAGGATTCCAGGCCTGGACACATACTGCTTTTTCTGAGATTTGTGGGATGACCTTCTAGATGACAGTACTCAATCTTTTTGTGTTTCAGCTTCCTAGCATGATATTTATAATTACCTCCTAAAGAGACTATATACATTTGTATACAATTGGAGCAACTATTTTACTTCCAAAGAGAGAGAGGTTCTGTGGCCCTGTTGCCACAAATGATTTGGGACTTTGATAGGCTTGCAATCTTCTTTATTTGCATCTTTTGTGTCATTACTACCAGAAGGATTGCATTATATAAACGGGCTGAGGTTTATACATAATGATTGGTTTAACTGCTTCTGATATTTCAATCTTAGCTTTATCTGCCCAGAGGAAAATGGGTCCAGCTAAAATAGGTTTGTAACCTTACATGGAGATTGGGAGTACGCTAGTGAAATGTTGGAGTATGCTGGGGAAATCAAACTGGAGACTATCTTTAGTTAAACAGTTAAAACCCTATCACAGACTGAGGCTGAAAGTAAACATGATGCCCCATGTTCTTCTCATATCCTGATTTCAATCTTTAAACAATAGAATAGACTTTTAGAATAATAGAATAATAGAATAGACTTCAAATCCCAGCAAAGGCTGGGGTAAGCCTATAGACAAGGAGAAGAAAGAATGTGAGAAATTACTGAGTTGTTGTTGATGACAGTAGCTCTTCAAGTGTGGACAGACAGTCCTCCATGCACAATCCTTTCTCCCTCTTCTGTTTCATCCTGCTTATTAGCTAGCAAATAGAATAAATAAACACCCTTCCTCTTGTATGTACTTTGTTTTCAGAAGCCTTTAATAGATTAAAATCATCAGGTGCTAAGTATTGAATTTCTTTCTAACCTCTTTGTGGGGTGTGCATGGAAGAATAGGTAAGGATCCAATTAGTCATATGAAGGTAATTTTTAATATGCAATTGGATAAATAGGTCCCTTTGGGAGTACCCAAGTAAAATCAGAAAGTAGTTCAATTTACCAACTGAGGGGAAAAGATGGAATCTTACTTATTTTTCTATCTTTTTGTAATGCATGCTCAGACACTTTAGTCGTGTCTGACTCTGCAACCACATGGATCGTAGTCCACCAGTCTACTCTGTCCATGAGATTTTCCTGGCAAGAGTACTGGGCTGGGTTGCCATTTTCTTCTCCAGGGGATCTTCCCAACCCAGGAATTTTGTAATTAGTGTTCAATAAATATAGTTGGATTGAATTGTTTTAGTTTTTAAAAAATATTTATTCATTTGGCTGTGCCAGGTCTTAGTTGTGGCATGCAGACTCTTAGTTGTGGCATGTGGGATCTAGTTTCCTGACCAGGGATTCAACCTGGGCCCCTAGCATTGGGAGTACAGAGTCTTAGCCACTGGACCACCAGCAAAGTCCCTGGGTTGAATTATTAAATTGAAATTATCCATGCCTATCTTGAAGAACATCATCTGCAAGGAAATATTTTATTAAATGCAATGAATATATAAACTATACCTTGAACTTTTCTCCTTTTCAGTTGTGAGGTTAAAATGCTTTCCAAGTATAACTTATTAATTTAAGTTGTAACTATTTCTAAGGAAGGAAATTAACATCATTCCATTTTACAGATGTGAGAACTGAAGTGTAAAGTGCTCTGGCCAGCATGAGTCAGTGAGTCAGAGTCAGAATAGAATGATGTGAAAATGGGGACAGAGGGAGCAGAAATGAAGCCTATCATCTACTTTGAGGTTCCTTTCTCTCTCTTTCCCCTCTGACTGTATAACAACTTGGGAAGGCCTAGCATTGCCTTCTGGTACAATGGGAGAAACTTTCTCCTGCCCATCAGAGGGGTAGGGCAAGGAGGAAAATCTTTGGACTCAGTCAGGACAGAGCCTCTGTTTAGTTCCCCACTATAGACCCCCATCCACCCCGTATATTCCAAGGCCTACCTAACCTGACACTTGGCTTGGCCCTGGTGAACCCTGCTCAAGTGAAAGAATGAATGAATAGAAGCCTTGTGACTCCAATTTAGGCATTTGAACCATTGAATTGGTATTTTTAAAAATGGTACAGTCATCCCCTTTAAAAGCCCCCTAGCATCATTTATTTTCCACTGTCCCTGCAAAAACAGCAATGAGAATCTCTCCAGATGTTATACAGGACCCTATACATTAGATTCTAGTGATACCCTTTAGTATAAAACAGATACCTAAGTAAATAAACAAACACAAATACCATATATGAGGAAGAGTCTTCAGCACAGTATGAAGTGAGGAAGTTTTAAAGCAGTCCATTCACTGGGCTACATGCTTTTAAATGCATTATCTCATTTGATCCTCACAAAAATCTGAGATAGGTGTTCTCTTTTGCTCCTTTTTATAGATACAGAAACCAAGATGGAGAAGTTAAGTAACTTGCCCAGAATCACACAGCTTGAAAATGAAGATTTAAAACCAAATCTGTTTGAATCTAGAGCCTGGCATCTTGCTGCCTCTCTCTGGTTCTTGCCCCCATGCTGGCTTTTTGAATCCTCTCTTCCTTCTCTTCTGTCCCTTTTTTCTCAATTTCTGTATCTGCCTGTTTGTTCTCTCTCTCTCCTCTCTCTTTTCTCTCTCTCTTTCTCTCCTGCCACATATGATAAGTAGCTTTCTTCACATTCTCCAAAGGGTCCATGATTTAGAAAAGTTTCATTACCAGAGAGCACTGCCAGGCCCAGATTCACAGGCCCAGCAGGGTGTCTACAATTCCAGCCACCAGGTCACTGCCTCAGGTCACTGCCCAGCTGCTGAGCACACCCGACTCACAGACACTGCCTGGGCTGGGGCTGTGCATGCATTTTGTCACTGGGATTTGAAAACGGCAATTATTAACTTTAGAAGCAGTTTTTAGAAATGGCTGCCACTTAGATTTTGTCAACTAGCTGTATGAACATGGATTATCAATATAAATAATTTGCATCAGAGATTTGCTTGGGTTCTCCTGTAGAGACCCTCTTCATGCTCCAGAAATTATGAACATCAAAAGATTATCCAAGCAGCAGGGCATGTCTTACAGAGACCTCTCCCATACAGGTGTGTCTCAGGTCACATCCTCGTGTCTCAACCCTTCTGCTCTCAGTGGCGGGGGCTAGACTATCCTTGACGGAGATGAAAACAGCCCAGCATGGAACTTGGAACCCAGTGGCAAAGATTTTTAAATGTTCGCAAGGATAACAATAAAGGATAGAACGCAACCTAATATTACCATCTCAGGGCAATGGATAAGGAGTAGTAATGATTTCTTTAAAGAGAGAAAATCCTTAAGTTGTGTGTGATGTCCTTTTTTTTTTTAAGAGGTTGGAGAAAAGAGGAAACCATAGAGCATACTCTGAGGTGGGCAGCCTTCCAAACATCACAATTACTTCTGTGGAAAAGCAGAGCTAAGACTGAGAGGGTAAAAGTCCAGAAAGTCAATGGCCAGGCTGGATTTAAAACTTGTTTTGTGCATCTGGAGATAAAGAAGTCAAGGGGCCAAGGAAAGAATAGAGTTAATGACCCACATGGTAGTCAACAAGTGATACTGGAGGGGTGGCTGCTACTATGGGAAGAGTACAGAGGCTGAGAATTGGAGAATTAACCACTAACACTGAAGGGTCCTTGGACTGAGACCTTTCTATGGTTTATTTTGTTTTACTATAAATCATTTACTTAATACACTGTAGTTCTTAAGATAGTACACTCGGTATTAATTTATGACCATTATCGAGTTGAAAGAGAAAACACAAAGTTTGTATATGAAAGAAAATATGTCTCAAATTGTTTTCTTTAGATCCCGGACTGAATGTAGGAAATCAATGCCAAGACTCATTATTTAAGGGTTGCCTAAACTCTTTTTTTTTTTTTTTACACATAACTGAATCACTTTACTGTACAGCAGAAATTAACACAACATTGTAAATCAACTATACTTCAATCAAAAATAAAATAAAATTAGAGGAAGCTAGGTAAAGGATACACAGGAATACTGCCGTCTAACTTTTCTGTAAGTCTAAAATTACCTCAAAATAAAACCTTTATTTAAAATTAGAGTGTATACATGCATATAGGTAAATGATACATATGTTTCCTAGCATATGTGTACACATACATATACACACAAATAAGGGTTGCCTAAACTCTTAACAGTTTTTGAATGATCTTAAACCCCAGTCAAATTGGCAATGGAGTAGTTTGGCCCCCACCAAAATCCTACTTTTTGTAAATGCCTATCCATTCTGACTTTAAAATGTTCTCAAACGTTTTGGAAGAACACAGCTCTGTGTTCACAGAGCTGAACACAGGGAGTTCAGTAGCTTGGTGAGAGAGCTGTAAGAACTTGACCCTCTTCAATACATGTTCATCAAAAATTCAGTTTTTTCAGTAGAACATTTATTCAGAGAACATTTATTCTTCTAGTTCATTTTCCACTTGCAATCCTATCTCTTAGATGGGATGTTTCAAAGAATGATTTAAAAAAAAAAGAAAGTTATAATGCAACCATTTCTCTGAAAAAGAAGTTCGTACTACATTTGCCCTTTATCTGATTGCAATTATCTTTCTCCAAAAAAATCTTGCTAGAACTTGCAAAGTTCTACAGAAATTGGTATGGAGTAGTCAGACAATGGCAAGTACAAGAGTGAAAGAAAACAGCAAGTTCTGACTTTGAAAAGTATTTACATACATTCCAGTGCATTCCAAACACATAAAGAATAAACTTAGTAGGGAAAGAAATTCCATGCCCAAAGCTGAATCTTTGAAACTGGGATCTGAGAAAAAGAAACACTTCCTGTTACTGCTACGCATAGAGAAACAGAGCAGAAATTATAGGCCTAAATGAAGTGTTCCTGGAAGATTCGTGAGAGAGAAGGGCAAACATCCACCAAGTAGATACTTCTCATAAGGACGTGCTTTGCAATTTGAGCATTTTTGAACTTGCAATGGAATTTTAAAGCCATCCAGAAACAACAGATGTTTGAACGCAAATGATCCAATGTCTTGATGCCAAAATTAGGGCTCTGATGAGGAACGTTTGAATTGTAACATGTGAAGAACTACTTCAGGAACTCTTCTCCAGGGGAACAGTTGAAAGTGATTTATTTTGTGACTTTCTGACCCATCCTTAATCTGTGCCCGTTTATACACTAAATGATAAACATTTCTGTCAGATGGAAACAAATTAAAATGCAAGTCTCTTTCCTAGGTCTAACTTCAATCTCCTCTCTCTCCCCTTTGAGCACTCAATCTCTAAATTGAATTATGAAACTAGGAGGAGGACTCGTCTAAACTTTTACATGTGAAAACTAATAATAGGATATGGTTGAACATACACAATACAGAATTATCTAGCTAATTTAGTAGTTGTAAGCAGCAAGTCATATTTCAAACAAACCAACAAAAACTGGCCAATATCAGCTCCCACCAACAATAAATAAGCAGACTCCACTTTGCAAGGTACTTTTTTCCCCCAGATTAACTAGGTAACAGATAAATGCCAAATCTCTGCTTTTATTTAGTTTTAAGGATATATTGAGGTTTTTGTATAATTCTAAAGCAAGATAGTTGTTTTCTCATTAGCATGTCAGATCAACTTTTCCCCCATCTCTCTCTGTTAAACAAGTAAATGCAACTTAGACATCAAATCCCCTTATTCAATTTTCGAAGAAACTTTTTGTACATCTCACTTATCAACTCAACTTCCCAACAAGGTAGCAAGATTTATTGGTTTACAGAAGGATGTTAGCATATTTCTTATTTCAGCCACATAAATACTCTAAAATAGCTCCTGTGAGGAGAAACTGGCAGTATGGTCATGGTTCTAAAAGGGAGCCAGGAGCGCAAACTGAAACTGCATTTTAAAAATAGCATAGCAGCTATGATTATAATTTAGCTCCACAGCATGTAAGCGTGGTATGAACAGGAAACGGGAATACATCTTCTGAGCCTGATAAGATTCTCTAATTTAAGACATATGCTCTGCTTCTTAGCTGGAGAACTAGACCTAGCCAGAAAGAAGAAAAGCATATATGTTTATCTTTAACCCAAAGATTAAACTTATCAACCTTGGAAGACTTTTTGAATTACTGTTGAATTAAGTGATGAAGTCAAGAATTGTGCAGCACAGATTTCAAATGCAAAAAAAAAATCTTTCTAGAAAATTGAAGATTTGAAGTAGCTTCCAGAGGAAAATTAATCAAGTGAGCTATCCATCTCAAGACTGTGTTATCTCAGTGCAGCCTCCACAGGGCAGGCACGCTCCTTAGAGAAATCAGTGCTAATCAAGGGGACACTCCTGACAAAAAAATATCCGTTGTTTGTAAAAGGCCGAAGTTGAATCCACTAAGGAGCGCGTGTTTTAAAAACATTCTACAATATCAATAATTATTCCTAATTCTACTTATGACAAATAGAAACATGGCAAAATGCCCTTGAGATTGCTCTTCCATTCTAGGAAGGAACTGATGGTTTCAACATATATTTCCAGGTTAGCATTGTAGAGAAAATATAAGATAAAGAAAGCAACATTACTCAGCAGTTGATACATGACAGTACATCAAAGTACATATGGACTTACTACATCACCCAAGCTTACAGTCAACATTAGGAACAATGAAAAGGAGCTGATACCAATGCCTATCATCAAAATACAAATTTTGATTTATTACCCTTTGATGCAAATTGTATTAAAGAAAACCTATAACAGCTGGAAAAGAAACAAACAAAAAAACAGTAGTTTCTAGGCTCTATTACTTTACAAACAGAAAGCTAGGGAGATTTGTCTGGTTATTCAGAATAACAATGAACTTGCTCATTCAACAAAAATTTATCAAGTGCTTCCTTTGCATGAGGCACTGTTGTAGTTGTCAGGGATCTAGCAGTAAGAAAGACAGAGAAGGAGCTTACATTCCAGTAGAAGTCATTCAATAAATGTATAAACAAGAGACTGTGAAGGGTAATGAGTACTGTTAAGGGAATGAAAGGGTGATGTGTAGAGAAAAACAAAATAGGTGGGGACTATTTTAAATAGGATGGTCAGACAAAGGTTTGCTTGAGCAGAGACTTGAATAAAGAGAAGCCAAATGGAGAATGTTCTAAGGGTAGAGGCAAAGCTAGTGCCAAAGGTCCTGAGGTCAGAACAAACTTTGACTTCTTCAAGGAAGCGAATTTAGTGAGGTCAAAACGTGGTGCTTGATAGGGAGATGTGAAGAGAGGTGGTTGGGAAGGCAGTAAGGGGCCAGATTGTACAGGACCTGTTGTTGTACCTTGGTAAGAGGTTAAAATTTCATTTAAAGAACAGTGAAAAGTCACTGGAGACTTTTATGTGACCTTGATTTATTTTTAATTATAAAATATTTCAGGTATCCGAGAATGTATGGATAACAAGAGAATGAATATCTCAAGAAATTAGACTCTGTTGAAATCCCCCCCTTTTTGAACCTAATCTCCTCTCTCTTTAAAGGTAACTCCTATTCTGAATTTTATGTTTACAATTCTCATGCATGTTTTGCACTTTTACCACACACACACACACACACACACTTGTACGTATCCATAAACAATATATATAACACTGCCTTGGTTTTTTTAAAAACTTAATGTGTAATTGGCTTTGCATGTTTTCAAACATGGTACCATACTGTATCCATTCTATGACTTGCTCTTTTTCCCCTCTGATATATTTTTCTGAGATTTGCTCATTCACATAGGGTTCTTCTTATTCATTTATTTTTAACAATTGTTTAGTATTCTCTTATATTAAAATACTGCAATTTATTCATCCTTTGGCTGAAGGGCATTTATGTTGTCTTCGATGTTTCTATTCATATCTCCCTGAGCAGGTAATGGAATATAGAGAGACAAGAGTGGAAACATGTAAACCAGTTGGAAGACTCTTCAGAGTGCAGCAGAAAGCCAGCGGTGGCTACGGTTAAGGTAACAGCAACTGAAATGAAGAGACATGGAGACATTTGGTATTTATTTTGGAAATGCAGCTGATTGGACTTTCACATAGATTTTATAGGAAGGTGGAGTTGCAGAGAGAAGGTAAGAAATCAAGGGATATTCCTAACTTTTGGTCTTAAGCTATTATTGAGGCATCTAAAGGCCCAAATCTTAGAACTTCATAAGGTAACATGTGATGTGATATCTTCCTTCTCTAGTGCCTTGAAATGTACAAAATTTTGTTGAAAGAATAAATAATGGTGTTTATAATTGGTTCTCTATGGTACATTGAGATTATATTGAGATTTACTTACACGGCAATCTAGAATATTTTCAGGTAAAAAGTTGTTAGTCACTCAGTCATGAACGACCCTTTGTGACCCCATGGACTATAGCTCACCAGGCTCTATTAGAAAGTATTAAAAAGGATACCAGTTACAGACTTTCTCCTTGATTTAATCAGAAAGTTTCAATGAGAATGACAAAGAGAATACTTTTCTGAGTACGTTGGCTTTATCTAAAGTTGTATCAATTTGCACATGACCAATGGAAGGGACCATTCTTTGGGGAAGATGGCTCTGTTCTAAAGGGACCAATCGAGTGAGGGTTCAATGTGAGATTAGACAACTCAGTCTCTCTTGACCATCTTCATTCCTTAAATGTCACTCTTCTCTTCTGTAGTCTCCTTCCTCTTCTTGCTTACATCTCATTTCTATCTCTAATCCCCTATAGAATTATTTTTAGTTCTTGTAACACTCCTTAATGCATACCTCTTTAATAGCGCTTAAAATATAAATTCATCATTATTTTTTCCAAGTCTGTCAACTTCACTTAAATTATAATTATGTAGGACATCAGGGAGTGGGTAATATTTATATCTCCAGAGCTCTTACCAGTATCTAACAAGATGGTAGGCCCACAACAACCTGTTGAATTATTAAATTAAGAAAATTACAGAAATTAGAGGGGAAGAAAAGAACTGTGTGATTTTCTGTCATCCTTGAAGCTGTGATTTTGTCCTCACTTGTGTTTGAAAAGCTTATTATTCGGATCCTTTATAAAATCTTCCCAGATGCACATGCGGGTTCTCCATGAAGATGAAACGTAAATCGCAATCGTTTCCTTCAAAAGCTCTTAAAATTAATTTGCTTCCTTGAACAATTATAATATATCACTCTTCCTTTGCAGCAAATTTGCTAAAACCTGATGGATGCCTCCCTTGTAGACATTACTGGTGTATTTTTGTCACTGACAGGAAGGCAAGAGGAGGCTCTTCAAAAGTTTGGAGCTCAGAGTCATGGTCTTTTCTCATCCTAGTCTAAGGATGATGATGCTTATTAGTCAGTCATCAGACAAGGGGATAGAGAGTAAAGTTTTCATTCTTCTGGGTCTTTTTGAATATCACTCAGCAATGGAGCTTTTTGATTGTTTGATTTTGATTACTATTTAGTGCAATTTTTACATAGTGTGTGATTTCAAAGGGAATGGCTAGAGAGGAGGGTGGGAAGGCAAAGAGAAAGAAGGAGACTTTTACCCTTCAGTTGGTACCATTCTTCAATGTTGGGTTTTTAAATGTTTATTTGCTTTAAAAGTCTTTATTGAATTTGTTACAATATTGCTTCTGTTTTATGTTTTGGTCCTTTGGCTACAAGGCATGTGGGATCTTAAGCCTCCACCAGGGATCAAACCTGCACCCCCTGCTTTAGAAGGTGAAATCGTAACCACTGGACTTCCAGGGAAGTCCCTGTTGGATTTTTTATTTTTAACATGTAGATGTATTGCATTTACATTAAAACAACAACAAAAAGATTTAAAGATCTTTTAATAGTCCCTGAAACAAATTTAGAAGTTTGAGTGCTAAATTTAATTGTCATCTATATTTCCTTTGGTTTCCAGATGAAGCATTGCCAACACAACATATTAGGTAATGTGATAAATACAGAAATTCTATTTTTTCTTAATGGCAACATTCACATTTGAAGCAAGCTGTTAGTAGCAAACAGCTTTGCTTGAGTAGCCTGGTTTAGCAGATGTCTTTGTTAGGAATGTGACAATTATCACCATTATTTATTTCACTGAATATCAGGTGGTACTGAGGGAAGCCAAGTCTTCATCAATAGTGCACGTGGTTAATCACATCATTCTCTCTCCTCACATGCCTTAATCTTTGTTACTTGCTCTCAAAATTATCATAAAAGGACATATCTTACTGATTTAAAACCAAATGCAAAGTTACTATCAACTGTCACACAAAACTATGTAGACTACATGGAGAAAAGGAAATTATTTTTTTCCAGCCACTTATTACGTGCTATTTAATAGTATTAGGTAACATTTACCGAGCACTTAGTCTATACCAGAGAATGAGTAAGCATTTTACATTCATTATCTATTTTAATTATAGTCAATCTCCCCTAACATTTGCATATATTCTTTCACCTACATGTTATTATTGGTTACACTAGTCCATGACTAGTTTTGATATTATGAATATCATTAATTTTTATCCATTGAATATTTCCAGCTATAGAAGTTCTATTATGAATGGAAAATTTATATTATGATAAAGACCAAATCAATGAAGAACAAAACAAAAATCTTCCTCATCAAAATAAGCTAAATTTTCTTCTGTAAATTAAGTCAAAGCAACTCTCGCTATAGAATCCAACAATTCAAAAAATAATAAAACACCCACTGTAGGAGCGCTTTGTATTCATTATGTTGGATACAGAAATGAATTAGTCTGTCCCTTTCTTCTAAATGCATGGTCTAATGGAGAAGAGAAACAAACAATTGGATACTAAGACTGATTGTGGTAAATTCTGTGTTCCAAACAAAACCAAGTACTTAGTAATGTGGGGCGGCTCTTGTTTTGATTTTGGTGTTGGGGAAAGAGCATTTTGGAGGAGAATGATGTAAATTAGGCTTTGACAACCAGGTAAACTTGCAAAAGTTTATCTGGAAGGAAGGGCAAGTGACAAAGGCAATAATTTTATAAAAGGCAACTGAGCACAGGGCCTGTTTCGCGGGTGGGGTGGATGGAGGGGGTACATACAACTTGTCACACACCAGGGTGCAAGAGTTGAGTGGGATTTAAGGTTAGAGTGATGGATTTGGACCAAAATCACAGAGAATTTTGACTATAGAAGGCAGTGGGGAGGAAAGGAAAATCTTTGAGCCCAAAGTGACCTGCCTAAATCTGAAGATTTGGACGATGACTCCAGCAGCGATGTTCAGAAAAGCTAGCATTTAGGGTATGAGTAGGGGAGAATTAAATGAGCCAAAGAAAAGGAAAGAGTTTTCGTTATTGTTGTTTTGTTTTTGTGTTGTTTTTAATGCAAGAGTACTTGACGTGTGAATAGCAAAATTGATTTGCTATTATTCCACTAAATGGAAGAAAAACAAACTGAAAGTAAGGAGACTATTTAAGAGGCTGGCTATGCAATGGTCCAGACAAGAAAAATGAGTTTCTGAAAGAAGGTAGTAAACAGAGGAGATTGATTTGAAAGATAATGGTGGAAAGAGACTTCATTGGATTGATTAGAAGATAAAAACCCAGGAATGAAAAGTGATGAGTTTTTAGATCAGACTTTAAGATGTCTGTAATACATCAATGTGTATTATACATTGATCATATATACACCAGCATATAGTTAGGAACAGAGTCTGATTAAGGGAAGACAGATGAGGGCTAAAGGTACAGAGCTGAGAGTCAGTCTTATAAAGGGGGTCGCTAGGTAGATCAAACTGTTAAATACTATGAGATTGTCAAGGGACTGTCCAGACTTAAGAGGACTGAACACTGAATCTTTGGAAAGTTTATATTTAAAGGACTTGTTTTAAGGTAGGGAAGGTGTGGGGCAGGTTAGGAATTTTGGAAAAAAGCTAAACAGAAGCAGTCCTTGAGACAGAAGGACCAAAACAATATAATGTGGGCTCCAGTGGAGATGACAGTTCTAGTAAGAAGGTGGTGGTGAATATTGTCAAATTCTGCTAAAAACAGAATTTGAGCAGAAGATCTAAGAGTTTTTGGCTTCAGGACTTTCCATAGGCTGTTGGTGCTGAGGATCAAGAGGGGGAAGAAACCAAGGTAGAAATTAGAATCAAGGGAGAGGATTAACCCAGGAGAGAAAGGTTTGTAGGTGTCGAGGGAGGCACAGAAATGGAAGGGGAGTAGATGAAGAGGAGAAGAGGGAAGGGGATCAAAGTCAAGAAGGACCTAGGGAGGGAGGAGAGAATAGGAGAGATGGAAACACTAGCCTTAGAAGGAAATTAGGAAAAGTCTTCAGAGGTTGGAAAGAAGACAAAAGGAATGGGTGATAATTTGAACAGAATGAAATTTATGTAGCATTCATATCAGATGATTTCCAGCTTCCCAAGGTAGCAAAAAGAGGGTGGAGGTAGGTGCAGAAATTTAAAGGAAGTGCAAAAGATTGGAACAACAGCTACGTGTATTTTCTTTTTTGAGGGGGGGATGTGCCCCACAGCATGTGGGGTCTTAGTTCCCTGACCAGGGATTGAACCTGTACCCCGTGCATTGACAGTGCAGGATCTTAACCACTGGACCGCCAGAGAAGTCCAACAGCCACATCTATTTTAAGGGTGAATTGATGAGAGGTGAGAAAGGGAATTCCCAGGGTTATTGAATTCCCAGGCAAATTGGAAAAATATATGTTAGAGCATCCAGTCAACCCAGTTATGTCCATTTTCTACAGAATTGTCCAGCTGCCTAGAAAAGGAACAAGAAACAGATGGCTGGCCTAACCAGGCTGGAGATTGGCAGGACAATTTTGACCCAAGATGAGTGACATAAGTCATTGGGATGCAGGTGCAGCGAGCACAGTGGAAAAACTGTCCCTGAGAAAAGCTGCCCTAAAGTAGGTGCCTTGGGACGTCCTGAGAGGCTAGGAAGGCTGACAAAAGGAAAAAGAGCAAAGGGACTGGGCCTAAAAATTTGAAGCAGGTGGGGGGGGGGGTCAGAAAAAGTGAGGTAATAGAAGAGATAAATAGGTTGAGGTCAGAGGAAGCTTCACATTTGAAAGTCTCAGATGTGGAGAGGTTATGGATGGTGGTAAAAACTAAGGTGTGGTGACACTAAGAATATCTGAGGCAGAATGAGATGGAGTCACAGAGCTCAAGGTAAAGGAACTAATAGGCCAGAGAGAAATATTATCAACATGGAATTTGAATCCCAAAGGAAAATACACTGGAGATAGGTGATATTTTTTGTATGACTAAAACACATTAATGTGATACTAAAACACATGAGCAGCTAGAAAAATACTTGGAAGGAAGATATGTATTTTTGAACAACAACTCAATCTTGTTCATTCAACAAATACATATTGATCTGTGTGCTTAACATGAAACTATATGTAATAAGCATGATATGGTAGATTCCTCCCAAGCAATGGTTTCACTAAGATTCAGCCTTCACTTTTCACTGTCGAAGAGTACAACTTAGCACTCAATGACTTTGTACTAAAAATTGAAAATACAGACTGGTTACTTGGAAAAAGAAATGGTAGAAAAGTTAAACCTTGACACACTACCATATACTTAAATAAACGGTTGAATCAAGTAATAGTGATTCCCAAGAAATTACTTGTATTCAACATGAAACTACTCATCTTAATACTTTGCCTTAGAGTATAAACTTTCACACTCAGAGACTGTCTTTAGTTGATGAACCCAGACCTCCAGCCTGTCTTGCTCTGGATTGTCATAATACTAGCTTGGTGGGGGAATCTCTGTAGCCACAAATGTGGGAATCACAGTAAAGTAGGCTCACTGGTTCTTTGTAGCCCAGACAGGGACATACACTCAGAATTTTCTAAAGTTCTAAAAATAAATAAGTTGTGTTTTTAGAGACAAGTACTCTATTGTATACACTCATCAGGAGATTGTGCAGAGTTTGGGATGCTGTAATCATCCAACTCAAAGCTGAATTGTTAGCCAGATGTTGAAAAATATATGTAAATGGGCTCTGGGAGTACATGTTATCTCTGAATCTTCCCAAAGAATGTTGACTTAGTCCTAAAGCATGTATTTACACATTCTTTTCAAAAGATCTTCAAACTTAGAAACCTTATTTTGTATCACATAGGTTGGTCCAATATAGACAAAGTGTTGATAATTGTTGAAGCTGTGTGATAGTTATGAAGATTTACGATACTCTTCTCTCTACTTTAGATATGTTTGAAATTCTCCACACTAACAAATTTTTTTTTAAAAGAAAAAAAGGAGATAGGTCCTTTTATTGTGCTTGTATAGCAATGAGACCCCTTTCTTGTTTTTCCCCTTCCTGCTGACATACACTGTAACCTATCAGAAAGTGCTTGCCCCAGTTCCTTTTTTCTAGAACAAATTAGAATGTACTACCCAACCCTAAGATTTGAATGGTATAATGTCATTATTATTTCAAATATTCCTTCATGCTTCATAAAACTCTTCCATACACTGTCATTTCATTGACTTTCATGGAACTTCTGTACTCACAGGCATTCTCCCAAATAGTTGCCTTCCCAAAATACATCCCCAAAGAAAACAGGCTTTAATCATTCAGAAATCAGTCTTCATTGCACATATAGTATGTGCCATTATTTTTAAATTCCATGGCTAAATATCTTCGTAAGGAACAAAATAACATCCAACAGCAAACCTTCATTTGTTCTATAAACATGTATTAAGCACCCACTATCTGCAAGGTAGATACTTCAGTCTTGGTTTCCCATCATGCTGGCAACTTCTGCATGGAATCAAGAATCGGTGAAGATTAGTGAGATGGCTGTTCCAGTTAGGGAAGAGGAACTTTTTAAAAAATGCATATTCTCTGGCTCTACATACAATGAAGTTTTAAGTCTGGGTGGTTCCAGGAAGTGTTGAGAACCCTTGGTTTAAATCACCAAGTCTGAAGGGGACCAGAGCAGGCTCCGGTCTGACTGAAACTGATACTGCCATCCATGGAGTGTAGTTGGTAGATATAAAGCAGGTAAGATATGTACCTGAAGCTTAATCCTGTTACTGGAAAGTATAAGAAAAGAGGGTACAAGCTTAGAGAAAAATTCAGCAGGATTTGGGCAAGCAGTTAGGACTCAGAGCTGACTGGGCTTAGGTTCAAGGCTGGGCTTTTGTCCTGGTGTGATTCTCAGCAGAGACCCAGAAAGAACTGATTGTGTATTCGATCCCTTTTGTGTAACAGGCACTGTACAAAGCTCTTTACTTACAAAATCGCATTACATCCTCCTGACAGCCCTGTGAGACTGGTTGACTTGCTCAAGGTCAAATGGCCAATAAGTGGATGAGTTGTGTTTGAACCTAAGTCTGTTCCGAATGCAAAGCCTATACTCTTTCTGTCTATCCCTGGTATGCACAGAGACTGGGGCAAAGGCTTGCTAGGCTCACCCTGGGTGATAGCTAGGAGGATGGTTTGACTCTGAGGATCATAAAGGACTCTGCTAACATGAGGCATTAGGCATCTATTTCCTGCTCACTTTATTCACTAGTGGTTAAAATAAATTCCCCATGACTCCTGACTGACAGGGTTCTTGTTATCCCCAGATTATGTCCTAAGCAACATAGTGAAATTGGCAAATTTGTCTTCGTGTCCCGAGCCTCCCCAGTTTTACCTGTTTCTTCCCCAGTCCTTGAGGAGGGGGCTATTGTTTTCATAGTCTTCACCTCCATTCACCTCAAGTAGTACATGTCTGATGACAGATGAAAGCCTTGTGCTTTGGGGACCTACTGCTTAAAGAGCAGGCACTTAGAGGAATGACATCGATATCAGAGAAAGGAGCTAGGAAAGATTTGGAATATATGCTGAATTCCCTGAAATCACACTTATAGGCAGGTGGTAGCACATTTAAATTGATCCCATTGCTATCTGAAGAGAAATGATAACATTTCAGAGGTTGTGATGATCAAGAGCCCTGCTGCTCCAGAGATTCTCCTGAAGCACTTTTCATCCCACTGTACAGCCTATCTGTACAAAGTCTTCATTTTTACAAGGAACAATACATATGTGTGTGTTTCTCACAGAGATTGTAATCAGGGGGCACAATCCATCAAAGCCTCTTTCTTTTGATAACTGAAGTTGTAGACCCAGACTGCTTTATTAGTATTCCAAATACCAGCACTGCCCTACCCTACAATAAACAGAGTAAACAAGAGTGGCTCTCCTGGTACTCCCCCCCCCCCCCCACCTCTTGATCATTGTTAAGGAGAGCCCAAAATTATGGAATTTTTTCCTTTACTTATCAAAATCACTTGTAAGTGCAAAAATGTTCTGGCAAATATTTCTGATTAGTGACTATCAAATATGGAGAGATGGATGGATGGGTGGATGGATGGATAGATACAGAGATAGAGTATATTGAAAGGTGGTAGTTTACTGAAAGAATATAGTAATGACCTGTAAATGTGATAAGATGACATTAAGCTGGAAGACAATTTTCTGTATCCTGAATATGTAACAGAGCCTTGATTTCTGCCATGATAAAATCAAAATTGTAAAACTTGCCTCAAAAAGTTTTTTTTGAGGACTGGATGTAATACATGTTAGTCCCTAACAATGCCTAGGATTTCAAAGATCTTTGGATGTTTGTGAACAATTTGTTTTTTGATGTACCTCATTCTGGTATGGCATTAACAGGAAGAAATTATTATAAGGTATTTTCCTGTTGAATTATCCTCCATTTTCATTATGTGAACCATGAAACATAAAAAATGTTTTTCCACTTAATTTCTCTCTGATTTCTTCCACTGATTGATGGGAATAAATAGCTCACCTTTGCAGATTATTTTAAGTTCATTAGATAAATCTTTAGATTAAGATAATTAAATCACCCTATATTAGCCTAGTGGCTAGGTTGAGTTCACACAATTCTTGAGACTGTATCTTAACACATTTCCTCTGCCTGACCATCCCCTCCCCCTCAGCCTTCATTATATTTGATATGTGTGCTTCTCAGAGAAAGAAGTAGGGAGGAAACTTGAAATTACCCAAGGATCCACATTCTCCTCTGCAGCCAACTTCAGTAACTTTTGCATATTTGACATAGTTTCAATTTCCTGAAGAACAGTGACTCACCCAGAGTTACACAGCCACAGTAGCTGGAATAATTGGTCTCTCGGTCTCCTAGTATTTCTCTCTTCCTTCAGCAATTCCTTTTACTTATAAAGTGAGAGATTGCTTTGCTCGAGACTGCTACATGTTAGACACAAAAGGAAAGGACAAGGGAGAGTACCTGCCTGTGATTGAAAAAGAGGCTTTTACTTCTGTGATCTCTTCATTCTTTTTTTTTTCCAGAGTACATGTTGGTTGCTTATACGCCACACTGAACTGTAGGTTTGGGGAGCTTGAGCTTACTTTTCTTCAACAGGTGAGTATATCTTAGGAAGCAAAGAGTCAGACCTGCCTCTAGAACTGATCAGGACTGAGAAAGAAGTAAAGGTGGACCTCTTTCTCTCTGCCCAACTTTGCCAATAACAGAGTCAGCTAAGCCTTTCATTTGAATGTCAGGAGGATGCCAAAAGAAAACAGACAAACCCAGAAATCTCATGGTGAGGCTAAAAAAAACCTAGAAAAATCTCCACCATGTAAAATCTGGGAGGAGGGGGGAATTGTGTAGGAAAGTGTTTTTTGGCTTTGTTTTTTGCACAACTTTTTCCTCAATGTGTTTGTATGTGTGTGTAATGGAAGTTGAGGATAAAGACCAAACATGAGGATGAGATCGTAATCTCTTTCTGTTTACAATACTTTCAAGTTCCTTTTTTTTTTTGACCCTATTTTGGTGTTGCTTTTTCTACTCTATTCAGTTTCCTAAGACACATATGAATCCTAAAAGCATATGCAATTATTTCCAAAACATGTTGGTATTTTCCAAAAATTTGGGTGTCTACTATATGCAAGGCATTATGCTAGGTTTGCATAAGATGAAAAGATAGCTAAATTTTAGTCTATCTTCAGGGTATACAGTCTCATAGCAAAAGTAATTCATGGTCATGTTTGCTCACAGATTTGTAAAAGCAGCTAAATTTTACAAGAGAAAACATTTTAATTGTCTGATGCTCATTGACAGCATTTAAATGTCATGGACGCTGAGCTCAAACCAAAAACATATTTTGAAGCAATAAACAATTAAATGAATGCTTTTATCAGAAATAAGGATTTCAGAAGAGTTTACTCATTTGTGTATTATAAATTTTAAAAGGAAAAGAGTTACACTCATGCCATATGTGAACTATAGGCTGTAAAAAAATATAATATCATCTGCAATACATCTGCTTCATTTAAATGCAGATTCTAACATTTATGGCTTCAGTAGTTGGTGTTGTGGCCTTACACATAACATAAAAAATAATACTTGAGGAAGTTCCTGAATTTGTAGGTGGCTGATGAGTTAGGGTTCTTCCAGTTCTTAAGATACTAGATTCTATTAAGACACAAATGTAGCCTTTTGAAATAAGAACTCCTGGGGGAAATACCTATAATTAAGCGTTAGTGTTTACTGCCGTGTTGCTACTATTTTGGATGCTAATGATGGCCATTATTTTTGTTTCATAAAATCTGTTTATCTGTTTTTAGTGGTCGACTGGCAAGATTTATCATTTATTGCCAAATTTCTAGAAGCAAATCAAAGAAAAAAGAGTATCAACTAAAACCTATAAATAAATCTCAATCATAATTGCTTCCATGAATTGAATAATACCTATGGGTAAAAATCACAAACATTATCATTTGATCTTTTTTTTTAATCAGATGTGTATCTAAAATAGGATCCAATGAACATCAAATAATTAAAGTTATAGCACAAGAAAGAGTCTTTTGGTTGTTGGAAACCTCATAAAGGAAGTAATGACAGACTGTTTTAACTAAGCATTTGTCCTCCACCAGTAAATCTCCATGGTAATCCAACGCGATTGCTTCACATAAAGCAAGCACATTAGTCTGGCACAGGCATTTGCTTCCTCTCTGAATTTCCTGTTTTCCTGGATGTGAGATCTCAGAGGTGCACCTTCAGGAAATAGTCAGTCACTCAGAGGTCTGATAGGAAAAGTGATTTTGAGAGGGTAAGTTCCTACTGCTTAAAGTGACAGCCTTGTTCTAATGTAACACATTCCATCTACACAAACTTACTTAAGTACTATTCAATTCACTTTCACAAACCTCTTATATAGCAGGAGGCATTCAATCATTGCCAAAGTCAATATATTAAGTCTGGTTGTTGAAGGCAGCTGGTTTCCCATAAAACCATGTGTTCCTATTTCCTATTTCAGTCAGTTTATGATTCAGTGGTAGGAAATGCCAAAGGGAGTTGGCAACAATGACATTTTCCACTTACAATAGATATTTTTTTAATGTACTTTGGATTTCTCTCCAATATTGTGCCCAGTGGTATTTCTACCGTGTAATCAGATGGGATGGTTCACAACAAGGTGATGACTGGCAAGAAAACCTCAAAGTAAATGGCTTCCTCTTTTCCTTCAGTCCCAGGGGCAAACGTGCTGCAGATCTATTATCAGAACATGGAGTCCTAAGAGGAAAGTGGGACTCTCATCAACATTAGAAGTAAATTTCCAGGAGAGCCCTGGAATTTGAAAATTATCTGAGGCTCTGGTGATAAGTTGAGATAAATCAGGCCTCCTGGGGCAGTCTGGATTCAGACATCCTATTTCTGCACTGCTTTCTCCCCCACTCCCTCCTTGGCTGGTGGGAAAAAGAAAAACTCCTCCTTCTAAGGTAAAGAATTTAAGAATGAGAGCTGTTTGCTGTTTTTTAAATCTCTGGTCTTCAAGTTACATGATTCTCTCATTCTATTTTATTTTATTTTTTGTTTTGTTATCACTGCTATGTCTTTTGGCTCCTCTTCCTCTGTGGGGTGAAGTTTTATCTTTACAAAGAAAGAGGAAGTATGAGGCTTTATTTTTTTCTAATTTCTGTTCACTCCTTGTATAACCTTGCAAGGGACACTTGACTTCCTGTACTGTGTAGATTCTTAATCTATAAAAGAGCATGTCAATATCTATTCCGTTTCATTTGCAAAACATTAACAGTCAATCATTTTAGTTACATTATTTGACCTCAACAGAACTTTCCTCTAATAACTATGCTTTTTGATCATGAATTTAATACTAGAATGCACTATTGTTTTTCAAATATTTAAAATTTAAATACAAAAATATTTAAACCATACTCACCTTGATTCCCTGTGTTTGTATTTCATTACACTTAAAAAGAGATTTTGTAGGTGGTAGAATATCCCTTTTGAGAAATACCTTGAATTATGAGGCTTCATATTCAAAATTTGACTTGAACAAAATGTATTCCCATATTCATTAATAATATGAAACTAAACTAGCTTCAGCCTTTGTAAGTTATGTCTTTAATTTTCACAAGAAAAAGGTTTTAGACAGCTAATAACTTTATTTTACATATCATTTCTCAGTTCACTTCAGTCGTTCAGTCGTGTCCGACTCTTTGCGACCTCAGACTCTGGACTGTAGCATGCCAGGCTTATCATTCCTCAGCGCTCTTCCACTTTTCTTCAAAGGAGGAAAGAAAAGTACTCAAGGGCATTTTGGGTATTTGGACATTACTGTTAACAAATATTGCAGAGTGCCTGATCCACTTCATAAAATACACATCTGAAATTTCAAGCTCCACTCCTACAACCCAGCCTGACTATGTCTGCTAAGTTTTGGCAATGTAGTAAACAGGACAAAATTGTTCTATAAGAAGTGCCATCTCATACTGTCACTTTCTTTTTTAAAATAATTTTTAAAATTTATTTACTTTTGGCTGTACTAGGTCTTTGTTGCTATGCAGGCTTTTCTCTTGGAGTGAGTCGGGGCTACTCTTTCTTCATTGCATTGCACAGGCTTCTTACTGCTGTGGTTTCTTCTGCTGCAGAGCGCAGGCTCAAGCATGTGGGATCTTCTTGGATCAGGAATTGAACTTGAGTCTCTTGCATTGGTGGGTGGATTCTCTACCATTGAGCCACCAAGGAAGCCCCATACTGTCACTTTTTGAGTTGGTCCTTAAGGAAATCTTTGGATAGACCTAATATCATTCATGTCTTTCTTGCGTTAAAGGTAGAAGTACCTGAAAATTATAAAAAAAAACAGCAAATGAAATGCCTTCTTACACTTTCACCAGACCAGATACCTAACAAATGAGAATAGGATTCAGGACAACAGAGGAACAAATCTCTTCACATGAGGTCTTGTGTATTGGAAAGCCATGAAGTATTTGAAATTTGTCTCAGGCTCTTACAAATTCTGAGACCTTGAGTAAATCACTTTACTTCTCTGAACATTGGTTTCCTCATTTTAAAAATAAGGGTAATATCTATTTCACACTGTTTTATTGATTAAATTTGATTGATGTGAAATGACTGGCTGAAAAAGTTCTTATCTTCAAGTCAACTCTCAGATTGTGATAGGTAGTCCTGGTTCTATTATCAAAGCTAGAAGGTTGGTCCATATTTATCACAGATAATTACCAAAGCAATTACATTGGTATAACGTTCCATAGTTTACAAAGCATATTCACCTAAAAATTATATTCACTCATGTATATTCAGATAATTAGCCTGGGTATTTTTTTTTTTGCCCAGCTGGGCTATTTAAAATATTAAAAGATGATGCTGTTAAAGTGTTGCACACAATATATCAACAAATTTGGAAAACTCAGAAATAGCCTCACGGAACTGGAAAAAGTCAGTTTTCATTTCAATCCCAAAGAAGCACAATGCCAAAGAATGTTCAAACTACCATAAAATTGCACTCATTTCACATGCTAGCAAGGTTATGCTCAAAATCCTTCAAGCTAGACTTCAGCAGTACATGAACCAAGAACTTCTAGATGTACAAAGGGGGTTTCAAAGAGGCTGAGGAACCAGAGATCAAATTGTCAACACTCGTTGGATCATGGAGCAAGCAAGCAAGTTCCAGAAAAACATCTACTTCTACTTCATTGACTATGCTAAAGCCTTTGACTGTGTGGATCACAGTCAAACAAACTGGAAATTCTTAAAGAGATGAGAGTACCAGACCACCCTGTTTGTCTCTTGAGAAAGCTGTATGTGGGTCAAGAAGCAACAGTTAGAATTGGGCTGGAACAACAGACTGGTTCAAAATTGGGAAAGGAGTACAACAAGGCTGTATATTACCACCCTGTTTATTTAACTTCTATGTATGCCACATGCCAGGCTGGGTGAATCACAAGCTGGAATCAATATGGCCAGGAGAAATATCAATAACCTCAGATATTCAGATGATACCACCCTAATGACAGAAAGCAAAGAGAAACTAAAGAGCCTCTTGATGAAGGTGAAAGAAGAGAGTGAAAAAGCTGTCTTAAAACTCAACAGTCAGAAAATGAAAATCATGGCAACTGGTTCCATCACTTCATGGCAAATAGTTGGGGAAACAATGGAAACAGTGACAGACTTTATTTTCTTGGGTTCCAAAATGACTTTGGACAATGACTGCAGTCATGAAATTAAAAGACTCTTGCTCGTTGGAAGGAAAGCTATGACCAACCTAGACAGCATATTAAAAAGCAGAGACATCACTTTGCTGACAAAAGTCCATATAGTCAAAGCTATGGTTTTTCCATTAGACATGTATGGATGTGAGAGTTGGACCATAAAGAAGGCTGAGGACTGAAAAATTGATGCTTTCAGACTATAGTTCTGGAGAAGACACTTGAGTGTCCCTTGGACAGTAAGAAGATCAAACCAGTCAATCCTAAAGAAAATCAACCCTGAATATTCATTGGAAGGACTGTTGCTGAAGCTCCTATACTTTGGCCACCTGATGCAAAGAGACAACTCATTGGAAAAGACCCTGATGCTGGGAAAGATTGAGGGCAGGAGGAGAAGAGGGTGACAGAAGATGAGCTGGTTGGATGGCATCATCAGTTCAATGGACATAAGTTTGAGCAAATTCTGGGAGATAGTGAAGGCCAGGGAAGTCTGCCATGCTGCAGTCCATAGGGTCACAAAGAGTCAGACACAACTTTAGAGACTGAACAACAACAAAAATGGGGATAAGAGGGTACCTTGTCCGATCTTGGTACATCAAGGAAGGCTTTTAGAAACAATGATGACGCTTAAAGGAGAAAGCCTGGTAAGGAATCCAAGTATAAAAAGGAGAGTGAAGTAGCCCAAACATAGTGAGAAGCAAGACTTGCTAGAGTTTAGAGAAAGGCATGGTAGTTTGGCCATTAATAAGAAAATATATCATGTAAGTTTCCTGAAGGATTATTTGAAGACTTCAAACAGGGGACTGACATAGTTAAAGTTTAGAAAGGTCACTCTGGGTACAATATGAAGAATAAATTGGAGTAGAACAGGCAGACAAGACTATTGCAGGAGGTATTAATAATACCGG
This sequence comes from Okapia johnstoni, assembly GCA_024291935.2. NCBI lineage: Eukaryota > Metazoa > Chordata > Mammalia > Artiodactyla > Giraffidae > Okapia > Okapia johnstoni. The sequence goes on from CM044312.1 coordinate 53,242,894, forward strand.
TCAAGCTGGAATAATAGTCCTGGTGGTGTGTGTGTGTGTTGGTATGCTCAGTTGTGTTCAAACTGTGTGGGTATGTTGGTGTCCCTCTTTTGACACCATGGACTGTAGCCTGCCAGGCTCCCCTGTCCATGGAATTTTCCAAGCAACACTGGAGCAGGTTGCCATTTCCTACACAAGGATGTCTTCCCAACCCAGGGATTGAACCTGCATCTCTTACATCTGCTGCACTGGCAAGCAGATTCTTTACCACTATGCCAGTAGTGGTGGGGATGGAGAGAAATGGAGAAATTAAAGAGATATATGAGAAAGGAAAACTGCCAGGACTTTTTGATGGCTGTAGGAGGTGAGAGAGAGGGAGAGGTTGAGTATAATACCGACATTTCTAGCTTAGGCAGTAAGTTTGATGATGATATCACTTAGAGACTGGGAACATAAAAGCACATATAATGAAGATGAAGGGTTTAATTTCAGATATACTGTTTTGAGATATCTTGGAACATCAGGACATATATTTTGAGCACAGTCTGGTATGCAGAATTATAATAAGGAGAGAGAACTGGACTAGAAATATATTCTTAGGAGTTATCAGCATATACATGGTCACTGAACCATGGAAGTGAATGAGCTCACCAAAGGAGAATATAAAAAGTGAGATAGGAATAAACTGACTAGGATATAACTCTGAGGTATATGGACACATAAGTGACAGGCAGAAGATGAAGATACTAGAAGGAAAAATAGAGAAGCCAGAGATCTAGGATGAAAGCTAGGAATATGTGGTTTCACAAATCAAAAGATGTAAAAACAGCAGGCCATAGTCACTAGTGTCAAATGGTCAAGTAAAAATTCTTTAAAAAGGATCCACTTGGTTGAATGAAAAGGTTGTTCATGACCTTGTTGAGAATTTCAGTGGAGTAATAGGGACAGAACCCAGAAGTTTATTGAGTAAATAAATAACCCATTGAGTGAAGTTCCTGGGAAGGTAGGAAGAGACAATGCAAAGAATAAGCTAAAGAGATGGAATACAGGGAATATGTAGAAATATATGCCTTAGATGGGGAGGGGCACCTGATCTACTGTGATATCTGAAAGGTGGATGTAGACACACATAGTCTTATGAATGTGGGGGCAGGAGGTTCTTGGAGTTCCTCTCTGATGGGTTCTGTTTTTTGCGGAGAGTAAATGAGGGAGATGGTTTGAAAACAATGGAGCAAATCTGAAGTGGCTGTTGTGGAAGAGTGCTAACCAGGGAAACAGGCATTGCTTGGCATAGCTGAGACTGGACATTGTAAATATGCAGTGAAAACAATTTACATAGTCTATCCAAATTTCAGATGAGTTTTTGGTTTTTATTTTTGTATTATTTTTTTAAGTTGGCAAACCTATAGTTGTGTGTGTTTTTTTTTTTTTTTTGGTTATGCTGGGTCTTCGTTGCTGCTCACAGGTTTTCTCTAGTTGTGGTAAGCAGAGGTTACTCTTTGTTGAAGTGCATGGCTTCTCATTGGGGTGGCTTCTCTTGTGAGCACAGGCTCTAGATGCAGGGGCTTCAGTGGTTGCCATCATTTGGGCTCAGCAGTTACGGCGCATGGGCTTTAGTTGCTCTGCAGCATGAGGAATCTTCCTGGACCAGGGAACGAACCTTTGTCCCCTGCATTGGCAAGTGGATTCCTATCCTCTGTATCACCAGGGAAGTTCCAGTTCTTTGTTTACAAAAAACTATTTCTGAATCAGAAGGTTAAGGTCTAGACTAAATTTTCTTTACAAATATAATACTGCAGACAGTGCAGGAGAGATCGTGAAACTAGTACTATAATTTTCTATCTCTCCATTCCCTCCTTCCCCATATAATTTATAATACACAGGTGCATGTACACAAACATACACATTATGTTATTATTTACTATTAGAACTACTCAGAGAGGAAGTTCCAGAAGATGTCATCATCTCACTGCCTATAATCTTCCCTTTAATTTTCAGTGGAAAGTGGTAAGGAAATTATTGTGTGTGGTGGAATTTGTAGGAGAGTATGAACAAAACCAAGCAAAGAACTTATTATTTATATTAATAATTTATCCATTTTCAGACAGCAAAATAAGAAAATTCACCTCTTTCACATCCATTAAGAAATCCACCTCAAAGAAACGTATCAATAGAGATGGGAGACAGATTTTCTTCTTTATAAACTATTAGATTTTATTAAACAATAACAGTATTCAGCATAATTTTATATTTTAAAATAATCCATCTGTAGGTAATTTATCAAGCATATACTATACTATGGACTGAGCACATCTAACTCTCACAAAAACTCTATTAGACAAGGAATATTCTCATTTATAGGTGAGGAAATTGGATCACAGAAAGGTTAAGCAACTTGCCCTCAGGCATTTGGCTAGTAAGTGGTAGAAATGGGATGTGAACCCAAGCAGTCTGACTCCAGAAGTCACACATTTAAATTATCTGCTGCACTGCCTTCTCCACAGAAGAAATTTAACAAAATTTTCCAAGTAAAGCACTCCTGTTAAGTTTCAGAAAGTCAACAGATTGGTTGAGCAGGCAAGTTGTAACACACTTTATATATATAAGCAATTTAGTACAAATGGAGACTTAAGATACAAAATGAGCTGTTTTCTTAGATAAAATTTTTATTAAATTACTTGGAAACATTTCAAGTATAGAAAAAGAGTACAGAAAATAATTACAATTTAACATCCATGTATCCTCCGCCTACCTTTAAGGTTTTGCCACATTTTCTGCAAATTATTTTTGGTAGAAAATAAAACATTCTATGAAGTGAAAACTATCACATTCTCTTCTCCTCCTCTCTGGAACTAATCGCTATTCTGAATTTGGTATCTATAATTTTCTTATATGATCTTCACAGTTTCTTACTGTTAAATTTTTATATATTTATGATATACCGTATACATCTTTCTGTAAGTTGTTTTCCTCAATATTATATTAATGACTCTAAATTAATACTAGTAGCTTTAGTTCATTAATTTCCGTCTTTTAGCATTCTATGTCAGTTTCTCCAATAACGTCACTTGTTCATCCATTGTCCTGTAAGTGAATATTTAAATTGTTCCACTAATATAAGCAATGCTATGAACATTCTTGTGCGAGCTCATGATAATTACATATGCATACAATTCCATAACATGCAGTTAACAGGAAACATAATACGTGTGCATGAAGTATACAACGAAGACAGTGATTAGTTTTTATGAAAGGTACAAAAGATCACGTGTTGTTCTGAGCAAAAGGAGGCTACTTTCACTGGAAAATATCTGGGGAAGCCGCCAACGACCGAGCAACGTTCACTGTTAATTAACAGTAGGAGACCACACATTTTAACCCTTACTTTTTAACTGATACCCAATAGTTTCACGTGTGTCCATTCATTTCCTCAACTACGGTGTGAGCACCACGAGCACAAAACCAGGCCCCAACAGGCTGAGCCAATACGAGTGGGATCGTGAAGAGTCCGCAGTGGAGGCTGCAGCAGTCGACCTCTTCGCTGTGCCAGGCCACTGGAAAGTGACAGCGCGAGGGCAATGTCGGGGTAACCAGGGCCTAACCTCACTTTTCATTCCGAACGTGAAGGAAACTGAGGAACAGGGGACGGATGGTGGTATAGACACCCGCCTCGAAGTATCTCTCTATTTGCATTCACGTTACTGCCAAGTCAGTAATCTGGAGCCAAGGCATAGAGGCGACCCCTACCCAAAGCGTTGCTTCCCAGTCTGGCCTCTTTCAGTGGCGCCTCTTTGCCTTACGCCAATTTCGTAAGTAAGCGCGGAGACCAACCCAGAGGCTCCTCCAGCTCCGAAACCTGACGTGAAAACGCGCGGAGCTGCACAGACGGCAGCCATCTTTGATTCGGGCAAAACCACACCCTCGCACCCAACGGGCCACTCCCTCTCAGCGTCCCCAGGCTTTTCACCCACAAACGTAAGGCGTTAACCTTAGCGGCGGTGTTGAAGAAACACGCACAGAAGCCTGACTGTCCATGACCCCGGAGGTGCCAGATCCCGCTAATGTTAACATGGCGGCTAAACCCGAGCAGCAAAAGAGCGCTGACGCCAATGAAGTCATGCTCGAAAAACGAGCAAGTCGGCGGGGCACCGATGAAGTAATCTCGCGAGATCGAGGCCAGCCTCCGCTCGGCCCGGAAGCCTCGTCTGAGGGGGCGGAGGGGCGGAGGAGGGAGCGGGAGTCCGGCGAGAACCAGTGGAGGAGTTCGCCCGCTGTTGCCTGCGTAAGCGGAGCAGCGACTCCGGGCGGCTACGCCGCGGAATCGGCGTAGGCGGCTTTGGAGAATCGGCGGGCTGCGCTGCGCCCGGGCTGGTCGCGGAGGGGGGAGGGGATGTCGGTCAGTGCGAGATCCGCTGCTGCTGAGGAGAGGAGCGTCAACAGCAGCACCATGGGTGAGTCTCAGCTTTGGGCCGTCGCGACTCGGGACGCTGGGGGGCTCTGTGGCCCCTCGATCGGGTGGTGGTGGGGGAAACGCCCTGAGGCGAGGCGCGGCCCTGGGGCGAAAGCAGGTGAGGTGGGGGGCGACGGCGGGCCCGGGGCGCGGCGGCGGCGGCGGACCCGGGGGGAGGGGAGACGGCGGCAGTGACAGTTTGAATTGAATGTGCGGAGAACCGAGGCGGCGGCATTTCCTGTGCCGCGGCGGGCGGGCCCCGGGAGTGGAGAGACGTGAGCCGCGGCCTCCGCCGCCGGAGCCCGAGCAGGGTCTCCGCCGGGCCCGCCGGCTCCGCGGCCCTGCTTCTTCGCGTTCGGCGGCCGCAGCTCCCGCGGCAGAGCTGCCCTCGTGGGGGAGTGGGCCTGGCGAGGAGGGTGGGAATGTGTGTGCGCGTCCGGGTGAGGGTGCTGTGTGGGCCGGACCCGGGAGGGCGGCGGCGGGGAGGGAGGAAGAGGGATGCACCAGGCTGAAGCTGCGGTGCAGGCGGCGGCGGCGGCGGCGGCTGCAGCGGCTCCAGCGACTGTGTCGCCTCCTCGCTCCCCCTCCTCGCCTCTGGGGCTTCCTTTCCCCCGGCGCGGCCCCGGAGGCCGGTGGATGGCGGGCAAAGCTTGAATAAGGAGGATAAGGAGCCTGGTTTGGGCTTAATTTTTAAGAAAAAGGGAGAAGAGAACGTTTAGGAAGGGCGCCCTCCGGAGGAGCCAAAGGGCTGGGAAGGGTCTTTGGAAAAGGGAGGGAGTTGGAGATAAGGACTGGCGATGTTTAAGGAAATTTAAGTTTTGAAAATATTAAAGTATTCTCATATATTCTCTCAAGAAGCCCCTTCATTTCCTTTTCTCCTCCACGTATTGGAAAAAGAACGAGGACATTTCATTCACATTTTCCACTCCCGAGTTCCATTTCATAATGTGTATATAGTAGGAAATAGCAACTGAAATTTTTCTAACACATTTCCATTTGCTGAGTTACATTTTGAGAATACACTTTTGTATCTGGGTTGTGAGGTCCAGGTGTTTGTTTAGATTCTGAATTAGTTTATTCTTGCGACTTTATTGTTCTAGTTCAACTTTATGGTTTCTCTTGGTGTTGTTACTTTGATGAAACGTAAGGATATTTTTCCAAGTACCCTTGGTAATCGAAATCAACAGGTAATCTAGATTCTAAAGCATTTTACGTATTTATTAAGGTGATGAGTAAAGTCAGTTCCCTACTCTTTATAAAAACTTGTTTATAAGCAAGTTTAGGAGGGAAGATTTTTGGCATTAGGTGCACAGGTAGAGATGAACTTTATGAAATCCTGGTAGACTGAAGGATAGTGCCTTAGCAGTGTATAAACAATTATCAATCTAGTTAATGCTTCTTGGATCTCTTATTTCTCCAAATAGCAGGGGAAGGAGCAGGGAGGAGGGGGGAATGGGGACAGGAAACCATCTTTCATCCCACCCAGCTGTTCAGTGGGTGGGGCTAGAGAACTTTGGGTTGAGTGAAACTATGAAATAAATGTGGAAGCTCCGTAGATGGTTGTATGGTAGCATTGTGTCCTTCAGTGTTTGGACAGCATGACGGAGCCGGGTCTTCTCAATACAGTTATTAAAAATATCACGTGCTCTTAGGCTCACAGAATTGAAGCTCATAACTGAAAAATTTATTTTGTGTTTATGGCAAGTAGATTTTAATTTGCAGAAACTATTATAATTGTGTAAAGTAAAAGTGTTTGGTTTCTGAGTTTGATTTTGAGATATTCGATACATAACTACAGGAAAGGTAATTTACGTATCAGATACAATCAGTTACTGATAGATTGTTTCAAAACTTTGTTATAAAATTGATTCTTTGGATATTTTCCCGTAGAAATAATCTTAAATAACTACGTCAGGACTTTTGAGCTGTTCTGAGACAAGATAGGACCCCTGAAAGACCTTAGAGCAGTTGTAGAGGGTTAAAAATGACAACTCAGGCGGTAAAGAATCCTCCTGAGATAAGGAAGAGGAGGGTTCGATCCCTGGGTCAGGAATATTGCTTGGAGAAGGAAATGGCAACCCACTCCAGTATTCTTGCTTGGGAAATCCCATGGACAGAGGAGCCTGGTGGGCTACAGTCCATGGGGTTGCAAAAGAGTTGGACACGGATTAGTGACTAAACAGCAACAAAAAATGACAAGGAAGGAGGCAGAGTTAGATTTCCAAGATCTCAATAATGGGGAGTGGTCAGATGAGTAGACCACTTGGTGTGAAGATAGTGGGTTGAGCACGTTGGTTTCAGACTTGTTATAAATTGATGGTATATGTATTCACTATAGACTCTATTCTTGTATTTGCCAATAGAGTATTATTATCTAATTAAATTATCAGCTGAGAACGTGTTTCACATTTTAAGCTAGTAAACTATCTTCAGTTGTTGATTAGAAGTAGAAACTTAATTTAACATTTATACATTTTACTAAAGTTTGAGACAAAACTTTATTTTTCTATACAAAGTTTGGACTCTAAATGACAAGATCTATTGCACAATGAAACTGATGTAGAAAAAAAGTTTTTGAGGAGTAGAATTTTAAGGTAGTGTGATTATAGGTTGGGCTTGCCAGATGAGAGCGCACTGTTAAATGTAGACCTACGTTTGGTCTCTACAGCAGTGTTTTGCAGACTGTGAGTTGAGGCAAGTGGATGTTGAAATCAGTTTTGTGGATTTCTACCAATACTTTACAAAGTAGGAAAGAAATAAAAAATACCAGTACGTTGTAAAAATTTGGGGTGGTGAATTTTGTTGTGTAAGTATTGTATCTTGTGTTGAGATATAACTTTTTTTTTTTAATTGAGAATTGTGATCAGAAAGGTTTATAAAAACACTTAGGGGAATGTGCAGTATGGATTGGTGAAGTTGAAGATCTTTAAACTTTATGATAGAGGTCTTAGTGTGAGGATGTAAGACTAAATGAAATTAAGTCTTATTTTTGATTCATTTATTGTGTACTTTATGTAGCTGGTGTGGTTAGAAAGATCTGAGATCTACTTTTCCTTGAGAGGAGGTCATCTCCTACAGTTATATAGAAAGCAGGGTGGGTCGCAAAAGAAGATAGTATTCTATCATTAAATGTCTCTGCTCTTGACTTTGAGGAGAAAAAAATGTTTTTGGTCTTGTCCTTTTGCATTATGGAAGGTGTAGAGAGCCAAATTTTGAGCATGAGCTTGGGTAAAAGGGACCAAAAAGGCAGCTTTGTAAGCATTCAGCATTGAAGGCCTTAGGCGAGACACACAAAAGGTCCTTGTAATTCATACTTGGTGCAGTGTAACTCTACAGAGATAGGGATTACAGATGGGGATTTGAGTTCAAAGTATTAATAATAACAAATATAGTATAAGGACTAGGAAAAAAGACTTTGGTGTCAGACAGACATGCAGTCAAATCCTGGCTTTGCCACTTACTAGATGTATCAGTCAATGATAGGTTTAGGTTAATGCTTCTCAAACTGATGAAGGGTGTTTTTTTATTTTTATTAATTTCCAATTCACTGTTGACTGACACAATTGTAAAGTACAAGTTATTGCAAGTTATTTTTACTAATGCAGATGAAATTTAAAAAGGCAAAAATACAAGCCCCAATTTTTAAAGATCCAATAGACATAAAGTTATTCTGGTATAAAGATTTTCGTTTCTGTGTTCTACATTTGTACTTCTCTGGTGTAAACCATTGAACAATCAGACTGGTCCCTCTATAGACTATGCTTTGAACAGTTCTGGGTTAAACCATGGTGCAGTAACAAATAGCCCTAAAAATCTTAGTAGCAGTAGTTTAAAGATGAGGTCATGCCTGTCCTGAAGTTCGTGTATTTTATTTTAAGCAATCATTTTTTTTAATTTCAGAAGTACTTTGAAGATTGAGGAGAGTGCATAAGTATCCCCTGAGGTTGAGGAGTAAAGCCTAATCTTGCTTACATTATTCTGAAGTGTATGTTAGGTATTTATGTGACATTTATTTTAGGTATTCATGTTGCATTTGCATTTTATCTGTATTTGTTTGACTTGTTATACAAGTGAAACTCGCTCAGACATATCCAACTGTTTTGTGACTCCATGGACTATTTCCCGCCAGGCTCCTCTGTCATGGGTTTCTCCATGCAGGAATACTGGAGTGGGTTGTCATTTTCCTTCTCCAGGGGATCTTCCCAACCCAGAGATTGAACCTGGGTCTCCTGCATTCAATCGGACTTGCTACCATCTGAGCCGCCAGGGAAGATCCATATACAATATAAAGATAATTCCCCCCTCCTTCTTCCTCACCAATGTGGGATTAAAAATTGACTTTCCTGAAGATATGTTAATTCTCTTGTTTTGTTTACCTCTGGGGCCACAACTGAGTACTTTTGATAGCTTCATTTGAGATGGGGCTCAGATCAGGGTTTCTCAGACTGGGCAAGAGTGCAGTTTGGCGTTTTTAATTTGGAGGGAGTGGGCTGTCTTGTGCATTGTACAGTGTTGACCAGCATCCCTGGCCTCTACTAACTAGATACCAGTAGCAGTTCATCCTTCCTGGTGATGACAGTGAAAAAAAAAATGTCCCCAGACATTTGTCTCCAAATGTCACCTGGGAGGGCCAGTTTGAGAACCACTATACTAGGTGATGGGAGAACCCTTGAAAGATTATAGCAGATGGAGAAGAAAAAAAGTCTTTGTTAAACATCTGGTTCATAATTCTTCCTCCTAGAACTCCTACCGCTTGGTATTTCTCAAACTTAGAAGTCAGAATCACCTAGGTAGCTAGTGCTCATTTAACATGCTAGCAAGGTAATGCTCAAAATCCTTCAAACTAGTATTCAGCAGTACCTGAACCGAGAACTTCCAGATGTATAAGCTGGGTTTAGAAAAGGCAAAGGAACCAGAGATCAAATTGCCAACATTCATTGGATCTTATAAAAGCAAGGGAATTCCAGAAAAACATCTGCTTTTGCTTCATTGACTATGCTGAATTCTTTGTGTGGGTCATAACAAACTGGAAAATTCTTAAGAGATGGGAATAGCAGACCACCTTACCTGTCTCCCAAGAAACCTATTTGCGGGTTAATAAGCAACAGTTAGACCCAGTTATAGAATGACGTATTAGTTCAAAATTGGGAAATCCGTACGTCAAATCTGTATGTTGTCACTCTGCTTATTTAACTTACATGCAGAGTTCATTGTGCAAAATGCCTGGCTGGAATCAAGATTGCCAGGAGAAATAGCAACAACCTCAGATATGCAGATGATACCCCTCTAATGGCAGAAAGTGAAGAGGAACAAAAGAGCTCTTGATGAAAGTGAAAGAGGAGAGTGAAAACCTGGCTTAAAACTCATAATTCAAAAAACTAAGATCATGGCATCTGGTCCCATCACTTCATGGTGAATAAATAGATGGGGAAAGAGTGGAAACAGTGACAGACTTTATTTTCTTGGGCTCCAAAATCATTGTGGATGGTGATTGCAGCCATGAAATTAAAAGACTCTTGCTCCTTGGAAGAAAAACTATGACAAACCTAGATAGCATATTAAAAAGCAGAGACATCCCTTTGCCAACAAAGGTCCATTTAGTCAAAGTTGTGGTATTTCTAGCAGTCCTGTGTGGATGTGAGAGTTGGACCATAAGGAAGGCTGTGCACCAAAGAATTGATGCTTCCAATTGTGGTGCTGGAGCAAACTCTTGAGAGTCCCTTGGATAGAGAGTAATAGGTATCGTTTCTTGAAATAGGTAATTTCAAACATGAAATTGAGAGGCCTTGTGGGACAGCTAAGTGAGCATAGTAGAGTTTCAATAATACTAGGAGGGACATCTAGGATGGAAAATAAGCATTTTAAGGTTTTTGTAAATTCATTCATTTGTGCTTTGAATTTTTATGTTTAGTAATTGAATGTCTATATTGAAGAAAAGCTGTACTCTAGTTTGGTGAATAAATTTTTTGGTATTTTTATAAGACTTGGTGTTTTTAGTTTGGTGAACAAACTTGAAGGAAATTGGAATAAAATGATTTGTGTGAAACTTATGTGTTCTTCACAGCTAGGCAGACTGAAGTTAATAATTTCTTGAATAGTACTAAAATGTCTAGTTATTAAAAATTTTTACTGGTATTTTCAAGGCAGTAGCTGTTTCAAACTGTTTGCTAGTGTTTCTTTATATGATTGAGTTTTTTTTATCCTTGTATGTTCAAATTGTTCATTCAGATTATAGTCAGAGTTCTTCCTTTTTGAGGAAGATTTTGGTATATATAGTTTTCAAAAATACTAGAAATATTTTGAGTGAGATAATTATTTGTGTAAGAGGAGGCAGAATCTTCATAGCAATCTTAGTGCTTTCTGGTTATTCTATTACAATGACTAGTGTACTGCCTCATTTGTTACATGTTTTTGGGTCGATACAAGGAAATTTTTTTCAGTAACTAGTCTACCTTAAAGCATCAACATTTTAAACCATTTTTAACTTTAAAAAGTTTAATAGATATATTTAGTTCCTTTTGTGGTTAAATACATTAACCAAGAGGGGAAAAAAGCTACTAAATTATTAATATTTCAGTCACTGAAGTTTGATTTGTTTTCTTAATTAGATACTTTTTTTCATGGTTGTGATTAGTGGTATATTAGTGGTTAGTGGTTCTCAACCCTGGTTAGGCATTGGAAACACTTTCAATTTTTAATGTACTTGGAGGCTTATTAATTCACTGGGTGTGAGGTGGGGCTCAGAAATTTACATTTTTTAGCATTTTAGGTAGTTTTGATGAACAACCAGGGTTAATAACTTCTGATGTGAATTATGTGAGGTAATATATGTAAAAGTGCTCTGTAAACTCTTCAAAATTTATACAAAACCAAGGTATTATTCTCTTAATATTTAATAATATTTTTGGTGTATTCATCTATATTTGGGTTATTTTAAGTATGTATATGGTGTTTCTAATATTGATATTCTAATTGTCTAGCCATTTTATTATTTCAAGATGTTCAGTTTCATTATTTTGAACTATAAATAGTATAAAAAGAGTATCGTTAAGCCTCTTCTGCCTTCCCCGATTATTTACCTAGGGCATTTGTTAGTTTAGTATCTTAAACTTGTTTTTAATTTATATTTTTCATATTACTGGAGAGAGACATTTGTTATGTATAATCCAGTTAGCTTCCCTACTTTCATAAGAATATACTGAACTTGTTAAAATCACTGTCAGGAATATTTGGTTTTGTGCTGTGACTTATATATGGGACTATTAAATAATGCAATATGAGAGTCATTTTTGTTTTTAAATTATACATAGTTTTTCACATTTTTGTGCTCTCAGGAATGTACCTAGCTTCTGTCCTTGAAGTTTGTAGCTGTTCAGTTTGCTGTTACAAATCTTTGTATTTTAGCTGCTCAGTCATTATTTTCTGGTTCATTTCTTTATTGAAGTTCTGCTCTCTGTTAAGTATTGAGTTAGATTTCCATTTTAATTCCCACCTATATTCTGTTTTTGTTTTTAATTAAAAACAACAACAACAACAACAGAACATGGCAGCCCAGACATGGTGACTAGCAGGTCAGGCATGACAGCAAGATGGAGAGCAGTGTCAGGTTTGGAAACACAATGCGATAGTTCCCTAGAGGCAGCTCTGAACCTACAGCTTGTATTTCAGTTCTACATCAGCTACTGCTTTTATTGCAGGAAGGGGAACCCCTTCCAGGGCCTAAGAGTGGGCTCTTGTCTAACACTCGGAAATGAATGGTCCAAGGACGCACACGTGCTGACAAAGCAAGAGACTTTACTGGGAAAGGGCACTCAGGTGGAGAGCAGTAGGGTAAGGGAACCCAGGAGAACTGCTCTGCTTCCTGGCTGTCAGTCTCGGGTTTTATGGTAGTGGAATTAGTTTCCAGATTGTCTTTGGCCAGTCATTCTGACTCAAGAATCCTTCCTGGTGGCCTTCCCATTGCTCAGCCAAGATGGATACCAGTGAGAAGTAATCTGGGAAGTTAATTCCCAGCTATATTCTGTACAGTATATTCTGACAGCTGAGTGAAAAGGGAAGAAATTTAAGTAGAAATGATTTTTGTTTTATGGATGTGTAAAATAATGTGCAAATAGAAAACAACTAAGAAAACCAAAATATGTATTCATTGTATAATTTGCAAAACCAAATTTGCTCTGAGTACAACTTGTAGTCTGTTTTCTGATTGCTGAGAAGGGCAAATTGAGTAAACATGAGAACTTGACATGAAAGAATGAAATTGTTGCCATTTCCTTCTCCAGGGGATCTTCCCTACCCAGGGATCAAACCCAGGTCTCCTACATTGCAGGCAGATGCCTTATTAACTGAGCCACCAGGGAAGCCCCAATCTTAGAACTGTAGTCAATCCTGTCATGTTTTGTATTAGAATATAAAAGTTGATTTAATACAGAAAAGTAGGAGTTACTTAACCAGTTGCTTAATTCAGTTGTGAGCCTAAACAATAACTAGAATGACTTGTCTGGTAAGTTATTGTTTTTTAGTCTTAGGTTGTGTCCAGTGCTGTGACCTCATGGACTAGTGCAGCACACCAGGCTCCTCTGTCCTCTAACTATCTTCCAGAGTTTGCTCAAATTCATGTCCATTGAGTTGGTGGTGCTAACCATCTCATCTTCTGCCGCCCCTTTCTCCTTTTGCCTTCAGTCTTTCCAAAGAGTTGGCTATTCGCATCAAGTGGCCAAAGTATTGGAGCTTCAGCTTCAGCAACAGTCCTTCCAATAAACATGATTGATTTCCTTTAGGATTGACTGGTTTGATCTCCTTGCAATCCAGGGGACTCGCAAGAGTCTTCTCCAACACTACAGTTCAAAAGCATCAATTCTTCGGTGCTCAGCCTTCTTTATGGTCGAACTCTCACATCCGTGCATGACTAGTGGAAAAACCATAGCTTTGACTATGTGGACCTTTGTCGGCAAAGTGATGTCTCTGCTTTTTAATACGCTGTCTAGGTTTGTCGTAGCATTCTTTCCAAGGAGCAAGCATCTTAATTTCATGGCTGCATTCACCATCCGCAGTGATTTTGAAGCCCACAAAATCAAATCTGTCCCTGCTTTCACTTTCCCTCTTATATTTGCCATGAAGTGATGGGACCATATACCATGATCTTAGTGTTTTTTTTTTTTTAATTTATCTATTTGTAATTGAATGATAATTGCTTTACAGAATTTTGTTGTTTTCTGTCGAACATCAACATGAATCAGCCAGATCTTAGTTCTTTTTAATGTTGAATTTCAAAGCAGCGTTTTCATTCTCTTTCACCCTCATCAGGAGACTCTCTAGTTCTTTTTCACTTTCTGCCATTAGAGTGATGTCATCTGTGTATCTGAGGATGTTGATATTTCTCCTGGCAATTTGGCGAGTAGACCCACCAAACATACTTGTTTGTGTTTGATCATGGTGCTGTGCTGTTAAAAAGATTATTACACAGATGTAGTTCCTTTTTTTACATTTCTGAAGGTTTGAAATGATTGTAGACTTGCTGAAAAGTTGCAGCCTCTACCCTTTTGAAACTTAAGTATTTGGTGAACATGGAGGAAGTGCAAAGATAATACCAAAAACATGCATGTACAATGTGTTACATGAGATAAATATGCCATCAACATTAGTACTGGCTAGGAGCAAGTGAAAAGGGAAAAGTTTTATGCTTGATGGAGACACCTTTTACTTGAAATTATGTTGAAGGGTTTTTGCTAGGGCTAGGAGATTCCAGTGCTTTTTAATTGAAGGATGAGTGGATTCCGTTTAACTAGTGTCACTAGTGGATTCCATTTAACAAATTAGAATGTAACTAGGGTGAACAAAAGACTATTCTCATTTCATTTAATGAATCTGTAATACAGATTATTGTACTAAAATATTACTTTCATAAAATAATTGACCTGTTGTAGAACTTTAAATATCTATTTATTTATAATACAGGCTTCTAAGGTCCTTGTTTTAAAAACAACAAAAACAAAAAAACTTATTTCCTAGGCCCTACCAGCAACATTCTAATTCCCTACTTCTAGGCTTAGGACCCAAGTATTTGCTTTTATCAAGCTTCCCACATGTTTCTGATTATAACCAGGTTTGGAAATCATTTAACTGCAAGATAAAAGTCCAGAGGCCTTGATGATAGCTGTTTTCTATTGCACAACCACTGTAACAACTGTCGTTTATTGTGCTTATTGTATCTGAAGTGCCAAATATTTCAAGTATTTCATATATATCTTATAATAACCTCATAAATACGTTGTCCCAGTCTAAGGCTCAGAAAGGTTATGTAGCTTACCCATCCGGAGTGTATCTCCAAGTTACAGCAGATACTAGATTTCAGATTTCTAGCTATATTTTTACAGTGGTCCACACCCTTATCTATGGAGGGTATATTCCAAGATCCCCAGTGGATGCTTGAAACCACAGAAAGTAATACCAAACCCTGTATATACTGTTTTTTCCTATACATACATACTTAGGATAAAGTTTAACTTATAAATTAGACACAGTAAGAGATGGACAACAATAGCTTATAATAAAGCGGAACAATTGTAACAATATACTGTAATAAAGGTTGTTATAAAAATGTGGTCTCTTTCTCAAGTTCAGCTCTGCCAGAAATGTGGCAATGGCTTCTTCATTGGCCGACTCAGCCTCTCCAATAATTTTTATATTTTTCAGTTGAAATCTACTCTTGAGTCTGAATAGAATTACTGAGTCTGAATATGAATTTACTCATTTCATATTTGAGTAAATGACTTGGTGTCACTTGTTTTAGGGGATCCCTTGCTTGCTAAAGTTGTCATACAGGCTCCATGCTTTCTGATGTGACCTGTTGCCATCATTTGTAACATGTTTTATGTTCATGTCTTCCACCCATAGACTTAATGCCTTTACCATCCTGACTTTTCCATTTATCTTGCACTGTGACTTTTCCTTTTCCATTTATCAGGCACTGTGGCTGTAACTTTGTAGTTTGAGGTGTATCAGCAAAAGTAGCATAAATTTTTTTTCCTTTTTCTCAATTTCATGGATAGAAGATTCCTTCTTACAGTGAATCTTAGCAACCTAAGATACGATTTCTTTTTCTTTATTAAATCAAGACCTTCACCTTTTCATTTATGGGAAGTACTTTATAGCTTCTCTTTCGTATATGCAAATTGCCAGAATTCCAAGTCTTGTTCTTTGGGGCTATTATTAAGTAAAATTACAAAGTGAGGGTTACTTGAACACAAGCACTGCAATACCACAACAGGTGATCTGATTATACTGAGAAGGCTAAGTGACCAATGGGCAGGATATACAGAACAGAGGGATGAATCACATCACAGGCTGGACAGAGCAGAACAGCACAGGAACGTGTGAGATTTCATCATGCTATTCAGAACAGCACACAATTTAAAACTGATGACTTGCTTATTTCTGGAATTTTCCATTTAATATTTTCAGACTGCAGTTGACACCTCGTAGCTGAAACCTTGGAAAGCAAAACTTGAGGTGAAGGGGGACTCTTATTGACGTATGATTATCTTATATATTTTTTGATTAAAAACTTGGGTAGTCATTTTAGGGTCTCTCTGCTTGGCTTTTTCCTTCTATTTAGATGAAATCATGTTTTGTATTCTTTCTTTGCTTATGCTGTTCTTACCTATCTTGAAGTCACATCCATCCATTAAGGAAGGCCCACCTCAAAACTACTCATTCTGGGAAGCTTTTCCCATCTTTGATCTTTTCCCTAACTTGAACTCCTTTAAGACTACTCTCCTAGTAGGTAACAGCATTGTCAATTTGTAAACATATATTTTCAGTTATTGTTTATGCTTAATATTACAAATATTGTGGGTTTCGTAGTTAGTTGCAGTATTGTGATGGGTAGCATGCTTTTTTGCGCCCTTTACTGATCTCTGGCATTACCACGTATAGTACTGCTCTTGAGTAGAATGCTGTTTTTGTGTGTGTGTGTGTGTGTGTTTCAGCAAAAACACAAGAGAACAAATCCATACTTTTATTTATTTACTTTTCAATAAGTTTAAATCCTCAAAGGGTACAGCATCACACAGAGTCTGTGTCCAGTGGCCTTAGCAAGAAGATTGCTTTGAAATTTGGCACAAACCATGCCACTGTTTACATGAGCATGAGTTGTCTTTCCCCAGATTACTCTGATTTTGTTAGGTTTTCTGCCAAGAGTTACCGTGTTGTTCTTTGCTTTGTTCACATAAGTACATCTCTTGTCTAGATAGAATTCAGTTTCATCTCAAACATATACACCTCAATTTTCAGAAGAGCTGTGTACTCCCTCTTGTTTCCATAGACCCCACTTATAGCCAGCAAAAATGGCCTTGGGCCACAGCCTTCCAGACATATTTGTTGTTTTAGAAGTCCTGTTCCCAGCAGGCCTCCACAGGGTCCAAGATGGCTGAAAGACCATTATTTTTATAATGGAATAAATTAACAGACCTTGGTTATGGAATAAGTTAGAGTTTTCTGTTTTGAGGTTTCAAATTACTTTGGCTGCTTCAGTAGCTCAACAAGGCAGGCTTTTCAAATCTTCTGTTGTAGAGTAAATTTGTAAACATACAGAAACATTTATCATAATAAATTAATAATTTCGGCAGTAATGTAATTTAGTTTGCAATGCAATTTTTTTACTAGTATTTTCTTAGAACTTTATTAGTCTGACGACTGAGCGACTTCACTTTCACTTTTCCCTTTCATGCACTGGAGAAGGAAATGGCAACCCACTCCAGTATTCTTGCCTGGGTGAATCCCAGGGATGGCAGAGCCTGGTGGGCTGCCGTCTGTGGGGTCGCACAGAGTCGGACACGACTGAAGCGACTTAGCAGCAGCAGCAGCAGGACTGCCATTACAGAAAACCACAGATTAGGTGGCTTAAACAACAGACATTTGTTTCCTCACAGTTCTGGAGGCTGGAAGTCCAATATTAAGGTGCCAGCAGATTTGGTTTCTGGTGAAGGGTCTTCCTAAATTACATATGGCTGCCTTCTGTCTGTGTCCTGTGTGGCCTTTGTGCAACCTGTGGAGGAGAAAGGGTTCTCTCCAGTGTGTCTTTCTCTTGTAAGGATACCAGCTCCACATGATGGGCCCTACTCTTATGACCTCCTTTAACCTTAGTTACCCCCTTTAAGGCCCTGTCTCCCAGATACAGTTACACTTGGATTAGGGCTTCATCTTAAGAATTTTGGGTGTATGCAGTTTGGCCTGTAACAGGAATTGAATTTCTGTTTTCCTGTGTATGGTGGTGTAATAGCTATAGAAAATTAAAAAAAAAAATCAGATAATAAATACTTTGTTTCTACCTACCATTTTATTAGGCAAGTAATATTAACATGAATATCAGTTGAACATTTTACGAGTCATGGGATTCATTATTTTGGCAGGAAATGGCTTTAATATTTTTTAGAAGCTGGCTTGAGAGGTAGAGGTATATGCTGGAAATAATTTGAACTCTTTGACAAAACTGCTGTGTTATGTACAGAATGCATATATATCATGAGTACACAAGGTATGGTAGTGACTGATTAAAATGGATTAAAGTTAATCCTTTAAAAATTTTGCCTATGTTCTTAAAACTTGTTTTTTCATCCTTCTATTTTCACAAGATTTCAGGATTGGAAGATGTATTGTCATTTAACCTAATTATGCAAATGGTACTCTTAATTCCCCCTGCAGCATGCCTGTAACTGTAACTCTGACTAGTATTGTAGCCACAAGCATATATGGCTGTTGAGCACTTGAAATGTTGCTAGTCTGAATTGACATTTGGTATAAGTGTAAAATGCACAGAGCATTTTGCAAAGACTTAAAGAATATAAAATATCTAATTCATTTTTATATTGATTGCATGTTGAAATAATGTCTTGGATATATTGAGTTGAAGAAAATATATATTACAGTGGAGTTTTTGTTGTTCAGTTGCTAAGTCATGTCTGACTCTTTGTGACATTGTGAACTGCAGCACACCAGGCTTCCATGTCCTTCAATACTCCTGGAGTTTGCTCAGACTCATGTTCATTGAGTCGGTGATGCCATCCAATTGAGTTTACTTGTTTGTTTTTACTTTTTTAAATGTGGCTTCTAGAAAATTTAAAATTACATATATGACTTGTGTTATATTTCTAACAAACAGCTGATTTAGTCTGTTAAAAACTCAACTGCCTTCGGAGATGACACATTTCATCTTTGAATAGATATCACTGTTAATTTTTTTCTTCTATTTTTATATGTATCAGTCTTTGATATTTGCATTCAGATAGTCTCATTTACTCCCTAGCACCAAAAAGATAAGCCTGATTTCTCTTTTTAATATTATTGCTTAGTAGTTTGAAGACAACTATCTCTCTGAATCTTTTGTTGTGACTTTTAGTCTTTCCATTTCCTTTAACAATGTTTATATGGTAGGGGGTCATATCCCTCCAGCCATTTTTACTCCCCTTTGAACTCCATTTGCTACATATCCCTGCTAATACCAGGAACTGAAATGAGTATCTTGTGATCTTAAAATTGCAAATTGAATCTTATCTTTTGTGACCTTCTGCGTGCTATAGAAATCTATTAATGAGGCCTAAAGTTAAGTTACCTTCTAGGGAAACATTAATTCTTATATTGACTTAGAGAGTAGAGTGTCAGCTCAGATGTCTTTACCTTTTCCCCTTGTGCTGCCATTATTTTATCTTGCTTCATCTCATCCTCTGTCATCCCCTTCTCTTGCCTTCAATCTTTCCCAGCATCTGGGCTTAATTAAGGATGGATTCTTATGGTATATAATTTTGCTGAAGTTGGTATACAACTAATCAGCTATTAATCCATCTTATTTTATTAGTCCTCCAGTTTTTATTTCTCTGCCTTGCCCCTGTTCACATCATGATTGAAATCTTGTCTGAGTTACCTCATGTAATTTCTTCCTTTGCAGTGTAATAATGAATGTGTCAGAAATGGAAAATAAGATCTGATTTATAAAAAAGAAAACCCACACTAACTTGTGAATGTCTTCATTTTCTTTCTGTGTGATTTTTTTTTTTTAATGTAAATGCTTCAGGTTTCTTAATAATAACTTTGGAAAATAGAAATAGCATAAAAGTGCATTACCCCCAAATCCAGTTAGCAAAATATAACCAATGTTAAAATTTGTATGTATCTTCTTTTTGGCTTCTTTCTTTGTTGGCTTAAAAATCTTTGATAGTGGTGCATGGTTACACTTCTCTTGGGTAAATAGTTAGCCTAAGTTATAGGTAGGTGTACATGTAACTTCTTAAGAAATTGCTAAACCATTTTGCAACATAAATGTTAACATTTATGTTCTCATCAAGAGCATGTAAAAATTTTTAGTAGTTTCACGTACTAACTCCTGGGATGGCCACTCTTATTAATTTTAGCCATTCTACTGGAATGACTAGTGGATAACACATTGTGATTATAATTGTCATTTTACTAATGAGTAATGATGTTGAGGACCTTATCATGTGCTTGTTTGCCATCTATATGTCTTTGATGGTCTGTTGAAATATTTGGTCCATTTTTAAGTTGTATTGTCTAATTGAGATGTATATTTTAGATACTAGTTCTTTGTTCAACTATGCAAATAACTTATTTCTCATCATATCTGTATCTACTATCAATAATTCTTATCTGCCACAAATATTACTGTACTGCTTGCCCTAGTAGTGATTTTCTGGGGTTTTTTTGGCTGCTCTGCATGGTTTGCAGGATCTCAGTTCCCTGACCAGGGATTGAACCCATGGAATTCTTTTATAAGAAATAATTGTTCTATCTCATACATTCATTCCTTCAGTTATTTATTTATACTGGTAAGATACATGAGTATTAATTTTGTCATTGTTTATTGCTCAGATTATCCTGAATCTGACTATAGGGAGCTCTTTGCTGTTAGCTCGTATTCATCTTTCAACATGCCTCATCATTTGTTTTGGAGCACTTCTTTATTTTCTGGTTTGTCTTTTATTTTTCCTCCTTAAGCCCTGTAATTGATCATTTCTCAAGGAGTTCGGGTTCCTTTTATCTCAGGATAGTGTTTAGAGACCAAGGTCTCTGCTCTAAAAGTGCTCATTGCTTCTGCTTCTAGGTGTTTTGAACAAATAGATCTAAGAACTTTTATTTTTTGTGTACATTCACACATCTGTATTTCTATACCTATCTCTGTGTAAATATATTTATATATATTAAAAACCATGAATTCATACTGATAAACCAGTTCTAGTCTACTGACACCAGATTCAGTCTAGCCTTTCTTTTTTCCTTATTTGTAACTCCTTTCTCCAACAGTGGAAAACTTGGCTCTCATCTACAATTTATTTATTATTTGTTCAGTTCTGGTATACATGTAAATGTAATTTCAGAGTTACTATTATAAATATATTTACTTCCTAGAGTGTAGTATTGTGTACACCTCTTTTTGTCTTTAGTCTTATACTGTATAGGCAACATACTGTGTTCCAGTGTTCTGTTCTATTCTTACCCATTTTGTTCATTGCTATTATGTTACTCATTTGAAATATAGTTTTGTTACTGTTTCTAGTCCATTTTGAGTTCTTCTCACATAATGGCAGGTTTTGGTTCTTTTTTTCATTGGGATATATGAAATGTTGTTCAGTTGCTAGCTCATGGCTGACTCTCTGTGACCCCATGAACTGTAGCTCACCAGGCTTCTCTGTCCTCCACTATGTCTGGGAGTTTGCTCAAATTCATGTCTGTTGAGTTGGTGAGGCTATCTATCTCATCCTCTGCTGCCCCCTTCTCCTTTTGCCTTTAGTCTTTCCCAGCATCAGGTTCTTTTCCAGTGATAGCTCTTCCCATCAGGTGGCCAAAGTATTGGAGCTTCAGCTTCAGCCTCAGTCCATCCAATGAACATTCAAGGTTGATTTCCTTTAGAATTGACTAGTTAGGTCTCCTTGCTGTCCAAGGGACTCTCAGGAGTTTTCTCCAGCAATTTCTCCACAATTTGAAAGCATCGATTCTTAGATGCTCAGCCTTCTTTATGGTCCAGCACTCACATCCACACATGGAAAAAAGCTATGGAAAAACCATAGCGACCGTACAAACCTTGTTAGCCAAGTATTATGTCTCTGCTTTTTAATATGCTGTCTAGGTTTGTCGTAGCTTTACTTCCAAGGAGCAAGTGTCTTTTAATTTTATGGCTGCAGTCACTGTCTGCAGTGATTTTGGAGCCCAAGAAAGTAAAGTCTGTCACTGTTACTCCACTTTTTCCCCATCTGTGGCTTCCCAGGACCTGCTATTGGTAAAGAACTCGCCTGCCAGTGCAGGAGACATAAGTGACAAGGGTTCGATCCATGGGTCAGGAAGATACCCTGGAGAAGGAAATGGTAACCCACTCCAGTATACTTGCCTGGAGAATCCCACGGATAGAGGAGCCTGGAGGGGCTACTACAGTCCATGGGGTTGTAAAGAGTCAGACGTGACTGAAGTGACTTAGCACGCACACATTTGCTAAGAAGTGATAGGACGAGATGATCTTCATTTTTTGAATACTGAGTTTTAAGTTAGCATTTTCACTCTCCTCTTTCACCTTCATCAAGAGGTTCTTTAGTTCCTCTTTGGTTCCTATCATTAGAGTGGTATTCTGTGCATATCTGAGGTTGTTGATATTTCTCCTGGCAATCTTGAGTCCAGCTTGTGATTCATCCATCCAGGCATTTTGAATGGTGTACTCTGCATATAAGTTAAATAAGCAGGGTGACAATATACAGGCTTGAGGTACTCCCTCCTACCGTCTTGCTGGGGCTTCTCCTTCGCCCTTGGACCTGGGGTGTCTTTTTTTGGTGGGATCCAACATTCTCCTGTTGATGGTTGTTCAGCAGTGAGTTGTAGTTCTCGCAATAGTTAGAGCTGGACATAGAATGACAGAAATAGAGGAAAACAATAGAATGGGAAAGACTAGAGATCTCCTCAAGAAAATTAGAGATACCTAGGGAACATTTCATGCAAAGATGGGCACAATAAAGGACAGAAATGGTATGGAACTAACAGAAGCAGAAGATATTAAGAAGAGGTGGCAGGAAAACACAGAAGAACTATACAAGAAAGATCTTTATGACCCAGATAACCACGATGGTGTGCTCACTCACGTAGACACCCTGGAATGCGAAGTCAAGTGGGCCTTAAAGCATTACTGTGAAGAAAGCTAGTGGAATTGATGGAATTCCAGTTGAGCTGTTTCAAATCTAAAAGATGATGCTGTGAAAGCGCTGCACTCAATATGCCAGCAAATTTGGAAAACTCAGCAGGGGACTCAGAACTGGGAAAAATCAGTTTTCATTCCAGTCCCAAAGAAAGGCAATGCCAAAGAATGCTCAAACTACCACACAATTGCACTCATCTCACACACTAGCAAAGTAATGCTCAAAATTCTCCAAGCCAGGCTTCAACAGTACGTGAACCGTGAACTTCCAGATGTTCAAGCTGGCTTTAGAAAAGGCAGAGGAACCAGAAATCAAATTGCCAACATCCGTTGGATCATTGAAAAAGCAAGAGAGTTCCAGAAAAACATCTACAAACTGGAAAATTGTTAGAGATGGCATACCAGACCATGTGACCTGCCTCCCGAGAAATTTGTATGCAGGTCAGGAAGCAACAGTTAGAACTGGACATGGAACAACAGACTGATTCCAAATTGGGAAAGGAGTACGTCAAGGCTGTATATTGTCACTCTGCTTATTTAACTTATATGCAGAGCACATCATGAGATACGCTGGGCTGGATGAAGCACAAGCTGGAATCAAGATTGCTGGGAGAAATATCAATAACCTCAGATATGCAGATGACACCACCCTTATGGTGGAAAGCGAAGAAGAACTAAAGAGCCTGTTGGTGAAAGTGAAAGAGGAGAGTAAAAAAGTTGGCTTAAAACTCAACATTCCAGAAAACTAAGATCATGGCATCTGGTCCTGTCACTTCATGGCAAATAGATGGGAAAATAATGGAAACAGTGACTGACTTTATTTTTTTTGGGCTTCAGAATCACTGCAGATGATGATTGCAGCCATGAAATTAAAAGATTCTTGCTCCTTGGAAGAAAAGCTATGACCAACCTAGACAGCGTATTAAAAAGCAGAGACATTACTTTGCCAACAAAGGTCCGTCTAGTCAAAGCTATGGTTTTTCCAGTAGTCATGTATGGATGTGAGAGTTGGACTGTAAAGAAAGCTGAGTGCCGAAGAATTGATGCTTTTGAACTGTGGTGCTGGAGAAGAGTCTTGAGAGTCCCTTGGACTTCAAGGAGACCTAGCCAGTCCATCCTAAAGGAAATCAGTCCTGGGTGTTCATTGCAAGGACTGATGCTGAAGCTGAAGCTCCAATACTTTGGCCACTTGATGTGAAGAACTGACTCATGGTAAAGACCCTGATGCTGGGGACGATTGAAGGCAGGAGGAGAAGGGGATGACAGAAGATGAGATGGTTGGATGGCATCACCGACTCTACGGACATGAGTTTGAATAAGCTCTAGGAGTTGGTGATGAATAGGGAAACCTGGCATGTGGCAGTCCATAGAGTCGCAAAGAGTTGGACATGACTGAGCGACTGAACTGAACTGTATGGTAGTTTGAACGTTCTTTGGCACTGCCTTTCTTTAGAATTGGAGTGAAAACTGGCTTTGCCAGTCCTTTGGCCACTGCTGAGTTTTCCAAATTTGCAGACATATTGAGTGCAGCCCTTTAACAGTATCATCTTTTAGGATTTTAAATAAACAGCTCTTTTGGAATTCTATCACCTCCACTAGCTTTGTTTGTAGTAATGTTCTTAAGGCCCACTTGACTTCACACTCCATGATGTCCAACTCTAGGTAAAACATTACTGTGGTATTAATCGTCAGTTCCGTAAAACAGTATGTCTGGAAGTGTCCCTTCCATATCTTACCTCTTTTACACTTTTACCCATCTCATTTTCCTTTTCTACCATTTAACCACCTGTCTGTTTGGGTGACCAATCTTAATAGTTTCTTGCTTAGTTTTTAATTTCTTCCTATCATCTTACACAGATGAGAAGATACACGTAGGAAAGCAGATATAAAAGTTGTATTTAGTTGGCCAAAAAGTTCTTTTGGGTTTTTCTGTAAGCTGTTACAGGAAAATGCAAACGAACTTTTTGGCCAACACAATATATGAAAAGTAGTTTATTATAGACACTACATACTTGATTTTATGACAGCTTTATTAAGATAAATTCACATGCTGTGTAAATTCACCCCTTTAAATTGCACAATTCTGTCATTTTTAGTATATTAACAGAGTTGTGCAATCATCGATACCTCTAATTTGAGGACATTTTCATCAACCCCAAATGAAACTGTACATTAACAATTACTCCCGTTCCCTCCTATTCCCAGGTCTCGACAACAGCTGATCTACTTTCCATCTCTATAGAATTTCCTATTCTGAGTGTTTCATGTAAATGAAATCATAGAATATTTTTTTGTAATTAGCTTCTTTCACTTACCATGATGTTTTTAAGGTTCGACCATATTGTAGCATCCATCAGTACTTCATACCTTTTTATTATTAAATGATATTTTATTGCATAGCTGTGCATGTGCATGTGTGCTCAGTCATGTCTGACTCCGAGATGCTAAGGACTGCAGCCTGCCAGGCTGATCTGTCTGTGGAATTTTTCAGGCACGAATACTGGAGTGGGTTGCCATTTCCTCCTCCAGGGAATCTTCCAGCCCCAGGGATTGAACCGTCTTTCACTGGCAGGTGGGTTCTTTACCACCAGCACCACCTGGGAAGCCCCCTTAGCCATTAGAGAATTGCAAGTGAAAACAACAGTGATACTATCACTCCAACAGTGATATTTAAAGGGACAGACTAATAACAAGTGTGAACATGGATGTGGAGAAACTGGAACCCTCTCACATTATGGTGGGAATGTTAAATGTCACAGCTGCTTCAGCAAACAGTTTGGCCGTTCCTCAGAAAGTTACTCTAAGATGCAGCAATTACATCCCTACGTATATATAGCCAAAAGAGAAAGCATAAGTCCATATGAAAACATTATGAATGGATAAACAAAATTATGTGTTATTTGTACAATAAGGCTTCCCTGGTGGCTCAGTGGTAAAGAATCTGCCTGCCAATGTAGTATTCTTGCCCGAAGAATCCCATGGACAGAGGAGCTTGGCAGGCAACAGTCCATAGGGTGGCAGAGTCGATGTGACTGATGTGACTTAGCACGCAAGCACACAGTGGCTAATGATGCTCAACATCTTTACATGTGTCTGTTGGCAATTTGTATATCTTCTGTGGAAAAGTCAAAGTGTTAGTTGCTCAGTCGTGTCTGACTCTGTGACTCCATGGACTGTAGCCTGCCATGTTCCTCTGTCCATGGGATTCTCTAAGCAAGAATACTGGAGTGGGTTCCCTTCCCTTCTCCATGAGATCTTTGTGACCTGGGGATCAAACCCTGGTCTCCCAAATTGCAGGCAGATTCTTTACCATCTGAGCCACCAGGGAAGCCCATCTGTGGGGCAATGTTTATTAAAGTGCTGTGCCCAGTTTTTAGTTAGGTTATTTATCTTTTCATTTATTGCCCTGGAGATTACCATTAATAAATTAAAACATTATAATTGGGTTATTACCAGCTTAGTTTCAGTACAGTACAGTAGGTTTGCTCCTGTGTACTTTCATTTCCTTTTACCTCCTTTGTGCTCCTAGTGTCATACAGATTACTTCTTTCTAGTTTATAAACCCCAAAACAAAATTTAATAATTATTGCTTTGTAATTTCAGTCACTCAGTTGTGTCTGACTCTTTATGACCTCATGGACTGCAGCACGACAGGTTTCCCTGTCCCATTACCAACTCCAAGAGCTTGCTCAAACTCATGTCCATCAAGTTGGTGATGCTGTCCAACCATCTCATCCTCTGTCATCCCCTTCTCCTCCTGCCTTCACTCTTTCGCAGCATTAGGGTCTTTTCCAATGAGTCGGTTCTTCACATCAGGTGGCCAAAGTATTGGAGTTTCAGCTTCAACATCAGTCCTTCTAATGAATATTCAGGATTGATTTTCTTTAGGATTGACTGGTTTGATCTCCTTGCTCTCCAAGGGACTCTCAAAAGTCTTCTCCAACATCACAATTCAAAAGCATCAATTCTTCAGTGCTCAGCGTTCTTTATGGTCCAAATCTCACGTCCATACATGACTACTGGAAAAACCATAGCCTTGACTAGATGTATCTTGGTTGACAAAGTAATGTCTCTGCTTTTTAATATGCTGTCTAGGTTGGTCATAGCGTTTCTTCCCAGGAGCAGTCATCTTTTAATTTCATGGCTGCAGTCACCATCTGCAGTGATTTTGAAGCCCAAGAAAATAAAGTATGTCACTGTTTCCATTATTTCCACATCTATTTGCCATGAAGTGATGAGACCTGATGCCATGATCTTAGTTTTCTGGAATGTTGAGTTTTAAGCCAACTTTTTTACTCTCCTCTTTCACTTTCATCAAGAGGATCTTTAGTTCCTCTTCACTTTGTGCCATAAGGGTAATTGCTGTGTAAAGTGTTCCTTTAAATCAGGTAGAAGAGAGTTGCAGATAAAAATTACATTTGTGCTATCTTTTGTGTTTACTTATTATGTAGTGTTTCTTTTTAATTGTGAGGAATTTTCAGTTTTTGCTTATCAGAGAATGTCTTAAGTTCAGCTTTATTTTTGAAAGATGCCTTTGTTAGATACTGAATTCTTGGTTGACAGTCTTTTTGTTTTAATGTCTTCAATATGTCATCTGTCTACTTTCTGGCCTATGTGGTTTCTGATGCTGCTGCTGCTGCTAAGTCGCTTCAGTCGTGTCCGACTCTGTACGACCCCAAAGAGGGCAGCCCACCAGGCTCCGCCGTCCCTGGGATTCTCCAGGCAAGAATACTGGAGTGGATTGCCATTTCCTTCTCCAGTGCAGGAAAGGGAAAAGTGAAAGTGAAGTCGCTCAGCCGTGTCCGACTCTTAGCGACCCCATGGACTGCAGCCTACCAGGCTCCTCCGTCCATCGGATTTTCCAGGCAAGAGTACTGGAGTGGGGTGCCATTGCCTTCTCCGGTTTCTGATGAGATGTTAGTAATTATTCATATTGAGTCACCTATATATGGTCATTTAAGTCTCTTGCTGCTTTCCTGATTCTTTGTCTATTTTTTGACAATTTGATTGTGATGTTTGTAGGTGTGGATATTGGCTTTTTCTCTGTTTGAAGTTGCTGAGCTTTTATTGTGTGGACATGTTTTTCTTCAGATTTGGGATGTTGTCTGCCATTGTTTCTTCAAACATACTTTTTGCCTCTTTCTTTCTCTCCTTGTCTCTTTCCCTTTGTCCTTTTTTCCAGTACTTCATGGACTCCCATTATGTGTATGCTTGATTTTGTTCCACACTTTCTGGCTGTGTAGTTTTTTATTCCCTCTCTTATTACTTCCGTTCCGTAGCCTGGTAAATGTTGTTTGACGATCTTATTTTGCTAGCTCGCATCAGTTTTTGAACCTCTCTCTCTAGTGAAATTTCACTTCAGTTGTTCTACTTTTTATTTTCTTATTCTACTCTTTATTTTCTTTCTTTATCTTTGCTCATGCTGGGTTTTCGTTGCTGGGAGCTCTTCTCTGGTTTTGGAGAGTGGGGGCTTTTCTCCCCCTGTGGTATGCAGGTTTCTCGCTGTGGTGGCTTCTCTTATTGTGGAGCGTGGGCTCTAGGGCGCATTGGCTTCAGTAGTTGCCACACGTGGGCTCAGTAGTTGCAGTTCCCAGTCTCTAAAGCACAGACTGAGTAGTTCTGACGCACCAGCGTATTTACTTTGTGGCATGTGGGATCTTCCCGGCCCAGGGATCCAACCTGTGTCCCCTGCATTGGCAGGCATATTCTTTACCACTGAGCCACCAAGGTAGCCCTCTGCTTTTCAACTTGAGGATTTTTAGTTGGTTCTTTTTAATGATTTCTTCCTGTTTATTAATCGTCTCTATTTGGTGAATGTAGTTCTTATACTTTCTTTTAGTTTTTTAGAAATGATTTCCTTTAGTTATTTGAATGTATTCAAAATAGCAGATTTAAAGTCTTTGCCTAATGTCTGAGTTTTCTCAGGGTTAGCTTCTGTTGATTGCTTTTTCCCCCCATGAATGTGGGTTATACTTTTATACTTTCTTGGGGTTTTTTTTGCATCTCATAATTTTTTGTTAAAAACTGGGCTTTTTAAGCAAAACAGCGTGGCAACTGTGGTCAAATTTTCCTTCTCCCCTCTTTCCTCCACCCCAGGGTTTATTACTGTTTTTTGTTGTTTAGTGACTTTCGGGGAACTAATTCTGTAAAGTCTGTTTTCTTTGTCTTGTTTTGTCACTGAAGTCTTTAGTTATCCTAGTGGTTGTTTGTGGGGTCTTGCAAGGAGTCAGACAGGTCAAATAATCTTTTTTGGGAATGGAGCCTTGAAGGAGCCTATTCTCTTCCAGTTGCTGACTGGGTGCTGATTTTTGCCATGATTGCATGCTGTTGGTTTTCAAGGCTACTGTACAGCTGGTGAGGGAAGATACGAATGGGAAAGTTAAAATGCAACAAGAACTGCTATTTTTACTGACATCTAGCCCTTTTTCTTGAGTAAGTGTTCTTTGAATTGCTGTAACCCTTTTGTTCATTTCCAGAGTTCAGAAGAAATTGATTCTGACAATTTTGCCTCTTACTGCTTCTAATGAAGGAGAGAATTTTCTTAAGTCTTTACTCTAGTACTTTCTTTAATGTCACTCCACTGTATATCCTTTTGTTTTCCAGTGTACACATAAGAGAATCTTTAAAAGTAAATATTACTGTGCCAGCTGTCTAATAGTAGTTTTTCCATTCAGTGTATTGCTATCTGTCATGTCTGTTCTTCTAAAAGTTTTAATGGCTGCATGGTGTTTTAATACATGGGAGTAACACAATATATTATTTGTTTCACTTGTTTTTGAAACTTTGGTTTTTATGATTTTTCATTATCCTTAACAGTGCTTTTTTGAATGTTATTTTATCTAAACCTTAGAAATTTATAAGATATAAATTTGTGGAAGTGGAATTTATTGAGTGTGAGAGCATGAAGACTTAAGTTTTCGATACATGTGGCCAAGTTGATCTTTAAGGAAGTGGTTTCATTTTATATTCCACCAGTCATGTGTGAAAGTGCCTGTTTTCCCACATCCTTACACACTACTGGGTACTACTGTTCATTTAGTTTAGTGCTCTCCAGTAGATCTTTCGGTAATTATGAAAATGTTCTATATCTATGAAATTTCTATTTCTATATCTAGTAGGGTAATCACTACCAACATGTGGCTCTTGAGCACTTGAAATGTAGCTAGTCCTAAATAAGATGTGCTATATTTCAAAGCAAAAGCATGTAGAAAAACTAATAATGTAAAGTGAGTCATAACAACTTTTTATATTGACTGCATGTTGAGATGTTAATATTGTATACACATTGGGTGAAATAAAATAATGTTAATTTCACCTTTTTACTCCTCATGTGTCTACTGTAATATTTATTACATAGGTAATTAATCTTATATTTCTATCAGTTGTTGTCTAGACTGTAGTCCATTCTTTTAAAAAAAAAAAAGCCCTGCTTCATTAAAGCTTATGCTATTTAATAACAGTATTTTCTCACCCTTCTTAAATTTGTCAGATACCTTATCCCTTTTTTCTCTTTATTTGTTAAAGATGGCACCAAACAGTTTTTCTTTCTACTCCAAGCCCTGTTATCATTCTGGGGCATATTTAGTGACCATGTGTAAAACTTGTTCAGTAATTTACTTACACATTATCTGGGATTATTGTTGAGCCATCATTTTAACAGCTCCATGTGGTCATCATCTGGAACTTCTATTCCACCTCTGAAGCCTTAAGTATATGGCTTTTTCTGTCTACAACTTCATATTCTTTTAGCTGTCTCATATCTTTACTTCCTACCTTGGATCCTTGACCCTCTCCTTTTTGTTCAGTGATTCACTTCAACCATACTTGTTAGCTCTCTTGATGCCTTGTAGTTTTTGTGCTCCCTTTCTGCAACAAAATAACAGCTTCAAATAGCAGTCTTGGCTTACATTCAATTACAGATTGCTACTGGAGTAAAAGATCACATGGTTCAGTTCAGTCACTCAGTCGTGTCCAGTTCTTTGCGACCCCATGGACTGCATCACGCCAGGCTTCCCTGTCCATCACAGATTTATCCTAAGCTAGTGGACAGAATTGCTTGGCTGCCTGCTATGTATTCCTAGCCCTTCTTTTTGTTTTAATGGTTGCTGATTCAAATCTTTATCTCTTAAAACTCCCTGGTAAGTCCCTTTAGGATTAGCAAATAATTTTTCTCTCTGATGTTTAAAGAAAATCCTGTCTTGCACTCCAGAATGTTATCTGTATCCTAGTTTACCTTCCTTTTTTTAGCCACTAGTCTAGGTAATGCTTTTTTAAAAATTTATTTTTATTTTAAAAAATTTATTTGTTGAACTGTAGTAGATTTAAAGTGTTGTGTTAATTTCTGTTGTGCAGCAAAGTGACTCATTTATATACACATATGCATTCTTTTTTATATTCCTTTCCATTGTGGTTTATTCCAAGGTATTGAGCATAGTTCTCTGTGCTATATACTAGGACCTTGTTTATCCATTCTATATGTAACAACTTGCATCTACTGACCCCAAACTCCCTGCATTTAAGCATGCAACTATGCTTTTTTTTTTTAATTCCTAAAACCCTGCCTTAACCCTTTGTTGTTCTCTAAATTCTACTTTATTGCTCTTCTGTTCACAGATAAGCATTCAGAAAGAATTGACTTGTTTACGCTCACTGTCTGCAGTTACTCACTGCTTATTTATTTCCACTGTGCCTCCATCTATCTCTCCCTTATCTGTCCGCTGGTCTGACAATGGTCCCTGATAATGTTAAATAGATTCTTTTGTATCTCTGTATTGACCACTCCAGAGCATTTGGTACAGTTGACCACTTCTTGAAGGAGGCCACTACAGTTGACCTCCTTGAACTGCTTCTAAAAACTATTTTCCTCATTCTTCTTTTTTCACCTTTTCCTAGGTTGTGTAGGTGATAGTAGTGGGATTTTGTTGTTGGTTGTGGCCTGCTTCCTACTTGGAATACTGTATTTGGATTCATAACCCATAGCCTTCATATCATTTAAATGTTGATGACTTAAAATGTTAATATCTGCCTTAAAATGTTAGTATCTGCCTAACCTAGACATTTCTAGAACTTCTAACTTTTATATATATAGCTGCCTACTAGATATTTGTTTTCCTAAAGCCCATATTTGAGCACCTTAAACTCAAGTGAATTTTGCTTTTAGTGACTGGAACCACCATTAATCCAGCTCTATCTAAATTTATAAATTTAGAATTTATGTCTTGCTGTTCCCCCACAAGTTACAGAGACTTGTCACTTCAGCTCATTAATATCTAACCCAGCGTTGCCCATTAAAAGTTAATGCAAGTCACATATGTAATTTAAGTTTTTCTGGTAGCCTAGGCTTCCCTAGTGGCTCAGCTGGTTAAGAATCTGTCTGCAGTGCAGGAGACGTGGGTTCGATCCCTGGAGCGGGAAGATCCCCTGGAGAAGTAAATGGCAAGCCACTGCAATATTCTTGCCTCGAGAATCCATAGACAGAGGAGCCTGGCAGGCTCTAGTCCATAGAGTCGCACAGAGTTGGACATGACTGAAGTGACTTTGCACGCAGGCATGTTAAAAAATTGAAAAGAATGAATTTAATTTTAGTATCAGATTTTTATATAGCCCAGTATAGCTAAAATTTTATTTCAATATGTAATCAGTATAAAAATTGACATTTCATTCTTTTTCTTCATAATAAGTCTTTAAAACCTGATTTGCGGAATTTCCGTGCTGGTCCACTGGCTAAGGCTTCATGCTCCCAGAGCAGGGGGCCCAGGGTTTGATCCCTGGTCAGGGAAGTAGATCCTACATGCTTCAACTAAGACCCTGCACAATTAAATAAATAAGTAAATAAAAATAAGTATATTAAAAAAAAAATCTGGTTTGTATTTTATACTTAGTATGTGTGTGGAAGTGGCTCAGTTGTGTCCGACTCTTTGCAACTTCATGGACTATACAGTCCATGGAATTCTCTAGGCCAGAATATCGGAGTAGGTAGCTGTTCCCTTCTCCAGGGGATCTTCCCAACCCAGGGATCGAACCCAGGTCTCCCACATTGCAGGTGAATTCTTTACCAACGGAGCCAGAGCATATCCCAGTTCAGACTTGCTAAATTTCAAGTGATCAATAGCTGCATGGAGCTAGTGGCTACCATAATGAACAGTAGTGTTCTAACTTAACTTCTCTTAATCCTTGCTACTTCTGTCATGGTTCAGGTCCTAATTTCTTCCCTGGGCTACTGCAGCAGATCTTGAAATTGCTACCAGTATCTCCTCAATATTCTTGTTAGTTGTAATTTTCTAATATATGAATGTGACTTGGCTTGTTAACTAATTTGATAGTGCAGTTTTCTGCTTAAAATCCTTTAATACTCTTCATAAGTTTTCAAGATGATGCCTCGTCTGAGTTCTTTACTGTGGCTTACAAAGTCCTTTGTGATCTGGATTTTGCTCGACTTCCTACTCTGCGTCTCCTGGACCTTGATTATGAGGTGTACTGAACTATTTTTAGTTACCATAAAGATCTGTACTTTCTTCTCTTGCTTTTGGGCCTTTACAGTTGCCAATTTGCTTGCCCATATTGTGCAGCATCTACCCAAATTTCTCATCAGACTAAGGCCTCCTAGTCCTTCAGAATCTGAAGATGCTGACAACAGGATGGAGAAAGCACCCTTCCTTTTTGTTCTCATAGTTGTCTTCCTGTGCTTGCTTCCATTATAGTATTTATCACTGTGTTAATAGAATTGCCTTCTAACTTCTCTGACCTCAGATTCTTAGTTTCATAAACAGGGACCTTGTTTTTATTAGCTTCTATATCCTAATTGGTATTTGGTAGCTATGTTAAATGAATGAGTGTGGCCAGTAATTCTGTAAGAAGAGATTTAAATTCCAAGTTCAGAGCAAAGAAAAAATTTTATTTAAATTTTTAAGTTACCTCTTTTTTACATGTATTCATACAGATATTAAAATCTTTTAGGTAGAGTAACCAAGAATCCAGAATAAGATTAAGAAAGTAAAAGTTGGTTCTGTTTGTGCACAGTTGTTCATCTCAGTAAAAAGAGAGGAACTAGGGGCATGCAAACTAAGGTATGACCTTTAAAGAAAATTGAGGAGTGGACAATAAAGCTAATATTTAGGAAACACGTGGTCCTGTAACATCTTAGTAGTGTTATTATTAAATCTAGAATCTAGGTACGTTTGCACCAGTTATATTTAAAATACTGAAGACTTTTCAGTAGTGAAGTTCTGTAACTTTCCTCTTGAGTTATGTAAGAGATGGTAGGAATTTCAAGTGCTAGATAGTTTCGTCTATGTGTATGATATAAGGCTTCTGTTAGAGTTAATAAGTAGACAAGTAAGTTTATGTACCTTTGTCTTTTGTAGTGAGTGGTTGTTTTTGTGTTTAGAATTACATAAACTTTAGGAGAAAGCGTGCAGTTTATCTATGTTTTAAAATTCAAAGTGATACAGCTTGAATTTGAAATTATGTAGAAAAGACCAAACGTTACCTTTGAAATTTTAAGATACATATATATGTAAACCTTCCTTGAATCTTTATAGTGGGATTTTTTTTTTCTTTTTTATTATTGTAGTTACTAAGTGGAGAAATAGAACCCTGGTCATATTTAGGTAATTTGGGGCTGAATATCTCTTTTGTAAAGTTGGAGAGTTCAGTTCAGTCGCCCAGTCATGTCCCACTCTTTGCGACCCCATGGATTGCAGCATACCAGGCTTCCCTGTCCATCACCAGCTCCCGGGGCTTGCTCAGACTCATGTCGGTGATGCTGTCCAACCATCTCATCCTCTGTCGCCCCCTTCTCCTCCTGCCTTCAATCTTTTCCCAGCATCAGGGTCTTATCCAGCGAGTGAGTTCTTCGCATCAGGTGGCCAATGTATTGGAGTTTCAGCTTCATGATCAGTCCTTCCAATGAATATTCAGGACTGATTTCCTTTGAGATTGACTGGCTTGATCTCCTTGCAGTCCAAGGGACTCTCAAGAGTCTTCTCTAACACCACAGTTCAAAAGCATCAATTCTTCGGTATTCAGCTTTCTTTATGGTCCAACTCTCACATCCTTACATACTTCCTGGAAGAACCATAGTTTTGACTAGATGGACCTTTGTCGGTAAAGTAATGTCTCTGCTTTTTAATATGCTGTCTAGGTTGGTCATAGCTTTTCTTCCAAGGCGCAAGCGTCTTTTAATTTCATGGCTGCAGTCACCATCTGCACTGATTTTGGAGCCCAAGAAAATAAAGTCTGTCACTGTTTGCATTGTTTCCCCATCTGTTTGCCATGGAGTGATGGGACTGGATGCCACGATCTTAGTTTTTTAAATGTTTAGTTTTAGGCCAGCTTTTTCACTCTCTTTCACTTTTATCAAGAGACTCTCTAGTTCCTTCCTCTTCACTTTCTGCCATAAGGATGGTGTCATCTGTGTATCTGAGGTTATTGATATTTCTCCCAGCAATCTTGATTCCAGCTCGTGCTTCATCCAGCCTGGCATTTCGCACGATGTTCTCTGCATATAAGTTAAATAAGGAGGATGACAGTATACAGCCTTGACATAGTCCTTTCCCAATTTGGAACCAGTCTGTTGTTCCATGTCTGGTTCTAACTGTTGCTTCTTGACCTGCATACAGATTTCTCAGGAGGCAGGTAAGGTGGTCTGGTATTCCCATCTCTTTAAGAATTTTCCACAGTTTGTTGTGTTCTACACAGTCAAAGGCTTTGGTGTAATCAATAAAACAGATGTTTTTCTGGAATTCTCTTGCTTTTTCTATGATCCAACGGATGTTGAAATCTCTGGTTCCTCTGCCTTTTCTAAATCCAGCTTGAACATCTGGAAGTTCACAGTTCCCATACTGTTGAAGCCTGGCTTGGAGAATTTTGAGCATTACTTTGCTAGTGTTTGAGATGAGCAATTGTGTGGTAGTTTGAATATTCTTTGGCATTGCCCTTCCTTGGGATTGAAATGAAAATTGACCTTTTTCAACTCTGTGGCCACTGCTGAGTTTTCCAAATTTGCTAGCATATTGAGTGCAGCACTTTCACAGCATCATCTTTAAGGATTTGAAATAGCTCAGCTGGAATTCCATCACCTCCACTAGCTTTTTTCATAGTGATGCTTCCTAAGGCCCACTTGACTTTGCATTCCAGGATGTCTGGCTCTACGTGAGTAATGGAGAGACTTGAAGGTTCATAGTAGATCCTATTAAAGTGTTTTAATTGGGGAGGGAGGTGGCAGTGGGGTTCAGGATGGGGAACACATGTAAACCCATGGCTCATTCATGTCAATGTATCGCAAAAACCACTGCAATATTGTAAAGTAATTAGCCCCCAACAAAAATAAATAAATTTATTTAAAAAATAAATAAATAAAAATAAAATACTATGTAATTGTGTCAACACAAAAAGAAAAAAAAATAAAGAGGAATCATGTGGTCTAAAAAAAAAGTTTTAATTTTCCCTCAAATTCTCACTTTTATTGCTTTATTACAACTCAGTTTTGTTGTAGTTCCCCAAAACTATATTTAGCTGTTTTCAAAATAAGGTGCTGTTTTTCTCCTTTGGAAAATTGTGTTAATTTTTAAATATTAATATTCAAATTTTTAAAATGATAATGGATTTTCAGATGTCAAGATTTTGATTACTTTGAAATAAGAGCAAATGATAGAGAATATAAACAAATCTTAAGAGTTCCAATAATCTATTATTGAAACCTTTTTGAGGCATCTTGTTCTTTGAATATAATTGATTTCTACAAGTAAGTTTAAGTAAGTTAATCACTGCAATTACTGGGTATTGTATTTAAGTTGATTTTTCCACAGGTAGTGAAATAGCAAGCAATGGAATTGTAGCTTGACTTTCTTAAATGTGAATTTGACATAGAGATCTGGCATTATCTTTTAGATAGTTACCAAAAGATTTAACATGTGTTTGTAGAGAAGATGATTTGATAACTGTTTCTTCTTGCATAACTGATGATTGAAATTAAGTAATACTCTTAAGATATTTTGGGTGAAGCCTGGGTGAATATACTTTTATCTACATTTGCATGCTTATAAGTGTCACAGTTACGTCACTCGGGTCTATAAATAATGTTTCTTTATCCAGAGATTATATTTCACACTGGCACTGTGAGCATTATATTTGTCCAGAAAAAGAATCAGTGGGTGGTTAAATCTTCTGAATTACAGACTGTGGTTGATTTTAGAATTTGGGGAAGGCAAGATTCCTATGAAATGTGAAAAATCTATGTGTTTTAGTCAGCCAATGTTATATTTTAGTATATTCCCTAAATCTGTCTTTTGTGTTAAGACATAGTTTCTTTCTCAGGAGAAATTTTCCTGAAAGTGTATTTTTGTTTATTTTTTTAAACAACTCCTGTGTATCAGCACTCTGTTAGGAATGTAGAGACAAATATGACATGATTTTCTTCCTCTGGGAAATCAGTCATATGGAGAAACTGGCAAATGACATGCGTAATTTTAAAATAATTTAAAAAATGTAATTATTTTAAAAATTATATTAGCTAACATATACAGAGAATTATCTACCCTCAAACTAGTCAGTCTTCTTCCTCACTGTGTTACTGAGGCTGCCCTTGTGTAGAATCACCAGTAATCTTATTTCCAAATTTTATGGTCACATCTCTGTTATTTTTCATTTGACTTTTCAGTAGCATTTAACACAGTTGAGTAACCTTGAGCCAGTTCTAGTTTTCTTTCCTCCTCACTGACTGATCTTTCTTACTCTTTTTCTGCCTAACATTTCAGTGTTGGAGTGCTCCAGGAAACTGCCTGTGTGCTGTGCTGTGCTTAGTCGCTCAGTGTCCGACTCTTTGTGACCCCATGGACTATAGCCCACTAGGCTCCTCTTTCCATGGGGATTCTCCAGGCAGTAATACTGGAGTGGGTTGCCATGCCCTCCCGCAGGGGCATCTTCCTAGCCCAGGGATTGAACTCTCTGGTCTCTTGCATTGCAGGTGGATTCTTAAGCTACCAGGGAAGCCCCAGGAAGCTGCCTAGAACCCCTTTCATCTATAATCTCTCTTTGAGAATATAACTCTCTCCCAGCACTATCTATATGCTTATGTTTCCTAAATCTGTATTTTCAGCAACAACCAACCCTGGAATTTCTGAATTCATATGTTTAATTGCCTATGACCATTTCTTGTTTGAATATGTAATAGAGTCTTCAACACATTCAAAGCTTTTTTTTTATTTTGGTGATTTTGGCCCTCACCACTCACTCTTTTCCTCCTCTTTGTCCCCTCTTTCCCTGGAGATATCACTAGCCATTGAGTTGTTCAAGTCAAGTAGTGAGAGTTATCTTTTGTCTCTTTTACCGATCACATGTAATGCACCAGAAGTGTCCTGACAATTCTTCCTTCAAAACCTGTTCTGAATCTCTCTCTCTCCTTATATCCACACCATCTAAATTCAGTATACCCTTTCTTTCTTTAACTATTGTAGTAGGCTTCTTAGCAGTTCTCTTATTTCCATTTCTTCTCTTAGCAGTAAGAACTATCTTTAAAACACAAATCAGGTCAGGTCACTTGCCTGTGTAAAACCCTCCAGTGGCTTCCCATCATGCCTAAAATAATACTCAAATTTCCTGCTTTGACTGGGTCCCACATTATCTGGCCCCTGCCTGCCTCCCTGACCTATTTTCTATCACTTGTCCCCTGGTCCACTACCTTACTTCTTTGGAGTTCATATACTTTGTTTTTGTTCCTGAAAGTACCAGGTTCACCCCCACTTTAGGCCCCACCTCTTTGCCCTAGAATGCTTTTCCCTGTTTTTTTACTTCGGTCTCCCAGTTGTCCCTAAGACTGTTCTGTGACTTGAGGATAAAGCAATGAGTAAGACACAGGGGTAGACTGAGGCATTTTTCTTACACCTTTTGTATGGTGGGTTTCTTGAACGTGTAACCTAAAATGTTTTCTCTGAAACTTCTTCAGTTCTCTCAGATGGTTAGATGGCTTCCTCTTTTTGATGTCACAACTTCTGTAATTCCTTTAATCTGTACCTTGATGGAGTTTACGTTCTAGTTGGAGATAGAGTGAGTGGAGATCACCATAAAGAAGATTTGTATGTATATTAAATGGTGGTAGGCGCTACAGGGAAAAAAAACATAAAGCAACAAGATGCTGAGATGAGGAGTAGGTTGTAGTGTTAGGTAGGGTATTCAGAGCAGTCCTCTCTGTGGAGGTGACATTTGAATAATCATTGTCTTTTCTATGTTGTGATATAACTCATAGATTTGTTCAATATAGAAAAAAAGACATACCCTTTTTACGGACATTTTGTCCAAAGATAATCTTATTTTCTTCTCTGTGCTTTATTCATTGCCTTTCAGTTTTTATAGGTCACATTTACTTCATCTTTCCATTTGTTATTGCTTGCAGTCTTTAGCTTCCTTTCCTATATCCCCAAGTTTGCATTTCTTCCAATTCTGAACTTTAGTTTAATTACTTGAAATATAGTGATACTGTGTAAAGATCCTAGCGAAAATATTGGCATTTATCCGATCTGGTCTGTCTTAATCCAGTGACTGACAAAGCAAAATTGTATGAAATTTACATTTTTTTTTCCTCCTTGGAATTTAAAGTTGATTCCTGTATATCTTCTTGAAATTTCATACTTTATACTTTTTTCATCATTTCTTGTAAGACTTCAGGTACAAGGCATAAGGCATAGTGATTGTCCTTTATGAAAAGATAGGAGGTCTTTGATTCTATGTTTTATCAGGAAAGTTGCTAAAATAGACTCACTGGGCCTTATATCCAACAAAAAATTTCCCTGATGTGAGTAGAAAAAAGTCTACTTTCAGTATATATTTGTAATTTACCTCTAATTTGTTGAGTTACACTTAAGTAACTGTCATTTTCCCCCCTCTTCATTTTACTATGTTCCAATGGATTTCTCTCCCTTGTTTGGACTGAATGTGCCATGAATGATTCTTGGAATTCCTCATTTACTGTTCCTCTGTGGATCTGTTCTGTTGGAATCTGGAACACTGGAATGATGGAAATATGTTCTTTACAAAGTAGCCGTGAGTATACTACATAATTAATACAGAGGCTTTTTTCTGGTCTAAGTTAAATTTCAGTTACAATTGGATGAAATATGAATCAAGGAAGCTTTAAATTTTAACACATAGTCTTAGCTCTGCACATAGGCTTTCAAATATTTGACTTTAAAATATTCTGATCAGTGTCCTAACTAGTATTTTTAAAATTAGCCTCTAATTTAATTGGCTTACTTATCTGCTCAACATTTGTCTTAAAATTAATTTATATGAATTTTAAAAAAGAGTAAAAGATTATGGATGGAATATTTAGTTATATATGTGATACTAGTGAGGAATGCAGGGTGCTGTTCTTTGTTAAATCCAAATGTATTGAATTACTACTTTGATCCCATATGAGTGTTTTTGGATGAGAATTTAAGTGTGGCAAAAACCTTTAAGAGAAATGTGTATCTCTTAGGAATATTATTTTTAAATGATGAATGCCATTATGTTTTAATGATAAATAAGACCTACCTCTAAGTAAATTAATCAGTAAGACTCTACTCACTCAGATGGTCTGAACTATGGACAGTATTTCTCACCAATGGGTAAGTTGAAAGTCACACTGATTTTCTACGCCAGTTTAGAAGCAGGTTTGTATGAATTACTCATGAAATTATTGGTGAGGTCATCAAAGAATCAAAAGCTATACAGAAAACAGAATTAAAGTTTACTTTAAAACCCAGATAAATCTGATGTCCTGTAAAAACATTGAGGTGACATTACTGGACCTAGTATAAGAGTTTGAAAGATAATGTTTACTGGTTGACATTGATCATGAGCGCTTTTAAGAGTTTATGAAAAATTTTAAACTCCACATTTTGATTTTATTTCATGAATAAGAAGGTGAATTTAAAGAAACTCCTGCCTATAGTGTTTAGTATGAGCAAAGGGAATGATTAAAAGAGTCCTTAATATAATCTTATGTAAGATTATATAATATAACAGGGAATATATGTAATATAACATAATATATAGCATAATATAATGTATTATTAATATAAAATATATAATTATATAATAAATAGTATAACAGGGAAGCCTGACATGCTGCAGTCCATGGGGTCACAAAGAGTCGAACACAAGTGAGTGACTGAACTGAATATAATCTTAAGGGGATTTGAATTTTTTTATTGTGAAAAATCCTTTGTTGTTTTTTTAGTTGCTTGATCAGAATCTTACTATTAGTAACTTACTATAAATTGAAATCTTTGCTCTGAGGCAGGTTTTTTAAATTTTAATTTTATTCTCTTGGGTTTTTATAATTGACTCAGTTGAGTTCAGTTCAGTTGCTCAGTTATGTCTGACTCTTTGCAACCCCATGGATTGCAGCACGCCAGGCTTCCCTGTTCATCACTAACCCCCCGAGCTTGCTCAGACTCATGTCCA
The DNA here is from genome assembly GCA_024291935.2 of Okapia johnstoni. Lineage (NCBI taxonomy): Eukaryota > Metazoa > Chordata > Mammalia > Artiodactyla > Giraffidae > Okapia > Okapia johnstoni. Next base: position 53,283,951 of record CM044312.1, read on the forward strand.
TCGAGTCAGTGATGTCATCTGACAGTCTCATTGACTTTTATAATTGACTACTGTTAGTCAACTTGTGCTCAATTTATTTTGTCCATTTCTTCGATTAACTAATACTTTTATTGGTAATACTATAAAATCAGTTTGATTCACCATGAATAAGAGTTTGTATGATTTTCTAAAAATAGGTTAATGAAGAGAATTTGAAATGTATGATTAGAAGCATTTTGTTGAGACATATTAATAATTGAGCCCTTTTTACTTTTCTCAGCAACAGAAGAACCTTGAAGGCTATGTGGGATTTGCAAATCTCCCAAATCAAGTATACAGAAAATCAGTGAAGAGAGGTTTTGAATTCACACTTATGGTTGTGGGTAAGATATGATTTCTCTCTAAAGTTGAATTTTGATCCAAGTTTCAGACTATTTAATGAACTCTGAATGTTTTAAGAAAACAGTAGCCCAAATAACTGCAGCAACCATGTTATATACATATATATTTTGTTATGCAGATACACTTTAAAATTTAACTTGGTGGCATAGTGGGATTTAAGTATTTTCTTGCCTCTTTTTTGTAGGTGGTGCAGTTTTGGAAACTGCAGGGAAGGGAAGTAGAAGTTGAAAAGCAGTGGGAGGCGGGTAGTGGAACAGAAAACTGGAGAAGTTCTCTTCAGTTGATACTACGAAAGGAAATAGCATCTGGTGGTTACTTATTACTCCAGGATAGTTTTATTCTTTGGCTCATGTAGTGCATTGAAGCCATATCATCTGAGTGTTTAACTTAAACATATGTTCTCTAAATCTGAAAAAGAAGGATGGGGTAGAGGATCATAATTATGCAGTGATTACCCTGGGAGTCCATTCATTGAGTGTAAGCCCTGGAATAAATGAAATATGACTCTCCTTCTTTGGTTCACTCTTATTTTTCTCTTGCATGTGTTTCATCCTGTAAACATCTTTCCCTGCCTATAATCGATTTTAAGAGATTGTCAGGGGTTATTTTGACTTTAGTTTAGTAACATCATCATATATGAAAAAACACTTTACCATGTGTAAGATTAGTTTTCTTAAATGACAGTCTTAATCTTAAATGACTTTATAATATTTTCACCACATATGGGCTGACTTTATAACCTGGCTCCTCAGTTTGATGCAATTTATTGTGTTTCTCTATTTGTTTTAAGAAGATGGAAGGCAGAACTATTGGATTAACTATCCTTGACAAAATTGAGTTGATGCTGGACCTTTATGTATTGTGCATTAAATTTTGCTAATTATATTCCACACCTGATATTTTATTTTGGTGTTGAATTAGATTATTGAATTAGGTATGAAATACTCCTTCATTGAAGGGAAGAATATTTTATCAACTGACCAGAATATTTTGCCTGAGGGTCAGTTTGTGGCTGTTTTGAAGTATCTGCATTGTAATAATTCATAGTTAAAATGTGGTACAAAATCTGCAAACTTGATACTTGTCTGTCTCTGGCTGAATAAAAAGTATGGTATACCTGGCTTGTAAATTGCTGCTGTAGAGCAGAGGTGTGGGTCTAGATAGGTGAATAAAATATGCAGGACACACCTCTTCATAGGTTGGTAACATAAATTGTTATACATGAAGAAATACTGCATCTTATATTTACATTTACTGTGTAATGTTAGTGATCTTAAATGACAAACTGTAGACAAATAAAACATCATTTTTTAATTTGGAAAAAAAACCTCTTAGGTCCATTAGGGGAACTATAACAGTTTTCAAAAAATTTTTATTATTAAAACTTAAAGAGTGACTTTTTGAGTGTCTACTTAGTAATGTCTGGGAGTCAAGGCCAGATGTTTGGTTTGAAATTGCTGTGACATTTTTCCAGGTGAAAGATACATAATAATCAGCTGATCTTGACTTTTAGAGGAAATATGGAATCTCTGAATGTAACTTACTGGTCCTTTTTTGTTGTTGCCACATTTAATACTTGCACATTTTATATTTAACGTACATTTTATTTAATTAAATCAGCCATTGAACACGTGGCAGCTATGTATTGTTAGTGTTGTATTTTTTTCCGTTAACTAATACATGGCCTCATAGATATATTCAATCAGTGTTATCACCATGGGAGCAAGATGCTGATTCTTACTAGTTTTTTTGGTTAGACCTTTTGTCAACTATGGCTTGTTTTTTCTCTTTGATAAGACTTAAAATGAGAATAAAAGAGAATGAGTATCAATATTATTATTCTGTCCTCCCCCTCATACCTTGAACATTACTGTTTAATTAGCTGTCTTTGTGTAGACTTGAGTGCAAGGTCTGAATCTTTTCAGCTACATAGTTGCAATGTGTGACACATGAAAGTCACCTTTTAATATACATTGTTTTTCAGACTGCAGGCCATTTCTGACAGCACTGTTTGTAAATCATAGAAAAGCTAAAGCCAACCTTGCTGTAACATTCTTGACTTAGAGACTACACCTATTCCTTATAAGCTGAGTCCTCATTTTTGTGATTCATGCTCAGAGCAGCTTTGACTCTTAAAACAGTTTTTGGTTTGAGATTTATACATTGATACAAACTGAGAATCTCTATTTAACAGTTGATTTCTTAATCTCTTCACCCTTTGCTGGGAAACCTTTATCTAGTAATCTTGCTTCATAAGCAATATTTATTATTTACTTGGACTTTTTTGTATAAAAGAGACATACTGGTATTCCTGTATTTTCTTGCCTAAAGGAGCTTATAATTTATATAATGATACAAAATATACATAAAAAGATAACATTTTCAGGAAGTAAATACAAGTTAGTAGAGTCATACAGAAATGAAGAACAGATGTTTAAAGGTATAGGAGAGCTTATCCCTGGTTGGACATTATTACTGCCTTATTTGAGGAAGAGGTATTAGGGCAGATTTTTGAAGAATAGAATTGGGATAGACATTGAGTGGGCAGTCCAGTTGGAAAAACAATAGCTAACAAAAATCAGCACCTACATAACATTATGCGTCAGGCAATATTTCAAGTACATAAAGTATTGACACTTTATTTCTGTGTGTTAAGGACTCATACAGTCCTTAACAGTAACCTTATGATATAAGTATTATTGTTTTCTCCATTTTAGAGATGCAAAAACTGAGACATAGAGATATTAGTTAGTTGCCCATGGTCACACTGCTATCAGAACCAAACCCAGTCTATCTCTGTCTGGTGTGTTCTTAAGCACTATGCAGAGGCTCATTTGGAAATACTGGGTATAGTGCATCCATTATGCTTTGAACTTGTATGATTTTAACTAGATATTCTGTTTTCCCTAAAAAAATTAAAGAGACAAGAGGGACAGACAGAAAAAGGAATGAGAATTGTAGATAACTTAAATAGTGCAAGCAGTTTTTTTCTGCCATTCTACTGGAATGAGTTTCTGTCCTAGGGGCAGCATGAAGTGGGAGAGGTGAATTTTCTGTTCCCCTAGTCATTTCAGCTTCCACATATTTTCGTAGTGTGTGCATCTCACCTTACTCAGTTAGTCTAGGTGCCTTAATATAAACTAGTTACTATTTAAGTGCTCAGGTAAAAGGTACCTGTTTTCAGTGCAGGAAGAAAACAAGTTGTCAGGTTATATGTAATTGTGCTTTATGGATGATATAGAGGAGCAGAGGGAGATTTAAGATTAATTGGCATTGTACATTGATTTTAGGATCCTACCCTGAAGAGTTCACTTTGTAATAGTTGGAAATAAGGCTGGAAGGGTAGGCTAGTGTAGATTTTAAAGACCTTGATTGCCTCCAGGATGAAGAGTTTGGAATTCTTGATTTTGAGTCTTTATTTGAAAATTTAGTTTAAAACCCAGTGTCAGGAACATTAAATAATGAAGACAGTTAGGTCTCTAATGTAGCAAAGTGTCAAACTTGTTTGGGCTCGGAACTTGACAGTTCTTTGTGTGCTTCTTAATTAGACTTGCCTATGCTCTGAGATGGAAATGGCAACCCACTCCAGTATTCTTGTCTGGAAAATCCCATGGATGAAGGAGCCTGACATGCTGCAGTCCATGGGGTCGGAAAGAGTTGGACGTGACTGAGCGATTTCACTTAAAAAAAAAGCATGCTCTGAGAATAAAATGTTAATTTTAAATTCCTGATTTTACTAGAATCTTTCAAAGAGGTAGAACTCACATAGATTGCTTTATCTGACCAGAAAATATTTTGAAAAGTGAGTGGCATTAAATCTGTTACTTTGGATTTTTTGAAGATAAAATTCAGCTTAATCATTTTTATAATGCTAAGCTTTGCAAAATTTTTATAGCAGAGGTTTTTTTTATTGTCATAATTTAGTTGACCTATATCAAATGTCTTTAGTAGCACTGGCCATTTTTTTGGCAGAAGGAGTATGGTGGTTTAGCCATTTTGGGGATTCAGAGTTTATCATAATGTGTATTTTATGTATGACTTATTAGTAAAGTTTAGGAGGTATTTAATGAGTGACAGAATAAACAGTGACTGTCATAGATAATTTCCCCTGCGTTCTTGTTGGTGTTTATATTAATGTAGTTACAGTTAGTTAATTAGTTGAAGAAATTGAAAAGTAGTATTGGCCATTTTGTATCTAGGTTATTGGGCATTTAGTGTTATGCTTAATTCTGACATTAAGATATGTTGAATACTTGAAAGGCTTTAATACTTTAGTATTTTCTGCCCTGAGCTCTGTATTTTTATTTTGCTTTTAGTAATAAAAGTAATTAACCAATGATGATTGCACAATGTTGTGAATACAGAAAAACCACTGAGTTGTACACTTTAAAATAGTGCACTTTTGTTATATGAATTTTATTTCAAAGAAGTAATTTAGCCAAAGCAGAGAAAGTTTAGGGGAAAAAACTCATCTACTATTTAGATTTTTGTATCCCATCTAGGGGTTTCAGCTACATATTTTAAAAAGTGCTTTTGTAATAAAGTTAATGTGTTTCATTGTAGAAGTGGGGAAAAGCAAAATGAAAATAAATATTACCATAATCTGTCATCCAGTGGTAACTCTTAAGCATAGAAACATAATGTTTTTGTTTGTATGTATCTGTCATGTCTGTGATTGTCTTATAAAATTTAGCAGTAAATTATGATCATCTTTTAATATTAGGTATTTTTTGATAATCTAGCTATGGTTGAGTTTCAGATTTCATTGGCTTTTGTAGGTTGGGTATACCAAAATTTGCCTTGTTGTCCAGTATCAATATAGTTAGAGTAAACATGGTTGTAGTTATATCTGTCCTTGCAGTTTTATTTACTTCTTTAGGATAAAGCTGTGTAAGTTTGAATTGGTATTTTTTTTTTGAAGGCTTATGAGTTGTTTTAAGGGTTTTAATATTAATACCAAATTGACCTAAGGTAGATTGTATACCATTTTGCACACTAACCAAGTGTTGATAGCATACTGCCAACAGTGGATATTATAGTGTTTCTTTGCCAATTTAATACCTAAAAATTGGTGTCTTATTTTCATTCTATATAGTATTGTTGCTGGTTAACTTTTTAATTATTTCTGTTTATCTTTGGTTTTATAAATCATGTATTCTAGTTTAATCTTAAAAGCTATATTCCTTTTTTTCCTAATATAGATGCTCTAAGAGTATTGTTGTTGTGGTTGGGTATTGACTCTGTTTCCCAGAATTTTTCTTGTATCATGTTATACATTAACCTGATTTTTATATTGTCCGTGTAGTCTTTTTTTCTTCTGGCTTGTGTCTTTGATACCTGTCTGCTTGATTCAGTCTTATTAGGGATTCCACTGTATATAAGTATATAGACTAAGGTTTACTTTTTTTATTTTGCAATTTAGATACATGTGAATTTTTTTGATGTGAGATGTGAGTCAGGAATTTGATGTTTATTTTACCTTATTTTTTAAATGGTTAATTAGTCTTCCTAAAACCATTTATTACAAGCTTAATTTTAAAGATATATGTGCTTGGTTGGTTCTCTTTCTCAACCTTTGGTTTAGTTCATTCTAGTTCTTCCTATATGAATACTATATTACATTATTACAGTTATGCTAGGTCGCGTCAGTTGTGTCCGACTCAGTGTGACTTCATGGACTGCAGCCCACCAGGCTCCTCCGTCCATGGGAGTTTCCAGGCAAGAGTACTGGAGTGAGTCGTCAGTGCCTTCTCCGTATTACAATTATAAATTACAGTAATTATGTTGTTTCTTCTATGGGAAGATCACTGGAGTTTATGCTTATTTAGGGAGATAGACATGTAAGTAAACAATATGTAAAATAATTAGATTGTATTGTTTTCTAGGAAGAAATAAACATGGTGGAATCGGTTTAGGGCCTTGGTGAGATGCACCTCTCAAAAAGGAGACTTTTCCATAATAATACTTGAAATGTGCGAAAATTAACAAATAGTAAAATATGAAATGACTTAGCAGCAAGAGATAATTATCATATAACATTTTGCTGTGTTTATCCTCAATGTTTTACTTTTGACAGCTGCATATTTCCAGCTGTGTCTATCTCAAATTTTAGACTCTCATTTGACTTTTGAATGATTTGTGTGTTTAATTTTGTAATAACGCTGCAGTAAAAATTTTAGAGAATGGAAATTTTGGTCAACATTTTAACTGAGATGTTTAATGACTACATTGTATTCTAATTTGTGACTGAATATATGACAGTTTTTATAGCTTATTTCTCCATTAATGGACTTTAAATTTGTTTTTGTCCTTGTTACAAATGACAGGGCAATGGAGATCTTTAAACACATAGGACTTGTGTATATGTATTGGGAGCAGAGGGCAATGTCACTGTTTATAGTCCCTGAAGTTGGATTTTTGCAGCATAGTGTTTGAATATTTTGTGGCTCTAGAAACATTAGCAAATTATTTTCTTAAAAGCTTGTGCTACTAGAATTTTTTTAAAGGGAAAATATATTTTTCCTGAATTTTAGGAGATTCATGGTATGTTGAGGATATCCCATTCTGTGTATGCTCTAACTGTTACAGATGCTTAACGGGAAAATGTAAAGATAGGTGAAAACACTGTAAGGGAATATAGTAGAGAAGAACAAAAGTCAAGTTAACTACACCGCCAATCATTAAAGTGATATTATCCACCTTACCTGCCTCCTGAGAGACCGTATGTTAGTCAAGAAGCAGCAGTTAGAACTGGACATAGAACAACCAACTGGTTCCAAATTGGGAAAGGAGTATGTCAAGGTTGTATATTGTCATCTTGCCTATTTGACTTATATGCAAAGTACATCATAAGAAGTGCTGGGCTGGATGAAGCTCAAGCTGGAATCAAGATTGCTGGGAGAAATATCAATAACCTCAGATATGCAGATGATATCACCCTAATGGCAGACAGTGAAGAGGAGCTAAAGAGCCTCTTGATGAAGATGAAAGAGAGTGAAAAAGCTGCCTAAAACTCAACATTCAGAAAAGTAAGATCATGACCTCTGGTCCTATCACATCATGGCAAATAGGGAAAAAATGGAAAAAGTTACAGACTTATTTTCTTGAGCTCCAAATTCACTGCAGATCATGACTGCAGCCATGAAATTAAAAGACGCTCCTTGGAAGAAAAACTATGACAAACCTAGACAGCGTATGTTAAAAAGCAGAAATAACACTTTGCCGACAAAGGTCCGTCTAGTCAAAACTATGGTTTTTCCAGTAGTCATGTATGGATGTGAGAGTTGGACCATGAAGAATGCTGAGCACCGAAGAATTGATGCTTTTGAACTGTGGTGTTGGAGAAGACTCTTGAGAGTCTCCTGGACTGCAAGGAGATGCAACCAGTCCATCCTAAAGGAAATCAGTCTTGACTGTTCATTGGAAGGACTGATGCTGAAGCTAAAACTCCAATACTTTGGCCACCTGATGCAAAGAACTGACTCATTGGAAAAGACCCTGATGCTGGGAACGATGAAGTGCAGGAGGAGAAAGGGGAGACAGAGGATGAGATGGTTGGATGGCATTTTCAACTCAATGGACATGCATTTGAGCAAATTCCAGAAGATAGTGAAGGACAGGGACGCCTTGCATGCTGCAGACCATGGGTGACAAAGAGTTGCTTAACGACTCAACAACCAACAAAGATACTAAAGATTATGGAGCTGACTTTTTAAGTGGAAAGTAGGGGGGACTAGGGCTTCCCCGGTGGCTCAGCAGTGAAGAATCTGCCTGCAGTGCAGGAGACGCAGGAGATGTGAGTTTGATTCCTGGGTCAGAAAGATCCCCTGGAGGAGGAAATAGCAACTCACTAGAGTATTCTTGCCTGGAGAATCCCATGGACAGAGGAGCCTGGCAGGCTACAGTCCAGGGGGTCAAAAAGTATCAGACACAACTGAGCATGAGGGGGCTCGAGATAGGTTCACTGACTGAGCTTCCTGAAATACAATCAAGATTTTTATCATTTATTTTCTGGGGAGAGATTGTGTATTTGGATTTTCCGAGAGGTTGTTAATTAACCTAAAAATTGAGAACTATAGGTACAAAGTATTTTACATAATTGGAAGTATGTGACACTGATTTATTGTGATTCTTATGCTGAGATAATGTTTTAATTAATTTTGTAACATTTGTAAAGACAACGTACACAGTTTTTTGCCCTCTGTAACATTTGCAATGCACAGTGCCTCATTGCCCCTTAAATACTTGGGTATTTCTCTTCCTCAAGGATCTTCTACTGCATAGCCATTAATACACCATCAAAATCAGAAAATAGCAAATGTATGTTTGTGTGCATACATATATATAGAAGGTAAAAGTGTTAGTCTCTCATTTGTGTCCAACTCTTAGCAACCTCATGGGCTGTAGCCTGCCAAGCTCCTCTGTCCATGGAATTCTCCAGGCAAGTATACTGGAGTGGATAGCCATTCCTTTCTGCAGGGGATTTTCCCAACTCAGGGATTGAACTCAGTCTCCTGCATTGCCGTCAGATTCTTTACTGTCTGAGCCACCAAGAAAGCCCCACATATATATGGACACAAAAACATAAATACTTTTGTTCTATAGTGTATCTGCATCTGTTATATTTGTTGAAAATCATCAAGTTTACGCTGGTATTTCCAGTTTCAGTTCATTATCACAGCATATGTTTACTTTTTAAAAAAATTGAATTATAGTTGCTGTACAATATTATATGTTATAGGTATACAATATAGTGATTCATAATTTTTTAACTTTTTTGATCAGTTTTCCTGTATGAAACTAATCTTCTGCCCAGGCTTTTCTCTTCCTTCCTGTGGTGGAGTATCGCTACTCACCCCTCTCAAGTGCTGTGACACCCTGTGGCAAGCCACTTTTCATGCCTTCCTCATCGTTTTTGAGTTCAGGCCTTCTCCCAGACTTCTTTGGAAAGCTGTCTTTATCTTGTAGATTCCTATTAGCCTTCCCTGGGCCACTGTGCCTCTCCCTCCAGCATGTTTACCTGATGTCCTCAACCTCAGATAATGATTTCTGGACTGAATTTTCAGGAAGAAAGTGGAAGAGAAAGAGCTGAAATAAGTTTGAAGGGTTTAAAAACTAATATTTAACTGTTACAGAGTTAACTGGCAGATGAATAGAAGACATTGCTTTTTTATTCTTATGTAACACAGGTTAAAAAAATTGATAAAATTGTAGTTTGGGGCTGCTATAGGAAAAAAGTGACTAACAAAAGATAAAAGTGTGGAAAAAATTTAGTTTGAAAATGAAACTTACTTGCAGAGGTGTATAGCGTTTCAGTGGTTACATTTACATATATTTTGACAAACTGAGTTTGTAAAAACTTTGAATGGCCTCCAGATTTATTAATGGTTGAAACTAATAGATTAGTTTCGGGTAAATGGTGTTATCCTTCTAGAAGAAAGCTTTATATTTTGGGGCTCTGTTCTTACACTGCCCAGAACTCTCAAGTAAGTGGATGATATGAATATGTTTTCTTCATTAAGCCCAAATAATAACTTCCTTGACTGTTTACATGGCACACTAAATGTGTACTAGTGAAACAGTTAGTAAATTAAATTGCAATTAGTAGTGTGTATTACCCTAAAAATGCCTTTGAGAGTTGAAGTGGTCATTTTCATTTTTATATCATTAGCATAGTCCATAACTCCTAGTACTTTACTGCTAATCAGTGTATGTCAGCTAAATTACTGATCATTCAATTAAAATCTGTTCTCAGGACTATGACAGAAATACCGTGGAAATCTCCTTTTATGTTATCATTGTAAATGTTACCACCTGTAACAAAATTAACAATTCGTAGTCTTCTATCCAGAGAAGGCAATGGCAGCCCACTCCAGTACTCTTGCCTGGAAAATCCCACGGATGGAGGAGCCTGGTAGGCTGCAGTCCATGGGGTCGCTAAGAGTCGGACACGACTGAGCGACTTCACTTTCACGCACTGGAGAAGGAAATGGCAACCCACTCCAGTGTTCTTGCCTGGAGAATCCCAGGGATGGCGGAGCCTGGTGGGCTGCCGTCTGTAGGGTCGCACAGAGTCGGACACGACTGAAGCGACTTAGCAGCAGCAGCAGCAGTCTTCTATCGTAAAAATTTGAGTTAGTTAAGAATGAACCACCAGTCATGTTACACTTTTGATTCCTTGGTATCCACTCTGATATTTTGACAAAATCTTTACTTTTTATGATTCACATATTTTAAAACTAGCTGTTTCCCTCCAGATGAAAACTCTTTATTTTCCTTAGTAAATGCTAGCCACAGTTGAAAATTAGCGGGAAAAGTTGAATCCTTCCCCCACAAAGACTGATAGTATTCACAAAAAACTTGTGATATCAGTTATATAGGATAAAGATGCCTGTTACACTAACTGAACTACTAACAACTGGTGCCATGTTAATTGATAATTATTATATTATTTTTAATTTATTTTGACTTTGTATTACATACATTCTGAAGTTGATGTTTTAGTAAAAATTAGGTGTACATTTGGTATAGTCTGTTAGACTTGACATGAAGGGTTAGAGAAGAGTATGTGAATCTTAGTGGAAATCTTCTTACCTCCCTCCTTTCTCACTTTAGACAGAAGCATTTTTATAAAAAGTATATAGAAGTATGAAAAACATGACTTTTTGGAATCTAGTTTATAGAGTATACTTAAATTGACTGGTATATGGGTAAATTAGAAGTGGGTTTTTTTTGTGGTTTGCTTTTAACATACATTGTGATTAATTTTTCTTCTTTTTTTTTTGTCAGCAGACTTCTACTTTTTCGTACTTACCTGATTTCTTGCCTTGTTCATTCATTAATTGTCTATAATAAGCATTTATACTTCTTTTATGCTTTAATGCACTGAAGCAGCAATATATAATCCAAGTGGGATGTTTCCTTCATGGCTTTCATCTCTAGGAATGTATCACTGTTTAAAAAAAACTGGTGACTATTGTATCAGATACATTACTTTTTTTTTTTTTTTACATTACTTTTAAAAAACACAGATTGTAGAATTATGAAGCTAAAAATCCTTTCCAAATATGAGTCTGACTTGACAGGTAAGAAAATTAGGGCTAAGAACTTATTCTAACAGGGAGTCTTTATAGTATATTTTGTAATGTCACTTCCTTGTCCTCCAAGAAGTAATTGGATGAAAGTGAGTTTGATTATAACACTGGTTGAATATTTAAGCTTGATAAGTTGACTGAGTTTAACAGATGTCTCCCTCTGTTTCTTTTAGGTGAATCTGGACTGGGAAAGTCAACATTAATCAACTCATTATTCCTCACAGATTTGTATTCTCCAGAGTATCCAGGTCCTTCCCATAGAATAAAAAAGACTGTACAGGTATGTGTATTGTTAATTGATGATAAGATGGGGTAATATTAACAAATACAAAACACATTCTATTAATTATTTTTTATAGATACTTTGTTATACAGTCCATCTGCTTTGTTACGGAATGAACGTGGTTAAGATCTCTATTAATATGTTCTCTGTGTTGTTGCTTTAGTCTCTTAAGTCATGTCCAGCTCTGGAGACCCCATAGATGGTAGCCCGCCAGGATCCTCTGTCCATGGGATTTCCCAGGCAATAATACTGGAGTAGATTGCCATTTCTTATGCCAAGGGATCTTCCTGACCTAGGGATCAAACCTGCGTCTCCTGCACTGGCAGGCGGATTCTTTATCACTGAGCCACCTGTTCTTCCCCACAAAACATATTCTGTGACTTGTGTTATATTTATATATAGGTAGATTTCAAATTTGACCTTAGCCAGTGTAAAGTGTTAGTAAACATGGTTGTTGTTGAAAAAGAGAGAGATTGATTGATTGAGAAGTACATGTAATTAGAGGGACTTTCTTGATTTAGAACCTTAAGAATTTGTATTAAGGATCTTCCTAGAGATGATACTGTCATACAGTAAATGATAATATTTAGAGTTATGCTGTAATATGGTAAATACTTGCCATATGTAGCTATTTAAGTTTAAATGAGTTAAAAGTCATTGAAGCAAAAAAATTCTGTTTCGTAGTTGCACTGGGTACATTTCAAGTACTCAGTAGTAGTATGTGGCAAGTAGCTGCCATTTGGAGCAGTGCAGATTGTTTCCACCATTGCAGAAAATTCTGTTGGATAGTGTCCAGAAAACATGACTTGTATAAAAGCCATTAGTATTTGTTTTAGTGAGTGGCATGATACCACATGATAGTTAAATGGCAGTAACAATTTGTTAATGCTTTAAGCTATGTGTGGTCTAATTTAGTAGTTCTCAATCTTTAATGTGCATTGAGATCATCTGAGGATCTCGTTAAATTTAGTTCCTGTTATAGTAGGTCTGAAGTGAGCTGAGGTTCAATATTTCTAACCAAATCCAAGGTGATGCTGATGCTGCTAGCAAAGTGCTAGACTCTCTAGTTCTAGTGATATGTTGTCCAGGACAATAGCTGGTAGCCACCTGTGGCTGTTGAGGTCTTAAAATGGGAGATGTCTGTGTTGAGATGCAAGTATAAAATATAACTCAAATTTTGAAGTCTTAGTTTGTTTAAAAAAAAAAAAAAAAGAGCATTGTTTTATTAATAAATTTTTCTATTGTTTACATTTTGTAATAATGATTAATTGGTTATATTGGGTTAAATAAAATTCGTTAATTTCATCTGTTGCTCCTTTCTAAAGTGGCTACTGAAAGTTTTTAAATTATTTATGTAGTTCACATTACATTTTTGTTAGGCAGCAGCGCTCTATACTATTGATTGAAAGACTTGTTGGTAGATTGATGCAGTAATACACAGCACATAGGCAGAAAAGGAGTGGAGTGAACAGTTCTAGCAGAAGCATGTCTTATTGAGGCAGTGATTTTGGAGCTGGAGATTTTGTTTCTTCTTTTTAAAGTTTTCTCTGTTTCAGCAATTTTTAAAATATCCTTTATGGAGCTTGAGATTTCAAATTACCTGCAAAAAAAATGTGTTCTAAAAACTTGATACTATACTACATTGCTTATTTATTTTGTGATTATATTGGATATATTAACCCTAAGCAAGAAGATAAACTTTAAACTTTTAATTTAAGTACTTAAATCCAGAATTAGTAACTAGTTATATAGAAATGTTAAGGAAACCCCAGATTGTCAATTCCTAAGTTCAGGAATATTTAGTGTAAAATGTCTGTTAAATATTAATGATCATATATCTACCAGTGGTGTTCTTGGCTATTAGTGCTGGTGAGGAAATTTTCTGAGTCCTTTTTGTAGTTTTTAGCATGTGGCATAATGCAAGGTCGACAATAATAATAAAACAACACTTAGTGAATCATTAACATCTTCCAGGAATTATTCCAGACACTTTAGATGCATTTATTTAATTCTTGCAGTAACTTTTTCGGGTAAATGGTGTTATCCCTATTTTACAGATGTGGAAATTGGGGCACAGAGATGATGATATGCCTAAGATCGTGTAGTTAGCATACCAGAACTAGGATACAAATCTAAGCACTATGGTTTAGTCTGTATTGTATAAAACTATGCTATCTCTATACTGTAGAAACTTAATAAGTGTTAGTTTAGTAGATTAACGAGTTCTTAATAAGTGGATTAGCTTTTCTTTTTAATGATGTTTGGTCCAATAAATTGTCATTTTTCTTTTATTTATATTGCCTTTTCCTTGAAAAATCTTATGTACGGAGATAGATTTTCCAGTTAGGCAGTTTAGACAAACTGAATTGATCAGTGAGGTTATTTCTTCATAGTTATGTAATGTATGAGTTTAGTTTTAAAAAATGGAAAATTAGGTCATAAGGTAGAAAATGGAATTAAGTCAGATAGATGCTAGCTAGTAAGGAACACCTAGTGTTGTTTTGTTTTTACTTTTAAATGATACACACAGGATGTTCATTATTGCTTATTTTATTTGAATTTTCAAGCTGGACTCTGGAGGGTATTGACCAACCATTATGTACTAGGTTTGAAATTCCAGTAAACTTCTTGGTTTACTGGATGATGGAAGCCAATTAATCATAAAAGTTTCATACCTTACCATGTTTTATTGTGTTTTATTTAAACAAAATAGGCAAGTGGACAGTACTTTTAGCTCTTTCGATTCACACAGTACAGTGATTTTTGCTAGTGTCCGAACAGATGAAGTGTATTAGCACTTGCAATCTAAGGAATTCAACACATGGAAATCTAGTTTAACATACTTTGCAACAAAGTATTTGCTCAAACAAGGAGAGTTTGCTTTACCCCCCATCCCTCCTCCCCCTCCCCACCCCCACCCCTCAACCTAGTTCTTATACTTTTGGTTTATCCTGCTTTGGCCAAACCAACCTCTTTGCTGTCCTTTGAGCAGGCTGATCTCTTCCACTCCAGGGGCCTTCTACTTTGTTTCTCTGCTTGCAGTGGGTTTCCTTGAGATATCCTCATGGCGTGCTTCCTAATTTTCATCAATTCTGTGCTTAAAAGTTGCTTTCTTAATGAAGCCTTACTTGATCACTCTATAAACTCTGTAAGGGTAAGGACTCCTTTTTATTCACTCTTACAAAGCTAAGTTCCTAGAACTGCATCTGTTACATGTTAGCATCCAAAATTTGTTGACTGACTGAACAAACAATTTTTTAAAATTTGAGGATCTTTGAAGTTTTGTTTATACTTTTTTTTTGGTCTGTGAAATTTTATAAAACACTATCGTAGATTAAGTGGAATGGTTTCAAATTTGAGAATCTTTGAAATTTTAAATTTGATCTTTTTTGAAATTTTGTTGATTATTTTTGTCTTAAGCAGAATTTTTTTGCATTTAATTTTTAAGTTGCTATGTAGTTTGTATACTAAAAGGGCACAAATTTAAGCATAGAACTTGGTGAGTTTTATATATGTATTCATATATCTGGGTTTCCCTGGTGTCCAGTGGTAAAGAATCTGCCTGCCAAAATAGGAGACATGGGTGTGATCCCTGCAGAAGCAAATGACCCACTCCAGTATTCTTACTTGGGAAATCCTGTGAACAGAGGAGCCTGGCGGGCTACAGTCCATGGAGTCGCAAAAAGCTGGGCACAACTTAGTGACAAAACAACAGCAGCAACTCATATATCCAAGTAACCACTTCCAGATTAAGATACAGTATTCTTCTAGGAACCTGGAAGGCTTCCTTGTGTCTCCTCTCACTCAATATTATACCCACCCCCACTTATAAACACCTTTCTGACATCTCCATAGATTATTTTGTCTGTTCTTGAACTTCATGTAGATACATTCGTAAGTCTGGTTTCTTTCACTGAGGATTATGTGTGTGGTATTTATTCATGTTGTATAGCTGTAGTTCTTTTCATTGTTTTATAATATTCTACTATATGACTGTATCACAGCCTGTCCTCTTCATTGTAGATAAGCATATGGGTTTTCAGTTTTTGACTTACAGAAATGTTCTTGTATATATCTTTGGTGAACATAAGTACTCATTGCTGTTGTGTATGTGTGTACGTGCACCTGTGTGTATACATAAAGACATTTCATTTTTTTCCCTTTGATTTCTTCTAAGATTTAACATGTCTTTTATACTCATAAATTGTTCAGATTTCATGAAGTGTTTTGACCATCTTAATATTTCCTGTTTTTTCCTTCTTGAGATTTGCACGTGTCTTATTGAGATAACAGTCCCTTACATTTCAGTTATTGCAGATAATTTCTCCTAGGATGGTATTTGTTAAAAGATGGGAGAAGCTCTCAATTTGTCAGAATTCTATTTGTATTGGTCTCCAGAATAATGCTGTCTTAAAATCACTTTACCTGCTTTTAAGGCAGCACTTCAGAGGTGTCCTCTTCTGTTGTGAATGTCTTCCCAGCTCTCCCTTTTTTGAAAACAAAGGCATAATTAGAACTAAGGCTATCTCTAGTAACATTTTTAAGACAAAGGCCTGTGTACCACTATTAAATCTCCTCCTTTTACCAAAAGTGAGACCTTTAACATTTGAGAACTAGATTGATCCTTATTAAAATACCAGAGAAGTCCTCTTTCCTGACATACCATGGAGGTATTCCTTGATATACTGGAAACAAGATGAAGGTCGTCTGAACTCTTCTCCACTTACCTAGGAGAGAACATGACATGTTCCTAGTCATTCAGTTGTTAGAGAATAGAATGTAATTTTCTTTTACAGTTGAGTGCTTTTTCACCAAGCTCAATAATCTAGTAGATGATCTGCTCTTGGAAGCTCTTAAATTCTCTCAGTGAAGAGTGATCAGAAGTATTACATCTTAGCCCAGACATGTTAGACCAGGAAAAACATACAATCCCAAGTTTCAAAAAGCAAATGTCTGCAATTTCCCTGACCTGAAGGCTTTCTGGAACACTTCCAACTGTCAAAAAGAAGAAGAGAAGTAACATCCTGTGATGTGGCCAAATAAGGAGTGAAACTTCTATAAAGACCACAATCTCGTAATCTTTTCTCCAAGCATTATTTATTTACAAGAGGCTTGTATCTTAAAGAAGAAATTCCTTCACATTCACAGTCTTGGAAGAAAGGAGAAACTATCTACTCTGAGCAGACAAATGATTCTGAGTTTCCAGTGTATCAGTGGTTCTGATCTGAGTGAACTTTTCAGTAATAGATAGCAGTCTTCTGATATTAATTCCCAACATCCTATCTTTGGCCTTAGAAACCTAAACTGTGCACTTCCGAATGTGAGCTGACATTCTGGTCCTGTAGTTCTTTATACCAGTCTTCTCAAAGTACACTGTGCTTCACAGTCACTTGGAAGCCTTGCTCAGTCTGTCTAGTCCCCCTCCTCATATTTGAGGCAGAGCCCAAAGAATTTGGCATTTAAGTTTCCAAGCTATTCAGTCTGGGTACTATACTTTGTGGACCACTCCTTGTGTTTCTGGCCTGCTGCGGACTGATTTCATCCTATTTCTGTGAAAGAAAGTAAGAGAGTGAACTGTTTTTCCTGAGTTCTTTCAGAATATTTCCAGTTGGATGAAATGGCACCATGTTACTTTCACTTTCATTCATATATATATTTTCCCAATAGACTGATTAAAGTTATAGAAAAAATGTGAACACTTAAGCTCTACTTCATATTCTAATCTCAGACATAGATGCTTAGATTAACAGTTTTCAAGAAAAATATTATTAATACATACAATGTTATATACATGGTAGCAAATTTTATGATTTTCTTATATTTGAAAATTTTTATATCATATTTCATTTCAGCAAAAATTTGCCAGCTATCTCCTAGGGAAAGGAGATAGTTGGCAGCCTTCCTATGGAAAGACCATCCTTTATTCTGAGACTAAATCCATTTCAGTTTCTTTTGTGAAATGACAGTGCTAGGTTTGTTTTTTCTTTCAGATTTTTTTTTTTTTTGAAAATTTTTTTATTTTTATTTGGCTTCAACAGGTCTTAGTTGGAGCATGTGGGATCTAGTTCCCCAGCCAGGGATTGAACCCGGGCCTTTTGCATTAGGAGTGTGGAGTCTTAGCCACTGGACCACCAGGGAAGTCCTTTTTATTAATTTTTTTTTTCCAGATTTTTAGTTGGCAGCCTTATGTTGGTCATCTTTAAAACTTTTGTCTTGGTTTATGAAGTTCAATAAATAAATCACTATTTTAGATTAGATGGGTACAAAAGTTTTGGAGGTGAGAAGAAGTGAAAGCAGTGAATCTTATCCCTAAGATAATTTCTTATGACTCCTTGAAACATCTTTATAGAGTCCAGTTAGGAAACTCTGCTGTTAATGTTAGTCCAGTTTTGATAATTTTTTTGAAGCAGTAATACACAGAGCAGGTATTTGAATACTTGTCTTATACTAGGTTTGGGGGCTACAAGGATGATGCACACAGAGTTCTCAAGATTGTCACAGTCATTTGAAGGATATAGCAAACAGTCATGATATAGTGAGAAAGATGCTGCTCTAGGGTGGTATAGAGGTGACTTTGGCAAGGTATATTTTAGTGAAATCATAGAAATAGAGGGCAGGATGACAGTGAGTTGCGAAGTGACTTTGTGAGTCAGTGAAGATGGGGATAGCTATGAAGGAAGGGGATGAGAGGGAATACCTAGAGGTCAAGTGTAGGGGAAGGAGACAATGGTTTGGTTTTTGTTTCTAAAAAAGACCTGAAAATGTTTATATCCTATGGAGAATCAGTTACTAAGAGATGAGAGATTGAAGATACAGGGGAACTAGTCTAAATTGTTGTCAAGATGACTCTGAAGTGGAAATTGGTCAGATCCCCACCAAAGATTGAGAAATTAACCTCAGGGAAAAAAGAAGTCTATTCCACTGAACAAGAGAGAGCATTCAAAAAAGCTTCAGAAAAATTGGGGATGCTCTTGAGAACCCTCCTACACTGTTGGTGGGAATGTGAATTGGTGCAGCTACTATGGAGAACACTATGGAGCTTCCTTAAAAAACTAAAAACAGAGGTACCGTATCATCCAGCAGTCCCATTCCTTAGCATATATCTGGAGAAAACTCAAACTCAAAAAGACAGATGCACCCCAGTGTTCATAGCAGCACTGTGTACAATTATCAAGACATGGAAGCAACTTAAATGTCCACTGACAGATGGATAAAGGTGTGTGTGTGTGTGTGTGTGTGTGTGTGTGTGTGTGTGTGAGTGATGGAATATTACTCAGCTGTAAAAAAAGAATGAAACAGCGCTCGTCCACTGACAGATGGATAAAGGGGGGTGTGGGTGTGGGTGTGGGTGTGTGTGATGGAATATTACTTAGCTGTAAAAAAGAATGAAACAGCGCCATTTTCAGCAGGAGATACTACACTAAGTGAAGTAAGTCAGGAGAACGACAAATACCATATGATATCACTTAATATGTGAAATCTAGAAACATGATGCAAATGAATTTTATTTATAAGACAGAAACAGACTCATAGAAAACAAACTTATGGTTACCAAAGGGGAAAGGAGGAGGGATTAATTAGGAATTTGGGATTAACACATACCACATTATATAAAATAGATAAGCAACAAGGACCTACTATATAGCACAGGGAGCTATGTTCAATATCTTGTAATAATTTATAATGGAAAAGGAACTGAAAAAGAATGTATATATCCATTTGAACGAAAATAAAGAGGAATGTATATTTACGTACTTTGCCATGCACCTGAAACATTGTAAGTCAATTGTACTTCAGTTTAAAAAAATTAAAAAATAAACAGCAACAACAAATTGGGGATGTTCTTGTCTTCCAGCAAAGATCAAGTACTTTGCTGAGCATGGTGGCAGAGATTGTAAGGTAGAGCTTGTGTGCATGTGTGCTTGCTCAGACACTTCAGTTGTGTCCAGCTCTTTGTGACCCTATGGACTGTAGCCCACCAGGCTCCTCTGTTCATGGGATTCTCTATGCAAGAAGACTGGAGTGGGTTGCCAATCCCTTCCTCCAAGGGATCTTCCTGACCCAGGGACTGAACCCACAAAAGTCTCCTGCATTGCAGGCAGGTTCTTTATCCGCTGAGCCACCTGGGAAGCCCCAGGATAGAATTTGGGAAGAGTCATACTAGGAGAGACATGAGTTGAAGGAGCAAATAAAAAGATTGTCAGATGACCTGGAAATTCCTGTCAAAGTTGAAGTTTATGTAATTTATGGAAAAGTATCTTAGCTGGAAAGGAAAAGAAAGGATTTGGAAGGGGTTTGCTAATAGAATATGAAAGGGACATGGGAATTAAGATTTCAATGTAAGACAGGGGAATGAGGTATATAGTGGTTCAAAGAGTAGAAGGCAGAATTGCAGTGTTTGGATAAAGTTTCTTCTCAGCTCATTCTCAGTCTTGGTGAGAAGGAAGTAGTCTTTAAGCATAACTATTCTGTCGGTCATTGTCTCTTAAGTATCTTGTTGAACATAATGAAGTATATATGATGATGCTTGTCTTTTGAGTTATTAAATAATCTAGAATAGATTTTGTGTTTGAGCTAAGTGGAATATTGCAGACTCTTCAAGTTTCTACTAGTCAAGTCTGCAGAGCTTTGGCTGTAATGCCATCTCCTGAGCAAGTAAGTATAGGTGGAGGTAAGCTCTTGATAGAAAATTTTAACCCTCTCCTCAAATGTTAATATAGTTATAAAACTTTATCTTAAAAAATGACTCAAACATTAAGTTAGAAAAGTGTAGTGTGTTTAATAGTCTTTCAAAAATGGTAGAAGTGAAGCTGTATGAACAGTGAAAGTTTGACTTTTTCTCAGATTGAAAAACTAATATTAGAAAAAGTGTGAGTTTCTGGAATCTAGGAATCCAAAATAGCACTTAATTATTATACATAAACAATATAATAGGCTTTAATTTTATTTTTCAGAGAAAAGCTCATTTGAAAGTGCCCTTGATTCATTCATTCCTTTGGTATTAAATTATGTGTTTAATCTTAGAGAACTCTGAGTGATGCCATAAAATATGCTGATGTGACCTGCTTAAGTAAAGTGCATGGGAAAGTGGCCATTTGGAATAGATTTCTTAAGAAAAGTTTGAAATTCCTGGACTTGAACTAATTTGTTTTCCATGGATCCCATGAGGATACTTGCAAAACCAGATGATAGGATACAGTTGGATCCTGTGAATGGCACTAGTTTACAGTTAGGTTTTCTGGATTTCTTCCATATGTTGCCATCTTCTTTGTATTTGACCATGTATGGATACACAGAATTTCATAGGCCAAAGAAGAAAAGAAGCTTCCGTATAAAAAGCAGATCTTCATTTGTCTTATCACTCCAATAAACAATTAAGTTGTTGAACTAATTTTTTTTTAAACAAGGAAGCAAAAATCTTAAAATTTAAACTGTTGTGGTGTGTGATTAGTATACAGCCTAGTACTGGAGGTAGAAATGTGCTTTGTTTGTTAATGAGAGAACCAGAAATGGTTTGGAGTAAAATCAGGAGATGATTCATGTAGAACAGTTAGATTTTTGCATCAGTTCTAATACACGATACTGTGTCATTTAAAATAATTTTGAGAATTTTTAGATGAAGGGATGGTCACTTTGGATATTTCTGCTTCAGTGACAGTTACCATAAATGGATAACTTATTTTTATGAAGGAGATGGAGGCGAATTAGATATATATTGAGATGTTAGATTTGAATAGATTGTTCTTTTTTTAAAAATTGAAATATAATTAACATATAACCAGATTGTCCCTTTTAAATATAGATAACTACTAGATATATAGAATGTGAATTTCTAAGCCACATGAAGTAATATCACTTAATTTTTTTTAGTTTTGATAATCTACACTGATGAGTCTGATTATTTCCACAGTTGTTTTGCCTCCCTCATATTATTAGAGTAACTCAATATCAGACAGACTGTATTATCTTAGCTATGTAGTGTGAAACAGTATTCTCCTAAGCAGTGTGCAACCATCGTTGATACTGAAGGTGACCAGAAAATATTAGAGCCCGTATCTATTGATGTTTAACTTTTTAAATTTACAGAGAAATTGGTACTTCCTACTATTTAATGTTCAGATAACCAATTTTATATGTTTGGTAGATAAATAAATGTACTTACATTTGGGATATCTAAAATTTTCACTGACAATTTACATTAGGGTCAAAGCAGTTTAAAAACCATTGGTCTAAAAGATAAGAACTTTGTCTCTTATTTGTCTAAAAGATTGGAAGCCTTTCTATGAATATGTATGTCCAAATTTCAGTTTCAGCAAGTTTCTTTTTTGATAATGCTCTTTTAACAAAATAATTTCTGATTGCCATCAATCTTCACCATCAAATTCAGTAGACACTAAGCCACATGTGGATTGGGAAGATCCTCTGGAGAAGGAAATGGCAATCCACTCCATTATTCTTGCTTGGAAGATCCCATGGACAGAGGAGTCTGGCAGGCTACAGTCCATGGAGTCACCAAAGAAACAGACACAACTTAGTGACTAAGCAACAACAATAACAACAAAGCCATGTGTAGCTGTTTCAATTTAAGTTAAATAAAATTGAACATTCAGTTCCTCAGTTGCTCTAGTCAGATTTCAAGAACTTGTTAACCACATGGGCAAGCAGCTAGTATGTATTGGATAGTTTAGGTATAGAACCATTTCCATCATCTCAGAAAGTTCTATTGAGCAATGCTGCTATACCCTTTTCACTCAGCAGTCTTAGTTTCAGCTCTTTAGTCTCTTCATCCATCAGCTAGCATCTGTAAGAAAATGTCAGAGAGTAGTGGAAAGACATCATCAATTCTTTAATCTGTAAAGGTAAACCAAACTTTTCCTACCCAGAAATTAGTTGCTTTTCCTTTCCCAACTCGGTTAATCAACATAGATAGTTGAAATTGTTTTTCATGTGATTACATTTCCCTCTTAAGTCTAGTAGTACTTAATTGGTACCATCCTATGGCATGTAACATTCAAAGTTTAATTCTTGCCTCTTAAGTTAGCCTATCAGCATACTTGGAACCTCTAGTCTTACTAAACACAGTATAAATTAAATGAAAGCCTATCTTTTTCTGGGAGAATGATTCTCCTTTTGTGTTTGAATGAGCGTTTGCTTTATGTAGGAGCAGCATATGTCCAAGATGAATGATTTTTACATTCTAAAACAGAATTTGGGGTTACAGAATATCTTAGATTGTAGGAAGAACTGCTGTTATTGTGTAAATCCAATTCCTTTTCTTAAATAGAACATTTTTACAAACTCTAAAGAGAACTGAAGATTTTAATCAGTTAGTAGGGTTTTACCCTACCAGAATACATTTTTTTTCAATGCCTGGATCTTTGCTGATTGCTTTGACCTGAATGGACAATAACACATTCGAGAAGAAAGTTGGCTCTTAGTCATGACGTAAACACAAGTGTAAAAAATTATAGCCATGCTGAGAAAGATTTGGGAATGGTAATAAGTTCACTTGAATAATTGGTTGGGACCAAAGTAGATGGAGATAGTCCAGAAAACATTTACTGCAAATGGTAGAGTAAATGTACTTCTGATAAATCATATTTGATCTCTGTATTACTTGATCATTCAAGCACATTGTTTATTTGTATTATTAGATGTGCATTTATGTTGTTTAAGTTTTATATGGCTTTAGTAATTAATAATATTTTATCAGTTCCTTTTTTCCTTCTCTATACCAACTATGAGCCATAAACCCATTATTTATATATGTACTTTTCTTTTAAGTAACCTGGACACTCAACATCTACAGTAATTGATTCTAAAGAAAGTGGCTGGGTGGGTAGATTTATTTTACAAAAAGCTTCCTATTTGGTTTTGATTAACACTTGTCTCCCTACATCTTACCATGTAGGAAACTGCAGATATAATGTATGTTATAAATATCTGTACACAATGACTCTTACAGGTGGAACAGTCCAAAGTTTTAATCAAAGAAGGTGGTGTTCAGTTGCTGCTCACAATAGTCGATACCCCAGGATTTGGAGATGCAGTGGATAATAGTAATTGGTAAGAAGGGTTTGTCCCTACTGCTTTCTGTTGCATTTGGGAATAGGGCTGGTTAGACTTTTTTAAACATTTTAAATCTTCTCACCTGTGGTTACTGAAATTTAAGTAGTATGACTTGGATGCATATATCAACTTTGCCACTTACTTGTCATTGTTGCTTAACTTCTTTGAACTGATTTCCTTTTCTATAAAATGATGATAACACTTTTCATAGAATTATTTTTAAGATAAACTCTAAAACATAGATAAAAGAATTCTCATTATTATAAGAAATTTGAAACTTTTGATTCTCTGCTATTAATTTTATCTGTTTTCTGTCACACCCTAGTTTAAATATGATTTTAGACCTTCAGGTTTTCCGTAAGTTGTAAGTGAAGAAAACATCCATGGCTTTCTGTTTGGAAATAAGATATTAAGAGCTTATAAAAAATTTTAATTTTTCTCTGAGTTCTGCATTGTTTATGAAGTAAATTTCTTCCAGCTTTTGAAATACCTAAATAAATTCATCACGGGGCTTCTGTGTTGTTTAATTTTTTCATTTGAAATCTAAAACTCTTTGGATGTAATTTTTCATGTTGTAAAGTGTGTTTTTTGTTATTTAATCACTTAGTCATATCTGACTCTTTAGTGACTCCATGGACAGTAGCCCTCCAGGCTCCTCTGTCCATAGGATTTCCTAGGCAAGAATACACTGGAATGGGTTGCCATTTTCTTCTCCAGGAGGTCTTCCTGACCTAGGGATCTTGGTGGATTCTTTACCATTGAGCCATCTGGGAAGCACCGTTCATATGTGGAATCTCAACTTAATTATTTTATTTATTTGCATTCTACAGCTGGCAGCCTGTTATCGACTACATTGATAGTAAGTTCGAGGACTACCTAAATGCAGAATCTAGAGTGAACCGACGTCAGATGCCTGATAACAGAGTGCAGTGTTGTTTATACTTCATTGCTCCTTCAGGACATGGGTTAGTACCTGGACACTTCTGATAACCTTTTTGTTGTTTTATTATTACTCATCTTTGGGTACATGTGTTAGTAATCCTCATCTCTGTGGAGTACGTTTAATTTGTGAAGTTCCAAATTCCATATAAAAATGATTTATAAAAAACGTAAGTCCTAGCCACGCTAAAAATGATTTTACTTCTTAGTTTCTCATGTTTAAGACTCTGTGCTTCATGGAGAGGAATATTGTTTTCATCATGGTTTGATGTCTCAGTGTGGCTGATTTAGCTTTCTTATTGACCAGTCTGCCACAGATTGAACAATCAAATAAGGAGAAACAGCCATTACAACTAGCTTAGACATATTCTAAGAAACTCCAAAGATGTTATTTATTATACATCATCTGGTAGAGAACATTGCAAAAAACTTAAATACCAAGGTTCTTATGTGCCGTTTCTTTCTTCACTAAATCTGTTTCACTAATCTTCTATTTCCCCTTAGCTGTTACAGTCAAATTGTTTAAGTATCGTATCATCAGTACTAACCTTCTACTTATTGGGAGGTTAAAATTAAGATCTGAGTATTTAGACATGTATCTGATCTGATTGTTCTGTTTGTTTGTATGGCCAGCCTGTACTCCTGTTTTGGTTGTTTGTATTTCTTTGTCATTTTGAGGAGATATGTGTGTTATCGTCAACTGCAGATCTTTGTACTTACTCTTCTTCAAGGTGAAAGTGAAATCGCTCAGTTGTGACCGACTCTTTGCGACCCCATGAACTGTAGCCTAACCAGGCTCCTCCATCCGTGGGATTTTCCAGGCAAGAGTACTGGAGTGGGCTGCCATTTCTTTCTCCAGGGGATCTTCCCGACCCAGGGATCAAACCCGAGTCTCCTACATTGCAGGCAGATGCTTTACCATCAGAGCCACCAGGAAAGCCTGCTTCTTTAGTCTTTGGTTAAATGATAACGCCACCCCCTGATGATTGTAACTCCACCATCTCTCCACCAAAAGGGACTGGACTGTTTTATAGCATTAGACTAAATAGCATTAAGTCATCTAATACCCAAATTACAGTAGTGTAAACCAGTTCCTTCAAGTGAAAGTGAAAGTCACTTAGTTGTGTCTGACTCTGTCTGACCTATGGACTATAGAGTCCATGGAATTCTCCAGGCCACAATACTGGAGTGGGTACCTTTTCCCTTCTCCAGGGAATCTTCCCAACCCAGGGATCAAACCCAAGTCTCCTGCATTACGGGCAGATTCTTTACCAGCTGAGCCACAAGGGAAGCCCAGGAATATTGGAGTGGGTAGCTTATCCCTTCTCCAGCATATCATCCCGACCCAGGAATTGAACCGGGGTATCTTGCATTGCAGGCAGATTCTTTACCAACTGAGCTATCAGGGAAGCCCACTTTCAAAAGCGTACTTTCTCTTTTGTTTTCTGCTTTCTTCATCACCTTTTGCCTAGATAGGCTAGTGGCCATTATCACCATCTTGGTTGCGCAGAAAGCCTTAATTTTGTAGTTTACCATTTTTGCACTGTCTGATTGTAATGGTGCAGCTGTTTCTTTTTCATTTCTAATATTCTTCTACAGTATTCTCAGAAAATTATATATTTAAAGCCCAAAATTGACTTATCTACTTAAAAGGCTAAAAAAAAAAAACCACCTCAAAATACCATACTGTATAGTTTTTTTCTGAGAACTTGTTAGTTTCTTCTTGTATGTATATATTTATCATTCTAATATAACTTGTTAGGGCTTTTTCCTGAGAGCCAGCAAAGTAAAATCTTAACCTGTAGTTAAGTCAGTAGATATTTGTCAGTTTATATCCACTTTTTATTATTTTAGATCTTTTGGACTCTCTCCAACATTTAGTAATTCTCATGAAATCACATTTCTCTTATCCCCTGAGGGGAAATATATTCCTTAAAATTGCATGGGAAATACAATTTTTTCTAAAGAAAAAATTTTGATATTATGTGTAGTGGTTTGGGACCATTTCTTGTTTGTCACAAGGGATGAGAGTTCCAGATTTTAATTTATTATGTATAACAACGTGCTTTTGAGTAGTTTGTCAGCTTAACTATTTTTAGAAATGGAACAAAGTTTTGCCCACTGGTATATGCTGCGGTGGATTAAGTGACATAATATGACATTGAATTTTCTGTAGAGAGTTCCAAATTCCATGCTTACTAAAGAGTGACATTCAAGGCAGCAGAGAAGAGGAATTATGACGTTTCTTCTGGGTAGTCCCTGTATTCTCTTTTTAGAGGTTCTGTTTTTGGAGTAATTATATATTGGTCCAGCAGTGTATTTTCGTGTCCCTTACTCCACCAAGTGTCATAACTGAACAAAGGGTTAATTTGTGATTTCAGCTGTTGTTGCTTTATTTCCTTTGTTCAGTGGTTGGTAACTGACTTGGAACTTGAATTTTTAAATGATGTTTTTACAAACTTTTTGAATTTTGATTGCCACTTTGAAAAAAGTGTCAGTTTTATATAGATTTTTTTTCCCTTAGAAATGTATATACATATGTATGTTTAATAAATATTTGTCATTTGCCCTCTATTCATTTTACTTATTTTGCTGTAGGCTTTGAGGTGTTGAATAGTTTTTTCTGTTTGTGAGTGTTTCATTGCTCAGTCATGTCCGACTCTGCGACCCCTTGGACTGTAGCCCACCGGGCTCCTCTGTCGCTGGGATTTCCCAGGCAGGAATATGGAGTGGGTTTCCATTTCCTTCTCCAAGATATCTTCCCGATCCAGGGATTGAACCTGGGTCTCCTGCATTGCAAGTGGATTGTTCAGTGTCTGAGTCACCAGGGAAGAGTTTATCTTTCAGAAATTCTATAAAGGAGTTTCCATTGTGTTAAAAATAAAACAAAACTTAAAAATTAGATTTGTTGGAAAAGATGACCTGAAATAAAATTAAATGGATAGAGGAAAAATTTCAACCAGAATGTAATCTGTTGTGAAATAAGTGTTTTTTGTTGGCATTTTGTAAGCTTTTAAAATTTGTATTCTAGTTTAAAAGGGCAGAGGGTTTTATCAGGGCTTTTATAAAGGTTATATCTAAAGTTTAATTTTGTAAAAACTGATTTAATATTCTTCAGCCCTGTCATTTTATGTTTGAGAAGTTGACTTCCCTGATTTCCTTGTCATGGCTATTTTCAAGTATCTTACTCTTGGAAAGTTGAAATAATAAATGTTCTGTAAATGTTGTTTTACTTTAAACGTAAAATCTTGTTAACTTGGATTACAATATAATATTTTATATTCAGTTCAGTTCAGTCGCTCAGTCGTGTCCGACTCTTTGTGACCCCATGAACTGCAGCACGCCAGGCCTCTCTGTCCATCACCAGCTCCCGGAGTCCACCCAAACCCATGTCCATCAAGTCGGTGATGCCATCCAACCATCTCATCCTCTGTCGTCCCCTTTTCCTCCCGCCCCCAATCCTACCCAGCATTAGGGTCTTATCCAATGAGTCAACCCTTCGCATGAGGTGGCCAAAATATTGGAGTTTCAGCTTCAACATCAGTCCTTCCAATGTACACCCAGGATTGATCTCCTTTAGGATCGATTGATTGGATCTCCTTGCAGTCCAAGGGACTCTCAAGAGTCTTCTCCAACACCACAGTTCAAAAGCATCAATTCTTCGGCGCTCAGCTTTCTTCACCGTCCAACTCTCACATCCATACATGACCACTGGAAAAACCATAGCCTTGACTAGACGGACTTTTGTTGGCAAAGTAATGTCTCTGCTTTTAAATATGCTGTCTAGGTTGGCCATAACCTTCCTTCCAAGCAGTAAGCGTCTTTTAATTTCATGGCTGCAATCACCATCAGCAGTGATTCTGGAGCCCCCAGAAATAAAGTCTGACACTGTTTCCACTGTTTCCCCATCTATTTCCCATGAAGTGATGGGACCGGATGCCATGATCTTAGTTTTCCGAACGTTGAGCTTTAAGCCAACTTTTTCACTCTCCTCTTTCACCTTCATCAAGAGGCTCTTTAGTTCTTCTTCACTTTCTGCCATAAGGGTGGTGTCATCTGCATATCTGAGGTTGTTGATATTTCTCCCAGCAATCTTGATTCCAGCTTGTGTTTCTTCCAGCCCAGCGTTTCTCATGATGTACTCTGCATAGAAGTTAAATAAGCAGGGTGACAATATACAGCCTTGACGTACTCCTTTTCCTATTTGGAACCAGTCTGTTGTTCCATGTCCAGTTCTAACTGTTGCTTCCTGACCTGCATACAGGTTTCTCAAGAGACAGGTCAGGTGGTCTGGTATTCCCATCTCTTTCAGAATTTTCCACAGTTTATTGTGATCCACACAGTCAAAGGCTTTGGCATAGTCAATAAAGCAGAAATAGATGTTTTTCTGGAACTCTCTCTCTTTTTCGATGATCCAGCGGATGTTGGCAATTTGATCTCTGGTTCCTCTGCCTTTTCTAAAACCAGCCTGAACATGTGGAAGTTCACAGTTCACGTATTGCTGAAGCCTGACTTGGAGAATTTTGAGCATTACTTTACTAGCATGTGAGATGAGTGCAATTGTGCGGTAGTTTGAGCATTCTTTGGCATTGCCTTTCTTTGGGATTGGAACGAAAACTGACCTTTTCCAGTCCTGTGGCCACTGCTGAGTTTTCCAAATTTGCTGGCATATCGAGTGCAGCACTTTCTAAGATTTATTAAAATTATAGATTAACTGAATTCTTTTCTGTCACCAGTTTAATGAGGTGGTATTGGTAGTGATTTAACTTTGTCCTGCATATAATCTGGAAGGTGAACTCTAAAAATTTACAAATGTGAGATTTTTAAAAAAAATATAGTGGAAATAATTAAGTATATTTTATGTGGTCCATATTTCTTTCTTAAAATTTATTTATTTTTTGGCTCTGCTGGGTCTTCAGTGCTGCATGTGGGCTTTCTCTAGTTGTGGTGAGCAGGGGCTACTCTACTTGCAGTGCTTGGCCGCCTTATTGCAGTGCCTTCTCTTGCAGAGCATGGGCTCTAGGGCATGCAGGCTTCAGTAGTTGCTGCACATGGGCTAAGTAGTTGTGGTGCAGGGGCTTAGTTGCTCTACAGCATGTGGAGTCTTCCCAAACCAAGGATCGAACCTGTGTCCCCTGCACTGGCAGGCAGATTCTTAACCACTGAAACACCAGGGCAGTCCCAAATCTGAGACTGATTGACTGAGCCATGGCTTTTATATTTAGTGTTGTTATGTAATGATTGACGAAAAACAGGCAAAAACTTAAATATTTTCTCAAAATCGAAAGGTTTTTTCAGTTACCACTAGTGAGAGAAGGGTGCTGTTTATAGATAAATATAGTGTTATTCCAGCCTCTTTCTGTAGTGTTCTCTGAATGCTAATATCAAAATTCAAAGGGTTTAAGATGAGAATTAGAATTGAAGCTGTCTCATTTCACCATATCTGCCTTCCTGCCTTCTTACCCTGTCTTTCTGCCAGTCAGCATGTCACTACCACAAAGAAGTATAGTATTATTCATCAGTAAAAATGGAGTATCTCATTAGTTTCTGGCCCCCCCCCATACACCCAACAGTATATATATTAAACTATAGTATGCTAAGAGAACTCAAACAAGGGCTTTCTGTTTATTTTAAAATATTAGTCCATAAAATTTATAATGAAATTAGATCTTTATTCCATTTCCCTCATATTTTATCAAAGCTAGGGAATACTGTATTTCTATGCAAAATACTGCTGTTATCTTCATTTATTTTGTTAAATATTAATTTTTAGTCTATAATGTATTCTGCATGTGAGGAATAGCTGATTTTCATTTACAGTTATTCAAAGATGTAAGGAAAATTACAGCAGCTTAGTTTTTTAGTCAGCACATATTTGAACACCTTCTCAAGTGTTGGCACTGTACTAGATATTACAGAAGAGATGAATGAGACAAAGGCTTTTGCTCTTAAGGATCTTCTAGTGAGAAGATGGGAAGAACAAATACACAAGTAGGTGGTTACTATATGACAGATTCAGTGTTGTGATCCCTTAGGCTTCTAGTTTTAGGTTGGAGAAGAATTCTCAGAGGAAATGAGAATAGTAAGCTAGGTCCTAAAGGACGAATAGGATTTAGGCAAGACAGCTAGAATGGGGATGGGAATGGAGTTGTTCCAGGCCAAGGCAATATGGCCAAAGTATGGTGATTTCAAGATAAGAAGTGATTTCAAGTATGGTGATTTCAAGATGAGAAGTTCAAAAAGGCTGGCATATTGGAAGTAGGAAGTAGCAAAAATGCTAAGGATGCTGAGAGATGAGGTCAGCTGAAGAGGGTGTTTCCACAGGCTTTGTAGGCCACACTCACTTAAGGAATCTGGCTTTAGTAAGGCTTTCAGTCTGGGAATGACTTGATTGGAATTAGATTTTAGAAACATCATACTGACTGTAGTGTGCATGGTTTTGAGGGAAACCAGATAGATTCTTGTCATTATCAAAGTTTGATGGCCTGAACCAAAGGTAATGGAAAGGAGGTAAATATATAAATACTTTTATTTGTTCAGCAGGTCCTGGTGAATCTTTGAAATGGATAAATAGAAGGAGGTTTATCCAACCTGAATCCTGGGTTTCAGCTTTGAGTAACAGGGTGGATTGAAGTGTTACTTACTGAGATAGAAAGCATAGAAGGGGAGGGGGTATTTGGGGGTTCAGATGAACTTTTGATTTTGAGATGCCAAAATGGAATGTCTGAGTAGTATTTCCATCAGGTGAACACAAGCCTGGAACATAAGAATGAGATCCGGGCTAGGTATAAAGACTTGGGAGTTATTGACCCATAAAGGATATTAGAAGTTGTTGTAGTTAATGATAAGCTCATAGAATGTAGAGAAGAAAAGACCTAATAGAGAATTCTGAGGCATGTACCTTTTTATTTGTTTATTTATTATTTATTTAGTTGGAGGCTAATTACTTTACAATATTGTAGTGGTTTTAAGGGACTAGCTTACAAAGAGGATCCTGGAAATTACCTTAAGTGAACAGCTTGTGAGAGAGTAATGTCAGTGCTGCATAATGGGCAAATTAAAAAATACCATTGAACACCACAGTGTTTATGAGTTTGCTGCTGCTAACTAATTATATTAGCAGCCTGAAAGTATTGGTGGCCTTAAAAGTATAGTGACCAAGTGGAGGCAATAGTTAGAGTGTAAAGAATAAAAGGGATGATGAAGAAGATGTTCTTTTGAGCCTCTTCTCTGAGAAATACACTGGGTAACGAGGTAAAAGAAGGTTATAATTTTTCATTTAAAAACAAAACAGGTTTCCCAAATTTGAGTGATAAGCAGGGTCTCTTGTAGGAAAGTTTATTAGGAGCTTTTCTGGATTTTCTGATTATTCTTTCGGGCCCACATGCTGTGACCAGGGTGTTAAAAGACAGGAGTCAAAGCTTTCTTAGGCATTCCAGTGCTTCTTGAAATCCTGTTCTTCCTAACTGTTGCTGGCCCAGTATACATCTTTAGAGAGTGTTTCTGATGAGTAAATGAAGTAGTTCCAATGTATGTAATTTTAGCATTGAAATGTGAAAAATCTGTTCTCCCAAATTGGTCAATCCAGTCATATTAAATATTGTGTATTTCAGACTTAAACCATTGGATATTGAGTTTATGAAGCGTTTGCATGAAAAAGTGAATATCATTCCACTTATTGCCAAAGCAGACACACTCACACCAGAGGAATGCCAACAGTTTAAGAAACAGGTAAGTAAAATGAGTTTGGGAATTCTTAGGCTTCTAATACTATTCATGTAATTTGCAGTTTTCATATTTTCATTATGATGTGTTACAGTGTGTTCCTGCTGCTACTTGACTGTGTGTGTGTGGTTGTTTACACTATATTAAAAATAACTGTTGAAAATAGTCTCCTGCTTTAGTTTTCTCCTAGGAGCTCATAAGTATTATCATAGTGCCCTTTTGTGTGTGTGCTCAGTTGTTTAGTTGTGGCCAACTGTTTGTGATCCCATGGACTGTAGCCTGCCAGGTTCCTCTGTCTGTGGAATTTTCCAGGCAGAAATACTGGAGTGGGTTGCCATTTCCTACTCAGGGGATCTTGCGACCCAGGGATCGAATCTCTGTCTGTTGTGCCTCCTCTGTTGGCAGGTGGATTCTCTGCCACTGAGCCACCTGGGAAACCATAATGCCCTTATCCTTTGTCAATTTAAATAAGGCTATTTTAGATGTTTCTGTATAGCTTCCACCACCACCCCTCCCCACAGGCAGTCTCTCACATTGCAGGCGGATTCTTCACCAGCTGAGCCACAAGGGAATCCCCATTTTAGATGTTTCTGTATAGCTTGTGCCACTGCCCCTCCCCACACCCTTTATAGAATTACTTTCCTAGACTGAATTCCTGGGGAGAGGATTACTTTTAAAAGGGTATAATTATTTTATCTCCCCCCCCCCCATTTTGTCATGGTGCTTTCCCAATAAAACAGTCAAAATTCCTTTTGTGACAGGTGTGTTTGTTCCAGTGCCTTGCCAGCATTGTCATTATTTTTTTAAAAACTCTTTTGGATTAAGGTGGTACCTAATAATTTCTTTAACTTTCAATTTTCCAGAAAAGCTGAATATTTTAAAGCAGGGGTTTAGTTTTCCCTCAGTGTTGTGTTGGGAGAAGGCAATGGCACCCCACTCCAGTACTCTTGCCTGGAAAATCCCGTGGACGGAGGAGCCTAGTGGGCTGCAGTCCATGGGGTCGCTGAGAGTCGGACACGACTGAGCGACTTCACTTTCACTTTTCCCTTTCATGCACTGGAGAAGGAAATGGCAACCCACTCCGGTATTCTTGCCTGGAGAATCCCAGAGACGGGGGAGCCTGGTGGGCTGCCGTCTTTGGGGTCGCACAGAGTCGGACACGACTGAAGTGACTTAGCAGCAGCAGTGTTGTGTTTGGTTTATTATATATTGTATTTTATGAAATGTAGGATCAGTTTCTGGAACTACTTTCCTATTCTAGTGGCCTATTTTTAAATTTTAGGCCAGTGTTACGTCTTTTAAGAGCTTCCCTGGTGGCTCAGACGGTAAAGAATCTGCCTGCAGTATAGGGTTCAATCCCAGGGTCAGGAAGATCCCCTCGAGAAGGGAATGACTACCCACTCCAGTATTCTTGAGAATTCCATGGACAAAGGAGGCTGACAGGCTACAGTCCATGGGGTCGCAAAGAGTTGGACACAGCTGAGCATCTAGCACTGTATGTGTTTTAAATTGAGACTAAGTTGTATAATATTTTAAAATAGATCTTAGAGTTTATTATCTCTTACTGTCCTTCTCGTCTTTTGTAACAGAGTACTTTGGTTCTTCATCTTTTTCAGTATGAATTTTAGAATAACTTGAAAACTATTAGAAAAACAAAAACCTGTGAAAATTTGCTTTGAAATTGTGTTAAATCTGTATAAATTTTTAGAATGTTTTACTACATCATTTTTACAGTATCTGATATTTCTACCAGGGAATTTTTTATTTTACATTTATTAGCTCCATTTTTATTTTGTAATTTGCTGTTCTAAGTTCAGACAGTAATCATATAATATTACTAATATTTCTCTTTTATCTTAATTTGGAATTGTGCTAAAAATGAAGAAATAAAAAAGGTGAATAAGCAGTGATCTCTACTTCCAAATTGGTCACTTGCAGTGGTTGTCAATTTACTTTTTCTTTATTTATTCTTTAAAAAAAAGCAGGGTGGGGGGGGAGTGTTTAACCAGAGGTGTTTATTAGAGTCATGTAGAGAACTTTTTCAAAATGAGTTATTGGACCATAGCTCTACTAGTTGGTTTTGTAGGTTAAGATACAGTTTTGTATTTGTTATTTTGAAGATGCTCACTCAGGCTATTTTAATATACAACCTCTGACTAAAAGCCATTGCTCTTAGAGCTAGCTACTAGTCTTTCTTTTTTCTTCTAGTCATGTATCAGGTTGGCCAAAAAGTATGTTCAGAAAGCTTACAGAAAAATCTGAACGAACTTTTTGGCCAACATTAGGTTGACACATAATCTGACACCTCATCATTTATTCTTAGATTTTTTTTTCTAAATAGATACATAACCCAGTTATAAAAGCTATGTCGTCTTGTTTATTTTCATGGCAATTCTATCTGCTTTGGTAGCCATGTAGCACATTTTGTTTCAGGCCCCTTTAGTGCTGCTGGGAACCCTGGTAGTGAGTGTAGCATTAAACTACCAGTACAGACAGGGAACTAGTTTTAGGTTTATTAGCCATCAGTTTGTTTATTATAAGTTTGAATAGGGTAGGTATTCAGCATTATTTGGATGTCTGTATTCTATTTGAATTTAGAGTGATTTTGGACAAAATAAATTAATTTGAGGTCATTTCTGATGTTACTAGTAAGTTGTCTTTCTTTTTTTCTGTATTCTCATTGATTATTATAAATTCATTAGCTTCTTAATTTCCAGGGCATGTTTTCTCCCTGTGTGCTTGCCTGATCTTTTATCTCTTGCTCCTTGATGTGTGTGTATGCTCATGTACATGCAAGGATATTTTCTGATAGGTGCACATTTTTTTTCCTAGAGCCAGTGCTATACTTAATTTTATTTACCTTTGCTCAATTCTACTAAAAACTTTAGGTGAGTTTAAGCTCTGTTGATTCAGCTGAATAAAATAGTTGGTAAGAATTTGTCTAAAGATATCTCAGTCATTATAAATAAATGACCCAGAACCACTAGAGTAGAAATCAACTAGTGAAGCCGTTTCTGGAATCTTACATCAGTTTTAGAACTCTTTGGGTATTACAACCTTATAAGTTTAACATTTCTGAAGCAATTGGATTTAGAGAATGGTACTTATATATAAATTTTATAGACAAAACACCACCAGCATACTGTTTTGGTTTTAAATTACATTTTGCATTGTTGAAAAACAGTAAAGGAATTGGAGCTAAAGACGCAGGAATTTAAGAAGAGTATAATAAAAATAAAGCTAATGTCTAAAATTATATGTGGTGCTCTTTTACTAACTTCCTCTTTCATCTTAGATAATGAAAGAAATCCAAGAACATAAAATTAAAATATATGAATTCCCAGAGACAGATGATGAAGAAGAAAATAAGCTTGTTAAAAAGATAAAGGTAGGTTCATTCCCATACATGTACTAACATGTTTTAGGGCCTTAGAAACACTATAATAGCTGCTGTAAAGATCAGAAATAGCAGTGTTTATAGGGACTTCCTGATGGTCCAGTGGTTAAGACTCTGTACTTCCACTGCAGGGGGCCCAAGTTCAATCCTTGGTCAGAGAACTAAGAATCCCACATGCCATGTGGCATATACATATATAAGTGTTTTTAAACAATTGACTTAACAAAATAAGTGAGATTATTGACTATTTAGTTCACCTTTATGATTAACTTTGTTGTTTGTTATATATAATAAAGCATTATATGGAATAGAGAGATAAATAACAGTTCTTGTTTTCAGATGGTT
Organism: Okapia johnstoni; assembly: GCA_024291935.2. Taxonomy (NCBI): domain Eukaryota; kingdom Metazoa; phylum Chordata; class Mammalia; order Artiodactyla; family Giraffidae; genus Okapia; species Okapia johnstoni. The sequence goes on from CM044312.1 coordinate 53,320,183, forward strand.
TTCAATTAACTGATTTCATATTTTATAATTTTCCCCCTTAGAAACAAACAGGTAATGGGAATGAAAGGGGAAGCATAATGAAAAGGCAGAGGATTTGCTCTTAAGCACTATTATGCTTATTCTTTAAGAGGCAAAAATATGTTTTATTTTGTTCTTTTATAAAAATCAATCAAAAATCCATTCCGACATAATTTTCTATATTTTTAACTTACAGTGGTTTCCTAAGTACCCTGGATCTAAAAATGATATATTGATTAATGACATTCATTCTCTGTTTCTAGGGCTATTAAGGTTGATTTATGATCAAGTAGACAAACTAGCCACAAGTCTCATTTTTTCCTTCTAGCTGCCAATATATTTTTTACCCTTTAAAATTTTTCCAGTGTGGAACACTTCTTTTTGGAATGATGCTTTAACAAATAATCTGATCAGTATATGCCTTAGTATTCTTAAATTTTAGTGAAAGTGTAATTTTGTTTATTGTTTACATTGGTAACAATGCCATACAATGGCAATTTACTAAATAGTAATTGAATGACCTATAAAAGTGAATGCAAAAACTGTTGGGAGTAATAATGTTGTTTGCTTACCTGTTGAGTAATGTAACTTCTTTATTCTTGAATTTGTGAGGACTACAGAGATGTATTTGAACAAGAATACTTTGTTTTATAGGACCGTTTACCTCTTGCTGTGGTAGGTAGTAATACTATCATTGAAGTTAATGGCAAAAGGGTCAGAGGAAGGCAGTATCCTTGGGGTGTTGCGGAAGGTAAGGTTTTCTTCAGTGAATGGCTTTCTATAAGATCTCACAAATGTTATAAAAAATTTGTATTTAGTAAGTAGTATAATATGCATATTGCATTGATATAGTCTAGATTTTCAAAGGTCTGAATTCAGTTTCGTTGAGCCTCATCTCCTTATTAAATAAATTCAGTTTCTCAGACCTTGTGTCCTGCTGTGTCAGGCAAGTACGTGTTAAATCTTAGAAGACTTAGAAGCCACTTGTCAGTATGCATCCTCCCACCTCTGCCCCACCATTAAGCCTGTTCCTGTTTTCTTATTTGAAAACACACTTACAGTGCAGGGGTTCTTTACCTGGGGCTCAAAAATTGCTCCAAAGGGATCTAATAAACCTTCTGAAATTGAAAACAATTTTGGAGAAAAGGCCTGTCATTTTTATCTGAGTCTCAATTGGGTCTGGGACCCTAAAGAATGAGAACAACTGTCAGAAGCCCAATTAAAACATTTACGTTTTGCTTTCTTCAGGGCAGAAGTCAACTTCTTGGCATCACATCTTTAGAGCAAGAAAGTTTGTTATTAAGAGATCCTCTATACCAATTTTTTTAAGGAGTTTTAAACAGCAATATAATCTTAGTTATAGAGTCAGTTCTTGGAAGCCTTTTTGGCATTAGATATGTTTCCCTGAAATTTGTGTTCATTATACTGGTTTATACTAATATTTAATCTTCAGTATTATAGTAACTTGGAATGAAGATTGAGTCATGATTATAATTTGTTGATATTACTTTGAAAACATGTAATTTTTAGGATATTTTCCAAGTTAATGTTCTTATGAGTGACTTTCCCAATTAGAGATACTATGCTCACTCTCAGCCCTTGTCATCACCATGGAACCTTCAGTTTCTAAGCTGAGACTTTAAAACTAGTATAGACCTTAGAAATCTGCACAGAGGAAATTCCTTTGTATCTTTAGTTGCAGGTTATCCCCCTCCAAGAGTGTTCTTTTAGTGATACATTAAAAAAAAGAACATTAAAGTTCTTGGCTTAGGTTTTCATTTTGGTTAACTTGAGGTTTTTCTAAAGTGATTCCTCACCCACCCTTGACCCCCAACGTTAAGTACTGTTTTACAGTGTTAAAGTCTTAGTGAAACATTGATCTAAGGTATTTAATACTTTGTATATTCTCTCATTGTTAACACCGAGTTTCCTTTGAAAAGAATGGGTTTAGTGGAAGTAATACATATGGTCTGATTTTTTTTTTTTTTTTGTAGTTGAAAACGGTGAACATTGTGATTTTACAATTCTAAGAAATATGTTGATAAGGTAAGTGTAAGCAGTGATGAAAATAACACAGATTTTTCTTTCCGTAGATAAAATTAGTCTCAAATTTAGTTTTTTGTCTTTTATAAATTTAGCGAATTTAAATTGGTGTCTTCATTTTAGCACTGAAGCAGGCACTGCCTAGAGACAAATTTGGGTTATTTTGCCAAGGTTTTAAACTCTAGAGGAAAAATACAAAATAGTCTGTGTGGCTAGGGATACATAGGAAAATGGATCTGTCCATCATTGTACTTTATGTTGCGGTTTAATACTGAAAGAAATATGGAAGTAGAAAGGAACAGGCTTTTGTTCCTCTTTAATGTGAAAAGCTTGTGAAAACTGGAAGAGAAGGCTAAGTTTTAGGTCAGAAGCTGGACTTCAAATATTTAAAAGATACACAGCTTAGTAGCTGGTGAGTGGAGCATTTTTGTTACTGAAACACTGTGAAAAACTGATCTTCCTCCCAGGAGGGAAAAACGTTAGTGCTAAATTGTACCTTGTACATCTGATGAAAGAGAAGGAAAGCATGTGAAAACAGGACATTGAGTTAAATCTGATTAGAGGAACCAGGACCTGAATTAGAAAATTAACAGCAGAGAGGAAATTCTGAAGAAAAAGTTGAAAAGATGCAGAGACAGGAAACAAAAAGATCAAAATGAACCTCATTGGTTTCATGTTGAGATAAATTCCTTCCTCATGCTATTTCATACCCTTTTGCTCTTTTTTTCCTCTCTCATCATGCTTGCTTCTCCAGACCCTCAATACATACTATTCTCTTCAGCCTCCAGTTTTAGATGTTCATCTTAAGTTGATGTCTCTTCATTTTCATACTAGTCTCCACTTTCCCAGTATAAAAGAATTTCTTTAGCTATGTAGAAGTAACAGGAATATTGATGATAATTGGAAATCATGGAACAACAACAAGATCATTCTTAAGTGAGGGGGAAAATTTGAGTCAAACTGCTACCTCAAGAAATATACAGGAGATGGGAGTGAATTTTGAAATTGAGATTGCCATGTAATTGATTTTTCTCAAAAGAACTCATGACTAGATGCTCTGATAGAAAGGAGATGATGGTGTTAATTCAGCCACAGCAGTTGCCAGCCCTCACACAGTGGGAGAAGAGCAAATGCACATGAAAGGATGTTCATCTCCCTTGGTTTTGAGAATACAACACTTTAGGTTCTATTACGATCTCTTTGCTTTCTTTTCTATTTTGAAAATGTGACTTCAGAAGAACTAATAATCTCTGATGATGTTATATATGTAAAGAATGTCTCATAAATATCAATTTCCAGTGCATTCCCTCTGATTTTATTATTTTTCTCAATTTTAAATCTATGCTACTTACATAGTGCTTGAAGCAACGATAATCTTTAACTTTGTCTTATGTGTTTTTTATATATGCAATCAATAATTCCCTATGTACCTAAAATACTATAGAAAGGAAAGCTAGTTACTAGCCAGACTTTGAACATTTGAAGTTACGCAGCTTCTTCTCTGATGAGTGGGACTCAGAAGTATACAAGCATTACAAACAAATGGACCATTCCTACAGGAAAGCAACAAGACAATACATGTGTGGAAATATTAAAAATTCTAAAATTATATAATATTACATAATTTATATATATAAGTGGATATATGCTATGATGAGAACACTTACATGTATTAAAGAAATTCAGAGTAAGTATTAAGTGGTGTATTTTCATGGAGCAGAACCAGATAGAGAAGGATTTATGAAAATAGTTGCCTTAAGATGGATTAAGATAAATACCAGAACCAAGTAGTCATAAAAAAAGGTTATTTTAGTGAAAGGGAAAAATCTTTCATTATCTAAAGTGTTCAATGACATTAACGAAAATAGTTTAACAGCTAGTTAAGTCCACCTTATTTTATATATCTTGTATTTCAGCTAAGTACTTATCTCAGTTTGTTTAATGATTTTTTAATGATGCATTGATGAGGTAATATATGATATTTAAAATTACAAAAAGGTTGTTTTATACGGGCACAGTTATTTGTTATTATTCTCTGCTTAGAGAAATTGAAAACAGTAGTGTGTCCTAGAAAATCAACAATGTTTATCACATCTCAGCTCCATATCAGTTTTTTCAGAGCCCCATTATATGCTCTGTGGCAAGAGTGCAAAAGGTGATGGCATGTTTTTTGTAAAAGGGGATATTTACAGTATAGTTGAAGAGGTTATATGCTGTCACCTATCACATATACTGGTACCATAGAAAAGACTGGCAGCCAAGGAGAAGGTTGTCTTAGGTTAAAGTGGCTTGACTTCAAGACTGCCAGGAGAGCTCCCAAAGCAGAATGGAAGAACTCTGAAGTTGGAGAGTCAGTGACAAATTCAGTCCCAATCATTAGATATGCTCGGAGTAAGAAACTGTCTGACTTGACAGAAGTAGAGAGGGATAGAGCTTTAGATAACTCCAGTGGCCATAGAAAGTGTATATTCACCAAGGGGCGGAGTATAAAGGACAATGAGGCTTCTGGAAAACCCAGTCTTAGAAATAGGAGGAGTAAACTATCAGAGAACTGCATGAAAATGTACAATGAGGATGGATCATAGTAATTGGCCATCACAAAAGGGAAAAGAAATGGTAATTGTTTCTTGGCTACCAGACAGAATAAAAACAGAGTAATACCTTCATGTTTGTCTCTCATAAGGGAGTTTTGGTAAAGTGGTGGAGATGAAAGATAGGGGATTAGAAGTGCGGGAATGGATGATGGCAGAAAGGAAGATAAAATGATACAGACTACTGCCACACTAGGTATATCCAAGAACATTGCATTGGTAAAGCAGCTCACAGGAGTCTTTTAAAACACAAGGGAATGGTAAAATTGTCTCATGTATAGGTATCTCCTATATATTGATTTTATGTATCATAGATAATGTCTGCTATGAGCAGACATTCATTTAACCAAAATACCACATTTACCAGACAATTGGAATAAACAGGAATTTATTCAAAATTAAAATTTCCCAGTTTGAATCCAACTTGATATGTAATCTGTGTATTCCTATATATTAATCTGAATAAAAACTCAAATATCAGTAACTCAAATATTAGTAACATTAAGGAAATATTAAGGAAAGCAATTTCTTTTAGGTTTGTGAACTTCAGTAGGAACTAATCTACTTTTCCTTCTCTAGTAAAATAAAATATATACTATAAAGGTAAATACTCTTCTCTAGCAATGTCATTCTTTAGTAACTGCTTTGAGAGAATTTATGGCTTCTAAACTTTAATTTGGAACTTAAATTTCCATTAATGTCAAGTTAGCTCATGGTATCTTGCTCTCCCTTACATGTAAGTGAAGACAGATAAATGCTGTCTTCCTTGAAAAGTTTCAAGTCTGAACTTTTTGTTTGCTAAAATTTTGAATTTACACCAAAGCTTTTTTAATAGAAGCAAATTCTTTATGTGTCTTTTATTTATGACAGAACACATATGCAGGACTTGAAAGATGTCACTAATAATGTACACTATGAGAACTACCGGAGCAGAAAACTGGCAGCTGTGACTTATAATGGAGTTGATAATAACAAGAATAAAGGGCAACTTACTAAGTAAGTATACATTGATTCCTCCAGGAATGGTATTATTTATTTAGTAAAATATCATATTATTTCATTGCCATCAAATTGCTCTTGGCTACTCAATAGAAAATTGGAATAGTGTTCTTTATGAGCTTCCCTAGTGGCTCAGATGGTAAAGAATCTGCCTGCAATGCAGGAGTCCCAAGTTTTATCCCTGTGTTGGGAAGGTCCCCTGGAGAAGGAAATGGCTACCCACTCCAGTATTCATGCCTGGAGAATTCCACAGAGGAGCTTGGTGGGCTGCAGTCCATGGGTCACAAAAGAGTCGGATACAACCGAGTGACTAACACTGTCACTTTTTCATACATTTTTTTTTTTAGACATAATATTATTGCACATCTAATAAAGTATAGTATAAACATAACTTACATGCCCTGGGAAGCCAAAAAACTTGTGTGATTCACTCTATTTCTATATTTGTTTTGCTTTATTGAGATGGTTAAGTTGTGGTTACCTTTTTCCATATGTTAATTTTATTTTTGTTTTCTATACCCTTCTCCATCTTTATCAATAACTAATTCATAGAAATGACTGAAAATACAGGTTTCCAAAGGGTAATCCTCATAACTCTTTTGGTACATGACAAAGTTTTCATTGATCTAAAGATATATAGACAGTTTTCTGAAATTTCCCCCTTTTTTATTTTTAAATTACATCTTTTACTCTTATTCATGTGTCCTTTCATGAAAATATGATGGTATTGTTTTATTTATGTTTAGTTTTAACACTCTCACTTGGCAAAATAAAATGTTGGTAACTATGGTTTCCCAAAATGTTTGGAAAATTTTGTTGCTCTTTGAAATCCTTAATTTAAATGAAATTCTTTTGGAAAATGCTGTAGGAAAATTGCTACATGTTTGTATACATACTGACCTACCAAACCATCAAACTAAGAAGCAAAAGTATGTAAATGTACTTGCTTAATGAGTTCTTCAGGGAAGACCACATATAATTTAAATGAAATTCGGTTGTCTTTTCGTTATGCTCAAAATGGAATACATTTGAGCATTTATACATTCATATGACCAAAATGTAGGTCGTATAACACAACCACAGTAGGTGGGCCTTAGGTCTTAGGTCAGCCTTAAATGTGGTCCTTGCTGTGATTCTGTTGTTGGTCATGTGAAAAGGGTAAGTCATCTTTCAGGATCCCCTTGAAAAGATCCCTAAAAGAAGCTAAGTTGCATCTTTGAGGATTTAATATGATGTTTGGGTTATGTTGGCCTGTTTTTAAAAAAATCTTTTACTGGGTCTTTTAATTTTTTTGATTTGAGTTATGTTGAATTTCTCTGACAAGTTTAAGTTTATAAGCTTTAGCTTGTTTGTGTGTGTCAACAAGCATTTTCATTAAAAAGTGGGCAGACAATGAAATAATTTAAATGGTTTTTCTAGCTATCTAATAAAGTTACATTTGAAAAAATGTGATGACAAAAAGTTATCCTTTTTCCTGTTTTCTACATTATAAACACATTTTTGTATTATGGTTTTCTAAATAGCACTTTAATAAAGATGACTAGAATTGAGATGCTAATTAACAATTAGATGTACAAAAGCATTTTGACTGGTAAGAGTCTTCAAAAAATTAATTTTTTATATGTGTGACCATTTTCTTGCAATACTGGAATGTCACCCTTGGTTAGGAGGCAAGTATTTTTACAAAGCTGAAAGACAAAGTATCTCAAGTGTGAAACATTAAACATCTCTTTGAAAGTATGCATATGTAAATAGGTTTAGAAATTTGAGCAGACTGTCAGAAGATAATTGCATAGCATATTTACTTTCATAATGAGTTGGTATAGGGATTACTAACAGAATTTGGAAAAGAAATTAACTATCTTCAACAAATTTGGCCATAGACTTTTGTTCTAGGAACGTGAAAGTGAAAGTTGTTCAGTTGTGTCCAACTCTTTGCGACCCCACAGACTATACAGTCCATGGAATTCTCCAGGCCAGAGCACTGGAGTGGGTAGCCTTTGCCTTCTCCAGGGGATCATCCCAACCCAGGGATTGAACCCAGTTCTCCTGCATTGCGGGTGGATTCTTTACCAGCTGAGCCCCTTTATTGTAAAATCTGTGGGTTTGCTTTTAATTGCTACTTTTATTATGGTTTACTGTAAGTGTGTTTTGTTGTTTAGTCACCAAGTTGAGTCCCACTTCGGTGACCCCATGGACTGTAGCCCTCCAGGCTCTTCTGTCCGTGAGATTTCCCAGGCAAGAATACTGGAGAGGGTTACCTTTTTCTTCTGCATTGATGTGTGCTAAGTCTCTGTATTTTTTGTTCTTTTAGATATGGCACACTTGAAGACATTTCATTTGTTTTTCCAAAGACATAAGCAGTTTTAGTACATAAAGATTTTTAATATTTAAAAACAAATTTTAAAACATCAAAGCTCTACAATCTTCTGTTTTCCTCTAAGAGTTATTTAAATGATAATTTAGGTGACTGTGTTTCACTCTTAGTAAGGTGGTAGGTAGCCTTTTCATGTGCAAAGTATACTACAAATTCTTTACATTTATATGGATTGGCTTATTCCTCCCAAGGATGAAATTAAAGAGTATTTTATAGATAGGTTATTATTAGTGGGAATATATATTTAACTTTAAAATCACAATTCCATCTGAATTTTAATTTATTTTTTAAATTCTAGTGTTTCCTTATTTATTTAATGTTTACAATATATTTTCAAGTTGCAGCAGTGTTGTTGGATAATCTTAAGTTGCTTAACATATTCAGTTATTTAAGATGGCCAATTCAAAAATCGTTTTTGAGTATTGTTTTTCTAGAGCCTAAAAATGTTTTGGAGAATGGCAGAAGTGAGTTTTATAGAAATAAACAAAAGCTTTGATTCCTTACTAGAAGAAATGCTTGTATGAACACACAACACAAACACACACGTTTATTGTGTGATTTCAGGACATTCATTGACACCGCCCAAGAGATCTGAGGCCCCTATATTAAAAATACCTGCTATAAATATATCAGCTTTTAGTGAAACAATGATATTTACACTTTAAAATTTATTCCAGCTTACCTAGCTTTTTGAATGTTGATTCTCCTAAGTTAATGTTTGGTTTATTTTCATTTTCAGAACTTCTGATTAATTGTTTAATTATTAAAACATACTGCATGTTTGTTCTTTTGATGAAGAAGTATCCTTTAGTTAAGTAACATTTTGTTCTAACTTACACTGATTGCAAAAACAAATCCTCTTGGTCACAATGGTACATCACATTTTTGTCTTTCCTTTATGCTAAGAAAAATCAGTAGGCAGTGTTCTTTCTGTCCTGTTGTTCATTTAATATATATTCCATCTCGGTCTCTTGTTCTCCTCCTTGATAGGGAAGAATAGTGCTATGATGGTCAGAAATATTCAGCCTCATAAGGAGAGAAGTCACCATAATCAGAGTGTGTCAAATCAAGATCAAAGTGACTAGCCTTGAAGTTATAGATGAAATACAAAGCCTGATTTTGTTTTTAAGCCATAATTTAACTTTTTTAACCACTTTATTAATTTAGGTTTGCAATTAAATGGTCAAAGCTTGTTTTCGTGGAAGCACAATATACGTGTTGATAAGTCAGAAAAGGGCCTGCCTCTTTTAAGCTGTCCCAGTGTATTTGAATAGATTTTTAGAGATCCTGAAGGCCACAGAGCCCACTTTTCTTTCTTCTCTGGGACTGTAGTAGGTTACTGATACTTTGCCGTTCTCCTTTCTCTATAAGTATACTAGCCTTCACATGAAGCATATTTGTAGTATGTTTCAACATAAAATTTTGGAAAACATTGTGTGGAGATTTGAGTCTGTGGACTTTAGTAGAGTGAACTACTTTTTAATGTCTGTTTTCTGGCATTTCAGAAATGTCAGGATATTCATTTGCTTCTGATACTCTCTTTTTTCTGCCTCCCTCCCTCCTCCTCCTTCATTAACTCAATACCATTTTTCATATTAAAATTTTGTGTAAAAATTAATTCTCTTCTAGTTTTTCTTTTTGAGAATGTATTTAGGGAATGTTTCTTTTCCATTTTCCTTCTACAGTCTGTTTTATGTGTTTTCTTTAGATTTGATATACATTAGGTTTAGGGAGACTTCAAGTTATGAAACTTCATGGAAGGAAGTTCAAGATTGTAAATATTTATAAATTTTAAAAGTTTCTGAAGAATTTTTTCATAAGTTCATACATAAAACTTCAAATCTGTTTTCTGTGTTATTTAAGGTGGTGTCAGAATAATTAAAAGCTTATTTTGAAGCTTGTTTTCAAAAAAAAAGCAGAGAATTTAGTAATGGCATACAGCAGCTCATTTGTTTTCATCACTGTTTCAGAGTTTTGTATTACACTTTTCATTTTTAGACATTTAATGAATATCTTTAATGTTCATAACAGGAGCCCTCTTGCACAAATGGAAGAAGAAAGAAGGGAACATGTAGCTAAAATGAAGAAGATGGAGATGGAGATGGAACAGGTGTTTGAGATGAAGGTCAAAGAAAAAGTTCAAAAACTGAAGGACTCTGAAGCTGAGGTAATTAACCATATATTTTCACCTTTGACAGAATACTCCTTTTCAAAATAATGTCTTAAATAAAATTCATAGATAGTGTAACCATTTGATAGACTTTTTTCACATGTAATATGCAAATTTAATGTGTCTGTGTATGTTCAGTCAAACTCTTTGCGACCCCATGGATTGTAGCCTGCCAGGCTCCTCTGTCCATGGAGTTTCCCAGGCGAGAATGTTGGACTGGGTTGCCATTTCCTCCTCCAAGGGAGCTTCCCAGCCCAGGCACTGAACCCACATCTCCTTGTCTTCTGCATTGGCAGGCAGAGTCTTTACCTCTGAGCCACCTGGGAACTCAATATGCTAATATAATTAAATGGAGAAATAAAAGCAAGCATTATGTTTACAATAATATATATTTTAATAATGTGTTTAGATACAGGTATACTTGGTAGGAAGACATAGTAGAATACCTAAAGTAAATTTTATTAGCTATAGTTAACAAATTATGAGAAATGAAATTTTAAGCCTTTCCATAGTCGGTATAAGAAAGTAACAGAGTTTTGGGTAGATACAAGAATAAAAACTAGTTTTAGGATAGTAATTGGAGAAGGCAGTGGCACCCCACTCCAGTACTCTTGCCTGGAAAATCCCATGGATGGAGGAGCCTGGTAGGCTGCAGTCCATGGGGTCACAAAGAGTCAGACATGACTGAGCGACTTCACTTTCAGTTTTCACTTTCGTGCATTGGAGAAGGAAATGGCACCCCACTCCAATATTGCCTGGAGAATCCCAGGGACGGGAGAGCCTGGTGGGCTGCCGTCTATGGGGTCGGACAGAGTCGGACACGACTGAAGCAACTTAGCAGCAGTAGCAGCAGCAGGATAGTAATAATCGACCAGACTTACTTGCATATGAATGGAGAAAGAAAGAACCTTAATTAAACTATGGGCATGCTGTGATAAATTAAAGACAAAGAGGAAGAAGTGAAGGAATGTGATTTTTGTGGATGAGTTGGGCCTTAAGTAACCCTAGTGTCAGTGTAATTCCATTGTTGCAAAAATTAGGTAGGATAGTGACAAAGCATTCCAGCAAGCTGTTCTGCTACCTTAGAATCCCTCTACATGTTGAAGCATATATTTAGTTTCTTTTAATCAAAAAGATCATGAAGACATATCTGTCTGTAAGTGATAAGAAATAAAAAATGGAGAAAAAGACACGCTTAACACAAGAATCTATAGAGTAAGTATTTGTCTTGATGTCCAAGAACAGTAGAAGAAACTATAGGTAAACACAAATCAACAATTTCAGTATGATGTTTTCTCAGCATAGATTTATTATGATTGTGCTGAAAATTACTTTTAAATATGTAGGATGTATTAATATGAAATACTTTAAAAAATTTTTAATTGGAAGATAATTGCTTTACAGTATTGTGTTTCTGCCATACATCAACATGCATCAGTCATACAATATGAAATACTTTAAAAATTACTTTTAATGATAAAATTCAGTTGTTAAATGTGGATCCACTAATATAATAATATTTGTATTTAAACATATTAAGAGAGATTTAGTTTGTTACATCCTTACAGTTGGTCTTTTTGCTTTTGTAATTAATTACTGCATAAAATACGTAAGCTTTCTTTGACTAAATATATGTTTAGTCATACTCTAATAGTACGACATAGGTACTCTAATCCATTGAGTAGACAGAATGCAGAGTATTCAGTAGTTTTGAGGAAGTGTTCTTAATCTTATTCTAGATTTCTCTTAAATTACTGAGCTTTTCATGTAATCTCTTATTACAAAAAAAGTTACTTCTACTACTGTTACATTTATAATATGTGTTTAATTCAGTGGGGATATAGAGTAGCTTCTCCAGGTTTAAGATTGCCAACTCTGCAGAACTAGTATCCTGGGCACCTGTTATTAAGATGACATTTAGAAGATTAATTTTTTTTTATTAATTAAGTTTTTATTTAGTCTACCCATTTGAGTCTCTGCCCCTTCACCAATTAATAAGTAATCTGGAAAATCCCTATCAGAAGGTAAATAAAAACAGGACTAATCAAGAGTCTGCATTATCTCCACACTTAGATTTCGATGAAAATCTAAAAGGAGTTGAATTTACATTTGGAATAGACATATTTTAGGGTCTCCTCCTAAAGACTAAATGTCATAAGCAATTATGATACTGTAGTTGTAGAACCTTTGAGAGTTTTTATGATTATTGTGAATGGTGAAAACAGAGTTTTGTAACACTTAACTACTCTTTGAAGAACAGTCTTTATTAGCATTGAAAGAAACTGTAAAACAATGTGGGCCAAGTTTCCCCTAAGCCGTATAAGTATATAAATATGAAGTCTATTTAACCTTGTATAATATTGTTTTCTCAAGTGCTAGATATATTTGTTTGGGGCATAGCTGCTAATATCCTGCAGCACAGTGTATTAGGCACAGTACTAAGCATCTTTCATAGATTATGTTATTTAGTTCACACCACAGCCCTACAAGGTGGATATTATTATCCCATTTCCATTTTTTTATATGAGAGGAAAGATAAATTAACTTGGTCAGAGCTGCATAGCTGTAAGTCATTATTTGAATGTACTTAACTGTGCTTTTAATCCTAGACAAGTCTACAATCATATCCACAATTTCGAATCTTTGAAAGCTCTGAAAACTGCAAAGCCAGAAACAGAACTAACACTTTTACCCCCACTTGATGTGAATATTTATATACTTTGCTGCAAAAATCAAGAATGTGTTTGATTATAGATGCTACCTTAGACAGCCCAGGTGTTGTTTTGTAAATATAGTAAATAGACCTTTCTAAGTAGAATTGGCTTTCAGAAATCTGAAAAATTCTGAACTATGTAATACATCTAACCCTACGAATTTCTAGTAAGTGAAGGATTGTGACCTGCACTTTTAACCTACGTGCAGTTAACACAAAAGAAAATGTATATGTGATAGAAAGGTACAGATAAAGAACGATGAACACTTGTAAACCTACGGCCCAGTTTAAAAAGTAAGGCATCATCAATTCATTTGAGGCAGCTCTTGTTTCTCTCCCATATTGTATCCCTCTCTCTCCTTCTCAAAAGTAACTATGCTGGATTGTGTGTATATAATTCCCTTGCATTTTATCTTTTTAATAACTAAAGGCATTTCCCTGTGTTCGTATTTTCTGATATTTTCTTAGTAATGTGTTTGCTATCATCAGGAAGATGTTACTTCAAATTTGATTCATATTTGCTTAAATATATCTTAGATGGTTTTGTTTTGTAGGAATTGCATGAAATATTTGGAATAGAAATGAATATGAGTCACTTTTTGTGGGTTTATGAAGTAACGAACAAAACAGATTGTATGCAAAATTATAATCCAAATTCAAGATGTTAACTCATTGATGTAATACAGTCTTTAACAGAACATAATTCCTGGACATCTGAAAGTTTTTAATAAATAGTTGTTAGTTACTCGATGTAGTTAGATAGTTAGATTTATTTATTTTTTGCTGTGATTGTTTTCCACAGAAATGGGATGGAATATGTGATGAACCATTAGATAAGCTCTTTGTTTCTGCAGTTACTTTGCATACGTGTTTTTTATCTTTCACCCAGCATTCTTTGCAGCATTAATTCTCAATATAGAAAGAACCATCTGTTTCAGAATCATGGGGGCTTGTTGAAAACGTGGATTTCTAGACTTAAAAACCCAGAAATTCTAATTCAATATGTCTGGTTAGGTCCAGGATTCTATATTTTTAACAAGCATTTAGGTGGTTCATAGAAAGACTGACATTTGAGAACCACTGCTTTATAAGAATCCAGGGATCTTATCTCCTCATCTTATAACTCTTATATTCTTAACTATTTGCTTTCTTTTCACTTGTCTCACTTTCTTAAACTTGGCATTACGAGACAGGTTCAGATCCTGGTTCTACCACTTTTGGCTAATGACTTTGGACAAGTGACATAAACTCTGCAGCTGCAACTGTTTGCTCATCTAGGAGTAGGAACAGTGGTGTCTCCTCTGCCCAACTTCCTACATGTTTGTGAGTAAGGAAAAATGAGATGATAAAGATATGAGTATGCCCATTATAAAGTGCTACACAACTGTAGCTTATTGTACATTTTTTTTTTTAACCCCTTGTTTCCCAGGATTATTCTCTTTGGTCACTAGCATTTTGAGTGGTAAGTCCTATAGAAAGAGAATTTTTAAACAGTGCTTTCTAGGTGGTACTCTGAATTTATAGCATAAGAACTGAATGCTCAGCTTTTAACATTAGACTGCCTGGATGAAATGTATTTCTGATTTCTCAAAACAGTTTGATTTTATGTATTGTGCTCTGAACTAGCTCCAGCGGCGCCATGAGCAAATGAAAAAGAATTTGGAAGCACAGCACAAAGAATTAGAGGAAAAACGTCGTCAGTTTGAGGATGAGAAAGCAAACTGGGAAGCCCAACAACGTATTTTAGAACAACAGAACTCTTCAAGGTATCTAATACCAGATTCCCAAGAAATATGTGTATTAGCTTTAAAGAATTATTTTCCTATTTATTTTAAAAACATTAATATTTTAAGACATTGTCCATTATCATATATGCCAAGCACAAATTATTTTCACAGAGAAGTATTTTATATAGATTGATGCACTCTATTATAATAGTATTTTTTTCTACTGTAAACATTTTTGTGACTTAATAATCTTCATAATTATAATTTAGTACCTTCATAACATTCTCTTCAGTTGACTCACCATAATTAGTTGTTTACCTCTTCCTGTCAAATATTGGACATAATGGTTGTGTGTAATTTTTGGCAAGCATAGAGAGCATTGCTGCAATGTTCTCTTTTATACATTTAGAGGTATATTTTTATTGTGTTGTATTATTTCATTAAGGTAAAGTTTTAGATACCTAGTTTCTAATGCAGCTAATTAGTTACTCTTAATTTAATCAAAAATCGGGTAGTCTTTGTACTTTGGTCTTCTTTTCCTCATTCAGTTCAGTCACTCAGTCGTGTCTGACTCTTTGCGACCCCATGAACCGCAGCACGCCAGGCCTCCCAGTCCATGACCAATTCCCTGAGTCCACCCAAACCCATGTCCATCCAGTCGGCGATGCCATCCAGCCATCTCACCCTCTGTCGTCCCCTTCTCCTCCTGCCCTCAATCTTTCCCAGCATCAGAGTCTTTTCAAACAAGTCAACTCTTCGCATTAGGTGGCCGAAGTATTGGAGTTTCAGCTTCAATATCAGTCCTTCCAATGAACACCCAGGGCTGATCTCCTTTAGAATGGACTGGTTGGATCTCCTTGCAGTCCAAGGGACTCTCAAGAGTCTTCTCCAACACCACAGTTCAAAAGCATTAATTCTTCAGCACTCAGCTTTCTTTATAGTCCAACTCTCACATATGTACATGACCACTGGAAAAACCATAGTCTTGACTAGACGGACCTTTGTTGGCAAAGTAATGTCTCTGCTTTTAAATTTGTTGTCTAGGTTGGTCATACTTTCCTTCCAAGGAGTAAGCGTCTTTTAATTTCATGGCTGCAGTCACCATCTGCAATGATTTTGGAGCCCAGAAAAATAAAATCAGCCACTGTTTCCACTGTTTCCCCATCTATCTGCCATGAAGTGATGGGACCAGATGCCATGATCTTAGTTTTCTGAATGTTGAGCTTTAAACCAACTTTTTCACTTTCCTCTTTCACTTTCATCAAGAAGCTCTTTAGTTCTTCTTCACTTTCTGCCGTGAGGGTGGTGTCATCTGCATATCTGAGGTTACTGGTATTTCTCCTGGCAGTCTTGATTCCAGCTTCTGCTTCCTCCAGCCCAGCATTTCTCATGATGTACTCTGCATATACGTTAAATAAGCAGGGTGACAATATACAGCCTTGACGTACTCCTTTTCCTATTTGGAACCAGTCTGTTGTTCCATGTCCAGTTCTAACTGTTGCTTCCTGACCTGCATACAGTTTTCCATTTAAAACTGAAAAGTTGCATCCCTGTAAGGATTCTGCAATTTACCCTCACTGCTAAACATTTTCAAGTTTAGACATTTGTTCGGTAACACTATGCTTCTATTAACTTTTCCCCTAAAAAAGACGAATATTCATTTGTGAAAGAAAAGCATTTCTGAATGCACATGGCTGTAGGAGAAAGGGATACCTTACTTGATGTCAGTTAACTTTTTTTGATTTGTACTATTTCATTTAGGAAAAATTGTTTTTGTATAAAAAAGTGGGTTTTTGTCATATTTCTTACTGTTTGTCTTGGAATTTTTTCAAATATTTGTCCAAGAAAATATTATAGATTAGCATTGTCCTTATTGTTAACTTCTAAATCTTCCAATTTTAAAACAAAAATGTAACACAGTTGAAAATCCAACACAGTTGTAGTTGGCTTAGCTATTGCTACCATATGTTATCTATGTTTATAAAGTAGTTACTCATTTTGATTGTTTTCATTTACTCATTTAGAACCTTGGAAAAGAACAAGAAGAAAGGGAAGATCTTTTAAACTCTCTATTGACCACCAGTTACGTATTAGTTGCCAATATGCCAGCTTGGACATCAGTGTTTGTTGGATCCGTTTGACCAATTTGCACCGGTTTTATCCTTAATGATGGATTTAACAGCATGACAAAAATTATTATTATTATTTTTTTGTTCTTGATGGAGATTAAGATGCCTTGAATTGTCTGGGGTTGTTGTGTACTTAGAAACTAACAGCTCTAAGTACCTTTCCTACATTTTCTTTTCTTTTTTTTGTTAAACAGATGTCTTCAATTTAATGCAAGAAAACATTTTACTGTTGTACAATCATGTTCTGGTGGTTTGATTGTTTACAGGATATTCCAAAATACAAGGACTCTGAAAGGCTTCATTGAGGATAAATTGCCATAATATGATGCAAACTATGCTTCTTTATGATAATTATAATACAGAGGTTCCATTCAATGCAGTGTATACAATAATGTAATTTAGTCTAACACAGTTGACCCTATTTTTTGACACTTCCATTGTTTAAAAATACACATGGAAAAAAAACCTATATGCTTACAATGCACCTAGAGCTTTTTTATAACAACCTTTTTTTTGTTTGTTTGTTTTGAATTCTTTAAATATATATTATTCTCATTTAGTTCCCTCTTTAGCCAGAATCTCATTACTGCTTCATTTTTGTAATAACATTTAATTTAGGTATTTTCCATATATTGGCCCTGCTAAAAAATAGAATATAGCATCTTTCATATGATAGGAACCAACAAGGAAACTTTCCTTTAATTCCCTTTTTACACTTTATGGTAAGTAGCAGGGGGGAAAATGCATTTATAGATCATTTCTAGGCAAAATTGTGAAGCTAACAACCAACCTATTTCTACCTATGTGCAGTCTCTTTTATTTTACTAGAAATGGGAATCATGGCCTCTTGAAAAGAAAAAAAGTCACCATTCTGCATTTAGCTGTATTCATATATTGCATTTCTGTATTTTTTTGTTTGTATTGTAAAAAATTCACATAATAAACAATGTTGTGATGTAATTGAGTGTGGGGTCTTAAGTATTCGGCAGTTGCTAGAAAAGACTAGAATGTGTTTGGGAAGAAACATTTCAATTTGAATTTGCCTTCTCCATGATTGTAACTCTTTTGTTTCATTGAGAATGCATTTGTGTTGATTTTCTAATTTATGGAATATAGTGTCAATCTACTTATTACTGTCTCCTATTAACACATTTCTCTGAGAACAAATTTCAACTCACCAGGTAAACTCTCAAGTCCTTGGACTAAAATCTTTTAACTGGAAAAGAGAGTGGTATAATTTCTTTTCACTAAAGTCAAATGATAAGAGATTTTAACAAAATGCTTTGTGATATTTTAATGATTAATGTAACACAGTTACTTTAAAAAGTTTCACTGTATCTTTTGATGATCCTGTCAGAAGGGAGTAACTGATTATTATGATTACCCAATATTTTTGTTGACATTAGAAGCTGAAGGGTTTGAATAAAACAGGATGCTTAAAAGAGCCTTGTTGCTTTTCAAAGATACGTAGATATAAAATGTAGAGCATATTAGGAAGATCATTCACTTTACAGAATCTTGACTTCACATGTAAGTTCATTCTGGGATACTATTTTTAAAGCAGCTCTTATGAGGCATTAAAAACATGATTTAAGATTACTGCAGTAACAATTTATCCTTATTTGTTGGCCATCACTAGTTAAAGATTGTCTTCAAAAATATACTGCTTTCTGCTGTTTTGTTTTGTTTTTTTTTAATTGGCTGTTACTCCAAGACCAGAATAGATATTCAGGAATAACTGTAAGTAAATATGCAGAGATATTTTTTTGTTTGGTTTCGTTCTTACAATAGAGATTTGTTTAATGCCCCTAACCAGAAAAGTTTGATTTTAGGAAAAATAACTTAACTGAATTTGGAGACTGCAAAGTCAGAAAGTTTATGTTGACCACCTGTCTAACTGGTAAGTACTACTGCTTCTAGAAACAAGTTCTCATAGGTGCCATTTAAAAATTCTATATGCATTGTGATAGTTTTGTAAAGTCACCTTTATTCTATTACCCTAGTGAAAACTTTCAGAAGTTTTTGTCTTTGTCATGGCGAAGGTTTATCTGAATCTGATGTAGGATCCGTACAAAACTTGACCGACCAGGTCGTTTGATGGTTGGCTTCGTTTTCAAGCTTATCAAGGGCTTTTTTGTTATATGGCTTGTAGATTTTTGAGAACTGCTTTGTGATTATTCACAATACATATAACATTCAGGAAGGCATAAGGAAAGGCTAGCTTGTAAACAGCAAAATGGACAATACCTAGTCTCCATTGTGAGAGACATTATAAATTGGAGTAACTCTTTAACCACTGTGCTATTTAAGTGAGACCAGAGAAGCACTAATCCAAGCACACATCTCATGGCAGAGTTGTGCTGCCGCCTAGTGGAAGTGAGATCTAATTGTTTTTATCAAGTTCACATTGGACCTGTGGCTTGTTTCTGTGGAGCTCAGGTTCTAATTTTGAAAGCTAAGGAGATATAGACTTCTGCTTCTCAGACTCATTAGCTTAGTGTCACACCACCACCCACATATTCTGACTCTTTGAACCTTTCATGCCTTTTATCCTTTTAAGAAAAAGACCTAGGAATGTGAAGGTCAGGGTATAGTAGGTGAGCAAAAAGGTAGAAAGAATGTAAGATTGCAAAAATAGCAAAGTGTGGACTTAGCAAGTCATTTAGATCACTGTCTCCAAACCTGGTACTGTTTCTTTGTGAAAATATTTTTGAGCATGTATGTGTGATTATACCTATATAGTAGATTATATACAGGTAGCACTATGTTAGGGCTTCCCAGGTGGTGCTAGTGGTTAAGAAGCCACATGCCAATGCGGGAGACACAAGAGACGTGAATTTGGTCCCTGGGTAGGGAAGATAACCTGGAGAAGGAAATAGCAATCCACTCTAGTGTTCTTGCCTGGGAAATCCCATAGACAGAGGAGCCTGGCAACCTATGGTCCATGAGGTTACAAAGGGTTGGACACAACTGAAGCAGAGCAAACAAACACTATGTTAATATGAACATTATGAAACAATTTTTAAAACTCAAAAAAAAGTTTGGCACCTTCCCAAGCCCCAGTAAATTATCTGATATACTCTACTTTGGAAGCCCTTGGTTTAATATGGTAGTCGATAGTATGTAGATCATTAATATTAACTGTTGAATCCCTAAGGAAGTCATGCCATGGTATCCTACTTGATGTAAAAGGAAAAATTATTGTCTGTCCAGTAAATTGAAATCCTTTCTAATAAATAGTTTGCAGATAAAAACAAAAGTTTGTGTACTTCATTCAGGATATTTACCCTACCCCAGACAGTCAACTAAATAGTTTGTGTATATTATCTTCATTTAATCCTTAATAGATACCAGTGTCATCCTTTCCATAGATGTGGAAACAGCTTTGGAGGTGGTTAGTGACTTATCCAGTAGAGAGGTGGTAACTGGTGAAGTTGGAGTGTGAACTGGTCTTGGCAACAGCAGAACCTGTGTGCTTCAATCTTATGCCGTACGACCACCTGGTGTGTGCCAGAAAACACTAAACACACTGACTAATCGCTTCGGTTCAAATCCCATCTGTATAAATTAGGTATGTTACTTTTCGTTTCTGAATATTTGTTTCTTCAGCCCTAAAATAAGGCCTTAACTCTTGTTAAGGCCTGTCTTGCTCAGAGTGCAGATTACAATGTGACTGTGCACGTGAAGGTGCCTGGACCTTGAGAGATTTTTCTTGAATTTTAAGAAATTCAATTTAACTGAAAACCAGTTCAACACCATCCTCCCCTCCCAGAATGTTGATGGATGTGGTGATGCCAGGGCCATGACAAACCAAGAATATTGTTTTTTCCTACTTTTAGATAAGTTTGCACGGTGTCATGCTAAGCCTCCAGACATGCTGCTTTGTACACAGAGCCTTTTTGGAATTACTAAATGAGGTATGTTTCAACGATAGGGTACACCATAGAAATAAGCTGATTTTTGTTAAGAGCAGGTTTTCTACAGTGCTAGTAACAAGCGTTAAAAAATACGTCCTCCTTAGTAAGTAATGCTGAGCTGGTTTATCAGTGTCTCATCACTGATGAAAATATTGCTGCTTTAAGCAGACTTGGTTGCCATGATTTGGGATTAACCCATAGAATGTTCAGAGTTTAATGTCAGCCATTTTCAACAAAAAATAGGGAGTGACAATTTCCTGTGTTCTTTATATGACATTCAAAGCTTCACAGGAAGAATGAAGACTATTCTTGGCCTGAACAATTTGCCCCATGGGGTGTTGGGCCCAGCCAAACAGCATTGTATTAGCAAAGGAGGGTCAAGTGAAAGGAGACCTTGTTCTGTGCCAGGCTCTCAAAGGGTAACCTGAAACCACACTGGCCACCCAGACCCAGTTTTGGATGCAGTGTTTGTGGACCTGCTGAAACCTCATGCCATTCAGGCTTTTTGAAATCCTTTGGGATGGAGAGAGGGAGTAGTAGTTGACACCTCTGAGAATAGGGATCTGTGAGAACTTGGCAGAAGGGGAGAGGCTAATTGGGGGAAATGGTAAGACTCTGCCAACAAGTGTCTATTTTTTGTTCTCTTCCTCTTCAAAGTGAGTCCTTCTTAGCTTACAGGTGTGTTGCAAGGAATAATGTCTCACCCTGGATGTTTACAAGGAAACAGCAGACCACAGAGGCCCCATGAGCTGGCTGTCATCCAAGTGTGGAGTACTGAACTAGGTCTAGCAGGGCCTTACAACTTTTTCCCCCTCATTGAGTTCCATTGTTTTTGAATTTCACGTGGAGTCTTTCATATTTAAATGTATGCTCCAGGCCAAGAAAAGTTCTGTGTTTTGGGTAAGCTAGTTATTTAAGCAACTTGGCAAATGGTAGGTGAAGTGATGGGTGCCATGACACAGACCCTGGCATTAATGTGAGTTTTCTCCCCTTGCTTTTTAGAAGTAAAGAACATATATTTTGTCTGACTGGGAGTCGGGTAGCTGTCATTTTTTTTTGCTAGGAATAAATCTTGTGATGATACAAATCTATAGCTTAACGTGGTTTGCTTTTCAGACAAAAAAAATGTTGTAATTAATGGAACACAGTTCTTTCACTCAGACACCAAAATAAAATTCTCCTTAGACCTTTAGGTTGCTGGGTACAGGTATAAGAAACTCAAATTTGCACTTTCTTTTTCCCAAACCTCTACTTCATTAGTGCTTAATTAGACCTCATCCCTTGTAGTCATACTTGGGAAAGGAGTAGAGACCACTGAGGCAAGCTCACTTCTGTGGTGTCTTCATTCAGATGGGATTGGCCCAGGTATAATCCATGTCCAGAAGAGGAGATGGGCTTTCTCTCTAACTTGTGCTATGAGGACTGATGAACTCACCCTACCAAGTGGGAGCATTTTGACATTATTCAAACTGGAAAGAATTCCTACTTACCAAAAGAGAAAAAACTCACTTGGAAATCGAGGCAAGGGAACAAAAATCAGCAAAAGGTGAAGCAACAAATGTTTGTTGAGTACCAACTATGTGCCAGATACAGACTTCACATAAACTTCAAAGATCAGTAGAATTCTCTGACGTGGCCATTTTAACCCCTCTTTAAAAACAAGCATACTAGAATGGATTAAGAAGTGTGGTGTATGTTTATTCAATGGAATATTACTTAGCCATAAAAAGAATGAAGTAATGCCATTTGTAGCAATGTGGATGGACTGAAGACAATCATACTAAGTGAAGTAAGTCATACAGGGAAAGACAAATGTATCAATTCTATGTGGAATCTAAAAAAATTACACAGACGAACATATTTACAAAACAAACAGATTCAAAGACGTAGAAAGCAAACTTATGATTACCAAGGGGAAACGAAGGGGTAGAAATAGGAGTTTGTGATTAACAGATACACACTATATATAAAACAGATAACAAGGACCTACTGTATAGCACAGGGAACTATACTGAATATCTTGTAATAAGCTGTAAGGGAAAAGAGTGAGAAATATATATAAAACTGAATCACTTGGCTGTATGCCTTAAACAAGCACAACATTGTAAATCGATGCTTCAATAAAAGAAGGAAAAGCAAAAACTAAAATTTCATTGTAAATTTTTATGTTGATATTAGTTATCCATTGTTGAATACAACGCAATAACTACCTGCTAACCTTAGTAATGATAACATTTATAGTTTATTACAATTTAATAATAACATTTGTTAGTATCTGCAGGTCAGAGATTAGCTGGGTAGTTCTGGCTGGGGACTGTCATTAAGATGTCTGCAGGGCTGGCATTCAAGATGGCTTAGTTGGATCACTGGTCAGGAGGCCTCCGTCCTTTACTACATGGACTTCTCCATAGGGCTCCTTGAATGTCCTTGTGACAAGGTGACTGGTTCTTTTTTCCAGAACGAATGATCCAAGAGAGAGCAAGGTGTAAGCCACAATGTCTTTTATGATCTAGCCTTGAAAGTCACATAATGCCCTTTCTGCAATATGCCATTTATTGCTGATGCAGCTCAGCCCTGTTCAGTGTGGGAGGCAGCTGTACAAAAGCTGAATGCCAGGAGGCCACTGCTACATTACATCTTCTTTTGTTTAATAAATGTTTTTTTTTCAAATTGTAGTTTAATAAAGTGATTTATAAATATTTTAATAAACACTTATACAAATAATGCTACTGTGAACATTTCTGTACACATCTTGCCCAAATATGGGAGTTTCTGTAGGCTTACACATAGTGAACAAAGCCAGCAAATCTGTGCCTTTAGATTCACAAACCTCTGTCAAGTTTTCTGTGAGTCATCATATAAAATGTTCTATCCACTACCCCCATCCCTACTCAGATCAGATGTCCCCACAGACCCAACCCAGGGCCTTAGTTAACTCCATCTTTACAGTTTGAACCAGAAAAGAGAGCAAGAGTTCTCCCCCTGCCTGAAAGTGTGAAAAAGGGAAGATCTACAGCAGACCAAGTAGGATGGGTGGCAGAGCCGTGGTCACAGAGATAACTGTGAGCCACACAGCACTGCTGCTCCCCTAGACTTATCCTCCTAGGGGTTATGGGTAAATGAGGTACAGATTCTTCAGCCAGCCTGGGCATTTGAATGCGCTCAACCCATGCATATCCCACTCTCCAGTTCTGGGGCTTTGCCTGTGTTGGCTGTTGTGGGAGCTCCACCTGGCCTACAATCTTCTGACCCACACCCAGGCAGCCCCTGAACCTTGGCCCTCATGAGACTTCAACTCTCCCTGCCTTCTTGCTGCCCGTCTTGGGCCAGGGTTTACACTGGCCCCTCCTCCTTGGGTCATGGATGCACCCAAAGCCCACATCTCAGCACTCCCCCCTCAAAGGACTGGCTTCCTATTGGTACCTCCAGCAGAGTCTCAAATAATTCTTCCCCATTTCTAGATTTTCAAGGAATTTTTTCCTTCTGATTTGCAGTTGTGGCAAAAACTACTTTTTTCTGAACCATTTTTAAATCATTTGCAGCCCTATGCCCTTTGAATTAAGTTGTTAGGTTTGTATTTCCTAGAAACAAATCCTCATAATAATAATAATAAAAATAGTAATTAAAACTTGAAATTTAATGAGCTTTTAATACTTAAAAACATAGATCCTCTTTGTCAGATTAATGACAAGTTGATGTCAGGAGGCCTCAGTCCCTTGCTACATGGACCTGCTTGAGTGTCCTTACCTTCAGTTGCTCAGTCGTGTCCAACTCTTTGCGACCCCATGAATCACAGTACGCCAGGCCTCCATGTCCATCACCAACTCCCGGAGTTCACCCAAACTCATGTCCATCGAGTCGGTGATGCCATCCAGCCATCTCATCCTCTGTCGTCCCCTTCTCCTCCTGCCCGCAATCCTTCCCAGCATCAGTCTTTTCCAATGAGCCAACTCTTCGCATGAGGTGGCCCAAGTATTGGAGTTTCAGCTTCAATATCAGTCCTTCCGATGAACACCCAGGGCTGATCTCCTTTAGGATGGACTGGTTGGATCTCCTTGCAGTCCAAGGGACTCACAAGAGTCTTCTCCAACACCACAGTTCAAAAGCTAAAATTCTTCGGCACTCAGCTTTCTTCACAGTCCAACTCTCACATCCATACATGACTACTGGAAAAACCTTAGCCTTGACTAGACGGACCTTTGTTGGCAAAGTAATGTCTCTGCTTTTTAATATACTGTCTAGGTTGGTCATAACTTTCCTTCCAAGGAGTAAGCGTCTTTTAATTTCATGGCTGCAATCACCATCTGCAGTGATTTTGGAGCCCCCAAAAATAAAGTCAGCCACTGTTTCCACCGTTTCCCCATCTATTTCCCATGAAGTGATGGGACCAGATGCCATGATCTTAGTTTTCTGAATGTTGAGCTTTAAGCCAACTTTTTCACTCTCCTCTCTCACTTTCATCAAATATATATATATATATATATATATATATATATATATATATATATATATATTTGTGTTCATATTATGTACACTGCACTTTGCTTGGATGGGATCAAGTGGCCAGGTTGACACCTAAGTGTCACTTCTTTCTGCCACGTGGGATGGACTCATTCTCATTCATTCATTCTCATTCTCTCCATCCGATCTCTGAGGCTGGGCCAGCCAAGATTTTTCCCGCCCTGCAGCAAGACTTCCAACACAGGAATCCCCCACCACCTGGAAGATTAAAGCCGTGGAAGGTGGTAGCCCCTGCACGGTCCGCCAGTGCTGTGGAAGGCAGGCTCCCTGCTGTCCCCTGGCGGCCGCAGACACCTGCACAGGGCCTGGCTCCTCAAGGCAGCACCGAGTCGATGCAGCCTCTTCCCTCTTGGGGGCTTAGGGTCTGTGGGCACAGCCCCTGCCTTATCACTCCCATTCGAGCATCAGCGGGGGATGGGGGCTGTTGTGACAGAAGGTGGCCACATGCCCACGCACTCTGAGACCCGTGCCAGGAGAGGGGTTTCCAGAGTGCCCGGCGCCCCTGAATTCCACACCACTCAATTGTTGGATTTTATATTGTTTTCAGAAATACTTCAAGACCTTTTATTATTTTTATCTGTTTAACGGGAAGAGTTTTAAGAATGTTACAAAAGTAACTCAGACTCTTGAACAAAACATTACAACCAAACATAAAGCATGAACAATTTAAAAGGTTTCTTAAAATATTAAACACAGAATTACTATTTGACCCAGAAATTCCACTTCTGGGTATATACCCAGAAGAGGTAAAAGCGGGGATGAGAGCAGATACTTGCACATTTGTGTTCACAGCAGCATTATTCTCAATAGCCAAAAGGAAGCAACCTGAGTGTCCATGGACAGATGTAAGGATAAATAGAACATGGTGTATATCAATACATACAGTGGACTAGATTCATCATAAAAAGGAAGGAAATTCTGACACGGGCTACAATGTGGACGAACACGCTATATGAAAAAAAGACACCAAACACAATAAGACAAATGTAATTCCATTTATATGAAATATCTAGAAGAGGCAAATCATAAGGATAGAAAGGCCAGATGTTATTGGGCCCTTGGGGGAGAGGGTATGGGAGTTACTGCTTAATGGGCGCAGCGTTTTGGTTTGGAATATGGAAAATTTTTGAAAATGGTGGTGATGGCTACACATTGTCAATGTAATTCATGTCACTGAATTGTACACTTAAAAATGGTTTCAATGGAAATTTTAATTATATACATATGTGTATTTTATAATTTAAAAGATAGTTAAGAGAAAAAAGAAAACATTGAATTTACCTCTACTGTTCTACCACCCTGAAGCAGGAGCAGTCAAGTAACTTAACTGGAGTTTGGAATCGTGTAAATGGAAGGGCTAGGGTTTGAACTGATTGCAAACCGGGCAAGATTACAATGGACCGCCTGTCTTTAAGCAGCCAGCAGCCATGATTGGGTGCCTTCCACAGCCTTGCATCTCATCTCCCTGGAAGCACCAGTTGGTGAGTCATCACCACTTCATTCTTCTCCCTTTGCTTTCCAGGGGGGCTGACCTTGACCTCGACCTTTAGCATACTGGCTCCAAGTTTCCCCAAGACAGAGAATGACTAAGACTGTTGTAGAACGCAGTGTAGCCCATTCGAAGCCCAGTTTAGTACAATGGGCAGGAGACCTTGGTGGCCTCCCAAAGAACCCTCTGTCCTCCTTAGGCCCCATAACTGGGGCTACTATAGCCACCTCATCTGTAGAGACCTCCCCCTCTCCTGCAGCTCCCTCCTCATGCCCTGTCCCTCTGAAACTTCAAGTTCCCTCTCCCCATCCCACTGTCTCCACCCGCTCCTGTTCTTACCTCAGAGACTCCACACTCCACCTCGCTTCCCTCCCTCCCCAACCCTGTGTGCACTGCCCAACAGGTATGGCAAACTTCTGCTTATGTCTCCAAAAATTTGGGGAGGGGAAAATTTTGAAGTGATATTTTTAAAAAAGCCATCAAATTACTTTTCATGGGAAACCAAGATTTTTTTCAGAATCCTAAATTTTGTTGCACTGTTTACAGTTTTAAATTGTTTTTATTTTGAATTGGATAGATGAGTGAGACGGGGGAGCCCATTAGGCTTTAAGGGTTTACAACCTCTACATATCTTGATTTGGCCCTGCCCAGTCTGCCTGATGGTGGGTCTTCCTCTTGCTTATTCTCATAGGGACCTGAGCATCACAAAGAGGCCAGCTCTGAGAAGAGCTGGGAAAGCAGGAGGTGGAAGGAATCTTCAGCCTGTACCAGAGGAGTTTGCTATCTTTGCGATGTGGTGTGGAGCAACTCGAGTGCCCAGTGGAAATGCTTAGGAGGAATGGGACTGGGCCAGGGAGAAGCTAGGCTCAGGGTAGAGTAATCACCCTAGGGGTGCCCGTTTTGGGCAGTGGTCAAGGACAGTAGGGCATCAGCTTTCTGGTGGCTGGGGAAGGGGAGACACTGACCTCTACTTGGAGTATCAACTTGGCTAGGTCGGAGTGGACACAGGACTAGGTGTCCCCAGTGGCCTTACCATGTTATTGGTGGATGGGGGACCTCTCTGGAAAAGGAGTTGGACACACACTCATGTGCTCCTCCTGGGGTTGTGGCAGCACATAGTGGGCCCTCACAGGGTTATTTTGGCCACTTGAAAATCCTGCTGACATTGCCTAGCAGGTGGTGAATTTATAGGAATGGATGTGTGGATGGAGGCTGGTCTGCCCTCATCTGGTGCCCTGCCCTCCTCTCTGGAGAAGATGAAGTGGGGAGCAAGTATGCGCCAGGATCCTCATCTAGGGAAAGCTGGGAATACTCCCAGTGGGCACCAGGGGGCAGCACTGCTCCAGCATCAGGCTCCTCCTACCGAGTAACCTTTCCTGGCCTCAGCAGCTGCAGTGGCGCTAAGTTCTTGGGGCTATAATTACTATTTTTGGATTTTAAGATATAAAAGGCATTTTAAGGGTCATAAACTTGGTGAGGGTCCTTATAGTAGCAGATGGAAAAACTTAGTCTGAGGAAAAAATATATGAAACAGGTTCTGCTCTCTAGCTCTGTCTGGTGAGAAACAAGCCCTTTGTCCTCTCTTTGCCTCAGCTTCTCCATCTGTCAGACTGGGACAATCTCTTTTGCACCTACAGCTTAAGAAACTGTCGTGCTAAAAGGTGCAATTGATGAGAAACGATTTCCCCATGTTCGAGGTAGCTGGCACACAGTCATGGGCATTCCTACAGTGAAGAAATGTGCCAACGTCATACCTTTGTAAGTAAATTCATGAGTCTGTCCTTTGGAATTAATTTTCCATAGTTGGAAACATGCGGCAGATGAATGATGCTTCCTGCTTCCGCAAGTTGACCTAACCAAGGGGCCATGGGTGGGCTGGCAGAGCAACAGACTTGTTTGGCCTCAAAAGAAGGAAGAATCCACAAAGTCAAGGTCATACTTGGCCAGTGGAGACCTCACAGCAAGTGGAAGCCTCTCTTTGGGATGTGTGTTGGGGGATTTGTGGTACCCACTATTGGACATCCAACTACAAGATCTTCCTTTTGCTGTCTTGTTTTCCCCAGATATAAACAATCCCCCTGAAAGTGAGAAGAGGGAGAATGAGTCAGAGGTCAGTTTCCTTGTGGCTGAACTTCTTATCAACTTTTTGTGAAAGAGCCTGGCCCTGCTCATCCCAGGAAGGCAGTGAAGCCAGGGCAGCACAAGACATGACAGGATGAATTTCTATAGCTGGCAGAGCCCTGGATGGGGCAGGCAGAATGCACGGCAGTCCAGCAAGTCATCCTTACTGTTAGACAAAGGAAGGCTTAGCAGATGGTATGTAGTTTTCTAAAAGGCATCGAGTTTAAAAGTCCATTCAGCCCAAAGTATTTACACAAATCTCAGCTGTGAGCATCAGGTAGATGCCAGTGCTAACTCTGCTACCTGACCCTGAGCAAGTTCCTTGACTTTTTTTTTTAAGTCTCACATTCATCATTTGGAGAACAGAGACTGTTATTTCTTCCTTGCTGCATCGCTGTGCAGATTAAACGAGCTTGCTTCTCTTAGAAGAGCATCCAGAGTGCAGTAAGTGCTCAGTAAATATCAATGTAGCAGAATGTGGAGCGAGAGGGTGAGAAATTTGGTTCTTTAGTTTCGTGGATATTTTAAGTATTTCTGTTCATCTTTGTGGGGTGGGGACAGAGTGGGCTTATGACTAACTAGAAAAAAATGGAAGCTATGTTTCTCCTTTCATGAAGAGAATGAGATTTTGCTGTTCTTAAGATCTTGACCTCTCCTTCCATCCAGAAGACATTTGTGATTTTAAGGCTGATGTCCTGTCATAGTGCAAAGGGGTAGAATGCAAGTAATTTGGAGATTTGAAAAAGGGACAGTGGCTTGAGTCTGCCTTCTATCTCCCAGGGTCTGGGAAGAAGCACCTTGCGCTCACCTATGAGGGGAAGCTGGGTGCAGGGCATGGTGGGCCCTTGTCAGGAGCCCTGAGCAGGCCCAGCAGAGAGGTCATGGGGTTGCCCTGGGGACCCCTTCCTTTCAGGGTCCTACCAGATGAAGACAGGAGGCCAGTGGATGTGCTGTGGGGTGAGACAACAGCACTGCCCAGAGGTGGCAGTGCTGGACTCCTAGGGGACCTCTTTGGGGCTATGTAACCCCCCCAGCTCCACCCAGAGTCTTTGTGGGACCCAAAGGAGAAACTTGACTTTAAATGTCTTCCAGTCTTAGTAGGTGGTTTACAGTAAATTAGATGAGGGGAAATCTGATATCTGCCTCTTGAGAATAATTCCTAGTGAGTGAAATGCAAAGCTAAAATGGACAACATTTGCTTGAGCCTTGGAATCTCAGCAAGTCAGCAACCAGACAGAACTGCTGAAAAGTGTATTTTTCATCTGGTGGTTTTGGTTTTCTTGACATCAAACTGATAGAGGCCTGAGGAACAACAAACCATTCAGACACAACAACAACACAGGGCAGAGGGAGAAAGATAAGAAATAGAGTAGGGTCTCAAGCCCAGTACTATTCCTATTAACTGAAATACACGTGAACACACAATGGCACCGCATGTGTCACACATTCAAGGATCTGTCTCACAGTGGTAAGGGAGGTGCATGTGGGGACAGAGGGGATCCATAGGTAAAGAAAAGACATCAATAGAGGGCTCCCTGCACTGGCAGTGATGCCTGGGTCTTGAGGCTGGGAGGGTGACTAAGACAGCTCTGCAGGGGCCTTCTGACGAGGTGAGAGACAGGCAAAAACGATGGTCTTGAACCTTGGGGGTCCTGCCACAGATGCCATCAACCCACAGACAATGCCATGAGGCTTCAGGGCATCTGCTCGGCACCCAGGGAGCTTTCCAGACCTGTGTCTGCCCTTCTGTTCATGTCAGGTGTCCAGCGTTGACTCACTCAGACCCTGACATCTGGGTGAATTCATGTGGTCTCACCCAACAGTTTCTCAGGTTTCCATAAACATTATACACAGCCTATGTCTAACAGCAGCTTCCCATTTAATTTCTTTCAGGATTGACATTAAAAGTAAACTGGTCTACTTAAAGCATAGAATCTTAACACACCCTGTTGGGAAAACTCTCTTTCTGTAGGCCAAAGCCTATCAGGCTTTTTGGATTTTATAGAAGAACCCGAACTGAGAGCCAGGCCACACCTGTCTGCTGACCCTGAAGTGATGGGAATTGTCTCTGGATTGTCATAGCTGGGGAGACAGGGTGTGCCTGTAATGCTGGTGACATAGACCAATGCTGATGATACATGGCTTCATCCAGGGAGGTCTGTTAGGAACTCAGTTCCTGTGCCCCCATAAAGGTCCCAGCCTCTTTCTGGAATAAAAGATTCAACTTCAATTATGATATAATCAAACAATGTAATTTTTAAAAAATATTCATTTATTCCTTTGCCTGCTCCAGGTCTTAGTTGTGGCATGTGGGATCTAGTTCCTTGGCCAGGGAAGGAACCTCGGCCCCCTGCATTACAAGAGTGAAGAATCTTCACCACTGGGCCACCAGGGAACTCCCAGACAATGTAATATTTTGCTCAGATACAAATGCTACTTTTGAACCATTCTTATTGACATGGGGAAATGTTAATGTCACATCCATTCAAATAATAGGTGACTAAACCACAACAACACCACCTCTGTGGCAAAAGCTCAGCTGATTAGAGAGGAGCAGAAGCCGGAACAAGCCACATGGAAATATACTGCAAATAACTCTCTCTGGCAGAAAATAAAGCTGTTTTCCATCGCATAGCTAATTGGCTTACTTTTCAGACCTCTTGAGCCAGAAGAGATCACCCCAGGGTCATAAACTTCACTGTTGCTTATCGCAGGCACAGAAGAGCTTCAGCATTGCAAACCACTGAATGATCTGGGGTCCCAGTGGTGTCCTGCGCTGGGGACCGCAGGTGTTTCCCCAGCAGGGTGTGCTTGGGGACTGTACCTTCCTGCCTCCTCTTGCTGTGGTCCTAATGCCCAGGTGCAGTCTCAGGACCCTCGCTTGTGGTAAAGAGAATCAGGAAAACTAGACATTTGGATAGATGAAAAAGCCAAAGAAATCCAAATGGCTCCCATAACTCATACACTCTTTCATAAATGCCATCCCCAAGAAAAATGCCACATCCTCCAGAGTAGGAAATGACAACCCACTCCAGTATTCTTGCCTAGAAAATTCCACAGACAGAAAAGTCTGGTGGGCTACAGTCCATGGAGTTGCAAAGAGTGGGACGTGACTAAGCACACAGCTGTGCTGTGCTCAGCTCCTGTTCTGTCCTAAGGAAAGGATTGCAGAAATTAGTGTGTGTGTAAAGAAACTGTTCCTAGTGATCTTTTCAATGTGGCTCCTCAAGTTGGGTCCATGCTCTTGAATCAGTCTTCCTCTCTGCCAAGCCTTAAACAGGTCATGGGGGCCTGGCTGAGCCCAGGGCCACTCAGAGTGTACTCAGACTGCAGCCCTGAGGACAAGTGAAATCAGATGAAAGTCATGGGTTGAGGGCTTCCTAAATGTTCATGCCACTTCTGGGCCACCCATTTCATCCTCTGGGACATTGACTATAAGTTGCCCTGACCAAATAAACAACCAAACATGTTTGTACAGAGATGTAGGGAAGAGGTGAACCACTGGGTTCAGCCAATAAATTCATGGCCAAGAAGTGTTCTGTAAGGAAGAAATAGGTCAAATATTTTGTATGATGATCCTGAGTGGCAGGGTAGGGGACAAACTATTGAGACCCAAAAGTAATCACAGTCCCCTGGCTTATTAGCATATCTGCTCTGGAATGCAGGGCTCCTCACAGATGTGGTTTTAGTTCCAAATAATTGGGGTCAAAGGGCACACTTTTACAAGAGGCAAACTTCTGTTCCCCATTCTTAGGACTTGAGTGGGTTTTACTTGTTTATATTGTTTGTTTATTTTTTAAAGATTTATTTTTAATTGGAGGATAATCGCTTTACAATGTGGTGTTGGTTTCTGCCGTACATCAACTGAATCAGCCATAGGTATACATATGTTCCTTCCCTCTTGAACCTCCCTCCAACCTCCCACCCCATCCCACCCCATCCCACCCCTCACGGTTCTGAGAGCACCAGGCTGAGCTCCCTGTGGTATACAGTAACTTCCCATTAGCTATCTATTTTACGTATGGTGGGTTGGGAAGATACCCTGGAGAAGAGAATGGCTACCACTCCACTATTCTTGCCTGGACAGAGGAGCCTAGTGGGCTGCAGTCCATGGGGTCACAAAGAGTTGGATTCAACTGAGTGACTAACACACACACACATTTACATATGGTAATGTATATATTTCATTGCTGCTTTCTCAATTTGTCCCATCCTCTAGCATAATTGTTTATTTCTCCTTAAATTTAACTTCACAGCTCTTCTTTAATGCTGGTTTGTTGGCAGTGCTTTTTCACAAGACTGTATGTATTCACATCAAGCACACATATCTGATACTCCATCCAGAGGGTGACTTTTCCATTAGTGCCTCTCCCGAGCAATGATGATTTCAGAAATGCACTTCAGAGGATAAATGAAAGTCTAAATCCTAGATTGAACTGAATTCAGAATAAGGCAGCATGACTAGTCCATCAGCACAATCAATGTTTTCTACGCCTAAGAGAGTTTATTGAAACCTGAATTCATAGACCCAAACCTCCATGACCATTTGCTGGCAGTTTCCTCATCTGTAAAATGGGGATGACTGTACCTGCCCAGCCACCCTCACAGATTATGGCAGGATCAAATAATGTCATGAATGTGGAAGCACTTTGTGAGGCACACAGACAGACCTGAAATTGAGGTTTATTTCTACCATTTATTGATGATGGGACCTTTGAAATGTTACTTCACCTCACTGAGTCTTCAATATCTGTAAGGAAGGGCACTGGTAGCTGCCCATAGATGAGCTGTAAAGATTAAGTGGGATTCAACGTATTTAAAGAATGGATGCTAACTGCTAAATAAATGGTAGCTATTATTATTGTGATTACACCTAAGTTTAGAGCAGTTGCATCATTATCATGTCTCATCAGCATCATCCACAGACATGAAACAAAGAAGGATATTTTTGGAGCTGAGGACAGGGAAGTTTGGAAAATGTGCAGGAGGAGGAAAGTGCATGATGGTACAGGGGAAAGTTAGGAGAAAATGGTCTTTCTGGAATGAAGTTCGTGACAGAGAACCGTGAGAAACCGAGTCCACGAAACCAGCAGAAGTCAGACAGTGAAGTCCTCTCACAGCTAGAATAAGACCTTTGAGCTTGGTCCTGAGAATGTCAGGCCCTGAACTCTGTATTTAGTGCTGGCCAAAGTGACTGGATTCTTCACTCCTGACCCAGTGCCAGGACCTCACAGCAGCAGAACTTCTAAGCAAATAGGGCAGTAGGAGGGGCCCACAGCAGAGAGGGGCCCTGGTTGGGTCACTTTGCTGAGGTCCCCTGTAGTCAGCCCCGGGGTCATTGGTTCCCTGGCCATGGTGCCAGCTGAGCTCACTCTACCATTTGTTTATCAGTGACCTCACCTGATGCTCTGGCTATCAGGTCTTCAGATGTCATCTAATACCTTGACTATGTATTTTTTATAATGTGTTTATTTTAAAATCACTTTTTAAAAAAGAAATAAATGATTATTATTTTGGAATATTCTCCAAATTACAAAGAAGACAATAAAAACACTAATTCCATTTGCAGACCTAATTAGTGTCATTTTACTTTCACTATGTAGTTGTATCTTTTTTTTTTTTTTAAGACTTTTTAAAAGAGCTGTTTAAGGGTCATAGAAAAATTGAGGGGAAGGTGCAGATTACCCAAACACTCCCTGCCTCCAACATACGCATAGCTTCCCATGTTATCAACATCCTACACCAGAATGGGACGTTTGTTATAATGGATGAGCTTACTTTGACATACTGTTATCGCCCGAAGGCCATAGTTTGTTTACATTATGGCTCACTCTTGGTGTCTTAATACTTATGAGTTTGGACAAATGTATGGTGACCTATGTCCATCATTATGGTATCAGGTGTTCCACCTGACATCCCTTCCCACCAACCCCATATCCTCTGGCAATCAATCACTGATTTTTTTTTACCATTTTTATAGTTTTGCCTTTTTTAGAATGTCATATAATTGGAATGATATAGTATGTAGCCTTTTCAGATGGGCTTCTTTCACTTAGAAATATTCACTGAAGTTTTTTCTATGTCATTTCATGGCTGTATAGCTCATTATTTTTTAGTACTGAGTAATATTCCATTATTTGATGTACCACACTTTATTTACTCATTCATCTACAGTAGGGCATCTTGGTTATTTCCACATTTTGGCAATTATGAATCAAACTGCTATAAACTTATAGTTTTTAAATATAATTTTGTAATATGCTTCTTTCATTCAACAATAGATCATGAATGGGATTTTCCTGGTGGTCCAGTGGTTAAGACTCTATGCTTCCACTGCAGGGGGCATGTGTTTGATCCCTGGTCAGATCCTGCAGCTGCACAGCCAAAACAAAAAAAGATAAGTATTCCTTATCCATAAGTATTCCTATGCAGTCTTATTTTAAGGATCATTCTGTAATCCATCACATGGATTAAATGAGTTAACACCAGTAAAGCCCTTGAAGTGATGAGTGGCATTTGGTAAGCACTCAATATATCTTAACAATTATAATCTGGATATGTGTACAAACTATATATAACTTAACCATTCCTTTCTTATTGGACTTGAAGGATTTTTTCACTTATACAAATAATGCTCCAGTGTGCAGTCTTGTGGACAAACGTACACTCATGACTCTGATGATTTCCTCAGGATGTATTCTTAGTTGTAGAGTAGCTGAGTCACAGAATATATAACTTCTTTCCATTTATCAACACAGATTCCTTTACCAATTTACATATGCTCCAAGCTGCTAAAATTTTTTTTTTCTCTCCCAATGAGTCTGGGTTTTGAGCTGGAGTCTCCTCTGAGAGTGAGGGGGTGCTATGGCAGATAAAAATATGACCACCCCCATTTTATGACAGGAGCTGGAAGGTATAATGCCAGAGGCTAAACTAGAGTGCATGTAACCAGAAATGAAGTGATGAGTAAAGTGCCTGACTTGGCTGCATCTCAATTTCTTGACATGTAAAATGGCTTCAACATCACCTGCAACTCTTAAAATTTATGAGAATATTAAATGAAATGGCTGTCTCTAACTAGTGTTGAGCACATACATGAAGGACTCATACATGACAGCAGTCACTAGCGGATATAGAAGCAATACAATTAGTAGTGCCACTGCAGAAACATTGGAGGCACTGTAAAGATTTGTGAATGCTAAACTAATGAGCATAGACATTATTCCACGGAACATGAGGATCCATTGAAGTTTTTGGTCCAGGGACAAATATGCTGACAACAGGGCTGTGGAGACTGGACTCAGTAGACTGAAGGGTGCTGAGGCAGTGGTGCCTGGAGGCAGAGGCCAGTCCAAAAGTCACTGGAACTGTCCAGAAGAGACAGGTCACATCAGAGATTTTTGCCTTATGAATATTGAAAACAATTATTTCCAACATTTGTTCTATGAACAGGAGAGATGACAAGCTATAAAGCCTAGTATTTCTGTGTTGTTTTTATTTAAAATCCACTGGTCACTTAAGAGTAGTGTATGCTCTTGCCCAGCATTGGAATGTACTTAATACCCCTGAGTGAGTGTGAAAGTCACTCAGTCGTGTTTGACTCTTTGTGACCCCATGGACTGTACAGTCCATGGAATTCTCCAGGCCAGAATACTGGAGTGGGTAGCCTTTCCCATCTCCAGGGGATCTTCCCAACCCAGGGATCAAACCCAGGTCTCCTGCATTGCAGGCTGATTCTTTACCAGCTGAGCCATAGGGGAAGTCCTAAGACCCCTGAACGTACACTTAAAATGGTTAAGATGTTAAACTTTATGTTATGTGCATTTTGCTACAATTTTAAATAATTTAAAAAGTAAGTTAAAAAAAAACTCAGAGGAATTCATAGTCAGAAAAAGGGTTAGGGCAGCAGGAAAAAAAAAATATGGACAGTATCTAATGGTGGGGAGGGCACATTTAGCCCTCTTTCAAAGAGTCTGCCTGAAGTGCAGGAGCCCTGGGTTAGATCCCTAGCTCAAGAAGATTCCCTGAAGAAGGGAATGGCTACCCACTCCAGTATTCTTGCCTGGAGAATTCCATGGACAAGACAAGCCTGGCGGGCTACAGTCCATGGAGTCACAAAGAATCAAGCAAGACTGAGCGACTAACACTTTCACTTTCACTTGGGACAATAGCAAATGATGAGGAAGAAGGGCCATGGACGTTAACAGTAGCCTTATAGTCACAAGTCTTGGATTTAAATCATGGTTCTGAATTTAGTCTGTGAACTTGAACTAATCACTGTAACCATTATAAGCTTCAGTAACTTTCTCTGTAGAAGGGAGATAACAGTACCATTCTTGTTTACGGAATGAAGCAAAGATCAAACCAGACAGTGAAATCAAATAAGTAATAAGCTCTGAGTTTTCTCCATTTTGTAAACTTTCAGTTTTACACCCCAAGCAGATTCAAGCTTAATTTAAAGCTCCTGCCATGAACTTGAAAACATTAAGTCCCAGCTTGGATCCTACCATGGGATCCTATCATGGGATTTCATCTCAGGGCTTGGGAAGTTTTATATCAAATCGTGGTGGGAGGAGATGCAGACATGGAAGGAAACAGCATCTGTCTGCACATTCCCTTTTCCCCTCCTACTTCCAGGTATTCAGTAAAGGAATCTGTTCCAAAAGGCCACACTGTCTTGTTCTATTATAGCAGGTCATTTCAGAAGTGGTTGTTTCATGTAGCAGCTGATAAATTGACATTTAGTGGTTTTCCATGTCTTTTAAGAGGTTTATAGTGGAGTAAATGTAATATATGGAAGTATATATATACAAAAAAAGAATCGTGTGTGCCCCTTTTGGAAGTTAAGTTTAAGAACATGATTTCTGTTTCTGCTGTGTTGATATCAATAATGCTCTGCTTAAATCATGGCGTGTGGTTTAGAAATAAGCATAAGGGATCCTTGACACAGGACGGATGGCTCTTGGTTACTTGGTAGCTGGTCAGCCCATCTACGGGTGATTATTCTTCTGTCCTCCTTCCATCTCCTTTTCTCAGCCAGTTCTCTCAGTTAACATATCGATCAAAGTACAGGAAGGGAGCAAAGATGAAAAATCCTGTCATGTTACAAACATTATCTCCAGTGAGAGTTATATGATACTATCTATGAATGTCAACTGTTTGTATTGTTCAGAGCCCCCATTCAGGTAGAAAATGCTGAGGTAGCTTCGGTCTTGACCTTGACAATCTGGAAGGATGATGTTTCTCACAGCACACACCAGAGATGGCTAATAGTCCATGTGAACAAGCCAGGAGTTAGTCTATTGCAATATTAATGATTATGACTTAGTCTTGGCTCAAATTAATAATTTGCTCATTATTGCTTGACTGTTTGAATGTAGCCAGTCCTCCAAGGCTTGGCTTGCATACAATTGTCTGTTGCTGGCAGTTCCAGGGCCTGCTCCTGCACTGTCAGAGCTTTCCAGGGGACTCAGAGACCCCTGATTCACACTCTGCCTTCAGAGAACTGAGTTGGGACCTCATTTTGGTGATTGGTTTAGCCTTTTGGTGACTGATGGATTGAATCTTTGGTTCTTGGAGTTCTGTGGATTTTGGTGACCTCTCCAATACAAGTTGTAAGATTTTCTCTGTCAACTTGGGTTCCACAGCCTACTTACAGACTCAGCTAAGTTTCCACCACCTCCATTTTCCCCAGCACATGATGTATTTATGAGAAAGGAGATATCATCTCATTAGTACTTCACAAAAACCTATGCCAGGCAACTCTTCTTTGAAAAGATGTAGGGTGTTTGATTCATATGGACTATGTCTATGTGTGTGCTCAGTCATGTCCAACTGTTTGCGACCCCATGGACTGTAGCCCGACAGGCTCCTCTGTCCATGGAATTTTCCAGGCAAGAATACTGGAGTGGGTTACCGTTTCCTCCTCCAAGGGATCTTCCCAACCCAGGGATTGAACTTACCTCTCTTGCACCTCCTGCATTGGCAGGCAGATTCTTTACCACCGTACCACCTGGGAAGCTTTTTAATTCATATAGTATAACCCAGATATCAACTACAGTCTCAGAACCTATAAGCTTAATTCAAACCTTTTCCCATTGAGTGTAGAAGTCTAAAGCCTTGCAAGATGCTTCTGAATTCTTGACATTTTTTTCATGATCAACTTCCCACTGAATTCATTTCTTTGCCCAGTTTTGTTCTCCCCTCTGCATCTTGGGGCTGGCTGTTCTTCATTTGTGTCACTCCTTTGACCCAAACTAGAGGCACAACACTTTCTTCTATTTTCTTAGTCCCCCTAACACAATGGTGAAAGCAAACCATTGCATGTAGCAGAACTTTGGCTGCAACTATTTGAAATCTATGTTTGTCCTAAGAAATTATCACTGGCTGCAGCACCCACAGCACTCCTGCTCCTTGTCTCTTTCTGACTCTTCTCGCTCTTCTCTTTCCTTTCCTTTCCTCTCTTTTTTGCTTTCCCCCTCCTACTTAGGAACAAAAATGACGTTTATAACGTCACTCACTTTTTGTTTGTTTGTTTTCTACATGTATCTTTATAGCCTCACTTTCTGCCCCACAAAACAGCTTTTCTGTGGGGGAGCAAAGCACTGAAGGGAGCCAAACTGCTTGGGGTCCAATCCCTGTGCTACCTTGTTCTCTGGATATTACTCTGGGCAAGTCATTTCAGTTCTCTGTGCCTCAGCTTCCTGTTCTGTAAAGAATGAACAAGAAGTCTT
The DNA here is from genome assembly GCA_024291935.2 of Okapia johnstoni. Classification (NCBI taxonomy): domain Eukaryota; kingdom Metazoa; phylum Chordata; class Mammalia; order Artiodactyla; family Giraffidae; genus Okapia; species Okapia johnstoni. The sequence goes on from CM044312.1 coordinate 53,359,731, forward strand.
CATATGATTGTAGAGAGGATCAAACAAGTTAATGTGCCATCTGTGGAGAAGTGGATAAACAAATTATGGTATAGTCACACAGTGGAATACTATTCAGTCATGAAAAAGGATTGCAGTACTGATATCTGCTGTAACTGAATAACTCTCAAAAACATTATACTAAGTGAAAGAAGCCAGACAAAAATGTTACGTACATATGATTCCTTTTTAAAGATGTATCCAGAATAGGTAAATTCATAGAGACAGAAAACAGATTGATGGTTACCGGGAGACAGTAAGGGTGGGGGGGAGGTAACAGAGAAGAATGACTGCTTAATGGTATAGAATATTCTTCTGGGGTGATTAAAAAGTTTTGAAACTAGAAAGAAATGGAGGTTGTACAACATTTGTGAATGCATTAAATGTAACTGAATTATGTATTTTAAAATGGTTGATAGCAATGATATGCTTTAAAAGCTGATTGATCTCAGCTTTTAAAATAAATAAATGTAAAGCATTTTGCATATTTCCTGGCATACAGTAAATAATCAAAATATTATTACTACCCATCACCCCCTCCAGCCAGCATATATGATTATTAATCTCAGCTTTTTTCAAAATAAGGGGAAAATCATTAAAGAGCAAGCAGTATAAGGGAGTCTCAGGCCCCAGGGAGAGAATTTTCCTGAGTCATGCCCACCCTGATAAGTTAATAACATTTCATCTTATTATAAGAACAAATGGGAACCTGGGTTGTAGAGTAAAGTCAGTAGTTCTTGGAGTCTTTTGTCTCATTAATGTGGTTCCAGGAATTGGAAGTTGGAAAAATATTCTATTTAAATATTTCTGGCATCTACAATTTTCCTTCCATCTTCATTAGTGTCTTAGCCACACAGGCTTGCTCTGCCATGCTGCCTCTCCCAAATTAGGCTTGTTAGAAAGACTGGACTATGCCACAGGCAGGTCTTCAGACCTCACCAAAAATTTCACTGAGGCCCTTCTGTAAGGACTGCATCTTGTTCAGGACGCTCAGACCAGCCAGTCATGTGCCCCAGCTGACTGCAACGGCAGCCTTTCTAATTGCTGTTACTAAATATATAGGACACCCTGTATGATGCAAGTAACACATCTTCATCACCATGGTGACCGGGCAACTTCTGCCTCCAAACACATTCCTTTGCAGCATATGTCTACCAGGGACTGAAGAGAGCCAGTGAAGCTGTGGGCCTGGCAAAGGGGGATCCCAACTAATTTCTGGTTCTAAGAACTGAGTGGCCTGTGCTCTGCTCTTCGACTGTATGTGGCAATTTTGTCAAAACCAAACTCACAAATTTCTATCACTTAAAACTGGTTCAGGAAAAAAGTATCCAAGAGAAGGAGACTCTTAAGGTGACAGATGGGAATCGGCTACATCAGAGGATATAGGATTCCCCAGGTCGTCCAGAAGATGCAGACTCAGTGCTGACAGAACCAATCCAAGAAGCACCCACAGGAATCCCTTTTGAGGGAGAGTCTCTTCGAGGATGGAACTACAAAAAATTGTAGGTGCCTCAAGGGAGCCTCTTCCTTCCAAGGACATTGTAAGAACCATTTACCCTCTGCTTACAAATGGACCAGGGTCAGATGAAAGTGAGTGGGTGTGGGCAATTGGCAGGGGCTGTCCCACTTGAGATGACTGTAGCATCACATGGAAGTCCCCTGATTCTTCACTTGAGTGCCTTTGGGCCTCTTTTTAATGTGACCCCTGGACTTGTCTTAATGCTGCTCCCTCCCAGCCCTTCTTAAGCACCCAGTCAGTGCTGTTCTGAGCTCATGGTGGTGATTATCATCTCAACCTCATGCCCAGAAGTAAGGAGCTACCTTCAGAGTTTCCGACTTGCTGACAGAAACCCAGCTCAAAAACTGGAGCCATTTTCCTCAGGTTGCTCTCATGGAGCCACCTGGCACAGAATGCCATTTAAAGACCTGCTCATGGGCTGAATGAAATCATTTTGTTTATTGTGGGAAGAAGGCTTTGGAGGCCTCCTCTGATATTTACTCCCAAACTCTGGTTTCTTTTGGAAAATTCAGTGCTTGTTATAAAGAGTCAGTTTCTTCAGTTGCAGTGAGGGTGTGGATCTGCTCACCCATTTCCCACCTCTGAGCTGTGCCTGTCGGTGCAAAGATGCCGGCCTCCCACCTTCCCTCACTGGCCATGTGAAGGAGGATGGACAGCATGTGTATGCACTTGGATCTCTGAACTGTTGCTGCTGAGACGTATCCCAGGGACTCAGCTGCCTGTGGAGAAGGTGGCCACGCATCCCAGTTTGCCAGGGACAAGCCATGTGTGTATATCTGCTGTCTTAGAATGATTTTATTTTTATTTTTATTTATTTATTTTTATTTTTTATTTTTTTTACTTATTTTTTTATTTATTTTAGTTGGGGGCTAATTACTTTACAATATTGTAGTAGTTTTTGCCATACACTGACATGAATCAGCCATGGATCCACACGTGCTCCCCATCCTGAACCCACCCCCCACCCCCCTCCCCATCCCATCCCTCTGGGCCATCCCAATGCCCCAGCCCTGAGCACCCGTCCCACGCATAGAACATGGAATGGTGTTCTGTTTCACAAATGACAATATACATGTTTCAATGCTATTGTCCCAGAACGTCCCACCCTCACCTTCTCCCTCAGAGTCCATAAGACTGTTCTATGCATCTGTGTCTCTTATTCTGTCTTGCATATAGGGTTACCGTTACCATCTTTCAAATTCCATATATATGCATTAGTATACTGTATTGGTGTTTTTCTTTCTGGCTTACTTCACTCTGTATAATGGGCTCCAGTTTCATCCATCTCAATAGCACCGATTCAAATGTATTTTTTTAATGGCTGAGTAATATTCCATTGTGTATATGTACCACAGCTTCCTTATCCATTCGTCTTAGAATGATTTTAAAAGGCCCCTTTCACTCTCAAAAGTGTCCTGTCACTTGATAAGATAAGTGATAAGATCCTTTATGCAACAGAATCTTGTGTCTCGCTGCTGACAGCCCGAGCATTTGCACTGTTTTCCTTCAGTTCTAGGATTTTTCAGATTTACTGGCTTCTTAGAGAGGTTGGCGGAAAGCAGGGCAATTTTCATGGCCTTGTTTTGAATCCTAACTGGTTCTCTTTTAAACTCAAAAGTAGTTATAAATATTCTGTCCAATATATTTGGCCCTCAATATATTGGCTCGAGAGTGGCTCTAGTGACTCTCAGAGTGCGTCCAAAGGACACTGCTAAAGTCTTGAAATTTGCATTGAATGACAACAGCTGTGCCCCACAAGAAACCTGTAAGTCAGCAGATAGAATGGATTCAGGTTCAAGTTTTTCCAAGGTTGTATACACTTTGGCAGATGATCCTGCTTGTCAGCTGGCAGATAAACAAATGCACAAGTGCTGAGTATGAACTTTCAAATGTTCAGAAAGTATTTAATAACATATTTTTAATGAGATAAAACTTCTTGCGTACCTGGAACATGGTCATATTTTCACTAGGTAAAATTCATTTATGCAATGGAATTTAATATATCAACAAGTTATAGTATGTCAGTATTAAATTCATATCTAACATTTGTTGTTCTAATATGTGCCAGACAAGTGCTGAATGAGTCAAATACATAACCTATTTCATCCTTGCAGAGATTCCATGAGGTAGGTACTGTGGTCACCCATATATTGTAAAAGAGGAAACTGGGAAGAGACTCCAGGTCTCACAACTTCCAGGTGCTCTGTCACCTAAACTCTTTTGAAATGCCCTTTGAAACTTCCTAGCTAGTCATTATACTAAAAACAGCATCTGTCATTTGATTTTTGCCCTTAGGCCATGATTCCATAGCAATTAGAGAAGTTTCCTGAAGCTACAGTGAGATCTGAATTTTCCTTTTGACCCTGAAAAACCTCTTCATTTACTATAGGTTTTTTTTTTTTTTTTCCTTTTAAGAGAAGAGCAATGAATCTGGAAAAACTGAGGCCATGTCATATTAAATACAATGCTGCTGGTTTTGCTCAGCACTTTTTGCTGTATTGCTCTATTATTTCCAAGCCCCTCCCTTTAGTCCACCTCTCTCCATTATTCCCCCATGGTGGCTGAGATGGTAAAGAATCTGCCTGCAATGAGAAGACCCGGGTTTGATCCCTGGTTTGGGAAGATTTTTTGGAGAAGGAAATGGCTACCCACTCCAGTATTCCAGATGGAATCCTGCAGAAACTGCTGCATTTTGCCAAATCCCCTTTCTTAAGTCTCTGAATGACTGCCAGGGAATTAAATCTCTGCATTTCCTTGTTAATTAAATGTAAGAGATTGACTAGTGATGTAAATGTTTCCCCTTGATCCTATGGCTTCATCAAAACCTTTGGAAAGTGGGGAAGAGAAAGATGACCTGTCTGTGCCTTGTTGACTGAACATGTCCTTCAGTCTGGTCTCTTCTAAACTCACCAGTGAGCCTTTCACTGCTGTGTGAGGGCAGTCATGCTTCCTATGCCTCCCACTGTGCTTAAGCTTTACTTTGGGACCTGACATGTCACTGCCCCAGTGAACAGAGCCCTCTTATCCCACCGCCACCCACCTATGCATTTCTCCTTTCCCACCAGGCAACCAGATCATGTTCCTGCTGTTTCCTTTTCAGTGATTGGCAATAGGCCACCTGAGCCTGGAAAACCTTTCCTGCCTCCTGACTGTCGGCAGGGAGAACCCAGAGAGGCAACTGACCCAGCTTGTCTTGTTCAAGCAGCGAGTGCACTTACTGCCAAAAGTGCTGAAGGCTTTTGTGTCCCCCAGTGCTTTCAGAGCCCAAACAAGCTTTGCATTCCAATGCTCTGCTTTCCTGGAAAGCTCTCTATCTTTTCTCCAGGGCTTCATCTCATTTCTTCTTAGCACCAGACAGAACTACCATGGGTATATCTTCTGGCCTCTGGGCCTTCTCGGGTCCACAGAGTATAGGTCATTTTTTCTCCATATAACTTTTAAAACAACTATTACAAAGTTAGTAAATATATTCACAGAAGGAAATTGAGAAATGCAGGAAACAAAAGTAAAATTATCTATTATTATCTTGTGCTAACATCTATTAACATTTTGCCATTGATGTGTGTAGTCTTTTATATTTCAGTCTGTTTTCTTGATTATTAGGGGGAAAAACAAATAGAATTATGCCAGCTTGAATATTTGCTTAACTATTGATTCATTTTTATGCATTCCCCTTATTGATTTTTAAAAAATTTTTTGATAGTTTTAGATTACAGAAAAGTGGCAAAGATAGTACAGAGACTTCCCACATACCCTTAATCCAGCTTTCCATCATGTTAAAATCTTATATAACCATGGTTATTTGTAAAAAATAAGAAAGTCACACTGGTCTGATATTATTAACTACAGATTTTTTTTTTAGGATTTTACCAGGCTTTACTTTTGAAGGGAACTGATCAGGTATTTTGTAGGATATCCTTCAATTTGGGTTTGTCTAATGTTTTTCTCATGATTAGATTTGGGTTATGGACTTTGGGAACGAAGACACAGAGGTGTCTTTTTACTTCCTTCAGTTCAGTTCAGTTGCTCAGTCATGACCGACTCTGTGACCCCATGAACTGCACCACGCCAGGCTTCCCTGTCTACAGACCAACTCCTGGAGCTTGCTCAAACTCATGTCCATTGAGTTGGTGATGCCATCCAACCATCTCATCCTCTGTTGTCCCCTTTTCCTCCCACCTTCAATCTTTCCCAGCATCAGTGTCTTTTCCAGTGAGTCAGTTCTTCACATGAGGTGGCCAAAGTGTTGGAGCTTCAGCATCAGTCCTTCCACTGGTTTGATCTCCTTGCTATCCAAGGGACTCTCAAGAGTCTTCTCTAACAGCACAGTTCAAAAGAATCAATTCACTTCCTTATGTTGTCCTATGAAATACACACTCTCAAGGTGGCACAGCTGGTAGAGAACTCGTCTGCTAATTCATTAGACACAAGAGATGAGGGTTCAATCCTTGGGTCAGGAAGATCCCCTGGAGAAGGAAATGGCAACCTGCTCTAGTGTTCTTGCCTGAGAAATCCCATAGACAGAGGAACCTGGCAGGCTGTAGTCCATGGGGTCACAAAGAGTTGGACATGACTGAGCACTCATGTACTTACTTATACACAACTCACCTAGAACTTTTGGATCAAAGAGGGAGTTAAAACTGTGATTTATTAGGCAGCCTCATGAAGTGTATCTTCAACTACTTCATGCCCAGTGCCTGGCCTGGGGATGCCTCAAGTAGGTGTTTGTTTCATGGTTGGCATTAGGGTCCAGGCCAGGACACTTCCCTCTGGGGAAATGATGGACTGGATGGTAGCTGCTTCGTTCATCTTGAGAGACAACAGAGAAAGAAAGATCACAATTAAAAGCAGAGACCATTGCAGAACTATTTACAATAGCTAGAACATGGAAGCAACCTAGATGTCCATTGACAGACGAATGGATAAAGAAGCTGTGGTACATATATGTGATGGAATATTACTCAGTCATAAAAGGGAATGCATTAGAGTCAATTCTAATGAGGTGGACAAACCTATAACCTATTATACAGAGTGAAGTAAGTCAGAAAGAGAAAGATAAATATTATATACTAATGCATATGTATGGAATCTAGAAAGATGATACTGATGAATTTATTTTCAGGGCAGCAATGGAGAAACAGACATAGAGAACAGACTTATTGACACGGGGCGGGGGAGGGGATGATGGGTGGGTGAGATGTATGGAAAGAGTAACATGGAAACTTACAATACCATATATAAAACAGATAGCCAATGGGAATTTGCTGTATGACTCAGGGAACTCCAACAGGGGCTCTGTGACAATCTAGAAGAGTGGGATGGGGAGGGAGATGGGTGGGAAGTTCAAGAGGGAGGGGACATTTGTATACCTATGGCTGATTCTTGTTTGACAGAAAACAACAAAATTCTGTAAAGCAATTATCCTTCAATTAAAAAAAAAGCAATGACCAGTTTGTGTTTAGAAGAAATGTATCATTTCCTTGAAAAATAAAGACATAGATGTGAAAATGGACACAAGGAAAGATGAAGATATTGAGGGAAGAAAGATATTAGAACACAAAGTGTTGGCTACAGTTGTGTGTCCCAGTTATCCCCAGATACCCAGGACCCTCATGGAGAAGGCAGGAGCTCTGGGATAGGAGATGGGGAGGAGGCTGATTCTTACATAGAACCCTGTCCAGGCCTCTGCCTGACCACCTTTGGGCACCTTCTTGCTCCCTCTCTGCCACTGTAGCCCCCTGGCTTGTTCTAGAGCATTCACATGGCCTTCCTTTTGGTGTCATTGGTTTTACTGAAGGTTTGGAGACAATGGTAGGTGATTCAGGCACAGGCTATGCATCTCTGTTCTCCAAGCTCACCTCCTGTCCCACAGAGGAGAGTCTCAGACTAGCTGACCTGCCTTTTCGGCCCAGGCCTCCTGCCAGGGTACTGGTCCCCACTCCTGACTCCCCTCTTCCCCTTCTACCATCCCCAGCCTACCTCCACCCCACAAATTCTGAGAGAAATTGAGAATCTCCTTTTGCTTCCAACTTCTCACACAAACTCTTCTTGGTTTCAACTGTCACAACCGAAAGGACAGTCAATATTTCTTTTCAAACAGAGAAGACCTACTCAGCAATCACCATCTTTGGCCACACACACACACACTGGCTGGCAGAAGCTTCAGAATGCCTAGGGAGGAGAGGAAGGGGTGGGATATCATCTTCCAGGGCCCATGGTGAGAACGTGACTCAAGCCCATGGGTCTCTGAGGGGACTGGAGGGGCTGAGAGAACTTCGGACAGCGAGGGGGTGGGGTGGGGGTGGGGCTTCCCTGGGTGGCCCTGGATCCTTTGGTTTATGAAACTCCAGGGCCATGCAAAAGAAGATCATAAATAACTAAGTAGAACCTCATCTTTTTCTTTCCCCAACATTTTTATAGAATAATAATATTTTGAAATAACTTGCATTACAATTTTTAAAATCTTCTTGTAAGAACTTTGCATTCAGTTACATCAAGATTTTACAATTGACAGTCACTCTCTGGTAGTTCTTTCTGAGGAGGACTCTGCTGTTGATCTCAGAGTTACTTGCCCATAAGGAGATCTCTAAGGCATTCACTATGGGCCTATCCAAGGGTTACCATCTCCTTAGACCTTTAAGGTTGGATTACCCTGACCATGGGTTTACAGAGTTGTGAGTGAGTGGTTTTCTTTTGATCTCAAGTAAGTAGTCATGTATGTATTTGAGAGTTGGACTGTAAAGAAAGTTGAGGGCTGAAGAATTGATGCTTTTGAACCTTGGTGTTGGAGAAGACTCTTGACAGTCCATTGAACTATAAGGAGATCAAACCAGTCAATCCTAAAGGAAATCATCCCTGAATATTCATTGGAAGGACTGAAGCTGAAGCTCTAATACTTTTGCCACCTGATGCGGAGAACTGACTCATTGGAAAAGGCCCTGATGCTGGGAAAGATTGAAGGCGGAAGGAGAAGGGGATGACAGCAGATGAGATGGTTGGATGGCATCACCAACTTGATGGACATGTGTTTGAGCAAACTCCAGGAGTTGGTGATGGACAGAGAAGCCTGGCGTGGTGCAGTTCATAGGGTTGCAAAGAGTCAGACATGACTGAGTGACTGAGCTGAACTGAAGAATAAAAGCATGATAGAAAAATACAGACTGTACACTTGACTTTAAGAAAAATGGCACTCAGGTAACACTGGCTTCTTTGGTTGATTTCCCAGAAAGCTTTCTCTTCATGCATTTTTCATTTTTGAGTTCAGTTTACCTGAGGACAAAGCTAGTGAAGAATTGTCTTGTTTTTGTGTTTGGTTACCTTTCAGTTCAGTTCAGTTGCTCAGTCGTGTCCAACTCTTTGCAACCCCATGAACCACAGCACGCCAGTCCTCCCTGTCCATCACCAACTCCCAGAGTCCACCCAAACCCATGTCTATCGAGTCAATGATGCCATCCAACCATCTCATCCTCTGTCGTCCCCTTCTTCTCCTGCCCTCAATCTTTCCCAGCATCAGGATCTTTTCAAATGAGTCAGCTCTTTGCATCAGGTGGCCAAACTTTGCATCAGGAGTTTCAGCTTCAACATCAGTCCTTCCAATGAACACCCAGGACTGATCTCCTTTAGGATGGACTGGTTGGATCTCCTTGCGGTCCAAGGGACTCTCAAGAGTCTTGTCCAACACCACAGTCCAAAAGCATCAATTCTTTGGCACTCAGCTTTCTTTATAGTCCAACTCTCACATCCATACATGACTACTGGAAAAACCATAGTCTTGACTAGACGGACCTTTGTTGACAAAGTAATGTCTCTGCTTTTTAATATGCTGTCTAGGTTGGTCATAACTTTCCTTCCAAGGAGTAAGTATCTTTTAATTTCATTGCTGCAATCACCATCTGCAGTGATTTTGGAGCCCAGAAAAATGAAGTCTGTCGCTGTTTCCACCGTTTCCCCATCTATCTGCCATGAAGTGATGGGACCGGATGACATGATCTTAGTTTTCTGAATGTTGAGATTTAAGCCAACTTTTTCACTCTCCTCCTTCACTTTCATCAAGAGGCTCTTTAGTACTTCTTCACTTTCTGCCATAAGAGTGGTGTCATCCACATATCTGAGGTTATTGATATTTCTCCTGGCAATCTTGATTCCAGCTTCTGCTTCCTCTAGCCCAGCATTTCTCATGATGTATTCTGCATATAAGTTAAATAAGCAGGGTGACAACAGACAGCCTTGACCTACTCCTTTTCCTATTTGGAACCAGTCTGTTGTTCCATGTCCAGTTCTAACTGTTGCTTCCTGACCCTCATACAGATTTCTCAAAAGACAGGTAAGGTGGTCTGGTATGCCCATCTCTTTCAGAATTTTCCACAGTTTATTGTGATCCACATGGTCAAAGGCTTTGGCATAGTCAATAAAGCAGAGGTAGATGTTTTTCTGGAACTCTCTTGCTTTTTTGATGATCCAGAGGATGTTGGCAATTTGATCTCTGGTTCCTCTGCCTTTTCTAAAACCACCTTGAACATCTGAAAGTTCACGGTTTATGGTTATCTTTAACAGGCCCCAAAAGTGTCTGTTAGCTTCCTAGAAAAATGGATTACTTGTGCCTCTGCTGGTTCTCCTGGTTCTGCTGGCTTACTCTTTGAGAAGGTGTTTTTATTTTCACTGGTGTCAAAGGGATATTAAAGCAGTAAGGACTCTTCACTCCTCTCCCCTCTAACAGGCAAGATGGACCGAGTTAGGGCAGAAGATATTCAGGTGGCCTGTAAGACCCCCATGAGACTGCAGTGCTTCCCCCAGGCTTCCCAGAGCTGTGGGAATGAGACTGACAGAAGGACAACCAGCAGCACTAAAGCACTGGGTTCAAGACACTGATGTCATTGCCTAGATCAAGGTTACTTTGGTTGTAGCTAAGAGAAAGTCATCTCAAAACAGCTTCAGCCAAGGTGGACCTTTATTATTAAAGAAAGAGATTTCAGAGCACCCTGGATACTCTTTATTGCAGGCCTCTTTATTGCTCCCTCTTTCTCCAATCTTTCCTTCTCTCTCTTACACAGGTTTCCACTGATTCATTCAAGCTAACCAGCCCAGGCCAAGACCCATGTGTTTTTCCCAACTCCAGGTGCCAAAGAGAGAACTGGATTGTCTTCATTTAAATGAACTGTGTCTGGGAGAGTAGTGGGAGTGAAGGAGTCATTGTCATGTAATAGAAAGATGGCTAAAACTGAGGGCTGAAAATATACCTTTAAGGTTATCTATTATTGAGCTTGTCCCTTCAAATTTTGGCTCCCTCCATGGTGACATCACTGTGGCTGTGATGATGGAATGGCTCAGACAACAAGAAATGGTATTCAGGTATTTTCCCTAGCCACCAGGGTTCTGGCAGTTGATTCAACTACAAGTTGAAATACCTAGTATATGTCATATATTATTCTAGGCTCTGAAGACTCTTGAGAGTCCCTTGGACTGCAAGGAGATCCAACCAGTCCATCCTAAAGGAGATCAGTCCTGGGTGTTCATTGGAAGGACTGATGGTGAAGCTGAAACTCCAATACTTTGGCCACCTGATGTGAAGAGCTGACTCATTGGAAAACACCCTGATGCTGGGAAAGATTGAGGGCAGGAGGAGAAAGGGATGATAGAGGATGAGATGGCTGGATGGCATCACCGACTCGATGGATGTGGGTTTGGGTGGACTCCGGGAATTAGTGATGGACAGGGAGGCCTGGAGTGCTGCAGTTCATATGGTTGCAAAGAGTGGGACATGACTGAGCGACTGAACTGAACTGAACTGAACTGAAGACAGGAGTGTAAACCAGATACATATTGAGGCTCAGTATGACTCGGTTTATGTACTGAAACACACTTAAAGCCACAGAGTCCAAAATTAATTAAGTCAAGCCAAATTATACTTTTTTGCTTTCCAAAAGAATTAAGAAACATTAATGGGGAAGAAATTTATAACTCCTTAAAGCCTTCTAAAATCTCTTTTGTCTCTTTTTCCAGCATGTGATAGATGCTCCAGAACATCTTACTTGTCAAATTGCCTTTGAACTCCTTTTGATGCCTAGTTTCCTCGTACAGCTCAGGGCCTGTTTCTCTCCACCCATGTTTCCAGGGTCATCCAAGCATTTTGTAACTTGGTTTGTAAAGACTAAATTCTTTTTCATGCAGTGAAGGAAAAGGAAAATCTGAGTAGGTCAAGACAAAATTATCTTTAGTTGGTTAGGGATGGGTGGAGAGAGAGAAAATACTGAAATCCTGTGTAATCATTAATCAAATTCATTTCACCTGTGACCTGCCTTCACTAATCAAGGTTGTTTTAATTGTTGCTAAAAAAGACCTGTGTATCCTCGAAGTGGCATGTAGTCTAATAAGATGTTTACCAGAGCTGTTCTCTAGGAACATGGAGTCAGCTGTGTCTAGTTTGAGCTGAGCAGGTTAAGACCCCTGATTCTCCAACTGGGTGAGTGGCTTGTGTGAGTGTCAGCTCAGTGACCTTTTGATGTCAGAGGACCGAAAACTCCACCCTCAGATCATGCTAAGCGCCTCCATTTTGAGCGTGCAGAGGCCTGTAGCTTAGCTGCACCTGTGTAGAATGATGATTAGCGAGCATTTCTTCACTTTCCCACAAGCTCCCCATGCTCACTACACCCCAGACTGCTACTATATTATTTATCATATAAATACACCACACCTTGCAAGTAAACCCTCTTTTTTGCACGAACCTCAGCGTCTTGGTATCTCAGCTTGCTGCGTCAGGCAAAATGAGCCTGGTTTGGCTACAATGCCTCATCATACTGAGACGAAAGGAACCAGGTACTTGCCCTATTTGGTAAAGGAGTCTGAAAGAAAGGCAGGTCAGAGGCCAGCATGGCTTCTCTTGGGGTTTTGGCGGGTGTATCTGGGAAAGTCACACAGATGTTTGAGGGTTATGTCAATATAAGTGGGAGTTTCAGGAGGGGTAGAATTGAATTCAACACACGGTGAAAGCATAATGACTTTGAGAGGTAGCTTTTTCATTTCTGATTACAGATGAGAAAAATTAGCTCAAGGTAAACTATAACTTGCACACCCATGATCGTGCTATTGGTAGGTGGCAGAAGTAGAGCTGGAGTCCTTTTTGACTTGAAAGACCACGTTTTTAACCTTGAACCACACTACTGCTCTTAACTGAAATATCTTTCTCCAAATTTTACCAGCTACATCCAGATCTTGGGTCACAGAGCACAGAACCTCACAATGTCGCGTGGTGACATTGACTGGACTCTCAGGATATTGCTAGTTTCCATCTTACACACCTGGCTGTGACAAAATAGTAGAGAGTCTATCTTTCTCAAAAAACTAAACTAGAATTTGAAAGAGATTCATAGTGACTTGACAAGGAAATCCAACTCTCTCCTCACAAGACAGTTTCTCTGCCTTGCTGCCTAGAAGCAGCTCTGCCCAGGGACCCTTTATACTCTTCCCACTCTCCAGGGCTGCCCTGGGAGAGCCCTTCTCTGAACTGAGCTGCTGAATGTTCCAGACTGCTTCTGGGAAAAGTCTGTTCTGATGAGTGGAGAAAAAGTAGGACAAACCACATTTGAAGTATAGCTGTCAAAAGGCCTCCATCTATCCATAGGTTTGTTCATGATCTTTTCAGATTCTGATTTTTCTGATTAACAGCTAGGAAGCTTGTATGTCAGTGCTGCAGTGGGGACTCCGCTCCATCTCCAATCTGTAGATAAAAGCAGAGCTCCATTTCCTGCCAACGCATTGCCTGGGACAATGGCCAGGTGCCTGGGGGTGGGAATGTTATTAGAGGCTCAATAAATATTTGTTGAATCTTGAATAAATTCACCCCCTGAAACCCGCTAAGAAGTGGTGAATAGTCAGAGGTGAGAAAAAGTACCCTTCTCCCAGGAGATTGATTTGGTTATTATATTAGAAATAGAATTGCAAATTAGCATGTGCTTAGAGCTAGTTGGAAATCTGTCCATTAATCCAGATAAAGTTCAGCTTATTACAAATCTCTTCTTGCTATCCTTGGGTTAGGTTTTTAGGGGTTTTAATATAATGTATCTACAGGAATTCCCAGTCCAATGGTTAGGACTCACACTTTCGCTACTGTGGACTAAGGTTCAGTCTCTGGTAGGGGAACTAAGTTCCCACAAGCATCCTAGCAAGGCCAAATAATAAAAATAGTGTATCTACAAAATGGAAAGCTAGAAGAACTCCAAAGTCATCTAAGATTGATCTGAACAAGGAGATATGATATTGACCCTCAAGAGGTGCATATGAGAAGTGCCAGATCATCCCCATATATACTGTAATAAAGAAAACCAGGCCAATGGGAATTTGGAGGAATTAGATAAAATTGGCTGGAGGTGGTAAGGGAAGAATATGTAGGGAGTGATCATCATTCTTTTTGGGAGAGCACATCCCACAGCACGTGGGATTTTAGTTCCCTGACTGGGGATTGAGATTGAACCCATGCCCCCTCCAGTGGAAGCACAAAGTCTTAACTACTGGACCACCAGGGTAGTCCCTCATTCTTTTTTAAAGAAATATTTCTGAGCACCACCCAAGCTAAGCACTGGTACTGGGATGAGCAAGATTCAATTCCTGCCTCCAAGGAGCTCGTGGTACTGGAAGGGCTGACTCAGCCAGTGGTTATGGTAATAGTTGATGCTTCTTCATGTGGTGTGCAGGCAGACCAGGTGGACAGGGGAGGGACCCCCAACTGAACTAGCTAGACAACAGAGAAGGCTTTCTAGGGAACGTGTCTGTAGACCTGGGCCTTGAAGAATGAGGCAGACAAAGATGAAGATGGATAATTTCAGGCAAGAGGAATAGCATGAAACTGCTTTGAAAAGAGAGAGGTTTGGTTTCGCTGCAGTGAGAGAGCTCGGAGATGAGGCCGTAGTACCCGGAGGGGTCTATCACAAAGGATTTTGCTGCCGGAAACACCACCCAGAGGCTGGAGGCAGGGAATGCTGTGAAGACACCTGGCATAAGTGCAAAGTAATGAGGAGCAACTTGGCTTTACCAGTGGAAAGGAATGAGACCAAGGAGAGACCTATGGATATTTGGGGTGAAATTTTCCACGTGTTCATGGGGGCAGTAAGTATGTTCCAGTAGATGGAAGTGATGGTGACAGATGCTGGATGCCAAGGGCTGGGAAGGGGTTGAGATTTCCCCTGCTTGCACATGAATGAGTTGGTCTGCCACAGTGCGTGGATGCTGACAGAAGACATGTGGCTCCTGAGTCAGGACCATGAGTTGGGACCAAGGATTCTATTACTTGTAGCAATAGCAGAATCCAGAGTGTCAGGACAGTCACATTGGTTCCAAGCCCCCAGGGGCTACACAAGTGGGTCTAGGTAGACACCCATAGCCACAGTGGGTGACACCCAGGAAAGGGACCCTGGGCCTGGGGAGCCCACCACCTTACAGCAGCCTGCTCTTTGAGAACAGGCTCTCATCCCCTGCTGGAGCTTGCTGAAAACACAACATGGAGAAACAGCCCGGGAACAGCTAAAGAGAGCCCAAGGCCTTGGCAAGAGGTACAGAGTGCCAGAGACCCTTGTGTCTTCCAGCAGGGGAAAGGATGCTTTGTGTCAAATGCTGAAGGCCTGTGCATCCAACATAAGCAATTTGGAATTTATGCTGTAGGTATAGGGAAACCACTGTAACTTTTTTGTAATAACCAAGGACTGTTAAATTGGGGGACTTCATCTGGAAATAGATGCAAGGCTGGAGCAGATTAAAGATATCCATACATTCCCAGATATTCCTTTTCCAGAGAGGTAAGATCTTTCTTGACACTGAGCAGGCTTTGTAACTGATTTGATGGGAGTAACACCCTGTGCTAGGAAACTGGCAGCTTCCATCTCCTCAATCTTGGGTCTTTCTCTGGGAGCCCTGAGCCATGTAAGACTACTCTGGGACTGCCATGCTAGAAAGGCTATATCTAGGCCCTCCAGCTTCGAGCCAGCTCTGCTCAATGCCAGATCTGTGGGTGAAGCTGTCTTGGACCCTCCAGATGGGACTGTCTGCCAGCTGTGAACTCCTGAGTGACTTCGATGGACATCACGTGGAGAAGAGTCACCCAGCTGAATCCTGTTCAAATGTAAACACAATCTTAAGATGTAAAAAAATGATTGTTGTTTGAAAAACAGTTTTATAGAAGAGGCATACCTCGTTTTATTTGCCGCACTTTGTCATACTTCACAGATACTGTTGTTTTTTTTTTTTAATTGAAGCTTTGTGGTAACTCTGCATTGAGCATGTCTGCTGCTGCTGCTGCTGCTGCTAAGTCACTTCAGTCGTGTCCTACTCTGTGCGACCCCATAGATGGCAGCCCACCAGGCTCCCCTGTCCCTGGGATTCTCCAGGCAAGAACAGAGGAGTGGGATGCCATTTCCTTCTCAAATGCATGAAAGTGAAAGGGAAAGTGAAGTCGCTCAGCTATCAGCACCATTTTTCCAACAGCATTTGGTCTCTTCACGTCTGTGTCACATTTTGGTACTTCTCACAGTATTTCAGACTTTTTCATTATTGTGCCCTGTGATCAGTGATCTTTGTTACTATTGAGAAAAAATTATGACTCACTGAAAGCTCAAATGATGGCACTTTTTAGCAATAAAGTATTTTAAATCAAGGTATGTGTTTTTGTAAAGAACACAATGCTAGTCACCCTTAATTGACTACAGTATAGTGTAAACATAACTTTTGTATGCACAAGGAAATGAAAAAAATTCATGTGACTTGCTTTATTGCAATATTCTTCTTATTGCAGTGGTCTGGAACCGAACACACAGTATCTCAGGCTATGCCTGTAGGTGTTAAGCTGCAGATGAGATTGGAGGCAAGAAGTCCAACAAAGTCTATATTAAACTGGAAGGAGATAAGCAGGGCTTGCTTTAGAAAGCCAGTGGAAGCAAGAGTCCTTAAAGAGACACAGTGGAGGTGCTTAGTTGAATCAGCGCCAAAACCTTCCACAGAGCCATGTCAGAGCACTAACTGCTCCTCCAATGAGGGTGCAACACACACATCCATGGGCCTTTGTTAATCTGTGTCCTTGGGTTTGGCAACCTTCTTTCCAGCTGCATCTTTTAAGACTTAGGTTAAAAGTCAATTCCTTTTGTGCAGTCGTTTCCTGAAAAAGTATTAGTTGCTTCCTCCTCTTTCCCCAGATTCCCCAGGTGTGCCTCTGGTGTGGGACTTGCTGGCCACTGGATGTGAGCATCTCCCCCATGGACTGGTGTTCCTTCAGGTAAAATTCTGTGCTCTTTCATTTCCGTATCTTCAGGTGCTGGTTTCAGGTCTCAAGGCCTGGTTGTTCGAGGCACATAGTAGGTGATCAACACACGATCTGCAAACAAAATGTTGGTTGAGTTTCCAGAATAGGATGTAAAGTTCTATGGTTCTCTTGTTTCATGTTCAAGTTGAAGTTGTTGTTTCTGAACTGTTTTCTTGTGAAAAATACTGATGTCTGGATCCTACTCTCAGGTTTCTGATACAACTGGTCTGGGTTGCAGGTCTGGGTTGCAGCTTGGACACTGAGAGTTTTAAAAGTTGCTCAGATGATTCCAGCAAGCAGTCAGGGCTGAAATCATGATTGTGATTCAATCTCCATTCCTGAGATCACTCTTCAATCTCTTAGTCTCTCCTCTCACCAGGATGAACTGTGTGTTCTTCATTAAACCAGCTGGGGGAGGGCCTGCCCCAAGGGCAAGGGTCCAGAGAAAAATGCCTGCAAGAACTTAAGGATAAAGACCCTGAGAGTGAGCACGTGTGTGTGTGTGTATACATGTATATACATATATATACATATAGTGTACTCTCATGATAACAGCTGTAGCCATGCAGCAAGACTTGGCCATGGATGGCTGGGAGGAAGGAGGGAGCAAGGAGAGTGAAAGTGACCAGCTCTGGAAACTGGGAAGGTTGCTCGAGGCCTCTGTTCATCTGTATTACCACCTGAGACCCCTCTTGAAAACTGCCTGTCCAAACAGGCCTGGCAGTTTGAGTAGGCAATGTGGCAGGGTTTGAGAGCTTGATTTGTAGAGTAATCCAGTTCAGCTCCAGGAATTGATCTTTCTATCTGTGTGACCTTGGTTACTGACTTAACCTCTCTGAGCCTCAGTTTCCTTACATGCAAAATGTATGTTTTAATAAGGTTTTTGAGAAGATTCAATGAGGTTATAGTTATAAAATGTGTATTTATAAAAGGCTTGGTACAAGCATGCAGTGAGAGCTAAGTAAACATAAACTGCTAGAATCACTGTCATCTTTCTGTCCCTATCTTTTCTTTCTCTCATACACACACACCAGCATTTTAGGGCCTCTTTTCTTTTGCAGCTCTAAAACCTCCAATCGGACAGTACAGTGGGCCAGGGCATTTCTCCTCCAGGAGCTGTGGGTGTGGGTTGCTGGGGGCTCAGAGGTGTGCCCCTTTCCTCCAGAATTGTCCCCAGCCCAACAGGAACCACCTCTCCCAGGGGTATCCACCAACCCTCCTTCCCCCGCCAAACCCATCTAATGCCCGACAGAGACACAAGCATAGCCTCTTTGTCATGGTGAAGTCAACTCCATGCTGCAACTCTTACTCCAGAGCGCCCCGTGGGTGCTGTAGCCAGACACCAGCTGAAGCCATATCACCTGCCTTACCCTCCTTCCCTCTCTCCTTTTGTCTTGAAAGCATCCCCCCAGTAAAGCAAGTAAATCAGCCCTGAATATTGATTGGAAGAACTGATGCTGAAGCTGAAGCTCCAATACTTTGGTCATCTGATGCGAAGAATTGACTCACTGGAAAAGACCTTGATGCTGGGCAAGATTGAAAGCAGGAGGAGAAGGGAACGACAGAAATTGAGATGGTAGAATGGCATCACTGACTCAGTAGATATGAGTTTGAGCAAGCTCCCGGAGTTGGTGATGGACAGGGAAGCCTGGCGTGCTGCAGTCCATGGGGTGGCAAAGAGTTGGACACGACTGAGCCACTGAACAACGACAACATAATAAAGCAAGTGCACTGAATCCCTGCCTTAGGCTCTTGGAACATTTTGGGATCATGGCCTGTGGCTGACAGTCTGCATAGTTCTCTATTGAGGCTTCCCCAGACACTGTCAAGCCTTCGCTCCGTGCTGTGCGGCCTGACAGGGAACCTTTACTCTCAGGCCAGGATCCTGGGCCCTTGATATGGGAAGGGGAATCACATTCCTGCTGGAACAGGAGAGGCATTTAAATAACACTCAAACCATAAAGCACCGAACTTTTCATCTGGCTTCTCCAGGTCATATATATATATATATGTCACCTGTGACCCTCTCTGCCTTGTGGAGTTGCTGCTCTGTGCTTTTCTGCTCTGCCCTTCCACTGGGCTGTGAGCCTCCATGGGACAGGAACTGCAGTTGAGTGGTTTTGGTACCCCCAGCGCTCAGCATGGGCCTGCATACAGTAGGTGTTAAGTAAACATTTGAGGAATTTGGAATGAAAAACATGTACAACCAAGATCACCAAAGAAAGCAGACAGCAGGGATCCACCAAGAGTTGGGCCTGCCAAATAAGATGGAAGATCCCAAAAAGAAGCAGCTGTTAATCCCCGGGGGGAGTCACAATGCTGTGAGCACCCTATAGGCTCTCATTTAGCTCTTAAACCTTCTGTGGCACATTTTACCATCTCCATTTTACTGGTGAGGTTATTGAGACTCAGAAAAATAAGTTACTTGACCAATACAAAAAGTAGTGGAGTCAGATTTCAAGCCCTTTGTCTGGCTGTAGTCTTTCCATGATCACAGGATCTGAAATGACATCCTAGAGTTGCTCTTCTGGGAATCCGTATCCCTACTCATGCTTGAGCTAGAAAGGACCAGCTGGTGGCTGAATTGGAGGCAGCCTGCTAAGGTGGCTGGGTGGAGGTGGAGAAGGAGTTTGGATATGAATCCACTCTTTTACTGGGGAACCACAGAGTTAGGAGCATCGCAGTGTGGCTCCAAGAAATCAGGCTTCAGAGGCCAGGCTGGTGTGATGGATTGTCCAGAAAAAGATACCGCTGGGCCAGATGCCCGATTTGCTCAGACCTCCTGGCTCTGGGCAGGCGGAAGCCCCAGGCACTGAGCTGTGTGACTCTCCCTGGGCTCCATTTCTCATCAGTCAAGAGAGCAGGCTGACTGGAAGTTTTCTTCCAGCTCCAAGTCCCCAATTCTCAATCAGTGAAAGGTCTGATGTTTCCCATCCCTCTTTGCTCCTCTCTGTGTAAATCCTGGGCTGCTGACCAGTGATCAAGTCCTTCAGCCCAGCCAAGGCGACAGAAAGCCTGACTTTCTCAGCCCTGAAAAGAGCTGACAGGCTGTTCTCCAGGCACCCCTCCACAGGGAGCATTGACAAAAGCTGGAAGAGGAGACTGGCACGGGAGCCTTCTTGAGTTGTTCCACAAAGGACCTCTTCTCTTTCCCAGGCATGAGGACAAATACTGCTGCTCCCTCTGGCTGTAAGGGCCAGGGGGTGTAGACAAGGTTCCCATGCCTGGGCTCTTAGGAAAATTGCAAGCAAAGAAAAAACAAAAAACTGCATGGACTTTTGGCTGTGCTTCTTGACTTGATGCCAAATAACCACTGGGTTCAAAATTACATCACTATTGACTATCTCAGTAATTTCTCTGTTTGACCGTCTTGTAAGAATAGCTACCTTGGCAACAGATTATTATCAGTTCCTTAATGACTTGTGCAGAGGAGCAGTTTCCTGTAAGCTGAAAACTGTTGGCCTTAAAGCTGGATCTGGCCAGCTGCCCCATCCTGGTTCGCTGAGTGGATTGCATGGTATTGAGAAATGGAGCTGGGTTTGACAGCCTGCTTTGTCTGTTAAGTGGCAAGGGCCAGGCCAGTGGAGCTGGGATTCCCAATGTTACCCCCCTCACCCTCAGCATTGGATTTGGCTGAGCCTCTGGGATGCTCAGCTCTGGGGAGGGTCTGATATGACATCCCCTCACCCCCGCCTAATGCTAGTCCATCCTTCTGAAGCCACTGGGGGTCCTGTTCCTCATATTTCCACTCTCCCTTGCCTTTTGCTTGGCTCACCAGACACCATTTGTTGGCCTCTGTGCTTCAGATGAATTAAGCAGAAAGTGGGAAGAAAGCTGAAGATAAAGAAACAATGTTCAGAAACTTGAAGTGACAGCACAGCTGCTAAGTGGTGAGGCTGGGATTTGAACCTAAGTCTGTGTCTCCCTGACCCCTGACCTTCTAGAGGGGTCAGTGAGGCTGTCTCAGTGAGAGCTAGTAGAGCCCAGAATGTGCCTTAAAAACAAAAAAGGTATATAATAGTAACTATTCACACACTTCTGATCACACAAAGGGTCACAAATGTCACGGAATGAATGAGTAATGTTTGGCCATGCATTGTGAGTCTGAGGCCCTCTGACTACAACATAAGCTTAGAGGGACAGAGCTGCCCTGCTCTCATTTCCTGACTTTGATTGGGCTTCAGGGAGGGAAAAGCTTTCTGACTCGGGCAGACCTTCCTACAGTCTCCCAAATACTTCCTTCAGGTAGTAGAAGGGCTGCCCAGGCCAGCTTCCCCATCATCTATCTTTGAACAAAAGGAGGTTAAATTCAACCCTCTAAGTCCAGGGGAAGAAAGTCAAAGGGGATTAGAATTATTGGAGGCTAGCTCTTTTGAGGGGTGCTACACTTTATACACATAATCTCATTTCTAATTTACCATGTCACCCATTTTACAGATCAGAACATGGAGGTTCAGAGAAGGCAAAGAATGTAAGTTAAAATAGTGAAACTTTTATTGTTTTTCAGTTTAGTTCAGTTCAATCACTCAGTCATGTCTGACTCTTTGCGACTCCATGAATCACAGCACGCCAGGCCTCCCTGTCCATCACCAACTCCTGGAGTTTACCCAAACTCATGTCCATCGAGTCGGTGATTCCATCCAGCCATCTCATCCTCTGTCGTCCCCTTCTCCTCCTGCCCCGAATCCTTCCCAGCAACAGGGTCTTTTCCAATGAGTCAACTCTTCGCATGAGGTGGCCAAAGTACTGGAGTTTCAGCTTCAACATCAGTCCTTCTAATGAACACCCAAGGGCTGATCTCCTTTAGGATGGACTGGTTGGATATCCTTGAGGTCCAAGGGACTCTCAAGAGTCTTGTCCAACACCACAGTTCAAAAGCATCAATCCTTCGGCGCTCAGCTTTCTTCACCGTCCAACTCTCACATCCATACATGACCACTGGAAAAACCATAGCCTTGACTAGACGGACCTTTGTTGGCAGAGTAATGTCTCTGCTTTTAAATATGCTATCTAGGTTGGCCATAACTTTCCTTCCAAGGAGTAAGCGTCTTTTGATTTCATGGCTGCAGTCACCATCAGCAGTGATTTTGGAGCCCCCCAAAATAAAGTCTGACACTGTTTCCACTGTTTCCCCATCTATTTCCCATGAAGTGATGGGACCAGATGCCATGATCTTAGTTTTCTGAATGTTGAGTTTTAAGCCAACTTTTTCAGGCACCAATTTTTTTTTTTTAAGAGAGGAAATGTCTTTATTTGCTTAGATACCTTTATAAACACTTGGGTGGGAAGTAAGGCCAGAAGGGCAGGAGCCTCAGCTAGAACAACAAAGCAGAGGCTGAGCCCCCCTCCCTGGGGTAGGGGGCAGGGACTGTGTGGAGAGAAGGATGGCAAGAGGGTCAGGAAGATGCCAAGAGAGCCTGGGGATAAGTGACTCCAAGTGCCCAGGAAAAATCTCCAGTTATGACTGACTTTGTGGTGCTCCCCAACCCTGCTTGAAACCTTACTAGAGAATTCTTTTTATGAGTGGGGTTTGTTTGCAGGAACTGTAGAAAAGGGTGTATCCTTGTCTGTTCCCATGTGGTAAACAGCAGGTTCAGCCAGTGTGGAATCAGGACCCTAGAGCCCAAGGTGGCCCTGGGAATGGGAGATTCAAGCCCCTCCGCGTGCAATACTGACATCGGCAAGAATCCTGCAGGGGGCATGGCCTTGTCTCAGTGACAGGAGAGATCTAAGCAGACCTCAGGCTGGTGGTGTGCTGGAGCTGGCCTCACTGCAGAACATCCCTTCCCAGAATCCCATTCAGTGGTCCATCTTAGCTTCATATCTGCCATGGTAGGAGGACTTGCACCATGGAAAATGGCAAATACTATAAATCAGGGCTTTTTTTTCTTTTGATAGCTTATTGTTGAACATTTACCAGAATATCCCTGCTTCATGCAGATCAGGAGAACTTTTGATCTGTTTACATTCTCTTGCCAGGTTGTTCAAATGTTGAAGGAAGGTTAGAGATTGCAAGTTCTGAAGGCAAGATTTGTGGACTGTTGTCCATAGGGGTAGGGATGGATGATTGGGTGGTTGGGAGGGATTACAAAAGTGTATGAAGAAATTTGGAGGAAATAATAGATGTAGTCACTATCTTGCTTGTGGTGATGGTTTCATAGATGTGTACATGTTCAGATTTACCAACTGGTTTTTTTTGAGGACCACTTTCATAACTTTTGTGTGTGTGAATTGTCTTTTCATATTCTTTCCCAGCTTTCTGGGTTTTGGTCCCTCAGTATTTAAAAGTAATTTATGTATTAAGGTTAGTGAGAAGGCACTGGCAACCCACTCCAGTACTCTTGCCTGGAAAATCCATGGACGGAGGAGCCTGGTGGGCTGCGGTCCATGAGGTCGCTAAGAGTCGGACACGACTGAGCGACTTCACTTTCCCTTTTCACTTTCATGCACTGGAGAAGGAAATGGCAACCCACTCCAGTGTTCTTGCCTGGAGAATCCCAGGGACGGGGGAGCCTGGTGGGCTGCCGTCTATAGGGTCGCAGAGAGTCGGACACGACTGAAGCGACTTAGCAGTAGCAGCAGCAGCAACCCATTGCCCCTCATCTATGTTATATGTTGCAAATATGTCCTCCCATTTTGTTAGTTGACTTTTAACTCTGTTTACAATGTATCTTGTCATGCAAAACTTTTTATGTCATCAAATTTACCAATCTTTTCTTGTCTCTGGATTTTAAACTGTAGATAACTTTATTTCTGTGTCAAGCTTATAGAGAAATTCATCCATATTTTCTTCTAGTAATTGTATGGCTTCATTTTTTATGTTAAGGTCTTTCATTCATTTGGATTTTATTCTTGTGTGTGATATAAGATATGGTACTAATATGATTTTTCCCATATGGTTACCTACTTATCCTAGCATTATTTCTTAAAAACTCTATCTTGACTCCAGTGATTTGAGAGATGGCTCAACTCCATTTGAGGGAATAAAGTAATAAAACACTATTAACTGCTAACATTTCCCCCAGGATTTACTGTGTTAAGTAAACTATAAGCGCTGTCTCATTTAACCTTAACAATCCAATTAGGCAGTTAATATCAATAACCCATATTTATAGATTAACAAACTGAGACTCTAAAAGGTATGTGGTTTAACAATTGTCACAGAGCTGATGAAATCAAACCCAGATCTGACTCTTAACCATTCTTTAGGAAGACTTAACCTGGAAGTTAGGCCATCCTACTCTTAACCTTGTGTATCTATATCAAAACCCATTTTCTGGAACTCATAGCTGTTATCTCAGGCCATGTACATTTTAGCTAAGATCGTATTGTTGGTCAGGTTGATTGGTGTTTTCTTGAGATGAGTGAAGACAGCCCTCTTGTTTAGAACAGCAGACTATGAACCCCTCAGACCTACTAAGAGCTTGCCTATCAGTATGTTTATTCTAGCATGGTGAGGACCTGGGTTAGGGTGCTAGCAATGGAGACTGAGTCAGCAGGAATCCTTAAATGATTGGGCGTGAGGATAGAGGGACAGTTAGTGGGTGGGTGATGGTGGTGCTTGCCACCATCAGATGGGGTGGGCTGGAGGACATGTATGTTTAGGGAGGGTGGGAAAATCAATAGTTCAGTTTGGACTTGTCAAATCTGGCATGCTGACTGGATATCAAAGTGGGCAGATAGACATGAATTTGGATTTGGAGAAAGAGGAGGCGCTGCAGACTCAAATATGAAAGTTGCTGTCAAGAGTGTTTAAAGTTATGAATTGAATGAGATTATCCCAAGCTATGACAAACCTCAGTCAGTCAGTTCAGTTGCTCAGTCGTGTCTGATTCTTTGTGACCCCATGGACTGAAGCACATCAGGCTTCCCTGTCCATCACCAACTCCCGGAACTTGGACATGAGTTTGAGAAAATATGAAAGTTGCTGTCAAGGGTATTTAAAGTTATGTATTGAATGAGTTTATCCAAAGTGATGGCAAACCTAGACAGCATATTAAAAAGCAGAGATATCACTTTGCTGACAAAGTCTGTATAGTCAAAGCTATGGTTTTTCCAGTAGTCATGTACGGATGTGAGAGTTGGACCATAAAAAAGTCTGAGCACCAAAGAATTGATGCTTTCAAACTGTGATGTTGAAGAAGACTCTTGAGTCCCTTGGACTGCAAGAAGATCAAACCAATCAATCCTAAATGGAATCAACCATGAATATTCATTGGAAGGACTGATGCTGAAGCTGAAGCTCCAATACATTGGCCACCTGATGTGAAGAGCTGACTCATTGGAAAAGACCCTGGTGCTGGGAAAGACTGAAGAAAGGAGGAGAAGGGGTGACAGAGGGTGAGATGGTTGGATGGCATCACCGACTCAATGGACATGAGTTTGAGCAAACTCTGGGAGACAGTGAAGGACAAGGAAGCCTGACAGTGATGCAGTCCATGGGGTCACAAAGAGTCAGACACGACTTAGTAACTGAACATCAACAAATCCAAGGGAGGCATGTAGGTAAAAAGAGGGCCCAGGACTCATAACAAAGGCACAGAGACTGGGCTATACTTAGCTCACCCCAAGACTGAGGAGACAGCCTGACTGGAGGAGAGACCCTGTGTGGAGCAGTGTGAGAAAATCAATGGGAGATGCAGGAGGGTCAGTTAAGGATGACCCCAAAGCACCAGAGAGGTCCACCCACATGGAGAAAAGTGGGGCTCACTGTTGACTTTGAGGCTGGAAATAGCCTGGAGTAAGGGCATCCGAGCAGGTGAGCCTGTGCCAGGGCTGCAGCAGCGTCTCAGGAATGTGGCCAGGTAAGAGGATTGCCTTCAGAATGAGATGCTTCAAAGAAAAATCTATAGAATTTGTGAATCAAAGACTTCTCTCTCAGTCCTCTATGGCTCTAGTAGTCCAGGACTAAAATCAGTCCCTGCCCCAACCCTGGGTCCTCTCCATCTCCTTGTAGTAATGCCTTGCTGCAAACCACCTGACCACAAAGGTATGTGCAGAGGGGGTATTTGAGTCTACATGGAAGGAGCCAGCTCTGCAAACCACTGGGGGAGGAGCGTTTCTGGCAGAGGGAATGGCAACTGCAGGAGAATGAACATGTAGGGAAGAAGGCATTTTGGCTGCCGGACGGAGAATGCAATTTTAAACATTCAGTGGGGGAGCAGTGGCTAAATCTGCAGAGAGGTGTGTTGGCAGAAGATGGAGACAGGAAATTCTGCTACTTTCAATACAGTCATTCAAATCTGGAGACTATCACTTCTGAAAAAGGAATTCCATCTATGCTTTCTTTACAAGAAGGCCAGTCTTTGGACACCAACCTCCAATGTCAGTGCAGCTCTGAGACCAAGAGTGCTTTTTGGAGCCAGACCACCAGGGTGGGACTTCTGACCCTAAATGTGTCCTGGATATGTAACCCCACTTATTCTCTCCAAACCTCAGTCTCCTTATCTATAAAATGGGGATAATAACAATCCCATCTCAGGACAGAGTGAGATAGTTAATGTAAATATTATAATCATTTAATACATAGTAGCTGAGCTTCCCAGGTGGCGCTAGTGGTAAAGAGCCTGCCTGCCAACACAGGAGACACAAGAGACATGAGTTCAATCCCTGGGTTGGGACATCTCCTGGAGGAGGGCATGGCAACCTACTCAAATATTCTTGCCTAGAGAATCCCATGGACTGAAGAGTCTGGTGGGCTATAGTTCATGGGGCCGCACAGAGCTGGACATGACTGAAGTGACTAAGCACACATGAATGCACACATTAGCTATTGTAACAATGATCCCATTGGGAGACAAGTAGAAAGCTTCTACAGATAACTAGAAAGCTTGTCCTATATGGTTTGTCTCAAATGGTTTGTCCCTGTACGTCCCAAATTGTTCAGTCTGCACAGTTTCTGTGTTAGACAAATTCTCAATGTTATGAGTAATCTCTAAACCCTGGTAATAGTGTGAGTGTTAGAAGTGAACTTTGTTGTGGTAAAAAATTTCCCCTTGCTTTTAACTGCTTTAAAGGAAAAGATGACAGAGAAGGTCACAGGGAGCCAGGACTGGGCAAAGGAAAGGGAGGAGGTGATTCTGAGTGACCGTTGACTGTCGATGTCTCCACCAGCAATGGGGATCAGAAATGACAGGCTACTTCCCATGTGGCCTCAGTCCCATCACTGACCGGGAGCACCGTAAAACTCTAAATTTAAAAAAGGGTGATAAATGGCAGTCAGGAAGGATTTTTGACAGAAGAGCTAATTCCTGGGCAGAATCTAAATTGTCAAAAGATGAAGGCACAACAGGAAGCAATGAAGTGACCCTCGCGTTCAAATGAGAGAATATTCTGGCATCCCTGGATTTCACATTAAGAAATCAGGCCTTTACCCCAGACTGCGATGAAACTTGAGTAAAACGCAACCTGTCGAAGAGTGTGACACATGGAAACATAGGGCTACTCCATTTCTTTTTTTTTTTTAACTTTTTATTTTAAATTGGAGTATAGTTGATTAATAATGCTGTTAAGTTTCAGGTATACAGCAAAGTGATTCAGTTATGCACATATCTATTCTTTTTCAAACTCTTTTCCCATTTAGGTTTAAGTTGTTACGTAATCCTGAGCAGAGTACCCTGACAGCACAAGCTTCTGATCAGCAATTTAAAACAGTAGTGGCCCAAACTCAAGTTTTGCAGGCTCTTGGTGGATGAACTTCTCATGCCCCCAGTTTTTGTATAAAATCAGTCAGATCTCTGGGCTTCCAAAAAACCTTTACCCTTGTCAAATCTCCCAGTCATGGTTATATAATGAGGTGGAGAAATCTTAATTCTCAGGCTTCTTCTCGGAGAAATTACTGGATATGTGGAAAGAAATGGTTTGCCCTGCCTCTTGGGAGGGAGGGTAAGACCCCGTGGACATGACAAAGTGCTGAAGGTTGTTGCTGAAGTCAGAGGGACCAGAAGAGGTCCACATTCCTCTTGAGAGGGGAGGGGAGGAGAATGAGGGAAGGAGTGGGAGTGGAAGTCAGTTCTTGCCCCACATACTCTAATATTTACTCAAGGGGCTCACTTTAGGCCATGCTTGCTGCAAGTGGGCTACCAGTTTTACAAGGTAGAAGGTGGTGAGGGGTTTGAGCATTGTGCTGGATGATGCAAGCAAAACAGAGGCAGGACAGACCCTGAGCTGGAGGGGCAGGAGGGGCAGGGAGGCCTTACTGGAGTCTGGATTACAATTATCCACAGGTCACCACCCCCCCCCCACACCCCCTCCCCCCCCACCATTAGCTCTCCTGCAAGCGTGTGAAGCCCAGCTCAAGAGTCTGAGCTTGCAGAGAGATGTTTAGACAGGCCTGGCCGCCTGGAGCTGTTGTGGTGACTATAAGATTATTATCCACTATTACCAAGAGGGCTTTGTCCTTTCCCATGGCCCTTGGCTAATCAGAATCCCATTTGCTTCAGGTCAACACTCCCACTTAAAAGCAAACTTCCAGTGCACCCCAGAGCCATGTAGAACATGCTGTTTGTATTTGAATTAGGACTGGTGTCACTGATTCAGTGAGGTTTTCAGACCAACTTCCTTCCGAGGGCTTCCAAGGCCCTATCAACCTTTCGTTGGCTGTGCCTCCCCACAACATCAACTGAAAGCACATCCTCCAATTGCATCCAGGTAACCACCACCTGGTCCTAGTCACTGATGTCAGTCAATGAGAAATTAGAATCCCAGCTTGGTCGTGTATGTATACATTAGTATTTGTAAAGTATTATTTACCTAATATAAATATTTATGAGCTTTTTTAGTGCTTGCTTCTTTTTTCTAATCATATTTCATACTTGAATCTCAGTGCTCACTCCACTCCAAATGAGGCAATGCAGTTCATGAGGGATGGCACTTGAGTGGCAACTAAGGAAGAAGTCACAATTTAGGGACACAACTAGCCTGATCCTTTGATCATTCCCATTTCCCCCAAATCCTTCCAGCAGGTAGGACATGGGCAGCTGAAAAGAGAGATTCATGTTTGACACTAGTTTCTAATGTCAAGTATGTGCGTGCTTAGACTTGTCCAACACTTTGCGACCCCACAGACTATAGCCTGCCAGGCTCCTCTGTCCATGGGATTTCTCAGGAAAGAATACTGGGGTAGGTTGCCATTTCCTCCTCCAGGGGATGTTCCTGACCCAGGGGTTGAACCCATGTCTCCTGCATCTCCTGCTTTGACAAGAGGATTCTTTACTACTGAGCCACCTGAGAAACCTTAGAGGTATTTCTTATACCTACCTAGAGGTACGTGGGGAGAGCTGTTTTGGAATAAAGAGTCTTCTTATTGAGTTTCCAGTTACATAGAAAGTCAGACTTGCTTGAGCCCCAAGCTTGGGGCAGAAGTGAAAATGACTAGAGAAGGAGGCACTTCCTTTTGCAGATCAGATATGACTATTCTGAGTTCTATGGGCCTAGAAATAAAGGAAATCCACAGGTAGTTTCCAGAGGTCAGAAAGAGAAGCAAGACTCTAACCCAAGCATATGGGATTGGTGGGAAAACTTGGTTTAAATTTGATAGCATCTTCCTGAGGCCAAATATGGAAACAATTAGCATTTGAGGTAATCAGGCTCCTAGTGGGTAGAAGCAACGTAATATGGTGGCAGGATAGGAGCAAGAAGAGAGAGAGCCAGTAGGGGCCTCCTTGTGGTTAGAATGTGACTGACAGTCTCTAGGGACAATGGGTGGACTCTGACCATCAAGTTTTAAAGTTTTCCTTTTCTGCATTGTAATCCTCTTTTTTTTGTTTTTGTAAATTAATTTATTTATTTTAATTGGAGGCTAATTACTTTACAATATTATAGTGGTTTTTGCCATACATTGATGTGAATCAGCCATGAGTGTACATGTGTCCCCCATCCTGAACCCCCTCCCACCTCCCTCCCCATCCCATCCCTCAGGGTTGTCACAGTGCACCGGCCCTGAGCGCCCTGTCTCATGCACTGAACCTGGACTGGCGATCTATTTCACACATGGTAATTGTAATCCTCTTTTGTCACTCTGAATCTTCAGTAAAGTTTGCCAAATCCAAATGTCTTGTGTTAATTGTGTTTGAGAGAATAAAGAAAGGGAATTATTCCTTAGGCATATTCTTAGTGTGGGGGGGGGGCTGACCTGGAAGATGGGCTCAGTGTGGAGGAGTCTAAATCGTCAACAGATGTTGAGGGAGTCAGGGAGAATGTGCAGCAGTGGCCCAGTGAGAGAGGTGACAAGCAAACCTCAACCACAGACATTCCTGTTTTCCCTTTTGACTTTTCACTCCCTTTCCCCATCATCACATCCTCCTTGTCTCTTTTAATTTATACTCTGTTTTACTCTCTCCTTAAAGAAGGAAGATGCTAGATATTAGACCTGAAAGTAACTTTGACAAAATCTGGAAACAAACTCTGGACCCCCATTTCTCTTCATTGTGCTACATGGTCTTGGTGGTTGCCTTCCCGCTGAAACAGTCCCAAGAGTCGATGCTGATTTTGCAAGAATAAATAGTATGGTTCAAATAAATCTCTTGCTCAATTTTTCAGATCTGGAGATTTTGCCACATAACTGTTCCGACGCCAGGAATTCGTACCGCTGAGGCTTTCCTCTCATCATTTAAGATTTTTTAAGAAGATAATTTAGCTCAGCACTGGTTGCCAGATTGACAGTCTTAAAAACAAGAGGTGAAATCCAATCTGGACAGAGCCTGTACCCACTGTCTATATTTAGGGAAAAGATTACTCACCCATATGGTCAGCTAGGAATAGAGCATTACTGGGGCTGGGGGTGGGGTAGAGACTTAAAACAGCGTTGACCCTAAATCTCCTGCTCTCAGTTGGGGGCGGGGTGGGGGCAGTGGTTGGTGGCTGGAAGGGACAGGAATTGTTCTGGGTTTAGCAGGGTGTGCAATGCAAGAGTCTCCCAAAACCAATCCAGCATTTTGCAGAGTGATAAAAATAATCCTTCCTTCTAAAAATAGCCCTCTTAGAAACCAGAGGACTGAATTTAATTGCAGTCACTTTATAGTGACCATGTACCAAGATACCAAGGCCCAAGCTGTTTCTTTGCAATATTATCTGCTGTAACCCTGCTCCAACCCCATGAAGCAAGTATTTCTTTCCCCACCACAAAAATGAGCACATTAAAAGTCTGAGAAGGAATTGAAAGCCAGCGCATCACTTAACCTCAATTGTTTACATTTTCTTCAAATATCCTAGGCTGGAAATTCACAAACCTGGTTGCATATCAGAATAAATGGAGACACTAAAAAAACAAAACAAAACAAAATTCCTGAGATTTACCCCAGTCCTGGTAAATCATGGTTTTGGGCAGGGACTGTAAGTTCCCAAGGTGATCTGGCTGCACAGTCCTGCTGTCCAAGATTCAGATGGCGACAGGGCGATGCCAGGAGTTATTGGGGAATTCCAGAGTGCTGCCTCCATGTTCTTTCAGCCTAGAGCCCTAAGTGTCCTCCTGCTACCCTGGACTTCTCTGGGTTCTTCCACTCAGCCTAATTCCCTCTAACCTCAGAGCTTCCCCTCTGCTGGGAAGCCTTCCTATCCCTGTCTGCCTCCTCCTTGCATCTCCATGTCACTGCCTCCTGGAGTCTGCCCTTTCCACTGGGATGGGGTGATGTGCCTCTGCACTTTCTCTTAGAACACATCATGTTTTGTAATTACATATAGTGTGAATTTTAAAATTTAATATTGGTCTCATCTATTATCTGGTAAGTGCCATAAAGGCAAGGGACTAAGTTTGTTTCACTCAAAATTGTACCTCCTGGGCCTTATACTTTTGATGGAGGGAGGGAATGAATGAATGACCTGAGATGAGTGCTGAAGCAGGAATAGGAGAATGGGGTTCTAGTCCTGGTTTGGTGCCAATTTGCTGCTGCACAACAATTTGTCAAACTACTTCTTATTTCAGATTCTGTTTCCTCCCCTGATAAACAAGAGTGCTAGATTAGACCCATGGGTGTTGTGCGTGCTTGCTAAATTGTTTCAGTTGTGTCCAACTCTTTATGACCCTATGGACTGTAGCCCACCAGGCTCTTCTGTCCATGGGATTCTCCAGGCAAGAATACTAGAATGGGTGCTATGCCCTCCTCCAGGGGATCTTCCTGACCCAGGGATGGAACCTATATCTCTTACGTCTCCTGCATTGACAGGAGTGTTCTTTACCACTAGCACCATCTGGAAAGCCCCAGACCCATGGGTGTCACACTCCACTAAGTGTCAGAGTTGCTAGGGAGCTTCAGTCAAGTGGAGTCCATCTCTCCTTTAGCAGGTCTGGAGTGGGTCTGGGGCCACATTCTAAATGAGCCCCAGAGGTACTGATGTAGGTGGGTCTCAGGAGTGGGATAGGGGGCACATTTTAATAACACTGGGTTGGGTAAATTCTGAGGTCCTTTCTAGCTATGACACTTTGTAATTTTTTTTTTTTCAGTTAGCAAACAGTTCTTGTGATCTGTGCATGAGGAAGACATAGAGGGCTCAGAAAAATTGTGACTTCTCAGAACTTGCATTCCTTACATGGCTGCCAGATCATGCCATCCATGAGAGCAGAGTGGAGACCTTGGTTGCCATCTGCTTTGTAACTCACTATACTTGGAATCACCACTTCTTGATATAAGGAATTCACTGCAATGCACTCCATGTTAAAAAATATACCGGAAATTTGAACTGTTCTCAGAAGACTCCAGATAGTACTCAGGACCTCCAAGTGTCAGAAACCATCCTTGAAATGAATGGAAATTCTGGGAGAGAAGGAAGGCCATTTAATTATGGCCTCTCCTCTCCTCCACTTTTAAAAAATTATAAAACAAAAACAGAAAGGCACATGAAATAAAGGTATAGGTTTGTGATTTCTTAATCACTGCTCACTTCATGAAACAGCTTTGCCAGTCTCCCAGAAGCCCCTCTGCACCCTCTTAACTCTTTCCTGTCCCTTGAAAGTAAGTACTTTCTTCATTTTTAAAGTTATCACTTTCTGGTGTTTCTAGTTCTATCACCTGATTGTGTATTCCTGGTCTTAATAGTTTTATCTTGCCATTTGTTAAAAACATTGGTTATATCTTCACTGTCCCATTAGATTCACAGTCCTAGCCCTCCAAGACTGGCTTCCCTCATAGATCAGTTGGTAAAGAATCTGCCTGCAATGCAAGAGACCAAGATTCAATCCCTGGATCAAGAAGATACCCTGGAGAATGGAATGGCTACCCACTCCAGTTTTCTTGCCTGGAGAATCCCATGGACATAGGAGCTTGATGGGCTACAATCCATGGGGTTGCAAGAATCGGACATGACTTAGTGACTGAACCACCACAGCCCAATAAGATTCAGGGCCACATAACCTGCAGAATTTTTCATGGGCTGGATTTTGCTGATTGCATACTCATGGTGCAGTTCAACATGTTCCTCTGTACTTGGTATTTCCTGAAAGTTGGCAGCTGGAGTCAGAGGTTTCAGCAGTCTCATTTCCAATCCATTTGGCAAGACTATAGGCAGTGGTGTGTTCTTTCATCAGAAGGCACATAACGTCTGGTTTTCTCTCCCTTCTCCGCTTCTCCCTTCCCTCCCCACTTTTCTTCTCCTCCTCTGTCTGTCTTTTTCTCTCCCCCTCCTTCCCTCCCTCCCTTCATGCTGTTGGCCACCATTGATGTTCGTGATCAGTGTCAGAAGCCATTAATTCATTAGGTACTGAAAAAATTGTGGCAGTCTAATTCTATAATTTCTTACTTATTTAATTATTGAAAAACTGTAGGAAGTGATGCTTTCCCTCATTTACAATTTGATTAGCTGGCGCTACCCTTCATATAGGGAAGGCAAGATGAATGAAACATTCTTTCCTTTATTTAGCACCTTTTAAGATAATGAATTATTTCTCTATCATACTCTCCAGGTGACCACCTACTTTAAAAATACTATGAACTCACATATAAAAGTACGTTAAATTAGTGTCAATCTTTTGGAATTGTTATTCTTGCTGAATCTCAATTGCTTTATCTTTGGCCAGAGGGAACCTCTTCAAGTTGGCTGGCAGGGGTCCTTCTGCCTGAGGGGGCTCCCCTCTCTCCTTCTCTAATCTGAATTTAAATCCTATTCTCCAATCCTTTTGCTCTTGGGACTATTGAGAGCATATTTGAAGACATCCCTTTCCTTTAGCACTATTTCCATCTCTGGGTGTGAACTTTCTGACAATGAAACATGTCAATGGATCTCAAGGATGCATCCTTCTATTGCTGAAAGTACTTAAAAATTATGAGCATTAAAGAAAAATATAGGTGGAAGAGAAAGTTGCCCAAAGTTATGGGTTGAGTTGTGTCCCCCTCCAAAAATTCCTAGGTTGAAGTCCTAACTCCCAGTACCTCAGAAATGACTGAGTTTGCGGACAGGACCTTTAAAGGAATAATGAAGTTAAAATGAGGTTACTGTTATTGTTGTTGTTCAGTCACTATGTCTGGCCCAACTCTTTGTGACCCATGGATTGTCGCACACCAGGCTTCCCTGTCCTCCACTATCTCCCGGAGTTTGCTTAAATTCATATTCATTGAGTCAGTGATGCTGTCTAATCTCAGCCTCTGCTGCCCACTTTTCCTTTTACCTTCAATCTTTCCCAGTGTCAGGGTCTTTTCCAATGAGTCAGCTCTTTGCATCAAGTGGCCAAAGTGTTGGAGCTTCAGCTTCAACATCAGTCCTTCCAATGAATATTCAGGACTGATCTCCTTTAGGATGGACTGGTTGGATCTCCTTGCAGTCCAAGGGACTCTCAAGAGTTTTCTCCAACATCACAGTTCAAAAGCATCAATTATTCAGTGCTCAGCTTTTTTATGGTCCAACTCTCACATCTGTACATGACTACTGGAAAAACCATAGCTTTGACTATATGGACATTTGTTGACATAGTGATGACTTTGCTTTTTTTGAGGGGGGTCCTCAATCAAAAGGACTTGGGCCCCCATCTTTGCTTTTCAAAACGCTGTCTAGCTTTTCTTCCAAGGAGCAAGCGTCTTTTAATTTCATGGCTGCAGTCACCATTCACAGTGATCTTGGAGCCCAAGGAAAGAAAATCTGTCACTGCCTCTATTGTTTCCCTTTCTATTTGCCCGGATGCCGTGATCTTTGTTTTTTGAATGTTGAGTTTTAAATCAGCTCTTTCACGCTCCTTTTATCCTCATCAAGAGGGTTTTAGTTCTTCGCTTTCTGCCATTAGAGTGGTGTCATCTGTATATCTGAGGTTGTTTATAGGACATGGCTACTAGGATGGTTCTAATCCACTGGTGGCCTTGTAAGAAATCAGGACACAGACATACACAAGATCGTAAAAGACACAGAGAGAAGCCAACCTTCTTCAAGCCAAGGAGGGAGGCCTCAGAAGAAACCAACCTTGCCAACACTTTAATTTCAGACTTCTGGCTTCTAGAACTGTGACACAGTAGCAGTGTTGTGTGAGCCACCAGTCTGCAGCCCTTGGTTATGGTGCCCCAGCAGGCTAATGCACTCAGGCTCCAGATATGGAAGTGGATATTCCTGAAGCAGTAGTCCTGGGGAACAGGTTTATAAGACCATGGACTTGGATGCAGCCTCTGAGCTGGGCCCTGATTCTTCTGCTGCATGAAAACCAACGTTTTCAGGGATGCTTCAGCTTACTGGAGCCTCTGGTCAACTAATACTGGCTTCAGAGGGTGACGTTGTCCCTTGGCATAGCAAAGCTCCCTAAGTGTAGCTCTCCCACGTGTTGACAGGACTCGGGTGGGCTCCTCAGCGCTGCTTCCTTCAGCCCTTTTGGACAAACTGTTTGTTTTTGCCTTTGGGGCTTCCCTCTTTGGAAGTCACAGAGGCACAGTGTCCAGGAGAATTCTGTGGAAGGCAAGCTGCCATGTTTTTGTTTTTTGGCAGATGCTGAAATTATCTTGCTGTTTGTACTACAGAGACACTATAAATTTTCTTCTGAGTGAACCTCTGCATGTTCCTGTAAAATTTTATGATCTTCCATGTGAACAAACTGATAGTACAAACATTGATACTGAAGAAAAGAATTTCTGAGACATCTCATGTGAGGTTCAGTAACATTATGGAAATATGACCTTTCTCATGAGTCTATATATTGCAAACTAAAATGATAAGGAAACTTCCCCAGCTGAGTATTAAGACTATTTTTTCTTCTTTGTGATATTTTTGACAGTCTTCTAACAAGTACTCAGAGACTGACTCCCTGTTCTAGTTCAATTTTGTCTTCTCTGTATGAATTTGGATATGAGTGTATGATAGTGCATCTTTAATGTTAATTTTTGTTACAGTGTTTCCAAATACTAGTGGGGATAGAGTCACTCCTCCAAACTGCTTGCTCTTGTTTCAAGTACTAGAGACGTTGTCTTGGGGATCCTGTCAGGGCTGAAGATTCTCTAGAAGAAATAGACTCTGGTTCTATTTGTCCTCTTGTCAATCCAAGTTCATGAGCATTAAGAGAAAAGTGGACAGAGGAAGTTGGCATATCAATGGCCTTTGGCTTTGTGGATCTGTTGAAACTTCCTGCTATGGCCAGTTTTAGAGCTTCCCAGGTGGCGCTAGTGGTAAAGAACCCGCCTGCCAATGCAGGAGATGTAAGAGACTCAGGTTCGATCCCTGGGTTGGGAAGATCCCCTGGAGGAGGGCATGACAACCCACTCCAGTATTCTTCCCTGGAGAATTCCATGGAAAGAGAAGCCTGGCAGGCTACGGTCTATGAGGTTGCAGAGTTGGACACGACTGAAGCAACTTAGCACATGTACAACGGCCAATTTTGTTGTTTTTATTTTTTACCTTATTATCCCAGATTTGAGGGCTTTGCAATTTCTGCTAAAGTAGTGTGTATGTCTGTTTGCATTGATAGCCTGAATTGTCATGGGTGGAATAGGTCTCCTCACTGCTATTTGGGCCCATGCCTGGCAAGCCTTTCACAGCTGTGTTCACGGCAGCCCCGAGTGCACATAAGGGGCAGCTGTCTGTTTTGCAAGTGCTGTCTTTGTGCATCTTCATTTCTCTTGATAACTTTCCTGTGCCATCGTAATAATGGGAGCCCAGTGGTTGTATCAGGCAGACTGTGTGCCTTTATCTGCAGCACACAGAATTGCAGTGAATGATTAGCAGCGTGTTGTTCACCTTCATGGCGTCTTTCAGGAGGATGGAGTAACTAGCAGCTATAAAGCAGCAAAAGACTATCTCTGGCAATGTTCTGTAAAAAACTAAAATAAAAAGAATGTTTCAGAGCCTCATCTGCATAATAGTAGCAGAATTCAGTATAATGGTATACGGCGAATAACAAAATTCCATTCTTTAAAATTCTAAAATGCATTGTCTATATACTTACTTTCTTCATTTTCGTAATGAATTACTTTGGAATATTCATTTCACCACAAGTCCAGCAAGATCCTGACCACAGCCCATTTAGAGGGTCAACTTGCTTTACATGTCTCAAGGAATTCAGCTGATGAAATAGTTTCAACTAACCAAGAAGTAAAATGCTAATGTTCTAAAGTTATGCTTTCACCTCTTTTTAAAAGATTGTAGTATATTATGAAAATATATTCAGAAAATTATTAAATAACAGTATCATCTTATGGTATGAATTCTTGCTGAGTCACTTCAGTTACATCCAACTCTTTTCAACCCTATGGACTGTAACCTGCCAGGCTCCTCTATCCATGGGATTCTCTAGGCAAGAACACTGGAATGGGTTTCCATGTCCTCCTCCAAGGAATCTTCCCAACCCAGGGATCAAATCCAGGTCTCCTGCATTGGCAGGCAGTTTCTTTACCACTGGTGCCACCTGGGAAGCCCCACATCTTATGGTAACATGCTGAAATATGTTGTCTGTAATAGGTATGGCCTATATTTTTGGGTTTTATGGAATACTGAAAACAGACATCATAGAAAAGCAGTTTAATTTAAGCATGCTCATGCAAATCTGGAGGAGCTTAGAGAGAAATTAATCCTTGAGACAAAGTATCTGGCTCATTTATTCTAAGTATACAGTATCGTCATCGTAGAAACTTTCACAGCACTGCATGGTTGGTGTCATAAATCTGTGACAACCCATGACAAGTCCTATATTACACAGTTAAAAGTATCATGTTGCTGCAAATTTGGTTTGATAAAGCTCTGCATAATTTAGAGGTTAAAAAGAAATGTTTACTTTTCAATTAAGTAATTTCCATGGTGAAAGGGTTTAAATTGAAGTGACATAAAACAATTTTCATCTAAAAATGTATTATATCACAGCCATAATTCAAGTAGGCTTTAGAAAATGTTGCATTTTGTCTAATTAGCAATTAGCTTAGAGATTTGATGATTTCCCTGGGGAAATTGTTCTAGTATCCAGTATAGAAGGTCACATTTCACACATCTGTCTGCCACACACACAAACGCATGCCTTCTGCCTCACATACCTTTGCTGTCTGTGTCACTCACCCTTTGAGGCTGATTTCCAGAGCTTTCCACTGGGGCAAAATGAACCTCCTCTTCTCTGAACATCAGCAGCCCATCCTCCCACCCTCTCTGCGGCAGGCTGGGGGGAGGCGGGCTTTGGAAAACAGAAACCGAAGGCTTCACTTTGCAAATCCTCACAATCTCCGATTTCACATAAACATTACACCCCCAGGGAGACTGAACCAAGAGACTGAAGTCGGACATTTGTTTGAAATCACCAAGCAAAATCTAACATAAAGAGGAGTGTGATGTGACAGCGGTGCAGAACATCAAAGACCAAATGTTTATTCCTCAGGACTTCAGCAGCCTTGAAAGTGCCATGGATCTGTGGGTTGGGAAGCCTAACTACACAGGTTAGCTCCCCAGGTGATCCTCAGGGGCGGGGGCTAAACTATCAACTACTATTCCAGCTATTCCATGTCTTGTATGTTTGATGCTTGTGGCTTAGACACATCTGTGTGTGCGTGTTAAGTCGCTTCAGTTGTGTCTGACTTTCTGCAACCCTATGGGCTGTAGCCCACCTGGCTTTTCTGTCCATGGAATTCTCCAAGCAAGAATACCACGCCTTCCTCCAGGGGATCTTCTGCACTCAGAGATCAAACCCATGTCTCTTTTGTCTCCTGAGTTGGCAGATGGGTTCTTTACCACTAGCACCACCTGGGAAGCCCTTAAACACATCTGAAGTGCCTAATTAATGCCAGAGAACCCAAAGTGTTGTCACCACAGACACCAGTGCACAGACCAGGTTATCCCAGTGTTGTCTTTCATGATCTCTGATCTTGGGCTGCTCTCGTGCCTGAAGCTCTGCAGTTCTAGATTCAACCTTTGTTTCCTGGTAAAAAGCTATCCTTACTGAGAGAGAAAGTGCTGTGTTGGATTCTTCCTATATTCCAGAGCCTCCGTGCTGAGCTGAGGCATTGTATTCATGATCTCAAATACCTCATTGTGTTGCTGTCTATCAATCTGTCCTCAAACTATTTCTCCACA
Organism: Okapia johnstoni; assembly: GCA_024291935.2. Taxonomy (NCBI): domain Eukaryota; kingdom Metazoa; phylum Chordata; class Mammalia; order Artiodactyla; family Giraffidae; genus Okapia; species Okapia johnstoni. Next base: position 53,398,994 of record CM044312.1, read on the forward strand.
TTTCCTGATTCTTTTGAGTAATTCTTGTCCCAACATTTGGAAGACTGTTCAGCTAAGAGAAAAATTCCCAACTATAAAACAAATTTAAAAAAAGGAAACCCAAAGCAATTAAAGCTTTAATTTTTTATGACCCATATTTCTATAAATGTAAGTGACTAATAAACATCATGAAATATTAACCATGTTGGTAATCCAGGGTTATGTAGAATGTCAAGTCGCTCCCCATTGTCAATGAAAAGCTCTCAGGCAGCAGTTTCTAAAAACAAACAGAAGCTTCCAAATGTCCCATCAGGAGAGTAAGAGCTCACTGGAGGCCACAGTTTTCATAAGTGCCAGTCTTGAATGGAGGGACAAACTGCACTGGACTCCAGGCAGGGCAGAAAAGAGAACTACATGAGAGGATGCAGGACAGACCTACAGGGAATCCACCAGGGGCTGTGACCTGATGCAGCAAGTGCTTTGGTGGAGGGGATACCGCCTACCGTGATTGAATTCAGGGCTCATATGTGTTTATGTATCAGGAGGTTATATCAGAGAGGAGGCCCTGCTAGAGACTGAACTTATTTTATTTCCTTTTCTTTAGCACAATAGATATGGGCCATGTCCTGGAGTAATGAATGCTGGGAATGGTCTTAGGGGCATAACAGTGTCCTCCAGAAAGGGCATTAGGGGGCCCCTGGAATTCACTGCCCATGGCCTGCTGTCGCAGGCAGACTACCCAGGGAGAAAGGAAAGCTCACCTAGAGGAAGGGGACCAGTGGCTCTGGGTCCCACCACTTGGAACCAGCTCGAGCCCTGGGAAAAGATGAAGCACTTCGAGAGACACTGTGGGAGCAGGACTCAAGCATCCTTAGTTGGCTCAGTGCTTGGGGATGGGCTTGTCTTCCCTAGAAGAAGCACTGCACCCTGCTTGGTCTTCCCAGCCAGCAAAAGGTCTTCTCATCAGGGGATGGGCAGCAATGTTGTCAGGGAAACCGTCTTCTGCACAACACCATGTGTCAGGAGAACCACCAGAACTGAACAGACTAGCTCTAGTTAGCTCTTCTGTGGGTGTGAGAAGCTGGATCAATCCACTCTGAGTGGCAAAAGGACAATTAGGGCTGCAGGGGGAAGAAGGCCTCAGGAGAGGCCTTATTTTCTGGGAGAGCCTTGTTTTCTGATAATAGAGTATATGGGATGGACAATTATTTTATGGCAAAAAACTGTTGTCTGCTAACCCAACAATTCTCTGGAAAAGCTCTTTGTGGAAGAGCTCATCTCCCATAACAGAGACTTAAAATGCCAAGTATTCATTCTCTCAAACTGTCTTGGTATGTGGTCCAGTTTCTTTTATTTATTGTAGTTGAGTTGCATTGTTGTGTTAATTACTACTGTACAGCAAAATAACTTGGTTATATATACACATTTTTCATATGCTTTTCTATTATGGGGTATCACTGGATATTGAGTGTAGTTCCCTGTGCTATACAGTAGGATCTTATTGTTTATCCATTCTATTGGTTCAGTTCAGTTGCTCAGTCGTGTCCGACTCTTTGTGACCCCATGAATCGCAGCATGCCAGGCCTCCCTGTCCATCACCAACTCCCGGAGTTTACCCAAACCCATGTCCATCGAGTCAGTAATGCCATCCAACCATCTCATCCTCTGTCGTCCCCTTCTCCTCCTGCCCTCAATCTTTCCCAGCATCAGGGTCTTTTCCAATGTGTCAGCTCTTCGCATCAGGTGGCCGAAGTATTGGAGTTTCAGCTTCAACATCAGTCCTTCCAGTGAATACCCAGGACTGATCTCCTTTAGGATGGACTGGTTGGATATCCTTGCAGTCCAAGGAACTATCAAGAGTCTTCTCCAACAACACAATTCAAAAGCATCAATTCTTCGGTGCTCAGCTTTCTTCACCACCCAACTCTCACATCCATACATGACCACTGGAAAAACCATAGCCTTGACTAGACGGACCTTTATTGGCAAAGTAATGTCTCTGCTTTTAAATATGCTACCTAGGTTGGTCATAACCTTTCTTCCAAGGAGTAAGCATCTTTTAATTTCATGGCTGCTAGTAATTATAGCATCTGCTAATCCAAAACTTCCAATCCAACCTTCTCCCATCTTCCTGCCCCTTGGCAATCACCAGTCTATTCTCTATGTCCCTGATTCTGTTTCATAGATATCTCTGTCTGTGTCATATTTTAGATTCCACATGTAAGTAATATATGGTATTTGTCTTTCTCCTTCTTTCAGGACTGAACTGAACTGAACTGAAATTTCTCCTTCTGACTTACTTCACTTAGTATGATAGTTTCAAGTTGCATCCACATTGCTGCAAATGGCATTATTTTCTTTTTTTTTAATAATTGAGCAATATTCCATTATATATATGTCCTATATCTTCTTTATCCATTCATCTGTCATGACTATTTAAATTGTTTCCATGGCTTGACTATTGTGAATAGTGCTTCTATGAGTATAGGGGTGTATGTATCTTCTTGAATTATAGTTTTGTCTGGATATATGCCCAAGAGTGGCAGTGCTGAATCATATGGTAATTCTAATTTTATGGTATGTGGTCCAGTTTTGATCAATGAGACCTTGGCATAGTTTCCTATGAGCTTGAGGGGAAATTGTTTTTCTCCTGGTAAAAAGAGAGGGATATGCAAGAAAAGTTTGCCTCTTTCTTTCTTGTCTTAAACATAGCTTGAGTGTGGACATGACATTTGGAGCTGTGGCAGCAATATTGTGAACATGAGGAAAAGCCCAAGAGTATCATAAGTCAACTCAGAACTCTGATACTAAACAGTCACCAAACCAATCTTAGAATCACTTACTTCAGAACTTCTTGTTAGGTGAGAAAATACCCCCTCCCTATATAAGTTTATTTTAGTTGGGTATTCTGTTAGTTGCCATTGAAAACATTTCCATCCATTAGCAATGTAAATGACAGAAAACCCAACTAACCCTGGCTTAAATCATAGGGACATATATTATTTACTTAGCAGAAAGACTAAAAGTAGATGATCCTGAGATTGGTTCATTGGCTCAGCCACGTCATCAAGAATGCATACTTTCCTCATGCATCAACAATAGATTCTGACCTTTGGTTTTTGCCTCATGGTTGCAAAGTGGTTGCCAGCAGCTCCAAACATTCCATCCTGGCATAGGCTAGGTCAGGAAGAGGAGGGCAGAAAGGGATCCTCCTCCCTAGCTACCTCTCTGTTATCAGGGAAGAACATCTTTTTTGGGATCATATGCCCATCCATAGTCCACTCACTGGCAAGAAGGAATGGGACAGCCATTGGTGACTTAAAGCAGGTTCTGCTTGGCATCTGCTCTTTTCTTCCTTGTCTGCTTTTCTCCTTTCTCAGCACGTCCACTGCCCTTGCTGGCAACCCTCAAAGTCTCTTGGTGATGCTACATTCTTGGGGTTTCTTTTAAACAAACCATGAGAGTAAAGCATGTTTGAGCTTTGCTCTGTCAGTGGGGCCCCAAAGAGACTGCACGTTCCCCACTGCTGTTGTCTGCAGGGCTTGCTTCCACTGCTTCCCCTCACAGAGGCAGACCTCAGGGGAATAGTTCTTAATGAGGCATCATTCTGAACACATACACACCCCTACCCTCAATGGACATTTGGTAATGACTGGAGATCTTTTCAGTCTCGCAAATGGGGAGGCAGTGGTGCTACTGGCATCTAGTGGGTAGAGGCTAGGAAACTGGTACTAATCCTTCAAAGCATGGAACAATCCCCCACACAAGAATTAATCATACCCACATGTCAGCAGTGTCAAGGTTGAGAAACTTGGCCCTAGAGGATGGGACCAGGCCAGAAAGCCACCTTTCTTCCTTTTCTTAATGCCTCTTTGCTTTTGTCCCAGGCCCTGATAAATATGGAGAATGTCCATATTCTGTGTTCCCTTCCAAAGACATGAACGCGCCCCTGGATGGTAGCAATGACCAAGTAAACAACACAAGGGAGACACCAAGTAATTACTTATGTAGGTTCACTGATTAAATAAACTAATGCCTTGAGTCTATTGTCTTTGGAAAAATTGCAGCAATCACTGCATGACTTTTGTCTAAAATGGCAGTGTTGCAGCATTAGTAACAGTGTCTCCAGTGGCCGTTGCAAAAGAGACAGGCGCTATGGGAGGAATGTGGTCAATTCAATCCATTTCTGTTGATGAGCTTTGGAAGTGAGCAAAAGGTCAGCAGAGGAGCATTCTAAAATTAAGACTCATGAACAGTTTGGATCTGGGCCTTGTCTTCCTACTTACCCCTGTCTGCCTTCACATTATTTCCACCAGGCTCAAGTGATAGTACCTTCTTTTTAGACTTGTCATTTCTTGGTTTTCTTTTTTTTGCAATATACCTCCTTATTCTTACTCCATTTTCATGCACAGAGATAGACCAACAAATGAGAGAAATGAAAGAAATCCCCCACACACTTAAACAGGATTCTCTTCTTGTCAGTGCTGGAGTTGGCTGTTTCCACGGACATTCAGAATTCTCTCCTAAAATAATCATGCCACGTGGAGACTGACTGCAGAATTGAAGGTGCAGATATGGCTACATTATAAAGAGATCCTCACCCCTATCCATTGTCTAACACAAATTAAAAGTTTTTCACTTACATACTTTTGCTTTCAGGGTCACATCAGATTTGTTTATGTGGTCTCAGGCCCACAGGGTGATCCAGTGGTGCCTAGATCCCAGGCCACTTTGCTCCTCCAATCTCAGCATGCAGCTTCCACCTCATGGTCAAGGTTGGCTGCACCATCTCCCATTATCACATCCTACATTCCAGCCAGCAGGAGTGGAGCACTCCCCCTACTTTCAAGGGACATTACAAGCTGCCCTCATCCCTTCTGCTCAAATCCGTTGACTAGAACCTGGTCACATGGCCACATCAAGCTACAAGGGGTGCAAACTGGAAAATTGTGTTGGGAGGCCCAGTGTGCTAGCTACAGTGTGAGAATTCTGTCATTGAAGTGCTTGCTATTGCCAGGCTCTGTGTTGGGTTTTACTTGGATTACTTGGTGGAATCCTCACATCAAAAGCAGATACTCTTCTAGTGTCTGTGTTACAAATGAGGAAGCTGAGGCACAGAAAGCCCACCCACTCCCAAAGCAGACCCTAATCTGTTAAGGAACTGCCAGTGGGTGGATGGTAAATGGGGAGGGAAGCCTGCAAGGGCTCCATTTCAGGCAAAATCCCCACTCCCATCCCACCTCACCCCACCCAACCCTGATCCTGCAGCATGTGCAATGCCATGAAAAGTACAAAAAAAGCCAGATCTGTGGGCCTAGAAGGTGCTGAATGAATGAGGGAGTGAGGCAATTAACAAATGTATGGGCTCAAAACTTGATTATTCTCAGGACAGGAGATGAGCTGAAAATCATTTTGGGAAATAGATTTTCCTCCAAACTACTTAATCATCTCCCTCTCATCCTTCTGACCCCACAGGAGGTTCTAACCCACCCTTCTATGCAGCAGCCTTGAATGAGAGCACCTCTTACCCTCAGGTGTGAGGTAGAGAGTCGGCACTGTCGGATGTTCTTTTCCATCCTTGTCTGAACCTGACCAACCTGTAAATTGGCTGCAGCATTGCCTTGTGAAGTTGGGCAAGTTTCTGGAAGCTTCACCTCTCTGATCTGAAACCAGGGAGATTAGAATAGTTTGTCCTTGTCTGAAAATCACTTTGAGACTTGCAGGCAGCAAATAGCCCTCCAAATAAAAAACAATCTCCCCTCTGCCAGACCAAACATCCTCAAGGTCAGGTTCACAAATCCCACAAGAAGTATGAAGTTTATGGGTCACTGAGGGAGGGACTGGCATCAGGGGCTTGGACTGGGAGCGGGGGCTCCAATCCCCTGCACCTCCCACCATTCCCTGAACAAAGAAAGATCCTGAAGTCTTCTTATTGATTAGGTGGATGAGGCCATCAGTTTAATGACAATAATAAGACTTGAGGAAAAGATCCTATATTCTCAAATAGAATAAAAGGAGACCAGCTGAATAAGAGACAAGATTGCTTTTTCTCCCTCCAGCGTAATCTCCTAGGCCCCCATCTGAGTCAAGAGCATGTCTCCTGTGAAATTTCACCCTGCAAATCCCCAGGGTCTTTAACTTTCACAGTTCCTGCCTAATGTCCTAGGGAAATGGCTTCATCCAGAGTCCCCTGGAGACTCACAGTGGGCACAAGGACATTTAAAGGAGGATCCCTTCTTTAACAGCCACTGGAAGTGGTCAGATGTGAGCCTTGGGCTGGCCTTTGCTGCCCTTGGTCTCTGGTCCCGTTTTTGTCCCCAGTTGTGCCGGGTGAGTTTGGCAGAGTCTTTAAAGTCCTGGCATGATTCACTGGGAGGCACTCGGCAGATGCCAAGCGTGATTGTGACACCATCAAAACTTTTGGCATGAACTTTTGCCACCTGTGGTGGGACAGAAAAGGGATGGCAGGCTGACTGGCTCCTCCTCACCTTGGGAACCCATTACCACTCCTCCGTGGAAGGGAGTTCAGCCAGCAGGCTTTTGCTCCTGTACACCTCCTCTGTCCCACCCCCACCCTGTCTTTTTTTTTGGAGGCTGGTTTTTGGAGGATCTTCCCCAAACCAGTTGTTTCCAAAGGCAAAGGGCACCCTAACCCAGGAAGGTCCAAGTGCTGGTTCCCTCCACCCATCCTCTGGGGCCCCCAGGCTGTGTTCCTGAACCAGGCTCTTCATGATGCAGGAAGGTCCTGCTGCCCTTCTTGTCCTTCCACACAGATGTGCCGAGTGACCAGGGTGTGAATGATGGCCACAGGGTTGTTTGATGTCTGTGAGATTCTGAGCAACATGTCTTCAAAGTATCACCCCTGGTCACACTTACCCCACTTTACAGATGAGGAAAATGAGCCCCAGAGAGGTCAAGAGTGGCTTCTCTGGGCTCCAAGGTGGTGGAATTACAATGGGGCTGATTAGAGGGAAACAGGCAGTGGAGACTGAGGATCCATTTTGCTTATGGAGGTAGATGATTGAGCAGGGACTCAACAGGGGCATGGGAAAGGGAGGGACACAGAAGCACAGCCCTGCAGGGCCCACACCGCCGTGGTAGGCAGAGGGCTGATGGGTAGCACTAGCAGATGAGGCTGGATGGAGGCTCAAGGGTTTGCCTGTCTGGCCCCAGCTGGTACATATCAATCAGGCCAGGGCATGGCTAGACATACTTCCACTGTCTGCTCTCCAAGCATGCACCCTCCTCCCCTAGACTCATCAACTTCTCTCTCGTCCCAGCAACAAGGAACTAACCTAGGATGGCACTAGGAGAGTCTAGATGCCACCTTCAGTGGCCGCTCAATTCCCATAATCCTGTCCATCATCTGTCACCATAATGTCCCTTGACTCTCCTGATTGGCAATGCTCATCTCTTTGGTGGTTTGTGGGACTGGACCTTACCAGGAAACCTAACCATCCATGATTACTGCATCTATCCATCAGTTCCCAGAGAGCTTTGTAGTGTTTTCACTTTGACTATTTCCCTTCCTTCCACTGGTTCTGTATTCATATAATAACAGGAGTGTGTGGATGGATGGACCTGTGATCGATGCCACACCACCCCTGAGCTTTCCACCAGCTCCACACTTTCAGCTTTCCTAGATGCAGGATTCCTGGGGTCAAAACTGGCCAGAATGTCCATTCATTGCTCTGACCTCACCTGGTCTGTACTGGCCAATGGGCTGAAAAACACAGTCCCTGCTCTCAGAGGGAGAAAAGACACTCAAAAGGGGGCTGAGGGAAAAAATCCAGGTCTCTCCCTTTCCCAGGGAATTCTAGAGCAACTTAATGGCAGTGGAAATTCTTAAGGAGAAAACATCACTACATATTAGTAATCATTATTGCTATTAATTATGAATGAGTCATGGGAATATCAGAATGACTTGGGAGCAGTTCCCCCATGGCAATAGAAATGCCTTTAATGGAAACACATTTCTAGTTTGCCCTCAGATCCTCAGTCAAGATCCTAACTAGGGGAAAGAAATGCACCAGGTATCCATGCGGGCAAAGGGAGGGCAAAACATCAGCAGAACCATGACCAACAATGGAAGCCCAGGTCATTTGTGGACTGAGGTTGAGTCCTTAACAATGGGACTCTTGAGAGTTCCTTGGACTGCAAGGAGATCAAACCAGTCAATCCTAAAGGAAATCAACCCTGAATACTCATTGGAAGGACTGATGCTGAAGCTCCAATACTTTGTCCACCTGATGTGAAAAGCTGACTCATTGAAAAAGACCCTGGTACTGGGAAGGATTGAGGGCAAGAGGAGAAGAGGGTGACAGAGGATGAGATGGTTGGATGGTACCACTGACTCAACGGACATGAGTTTGAATAAACTCTGGGAGTTGGTGATGGACAGGGAAGCCTGCCACGCCGCAGTCCCTGCAGTTGCAAAGAGTTGGACACAACTTAGTGACTGAACAACAACAAATGAAAGTTCGGAGGAATTACACTTGTCACTTGACACAAAGTCATATTCTACCCTTCTCAGTTGGACTAAACTCCCCAGGACAGAAAAATCCCCAGTTCTGTTGTAGTTACTGCTACCTTGGGATACGTTTGTTGCTGTTGTTCAAAATGAGAACAGCAACAGTGGCCATGGGGTTTTTTTGTTCTGATGATGAGTGATGTTCCAGCCCTCAGCAGGGAATGGTGCTCTGGCCACTGTGTGGGTGTCTGTAGTTACCTCCCACCTGTCAGCCGACATCATCTACATGGCCTCCACCTGCCACTAGAGTGGCTGAGTCAGCAGGAGGAGTCTGGGCCCAGGCGGTAGCTGGACTGGCCTCAGGGAAGGATGAGATCCCTGAGGCTGGGAGATCCATGTTCAGATGAAGGTCAGTGGGATTGCTGGAGGCACGTGAGGCTGTGGGCAGTCTCATGACTCCGGGTCTGGGGTTAAAGATCTGTCCACAGAGCAGAATCAGCTCATACCTACTGACCCCTGATAGGTGAACATAGCACCAGGTCTGCCGGGGCCCTAGGGGAGAGCACTGTGGAATGTTCCAAGGAAGCTTACAGTCAAGGCGTAGAGAGAGAGCCCATGTGGGGGAGAGCACTTCAGCACAACATCCTCTCTCATGAGACCACAATTACAGCCCTCTACTTGGTCTGCTAGTGACCCCTATGGCCCCTCAATCCATCTTTCCTGCACCATCAGAGACCTGCCTGGACTTGCCCTTCTCAAACTCCAAAGTGCCTCCACAGGTCCTGGGGATCAAGTTATATTAATAAACTGAGGATTTCTCAGATCCTGTGTGTCTACCAAGCACAGGGAGGCCAAGGCTGCTGGGCAGTTGAAAGGTACCTAAAGGCCAGCAGAAGAGTTAAAATGTGCGCTCTCGGGCAGTGTGACCTTTGGAGTGTCCCTCTATCTGGCTCTGCTATCTCCTTCTCTGTAGAATGTGGCTGCAGTGAGATCACAGGGCTCAGTTGATGAAACGCGCCGAGGCCAGTGTCTGGTTTGCAGTGTAGGTGTGAGCATGGGCCCTTGTTGCTGCTTGTCCCTCCTCTGTTTCATCCCTGCAGTGCACCCACCCCTGCAGATCAACCAGCCTCATGCCCCACTCATCCATACCTTTGCTTTTCCCTGTGTCTGGAATGGCCTTCTAAGGGATTCTTGCCCACATTAGTAGATATAATGGAGTAGTAGATACAAAAGAGTCCGAAATGCAGTACTTGGATGCAATCTCAAAAACAGCAGAGTGATCTCTATTCATTTCCAAGGCAAACCATTCAATATCACAGTAATTCAAGTCTATACCCTGACCAGTAATGCTGAAGAAACTGAAGTTGAACGGTTCTATGAAGACCTACAAGACCTTCTAGAACTAATACCCAAAAAAGATGTCCTTTTCATTATAGGGGACGGGAATGCAAAAGTAGGAAGTCAAGAGATACCTGGAGTAACAGGTACGTTTGGCCTTGGAGTACAGAATGAAGCGGGTCAAAGGCTAACAGAGTTCTGCCAAGAGAACACACTGGTCATAGCAAACACCCTCTTCCAACAACACAAGAGAAGATTCTACACATGGACATCACCGGATGGCCAACACCAAAATCAGATTGATTATATTCTTTGCAGCCAAAGATGGAGAAGCTCTATATAGTCTGCAAAAACAAGACCAGGAGCTGACTGTGGACTCAGATCATGAACTCCTTATTGCCAAATTCAGACTGAAATTGAAGAAAGTGGGGAAAACCACTAGACCATTATATATGACCTAAATCAAATCCCTTACGATTATACATTGGAAGTGACAAATAGATTTAAGGGATTAAATCTGATAGACAGAGTGCCTGATGAACTATGGATGGAGGTTCATGACATTGTACAGGAGACAGGGATCAAGACCATCCCCAAGAAAAAGAAATGCAAAAAAGCAAAATGGCTGTCTGAGGAGGCCTTAAAAATAGCTGTGAAAAGAAGAGAAGCAAAAAGCAAAGGAGAAATGGAAATATATACCCATTTGAATGCAGAGTTCCAAAGAATAGCAAGGAGAGATAAGAAAGCCTTCCTCAGCGATCAGTGCAAAGAAATAGAGGAAAACAATAGAATGGGAAAGACTAGAGATCTCTTCAAGAAAATTAGAGATACCAAGGGAACACTTCATGCAAAGATGGGCTCAATGAAGGATAGAAATGGTATGGACCTAACAGAAGCAGAAGATATTAAGAAGAGGTGGCAAGAATACACAGAAGAACTATACAAAAAAGATCTTCATGACCCAGATAATCAGGATGGTATGATCACTCACCTAGAGCCAGACATCCTGGAATGTGAAGCCAAGTGGGCCTTAGAAAGTGTCACTGTGAACAAAGGTAGTGGAGGTGATGGAATTCCAGTTGAGCTATTTCAAATCCTAAAAGATGATGTTGTGAAAGTGCTACACTCAATATGTCAGCAAATATGGAAAACTCAGCAGTGGCCACAGTGGAAAAGGTCAGTTTTCATTCCAATCCCAAAGAAGGGCAATGCCAAAGAATGCTCAAACTACCGCACAATTGCACTCATCTCACATGCTAGTAAAGTAATGCTCAAAATTCTCCAAGCCAGACTTTAACAGTACGTGAACCATGAACTTCCAGATGTTCAAGCTGGTTTTAGAAAAGGCAGAGGAACCAGAGATCAAATTGCCAACATCCGCTGGATCATCGAAAAAGCAAGAAAGTTCCAGGAAAACATCTACTTCTGCTTTATTGACTATGCCAAAGCCTTTGACTGTGTGGATCACAACAAACTGTGGAAAATTCTGAAAGAGATGGGAATACCAGACCACCTGACCTACCTCTTGAGAAAACTGTTTGCAGGTCAGGAAAGAACAGTTAGAACTGAACGTGGAACAAAGGACTGGTTCCAAATAGGAAAAGGAGTACGTCAAGGCTGTATATTGTCACCTTGCTTATTTAACTTATATGCAGAGTACATCATGAGAAACGCTGGGCTGGAGGAAGCAGAAGCTGGAATCAAGATTGCTGGGAGAAATATCAATAACCTCAGATATGCAGATGACACCACCCTTATGGCAGAAAGTGAAGAGGAACTAAAGAGTCTCTTGATGAAAGTGAGAGAGGAGAGTGAAAAAGTTGGCTTAAAGCTCAACATTCAGAAAACTAAGATCATGGCATCTGGTCCCATCACTTCACAGTAATTAGATGGGGAAACAGTGGAAACAGTGTCCAACTTTATTTTTCTGGGCTCCAAAATCACTGCAGATGGTGATTGCAGCCACAAAATTAAAAGACACTTACTCCTTGGAAGTCATGTCCAACGTAGACAGCATATTTAAAAGCAGAGACATTACTTTGCCAACAAAAGTCCGTCTAGTCAAGGCTATGGTTTTTCCAGTGGTCATGTATGGGTGTGAGAGTTGGACTGTGAAGAAAGCTGAGCGCCGAAGAATTGATGCTTTTAACTGTGGTGTTGGAGAAGACTCTTGAGAGTCCCTTGGACTGCAAGAAATTCTACCAGTCCATCCTAAAGGATATCAGTTCTGAATATTCATTGGAAGGACTGATGTTGAAGCTGAAACTCCAATACTTTGGCCACCTCATGCGAAGAGTTGACTCATTTGAAAAGACCCTGATGCTGGGAAAGATTGAGGGCGGGAGGAGAAGGGGCCGACAGAGGATGAGATGATTGGATGGCATCACCAACTCAATGGACATAAGCTTGAGTAAACTCTGGGAGTTGGCGATAGACAGGGAGTCCTGGTGTGCTGCAGTTCATGGGGTCACAAAGAGTCGGACACGACTGAGTGACTGAACTGAACTAAACTGGAATGCCCTTTTCTCCCCAGTCCACTGGCAAAGTCCTCTTCATTCTTCCAGGTTCCCAGACCTTAGCCCACTCCCAAAGGAGACTGTTCATAGGGCTGAATAGCCCCTTGACTGTGAGCTCCAAGGGGACAAGAACTGTTTCTACCCTCTTGTATCCCAGTCTGTACATCACCTGACAGATACATGTCAGGGTTTCAATACATGATGATGAAACAGTAATGGATGAGAGAGCAAATGCTTCAGTTCTTTCTTCTATAACTTCTATGAGTCTGTGCTCTACTGAGAGAGGCTAAACCAGTATTTCTCAACCTTTACTGCACATCACCGTTCCCTATAGTCTTTTTAAAAACCAGAAATTCCTGGGCCCCACTCCAGACCTACTTGAGAAAGAATTCAGGGAAAGAATATCATGAGCATTTATTTATTTACTTACTTGTCTAGTTCTATGAGTACCGACTAGTTATAATTATTTTTTTATTCAATGTCTTATAGCCCATTATTATTGCTAGTTTTATGCCAAATTGTTTCAGATTTAGCCTTCTGGCCCCTGTGTCCTCTTGACATGTCCTCATCACTCTTGGAGTAATTCTTGCTTTTTTGTGTACAAGACTTTCCAGATACATTTTGTGGTGTATTTCTTACAAAGCACAGCAGGTGGTTCTGATGCCAATCTGGGTTTTGGAAGCCGTCATGTCAATCATTAGCTTCAAATCACCAACAGGGTTAGCTCTGATTGCCAGAACCCATAGCAACAGGTAGAGGAATATTCTTGGGCAGAAGCTAGTGAAGGAAGCTCAGTGTTCCCTAAGACTCCCAGGCTACATCCCTGAAGATGGCTGGCTCACCACAGAAGACAGATGATTCAGGCAAGCTACCTAGCCGAGGTTCCCAGGTGCCACCTGCCCAGCCAGTTACAGATGGCAAATGCCTAGTGTGCCCAAGGCAATAACTGTGGGAAGCAGGAAGGAGGCTGTACAGGAAGGACTTTATGCAAAGAGTTGGACACAACTGAGTGACTGAACTGAACTGAATGTGTTTCTCAACAGGTAGAAGTCATATTAACTTTAACTGTCTGCCTGGGGCAATAATCGTCATGAGGTCTGGGTCCTGCCCTCTGAGGAATCAGCCCTAGGAATTTCCCAGGGATGGAAAAGGCTGGCAGCTCCCATCAAGGAACCCTGTAGGGTATTCCTCTGGAGGAGGCCAGGTATCACAAATGCCTTACACAAAACAACACTTTTCTTCCCTAGAATGCAAAGCATTTTCACAGATGGCTCATTTGTTTTCAAATAATTTTTAATGTAAAATCATTTGTACAACCTGAACAGAGATTTAAAAAAAAAAAAGGATACAGTTCTGTACTGCCTTGACAAGTTTTCTGTAGATCTAATATTATGCCAAAATGAGTTTTAAAAATAGACTCACAATTTACAACATCATGGGAACCAGCATAATGTCCCTACCCACAGATGTTCACATCTGAACCTGTGAATCTATTACCTTCCGTGACAGAAGGGAGTTCGCAGATGCTTAGAGTAACGTAAGCATCCTGAGGTGGAAAGTTTATCTAGAATCATCTGGGTGGGCCTGTTGTAATCACAAGAATCATATTATAAGGGGCAGAGATATGATGATGGAAGCAGAGGTGAGAAGGATGGTGGGGGAGAGAGGGACTTGAATGTGCTACCTTGCTGGCTTTGAAGATGAAGAAAGGGTCCATAAGCTCATTTATAGAAACGAGAAAAGTAAGGAAGCAGATTCTATCTAGAGCCTCCAGAAACAGTGCAACCCTGCTGACACCTTGCTTTTAAGAACCGTTTCAGACTTTTGACTTCCAAAACTGTAAAGGAATAAGTTTGGTTGTTAGCTTAACACAAATTATGTATAATTTATTATAGCAGCAATTGAAACTAATACAGACACTGATTTAAAATTTATTTTTAATGAATTAATTTTTATTGAAGTATAATTGATTTTCAATGTTGTTTTAGTTGTACAGCAAAGAGATTCAGTGATGCATATACCACGTTGCTGTTGCGTCAACCAGCTTGCTTTTTAGTCATAATCTCTTCACTTTGCTGTACCACATTTTGTAAACTCTTCCCATGAAAATACAGCTGTAATCAAAAATATTCTTTCCATTTCTTTCTCCACTATCTGAACCCCTACTACCCACCTTTCTGTGATTGCTAATGCTGCTGTTCTGCACCAAAAAGTCTTGTTTACCTGAAGTTTCCTATTCAACGTTAGCCTTATACTCTTTTTAATACCTCTGAAGTTTAATTGAGCCTCTATTACTATCCTTTTCTTGAATGCATATTGAAATGGGGATTCAGGAGTGCAGGTGCCATAAACATTTCCATATGCAGACTCTCAGCTGTCCACAAGGTAATCCTCTATAAGTAGAGCGTGGATTCTCCCTCCCCTGCAGTAAGCCCCCTTCTTCTGCTGTAGGCAAAAGTTCCCTGAGATGAAATTACTAGCACCCCAAAGTTAACCTGGAAAATGATTCATGGTTCAAAATCCACTTCTTCCTTTCACACATGATTACCTGGAAGCTGCAGTAATGACAGGGGTATGTCCAAAGATCCTGGCAGGAATACCCAATGAAAGCCAATAGGTAGGCACTCGATGTCCTGTTTTTTTCCTGCATTCTCATGTCATCCACAAATGACCCAACTTCCCATCTACTATCACAGGCCCAGAGACTTCCTGCCCATGACAGGAATAGGCTTTAAAAGTAAGCAAATCTATATGCAGAATAGCCAGAGAGAGTCTAGGGGGAGGCAAAGGTGTCCTGTTGCAACTGAGAGGACAGAGGCTCCATTGAGAATCACCCAGGCCAGGGCCCCTCCTCATGTAGTTCAGATCCCCTAGCCCCACCCTCCCCCTGGTTCCCACCACTAAGCTTCCTGTCCTGCTCTTTCATATTGGTGACCTGGCTAGAGTGTCTGCTTGCTTGTTTCCTTCATCTTCTGGTTAGCCTTATGGACTCTGAGGGAGAAGGTGAGGGTGGGACGTTCTGGGAGAATAGCATTGAAACATATATATTATCATATGTGAAACAGAACACCATTCCAGGTTCGATGCATGAGACAAATGCTCAGGGCTGGGGCAATGGGATGACCCAGAGGGATGGGATGGGGAGGGAGATGGGAGGGGGGTTCAGGATGGGGAACACATGTAAACCCATGGCTGATTCATGTCAATGTATGGCAAAAAACCACCACAATATTGTAAAATAATTAGCCCCCAACTAAAATAAATAAATTTATTATATATAAAAAAAAAATGTGAGCCTAGGTATGTTTACACACCTAGGCTCATGCCCAACCACCTCCCACTACAGCCCCTGGCCAAGTCCAGGCTCCCAGGCTCCTGACCCTGAGCAGTTTCCTTCAGAATCTCAAGGATGTCTTGATGAACCTGCAAAGATAGGAAGAGAGCAAAGGAGGTCTGATGAATGAAAAAATGAATGTAAATTGAAAAGCCTCATTTAATTATTGGTTTTCTCTTGCTCTGTGGCCCCAAACTCTTTCCTAATGTGCTACTGAGTTGCTAAAATGATTGACTTGTTCTTCCCAGAGATGTGTAGCCAAGAAGGAAAGAAGAAACGAAGCAGGAGCTGGCAGCACACGGCAGTGGGGGGCTGATTGACTGAAACCTTTCTGGATGAGAAACCAAAAATTTGAAAATACAGGTTAAGGAGGGACTGTGGAGTTTGCTGTAGGTTTCCGTCCTGGTCCTAGCTTTTGTTTCGAGTGATGGTTTTTCCAGTCCTTATTACATTAAAGAATAAAACAAAAAGCCTAAGGAAGTAATGGGAGGCCAGACATGGACCAATGACAACAGAGTGGCATGAACAAAAGATGGTGATTAATCCCTAATCCAATTCTGTGTACCTGAGATCCAGGAAATAGGACGCAGGAGTAAATCACATCTCCAGTGGCCTCAGCAGGGCCTCTGTTGAGGGGAGGGGAGTCAGGCTGCAACACTTCCTGGACAACCATGCCGACCAGAGGGGGCCTGGCAGGCGGTCAAGCTGAGCAGAGCTGACTGCGTCTAGCGAGAAGCTGCCATCTGCACCTGTGTGAATCAACATGTCCTGTTTTCAACACCCCCAGAAAATGGGGGGGGGTCAGCCTCTGCCTGGGAGAACATGGACATAGAGGCCAATGTGACTGGCCCTTTGAAAATTAGCCCAGGTTTGCAGGGCCAGGGAGTGGGCGAGGGATGCCAGCAAAACATTCAGACCTCCCGGCCACCCATTCCTCACAGGGATCCACCCCTGGGGCACTCCAAGCCATGCAGTTATGACATCTCATTATCTCCTTCCCACCAGGAGCCAGGTTTTGTGGAGCCCAAAGAGTAAACAATTTGGGGAGCCTTTAAGGAAAATGAACATAAATTTACTAATGCAAAAAGCAGATACCAGAACAAAACCAGATATTCATCTAAAAGTGAGGGCTACCTAGCCATTTAGCTTTGTTCTCTGGGCATAGGGATCATCACTCCCATTTTAAAGGTCATGAAATAAAAGAGTGGGTACATGTATATGTACGGGGCTTCCCTGGTGATTCAGCCGTAAAGACTCAGCCTGCCAATGCAGGAGACCTGGGTTTGATCCCTGGCTCAGGAAGATCCCCTGGAGAAAGAAATGGCAACCCATTCCAGTATTCTTGCTTGGGCAATCGCATGGACTGAGAAGCATGGTGGGCTATAGTCCATGGAGTCACAAAGAGTCAGACATGACTTAGCGACTAAAGTAACAACAAATATGTGTGTGTGTAACTGATTCACTTTGCTGTACTGCAGGAACTAACACAACATTGTAAATCAACTATACTCCAATAAAAGAATTTTTTTAAAAAAAGGCACAAGATTGAGGCCCAGATTGGTGAAGTGACTTGCCCAAGGTCAAACACCAGGCAATGAGTTAACTAGGATTATAACCCAAATCAGTTCAATGTGACCCAACCGGGTGGCTTCTAATAACTTCTGATGGTGGTGCTGATAGGGGGAGGGGGAATTGCCACTGTTCCAGAAAGACTGGTTATCTTATCTGCATCCTAAAATGATTCATGCCATCAGCCAGTTCAGTCATGTTTATCCAGGGCATATTTTTATTTTGCTGGGGCAGAACAGGGGCCTGGGAGTTAACAGGAGAGCAGTAATGGAGCCTCCTGCTCCCCAGGAGGCAAACAGAAAATGAATTCCACTACCACCAGCCCTGGCCATTGAGCACTGGTGTGGGAAAGAAGGGCACTGAGCAAAACAGATATATTGTATTTTACTGGCTGTTCCTAAAGGCCTCAGTGAAGAAATCATGTGTGTTTGGAACAATAATTCAATAAGCCTTTGGAAGTAGAAGATGAGAGTCTGTGGGCTTGGGTTGGAAAAGGACTATGAAGAGGTGACTGCAGCACTTTAGGTTGGAACCAATATACTGCAGGGGCCAGATAGGAGGAAGGAGAGCTAAGAGGAGGCAGAAAAGTCAGAAATATTAAAAAAAACAACAACAAGGTTATCTGTACTAGGTTCAGCACAACTGAGTTCTTACAATGTAAATCTCCACATGTTCAGTAAAGATGGACCACACACGTGGGCTTGAGAGGATGATGAGTGTGAGAGTGAGAAAGTGTGTGAGTATGTATGAGTGTGTGTGTGTGTGTGTGTGCATACACGCATGTGCGCACGTTGTGTCTGAAGCTGAGTTCCACATCTGGATTAGATTAAAACCTAATCGAGGAAAATATGATGGAGTAGGAACAAGAAATCTGATGCCTGGGGCTTTACTGGAAATCCTACCTTGGCTCTGGGCAGTTGGGCAGATGAGATCATCTCTGGGTCTGAAGGGCAGGCGGGTCCCATCTGGCACTGATGTTGTGAAAGGGAAGTCACACTGTTGAGTCCCCCTGTGCACCAAGTCCCATGGGCCTGCCGTACACATTGTCTCACACAATCTTCCCTCAGTCAATAAGAGATAGTTTGTCCATCCTTACTTTGTAGATAAAGAACTCAAGGCTCAGACAGGTTAAACAACTTGCCAAGGGCAGTAACAACTATTAAGAACAGATTTATCTGATGTCACAGCCCTTCCTGATTCTGTGGCTCTCCCGGCCTGGCCGTGATATTCCTTTCACTTTGGTCCATTTCTAGACCCATTGGTGCCAGGTTTCATCATAAGAACTAATAGAGCATTGGACGTGGAAAAGTCCAAGGCAACTGGCTGACAATCACCAGGCCCCCACAAGGCAGGTGCCACGCTCTGTTTCCTCCCAGCTTCTCCTCTTCCTTCCCTCCCACCCCTCTCTCTGTTGGTTTCTCATGGAAGCCAGTGGATTATTACTGACCCAGTCACCCACTCCCACCTTTTCTGTGGGGACATTAATCCCCCCTGCTGCCCAGGTTGTCCCTGAATGATCCACAAAGTGTGTGGAAGCAGTTGTTGTTTTTTTTTTAATTTTATTTTTTAATTTATTTTTGGCTGTGCTGGGTCTTCATTACTGCATGGGCTTTTCTCTAGCTGTGGAGAGCAGGGGCTATTCTCTAGCTGCAGTGCATGGGCTTCTCACTGCGGTGGTTTCTCTTGTTATGGAGCGTGGCTCAGTAGTTGTGGTGTAGGGGTTAAGTTGCTCCAAAGCATGTGGGATCTTCCCGGACCAGGGCTGGAACCTGTGTCTCCTGCATTGGCAGGCAGATTCTTTACCACTGAGACACTAGGGAAGCCCTGGAAGTTGTTTTTAAGTGTGACTTCTCACTAAGTGAAAATGCTAACAGCGAATGTGTATTATTTTGTGTGTTTGTATACACGCCTCTTCACAGAAATTGAGAGAAGAACGTATTACTGGAGTTATTTAAATAGATGAGGTCTTTCAAAACTTGACTGTAGGTAAAGTACTGAGTCATGCCAACTAATTTTAAGCTGTTGACCATCTGACTGCCACCAGGACACAGCTGCCTGGTTTTTTCTTGGTCAAGTGTTAAATAGCTGTCAAGTCAGCTATTGAGTGATAATAAGCATCCAATTATCACTGAAAATGGAGTCTGGTCCCAGTGTCCTGCCTATGCTTGGAGATTCAAGGAGAGCTCCATTGCTGGTAGAGCTAGCCCCACACATCTAGGAGGGACAAATGGTTCTTTACTGAGTACCTCTTATGTGCCAGTCACCAGGCAAAGCATGCTGCATCCATCATCTTGTCCCAGCTGCTCGGCAAAGTGGGCACCACTGTTATCCTCACGTTAGAGAAGAGGAAATTAGTGCTTAGGGTTGCCAGCTCATCAGTGCTGGGGATCATGTTTAGGGCTCTTTACAAACAATCCCAATCCAGTTATTCAGTTCTTTTTCTCCAAATAAGGGAGGGTTGTACTTCCCTACGGAGAAGGCAATGGCACCCCACTCCAGTACTCTTGCCTGGAAAATCCCATGGACGGAGGAGCCTGGTAGGCTACAGTCCGTGGGGCCGCTAAGAGTCGGACATGACTGAGCGACTTCACTTTCACTTTTCCCTTTCATGCACTGGAGAAGGAAATGGCAACCCACTCCAGTATTCTTGCCTGGAGAATCCCAGGGATGGCGGGGCCTGGTGAGCTGCCGTCTGTGGGGTCACACAGAGTCGGACACGACTGAAGCGACTTAGCAGCAGTACTTCCCTACCCCCTCGATGTTGGTAACACATGTCCCTTCTGGGTGGAAGTGGTTTCCTCATCTGCCACTGAAGAGAAATAGCATCTATCCCGTAACCTGCTGGGAGGATCAAATGTAGTAATAAATGCAATAATGTATATAAAAATATATTAATAGCATAGTGCATGGCACATTGTAAGGGTTCAATGATGTTAGCTGTTACTATTTTCATGATGATGTTTACGTGATGTTGCTCCTTGAGAATCTTCAGCTTCTTCCTGTTATGTTATGTATTAAGTCACAGCCAGCTGCTTCAGCCAGGCATTCCAGGTGTCACTTCCTGATGTTTCTGTCATGGCTCAGGAAGCTCGGAGGCCACCTTACTTGGCATATAGGCTGTATGAGGGAAGTTAGAGAGGTGAAGACAGGACTGCTTTGAGTAGTCCAGCCTCTGGAGTGCTCCATTAGCATAGCCCCAGGTGGTGGTAGTAGTAAAGAACCCACCTGCCATTGCAGGAGACTTAAGAGACGTGGGTTCAATCCCTGGGTTGGGAAGATCCTCTGGCAAAGGAAATGGCAACCCACTCCAGTATTCTTGTCTGGAGAATCCCGTGGATGGTGGAAGCTGGAGGGCTATAGTCCAGGGGGTCACTAAGAGTCCAATATGACTGAGCATGCACACGTTGGCATAGTGGCTGCTTGGCCAATCCTTGATATGGCTGGAAGGGCCAGTCCAGCAGGAAGAACACAGCTATTGGGGGCTAGGTGAAAGCAATCTTGGGAGTTAGTGTTGGACATTGTGCCTGCTGCGTTTTTTAAAAATATTTATTTATGGCTGCAGTGGGTCTTCCTTGCGGCACACGGGCTTTTCTCTAGTTGGACTACTGTCTCACTGTGACGTGCATGCTTATTTTGGTGGCTTCTCTTATGGAGCTCAGACTCTAGGACATGCAAGCTTCAGGTTTTGGCACATGGACTTAGTTGCCCCGAGGCATGTGGAATCTTAGTTCCTGAAACAAAGATTGAACCTGTGTCCCCTGCATTAGCAGAGAGATTCTTAACCACTGGGCCACCACAGAAGTCCTGTGCCTGTTGTTGAAAACAAGGTTTCCTTACTTTGGATAGCATTGGATACAAAATATATATTTGAGTTCTCATTTTAGGCAAGATGCAGTAAGCACAATTCAACATGCCTCTCTGGCTGAATGTGACAATAATTCTCAGACAGAATTCGTGGAGCAGCTACTGGAGGACAATGAAAAGGAAACAGGAGCTGGTGGGTTGGGGAAGGAGATCAGAATTTCAAATACCACCAATACCACTGTGAGTCCCTCTTTTTCTCCCTTGTGCATCATCTGACCTCAACTCACATGCAGCCTGAAAACTGAAGTAAGCATCAGATGCAAGCAGAAAGGACTGCAAAAGGAACATGTTATCTGGCCTGAGGAGGGGAAAGAGGAGCTCCTAAGTGTCATAGAAAGTGAGGAAAGCCCCTGGTTGTTTTTCTCCAATCTCCCACCCTGACTCTCAGCTGATCCCGTGGTAGTAGCAGTGAATGCAGGACAAAATCCCACTGCTCTTCTTCCTTCCTGTCCTTCCATTGCTTGGCCCATACTCAGACACACTCAGAGGAGGTGCACAGATGCTCAGAGAAACTAAATCCCCAGCTTTCAGACCAGAGGGCCACAAGGGAGCTAAATGTTTCAGATCTCAGAAAGGTGAGAGCTTAAGAGAGAAGAGCTTCTGGGCTTATTTCTAAGCTTTGTGAGTTTTGAGGACTGGACTGTGGATTACAGAATCACCCAGACTCTCAAATGGTCACTGGGTAGCACACAGAGCAGATCCAAGTAGCGCTTGCAAAGTCTTTGAAAACTGAGCTGAAATTGAAACCACAGCCCATAGAGACGGGTTAGGACTTGAGGCTGGAGCTTACCTGCTAGATGGATAACCTGCTAAAATAAAACAAAACAGAATTTATCATTCTCTTTAGGATTTAAGTAGAGCATAGATTCTCAGAATGTAATATTCAAACATCTAGGATATAATTTGAAACTACTCAGCATATGCAGAGCCAGAAAAATATCAACTTGTAAGGGAAAGGACAATCAAGAGATGACACAAACGTTGAAATTACTATTACTGAATAAAGATGCTAAAGCAGCTATTGTAATTATACTCCAAGTAAGAATGAATTCTCTTCAGATGACTGGAAAGATAAAAAAATTTAAGCAAAGATAAAAAAATTTAAGCAAAAATTTAAGCAAAGATATAATGGAGAACTAAATAGAAATTTGGGGGAAACTTAAAAATGCAATAACTGAAATAAAACATTCATGAAAGAATCAGTAGCAAAATAGAGAGGAGTCATGTGACAAAAGATCAATAAGAATTATCCAATCTTAACAAAGAGAAAAAAATTGAAAAAAAAACAAAAAACAAAAAAAGCAATGAACAGAGTTTCAGAAGGAGAGAGAAAAGAGTATGGTGTAAAATTTTTTATTTTAAGAGGCAACTTCCCTGGTTGTCCAATGGTTAAGACTGAGTAGAGGACACAGATTTGATCCCTGGCCAGGAAACTAGGATACTGTGTGGTGCAACCAAAAAAATTTTGTTTTAAATTTTATTTGAAGAAATAATGGGTAAATACTTCTCAGATTTGGTGAGAGACATAAACTTACTGATTCAAAAAGCTCAGTGAACTTTGAATAAGATAAACCCAAAGGAATCTATGCCCAGACACATCGTAATCAAGCGAGTAAAAACTAAGACAAAGAAAAAACTCTTAAAAGCAACTAGGGAAAAATAGTGCTTCATTTTGCATTATAGAGAAAGACTGACTTGAGTCTTTGTGAATTTTTCATAGAAAACAGTAGAGGCCAGAGAAAATGGAACAACATCTCTAAAATGCTGGCAGAAAAACTGTCAACCAAAATTCTTTGTCTGGTAAAAAACGTTTTTTTTTCCCCAAATAGTCTCAGTGAAGGAAAACTGAGAGATGCTCTTAAATAAATACTAAGGGAATGATTTCCCCCTGAGACTGAGAACAGGACAAGGATGTTCTAGAAAAAAAAATTATAGTGATGAGGAATAAACCATGGTTGCCAGAGATTAGGGGTGGGGGTGTGTGGTTGCAAAGGAGAAACACAAGGATTTTGGGGGATGACAGATTTTCTATATCCTGTTGTGGTGACTGCATGAAACTATATATATGGGAAAATTCAGAACTGTTATATCAAAAAGTAAAAAGAAAAGGAACCTGGAAAAAGAACTGGGGTGGGACTAGGAGAGACAAAAGGAAAATGAACTGAAGCTTCCTCTCACCTCCATGAAACTCTTTCAGATCCATCCACCAAAGTTCTGAAGACACCCTGACCTCCCATGAAAATCCTGCCCTTGAATGCCCATGAAATTAGGCTCTTCCTTTTCTTATTACAAGAGATGAGCCCAGATGTTAAGAGTAAGCAATGCAAGTCTCCTATTCATTTTTTCAAAAGTGAGTTCTGGAGCATCTACTGTGTATCCAGTAGCCAGGGGTACAGATGTGAATGACAGAGGTTAGCTCCCAACCTTTATGAACTAATGTCTAAGAGGATAGGGAGCAGAGCATAGAAAATAAGCACATAAATCAGATGGTGGTGAGACTAAACAGAGACTAAAATGGAGCGATGCAATGGGGTTCTAGAACACGTCCACTCTCCACTTAGTAGGGGGCTGCTGTGGGCAAAGAGCTAACCATGCCACGCCTTGGTGACCTCATCTGTAAAGTTTGGGTAATGATGGTAGCTACACCTGAGGGTGTGACAATTCTGCAAAGTAATGTCTATTCCATGGGATTGGTATACTTCTTGAACATGGTATATGATCACTAAATGTTAGGTTCTCTAATTATTAGTAGTTTCAGAACTGTATTTAGAGTTGCTTCAAGCTTCAGTGAACTCCCCTGAGCAAGGAGGGATACCTCCCCCACCACCCTACTGAGTTTGTGTTCTGTTCCCATGTGTCAAGGAACTGGAGATTGCCTGCTAAGGCAGCCTCTTCATTAACTGAATATAACCCTTTAAAAGCATGTCCTCTCCCTGAGGAGTGTAGAAATCTCCTTGGATCCAAAAAAGCTGGGTTGAAGGCTGGCTCTGTCCGTATTTGCTGTGTGACCATGGGCAAGTGGCTTAAATTCTCTGAGCCTCATTTTTCCAAACCATAAAACGCTAATCACACATGCTGTTCAGAGTTGGGACAAGGTCAGCCAAGAATGTTTCATTACGGTAGCTATTTTTGTTATTATTAAGTCATGTAATTTGGAATCTAGTCAAAGGTTAATTCTGGGAATTGAATTAAGCAAGCCATTGGAGCAAGCAGGATGCACAGCCCTGGGGTGGAAGTAATTGATGGGAAGAAAACCCCACCCCTATCCTGTCATTGTGCAGGACAGTGGGGTCCTCTGCCATGGGGTTACTGAGTGGTCAGAGCAGAAAGGATCCATAAATATCAGTGGCCTGACCACCTCACTTTCAGACAGGAAGGTGGACACAGTGACTTGCCCCAGGCCACAGGGTCCCTTGAAAGCTCAGCTATGTCCCCTAAGATCAGGGATGTCACTGGACTTCCGTAAACATGTGTGAATTCCCCACCAACAGTTACTGTGGCTAAGGAAGGGGACAACAGCCACCCCAGTGATGGATAGATAGGGTGGGCACCAGTGGGCAGGGGCGGCCTGGATATACCTGAGAAAAAAGTCAAAGCAAACCACAAAGATGGTCCCTTCTAGCAGTAAGTTCCTTCTGCTATCTGTCATTTTATCACCACTTTGTGGGAACTTGCTATTATTATGGACTGAGTTCTTTGCATATTGTATTTTTTCACATGTGTAGATGTATGTATATATACATACACACATGTATCTGTATATGAATACATGTGTGCCTGGATGCATGGGTTTCTCAGGTGGTGCAGTGGTAAAGAATCCACCTACCAGTGCAGAAGATGCAAGAGACACAGGTTTGATCCCTGGGTTGGGAAGATCCCCTGGAGTAGGAAATAACAACCCACTCCAGTATTCTTGCCTGGAAAGTTCCATGGACAGAGGACCCTGGTGGGCTACAGAGAGTCAGACATGACTGAGCGACTGAGCATGCACAGCATACATGCATGTGTGTGTGTGTGTGTGTGTGTGTGTGTGTGTGTATAACATGTATAAATATATTTTCTTTCTGTCTAAAGCTTATTTTTATTTTCCTAAGCATACTTCTTGGTGAGAAGTTTTTAATATTGATGGAATATAGTTTATCGATTTTTTCTTTCATATTTAGTATTTCTTTGTTCTGTCTTAAATACTTTGCCTCCGCCTGAGTAGAACATATTTTTCTGCTGTGTTTTCTTCTAGAAAGCTTTCTAGTTTTAGTTTTTACATTAAGATCTATCATGTATCTTGAATTCCTTGTTCGTGTATGGCATGAAGTGAAAGATAGGATCAAGGTTCTTTTTTTCACAAGACGTTCAGTTGCTCCTACACTGTCAGTTGAAAAGATGCTCCCTTTCCTGAGCAAGGGCATTGACTGCACTGAGGGTCTGTTTCAGAACTCTTTCATTCATGTGCTCAGCTGTCCTTACATCAATACCATACTGTCCTGGTTACTGTAACTTTACAGGAGACCTGGGAATCAGGGAGTGTTAAGGTCTGCAACTTTGACTTCTTTTTTTTTATTGTGGTGGTGAAAGTCACATAATATAAAATACACTGTTTTACCATATTTAACTGTATAGTTCAGTGGCACTAAGTACATTCACATTGTTGTGCAACTCTCACCAACATCCATCTCCTGAATTTTCACTTTCCTAAACTGAAACTGTGTCCCCATTAAACACTAATTCTCCATGGCTCCTCCTCACCCCCACCCCCTCTGGCCCCTGGCATCTACCAATGTACTTTCTAACTGTATGAATTTGACTATTCTAGGTAGCTTGTACAAGTGGAATCAAATAGTCTTTGTCTGTACCTAGTGTACATTGAAATTAATTTTTAAGGTTAAATTAATATCTGTCCTACAGACAGATTGTACCTTCTTTTTGTCCCTTGTGCTATACAGTAGGTTCTCATTAGTTATCTGTTATACATAGTCATTTCCTCCTGGACTATGGCTCAGAGGGTAAAAGCATCTGCTTGCAATACGGGAGACCCGGGTTTGTTCCCTGGGTCAGGGAAGATCCCCTGGAGAAGGAAAATGGCAACCCACTCCAGTACTCTTGCCTGGAAAATTCCATGGATGGAGGAACCTCATAGGTTACAGTCCATGGAGTCGCAAAGAGTCAGACAGGACTGAGTGACTTGATTTTACTATATATAGTAGTGTATATATGTCAATTTTGATCTTCCAGTTTATCTCCCCCTACTTTCCCCCCTTTGTTCTGTATGTCTGTGTCTGTATTTCTGCTTTGTAAATAGGCTTATCTGTACCATTTTTCTAGTTTTCTTATCAATGCCTTGACAAATCTAGGTTCTTTGTATTTCTACATGAATTTTTGAAACTGCATGTCAATTTCTACACAAAGTCTTCTTGAATTTTTCTTCAATACTAGATTTGCTTTTTTAAAACAATTTTAAGTTGACATAGAAAATCAACAGAAAGTAGAGTCCCCATATACCCTCCCTCATCTAGTTTCCCCTTTGAATAAGTAGCAGTAATGTGGTACACCGGTTAAAGCTGATGAATCAATACGGCTTCCCTGGTGGCTCAGACAGTAAAGAATCTACCCGCAATGCAGGAGACCTGGATTCAATTCCTAGGTCAGGAAGATCCCATGGAGAAGGGAGTGGAGCCCCCTCTGGTATTCTTGTCCATGGACAGAGGAACCTGGCAGGCTACAGTCCATGGGGTCACAAACAGTATAGTCCATGGAGTCACAAAGAGTTGGACATGACTGAGCAACAAGAACAATATTCAGTTTAGTTCAGTCACTCAGTCGTGTCCGACTCTTTGCGACCCAATGAACTGCAGCACGCCAGGCCTCCCTGTCCATCACCAAGTCCCGGAGTCTACCCAAACCCATGTCCATCGAGTCAGTGATGCCATCCAACCATCTCATCCTCTGTCGTCCCCTTCTCCTCCCGCCCCCAATCCTACCCAGCATTAGGGTCTTTTCCAATGAGTCAACTCTTCGCATGAGGTGACCAAAGTATTGGAGTTTCAGCTTCAACATCAGTCCTTCCAATGAACACCCAGGATTGATCTCCTTTAGGATGGACTGATTGGATCTCCTTGCCGTCCAAGGGACTCTCAAGAGTCTTCTCCAACACCACAGTTCAAAAGCATCAATTCTACGGCGCTAAGCTTTCTTCACCGTCCAACTCTCACATCCATACATGACCACTGGAAAAACCATAGCCTTGACTAGATGGACCTTTGTTGGCAAAGTAATGTCTCTGCTTGTAAATATGCTGTCTAGGTTGGTCATAACCTTCCTTCCAAGGAGTAAGCGTCTTTTAATTTTGTGGCTGCAATCACCAGCAGCAGTGATTTTGGAGCTCAAAAAAATAAAGTCTGACACTGTTTCCCCATCTATTTCCCATGAAGTGATGGGACCAGATGCCATGATCTTAGTTTTCTAAACGTTCAGCTTTAAGCTAACTTTTTCACTCTCCTCTTTCACTTTCATCAAGAGGCTCTTTAGTTCTTCTTCACTTTCTGCCATAAGGGTGGTGTCATCTGCATATCTGAGGTTATTGATATTTCTCCCAGCAATCTTGATTCCAGCTTGTGTTTCTTCCAGCCCAGCGTTGCTCATGATGTACTCAGCATATAAGTTAAATAAGCAGGGTGACAATATACAGCCTTGACGTACTCCTTTTCCTATTTGGAACCCGTCTGTTGTTCCATGTCCAGTTCTGACTGTTGCTTCCTGACCTGCATACAGGTTTCTCAAGAGACAGTTCAGATGGTCTGGTATTCCCATCTCTTTCAGAATTTTCCACAGTTTATTGTGATCCACACAGTCAAAGGCTTTGGCATAGTCAATAAAGCAGAAATAGATGTTTTTCTGGAACTCTCTTGCTTTTTCAATGATCCAGCAGATGTTGGCAATTTGATCTCTGGTTCCTCTGCCTTTTCTAAAACCAGCTTGAACATCAGGAAGTTCACGGTTCATGTTTTGCTGAAGCCTGGCTTGGAGAATTTTGAGCATTACTTTACTAGCATGTGAGATGAGTACAATTGTGCAGTAGTTTGAGCATTCTTTGGCATTGCCTTTCTTTGGGATTGGAACGAAAACTAACCTTTTCCAGTCCTGTGACCACTGCTGAGTTTTCCAGATTTGCTGGCATATCGAGTGCAGCACTTTCACAGTATCATCTTTCAGGATTTGAAATAGCTCAACTGGAATTCCATCACCTCCACTAGCTTTGTTCATAGTGATGCTTTCTAAGGCCCACTTGACTTCACATTCAATACGTCAGCAAATTTGGAAAACTCAGCAGTGACCAGTTGAAAAAGGCTCATTTCACATGCTAGCAAACGTTATGCTCAAAATCCTTCAAGCTAGCTAGGCTTTGGTAGTACATGAACCAAGAACTTCCAGATGTACAAGTTGAATTTACAAAAGGCAGAGGAGCTAGAAATCAAATTGCCAACATTTGTTGGATCGTGGAGAAAGGAAGAGAGTTTCAGAAAAACGTCTACTTCTGCTTCATTGACTACGCTAAAGCCTTTGTGTGGATCACAACAAACTGTGGAATAGTCTCAAAGAGATGGGAATACTAGACCACATTACCTGTATCCTGAGGAAGCTGTATGCAGGTCAAGAAGCGGCTGGACATGAAACAACAGACTGGTTCCAAATTGGAAAAGGAGTACGACAAAACTGTATATTGTCACCCTGCTTATTTAACTTATATGCAGAATACATCATGTGAAATGCCAGGCTGGATGAATCACAAGCTGGAATCAAGATTGTCAGGAAAAATATCAACAATCTCAGATACGCAAATGATACCACTCTAATGGCAGAAAGTAAAGAGGAACAAAAGTGGCTTGAAACTCAATATTCAAAAAACTAAGATTACAGCATCTGGTCACATCACTTCATGGCAAATAGATGGGGAAACAGTGGAAACAGTGACAGATTTTATTTTCTTGGGCTCCAAAATCACTGCAGATAGTGATTTCATGCAGCCATGAAATTAAGAGACATTTACTCCTTGGAAGAAAAGCTATGACAAACCTAGACAGCATAGTAAAATGCAGAGACATCACTTTGCCCACAAAGGTCTGTACAGTTAAAGCTATGGTTTTTCTAGTCATGTACAGATGTGAGGGTTAGATAGTAAAGAAAGCTGAGTGCTGAAGAATTGATGCTTTTGAACTGTCGTGCTGGAGAAGACTCTTGAGAGTCCCTTGGACTGCAAGGAGATCAAACCAATCAATCCTAAAGGAAGTCAACCCTGAATATTCATGGTTTTATGTATGATGTCAAAACTGATAGAATTGTACTCTTTAAATATGTACAGTTTGTACTTCAATTACACCTCAATAAAGCTGGAAAACTTTCTAAAAAGAAAAAGTAAAATAGAAACGAATGCTCTTTAAAAGCTTTAAGATATGATAGATTGGAGGGGGGTGGTGTTTACATGAGGGGGCAGGTCATTGCAGTAGGTGAGCCAAGGTGGAGAATAAGATTGAGGGAGACGACACGTAGTCAAGAAGTTGAATCTGGCGCTAACAGAAGAGAAAACCAGTGATCATTCCCCAGTTAGGGTGAGGGCCCCAAGAGAGGGAGTACCAAAAGACTTTAAGACCAGTGATGTCTGATAATCACTCTTATCTGCCGTGCTATGCCCTGAATCTCTAGAAATGTTATGGACTTGGAAAGGTGTTGCTTGAAGGAAATAAAGGAACTGAGTCTCTCTGGGTGGATTTAGGATAGTAAGAAGGGGACAACTAACTCATGCAAGTTGGGAGAAAGATCTGGGATTCTTTGCAAGCAGAAAATCACAGTCTAAGGTGACCTGGTAAAATATCTGACTTGTAAGAATCCCCACTGAAATTGGGAACTTGGCTGGAAATTACACGGGGAATGAACTCACAAAGGACAGGAAATTTTAAGGCCTGCTGACATCTGTGCTACACGAGTGTATCAAAGGGCAGGGGTCACATCATTCCAGCTGAATGCCACATCCTGTAGCCACTGCTTCTTAGAGCAGAGTTCTCACCTGGGACCTCGGTCAGAGAGAAAAAGGTTGCTGGCCTTCTGCTTCTCTGTCAGCAGTCAAAGGTAAATGGTAGTTCAGGCAAAGGGAGAGGTGGTGGAAGGTAAGAAGTGAAAGTGTTTTTCAGTTTTCAGTTTCAATATCCACGATGCTGGCAGTAGAGATACTTTGAGGGGTGTAACTGTACTTGCCAATGATCTTGAGGAATCTGTGTTTCCTTATATGGACCTCTTCTTCAGCAGAGGTGGCCAAGCAGCCCTGCAGTGTTTTGGACTTATTGCTAACAATACTAACTTACTAAATTAAAAAAGAAATAAAGAAAAATGAGATAAAAAGTAATGAGAAAATGAGAAAAAACACAAGGTGACAGAAATAAAAGAATAAAGTTAAAAGGAAAAATTAGGGAAAGATTAAAAGAAAAAACAAAGAAAATTAAAGTAAAAAGAAAACTAGAAAAAATAAGAAAAAATGAGAAAAGGGGGGAAAAGTAGAGGAAGAGGAAAAAATAACAAGCAAAACAGACTGTCATGTATGAATATATATATATATATATATATATATATATATATATATATATATATATATATATATATAGTCTTATCCCCAGTTCTTGGCACAGAGTTTCTAATTTCTAAAATATTAGTAGAATTTCTGAGTGATGGGGTGAAAGGAATATAATTTTTATTCATAATAAACCCTTTTCAAGCATACCAAAATTTATACTAATTAGGTGACTGGTAGCTAAGAGCCCCTAGGCAGTCCCTAGATAGCATCCTATGTAGCTGACATCCTAGGATGGGGAGGTTGCCATGGTAACCAACCATGTGATCAGTGGTTTGGAACTTTCAGCCCCATCTCACCATCAACTTCCAGGGATGGAAAAGGGGCTGGGGATGATCACCAGTGATTAATGATCTAATCTATCTTGCTTGTAAAAAAACCTCCATAAAATGAAGGGGCTAGATCTTTTGGGTTGGTGAATGCATTCAGTTGCCAGGAGGGTGATACACTCCCAAACTCCATGCGAAAAGAGGCTCCTGTGCTTGGGCACCTTCTCATTTTGCCATATGTAGCTCTTCATTTGCCTGTCCTCTATAACATCCTCCACAGTAAATCAGTAATACTAAGTGTTTCCCTGAGTTCTGTGAGTCATTATAGAAAATTACTGGCCCTGAGAACATGGGAACCCCCAGTTTTTAGCTGAGTCAAACAGAGGTTGGGAAAAGCCTAGGGGTTCACTACTTGCAGTTGACATCTGAATGGAGGGCAGTCTTGTGGGAATAGAGGGGAGAGGAAGGTACAAGTGAGAGGGGATATTTGTACACATATGGCTGGTTCACTTTGTTGTACAGCAGAAACTAACACAATATTATAAAGCAAAGGCAATGGCACCCCACTCCAGTATTCTTGCCTGGAAAGTCCCATGGACAGAGGAGCCTGGTAGGCTGCAGTCCACGGGGTTGCTAGGAGTTGGACACGACTGAGCGACTTCACTTTCACTTTTC
Organism: Okapia johnstoni; assembly: GCA_024291935.2. Taxonomy (NCBI): domain Eukaryota; kingdom Metazoa; phylum Chordata; class Mammalia; order Artiodactyla; family Giraffidae; genus Okapia; species Okapia johnstoni. Next base: position 53,430,621 of record CM044312.1, read on the forward strand.
ACTTTCATGCATTGGAGAAGGAAATGGCAACCCACTCCAGTATTCTTGCCTGAAGAAACCCAGGGACGGGGGAGCCTGGTGGGCTGCTGTCTATGGGGTCGCACAGAGTCGGACACAACTGAAGTGACTTAGCAGCAGCAGCAGCATACTCCAATTAAACAAAATATAGGGCACCCACTTGGTGTCCACAGATAACTGGAGAATTGCTTGATGTGGAAAATCTACACATTAGGTGTCAGAAGTATTGTGACAAACAAAATCCAAGAAGAAAAAGAAGCTAAGGTTGGTGAAACTCCCTCAGGTGACCAACAGCCAGACTCCTGAGCTAGAAGGACCAAAACCTAGGCCCAGCCAAAGACTTATTAGATACCTGGAATTCTATAACAATGGCTCCTTATAAAGTCAGAGCAAGAAATGACCTGTCACTGCCATGGATAAGCCAAAGCAGTTTTCTTATTTTTGGACTCAAAATTCTTTTACTCTTACAACAAAGTGGGAGGAACCCCAAAGAGCTTCTCATTCATCTGGATTGTAGTGACCTTGTTAGAAATTACAACTTGTAGGATGCTTCAGTGACCGTTTTATTTCTGGTTCACAAAGCTATAATAATTTTTGACCTTTAAAGAGCTCATAATGTTGATACCTCAACTATCAAATTTCCTTTTCTTTAAACTCTCAATGATTGGTCTCAAAATGATGCCACAACTTAATTGACATTGTGGTACTATATGCAGATGTTCCATTGGATAAGATATGATAAAATACATTATTAACACCTATAAAGTTGAGGGGGTGACAGCTTTCACTGTACTTCTTATTTGCAGCGTGTTTTTGAGCAGATTCCTCCCTTAAACAAGCCAGAGAACTCCTTATGTCCGTTAGGGTACATTTAGATGTAATGGATGCATCTGTAAGTCAACAGAGCAAGAATTCTTTGTTTTTTGGAGTACTTAATAGACATTTTAAAAAACTTATTTATTAATTGAAGGATAATTGCTTTACAGAATTTTGTTGTTTTTTCTGCCAAATATCAATATGAATCAGCCAAGATATACATATGTCCCCTCCTTCCCCATCCCACCCCTCTAGGTTGCTACAGAGCCTGTTTGAGTTCCCTGAGTCATACAGCAAATTCCCACTTCCTATCTATTTTATATATGGTAATATAAGTTTCCATGTTACTCTCTCCATACATCTACCCTCTCCTTCCTCCCCCACCCCATGTCCATAAGTCTGTTCTATATGTTTGTTTCTCCATTGCTGTCCTGAAAATAAATTCTTCTGTACCATCTTTCTAGATTCCATATATATGGGCTAGTATATTATATTTATCTTTCTATTTCTGACTTACTTCACTCCATATAATAAGCTCTAAGCTCATCCACCTCATTAGAACTGACTCAAATAATGGACATTTTTAATAGCAATTTAGGTCCATAGAAAAACAGAAGAAGCAGAGATTTCCCATATATCCTCTGCCCCCATACAGGCACAGCCTCCCCCACTAACATCCCACCAGACTGGTGCATTAGTTGCAAATGATGAACCTACACTGACACATCATTATTACCCAAAGGCCCTAGTTTATATTACAACTCTTCATTCTTGGTATTGTACATTCTATGGGTTTGGATGAATGTATAATGACACATACTCATCATTATAGTATCATACAGAGTAGTTTCACTGCCCTAAAAATCCTCTGTGCTCCAACTATTCATCCTTCTGTCCCTACAACCCCTGTCAACCACTGATCGTTTCACTGCCTGCCCAGTTTTGCTTTTTCCAGAATGTCATATAGTTAGAATCACACAATATATCACCTTTTCAGAGTGGCCATCTTTCACTTAGTCATATGCATTTAAGGTTCCTCTCTGCCTTTTCATGACTTGATAGCTCATTTCTTTTTAACACTTAATTATATTCCTGGATGTACCACAGTTTATTTATATATTCATCTATTGAAGGACATCTTGGTTGCTTCCAAGTTTTGGCAATCAAAAATAAAGCTACTCAAAACATCTGTGTGTAGTTTTTGTGTGGATATATATTCAACTCCTTTGGATAAATGTCAAGGAGCATAATTACTTGGTCATATGGTAAGTGTGTGTTTAGTTTTGTAAGAAACTATCAAACTGTCTTCCAAAATGGCTGTGCCATGTTGCATTTCCACCAGCATTTGGTGTTTTAGACTTTGGCCATTTAATAGATATTTAGTGTATCTGATGGTCTTTGTAATTTGTATATTATGTTTAACATCTTTTTGTATGCTTATTTGCCTTTGTATATCTTCTTTGGTGAGGTGTTTGTTCAGGCCTTTTGCACATTATTAAAATGGGTTGTTTGCTTTTCTATTGTTGAATTGTAAGTGTTCTTTGTATATTTTGGATAACAGCCTTCTATCAGATTCATCTTTGGCAAATAGTTTCTCCCAGTCTGTGCCTTGTCTTAATGGCATCAGTGTTTTTCACAGAGCAGACGTTTTTAATTCTGCTGGGATTTTGATTGAGATTGCATTGAGCCCGTAGGTCAGTTTGTGTTGACAACAGATTACTGAGGAGAAATTGCCAAGCATCAGGACAGCCCAGCATCCGCAGGGAGTGGTGATGGCTGGCATCCTGCTAGCGCAGGAGAAAGGGCTGAGTTTTATGTTAATAGATGCTGTCTCCTTTTCTGCCCGCCCTCAGGCCTGAGTCATAGCATCAAGGTTGTACCTTTCCCAGTGAACCCTCGGTACAGCTGTGAACACACCTCTGCACGCTGTGGCCCATAGCTGCAGACACCTGTGGAGGCTTCCCGGGACGCACCCGTTTATGGCCTGAAGAGGTGCCAACCCAAGGAAAATGCAGGCAGTGTTCCTGCCCAGATCAACTGGACTAATTAGTCCTTCTGCTGTGAAGGGAGAGACCTCGTTTTATGGCCATAAAGGCAGGCAGGACAAAAATAAGATACACATTCCAGAGACTTGTGTCACCCTCTGCAGAACTGGGCAAATACAGTAGTTAGGCGGTGGCATAAAATGCTGTCACTCAGACACACAGCGGCCTTCTGCGGGTCTCACCCACTGGAAACCCTCCCCTGAGTCTCTTCCAGCCCGTGTGCTCTCCAGGGGTCTGGAGTTACTGTTTTCCTCCAGCCTCCTTCTCCCAAGCAAGGCTTCTGCACATTTTCTTCTAAATCCAAATTTCTCAGGGATAAAATTAGATCAGAGATCTGGGGTTGCCAGGAAGCTGCCTGGGGAGTGGGTGACTGTAAGCCATTAACTGTAAGGGTAAGTTAAAACAACACTAAGAAAAGTGACATTTCTGCGGGAAGAAGAAGCCCTTGCGTCAATTATCTTGAGAACAGGTTATGTCCTTCTCTGACCCAGGCCGAATATCTTTCTGTTTTCCTAGTGGATTCTGACCTTAAAATCACATTTGCCTTTAAATCAGAGACTCGATTTCCCCCACCTGGATGATCCCTGTCTTTTCTGCTGTTGCTCCTGGAACATGATTCCTTGTCCTTTCCTCCAGTCATGGCCTCCAAGGGGCCTTCCTTGATGCCCCCAAGCACGATTATCCCCACACCCTAGTGCTCTCTACCTGCCCAGGGCAGGATGCTCTGCAGCCATTAGATTGCAGTTTGTCCCTGGATCTCCGGCCTGGCCATATAGCGATGCCCCCCTCAGCAGCCACCAGACACACTTGTTTCTCTGCATTTCACGTAGTTGCACCCAATAAATATTGGATCAGAGTTGGTGCTTTAAATGAAATCTAAGGCTAAGGCACACATGCCATCCTGCAGAAACCCTACCACTGGCAGGGAAACGCAGTGGACGTACCCCTGGGGGTATATTCAATACTGTATATGTATGTGTGCATGTTCATGGGGATCTGTGAGGCCCCCTGCGATGAGTCTGTAACTCACTAAGCAAAAGACAAGGTCCCCTCTAAGAATCAAGGTTTGAAGTAGCAGTTGGCCTAGGTAAGTTTTCATTGGGGTCACCAGCCTCAAACCATGGAATGTCAGATAGTTGCCCACTTCCTGCCCCAACTTTCTGGAAGATTTGACCTGAAGCCTAATTAATGCCCTGGCTTTGGGGCAGCAGGACCTTCTCTGTCATTTCTCTAGGGTTTTCTCATTAGTCTCATACTCTCACACAACTCATTTCGGTTCTGTCCATATTTGACCATTTCCTACTAAGAAATCTCCTCACACTCAAGCACTTTATGAGCTGAAAAGATGTGTTGAGGATTCTAGGGTCTCAAGAGGGATCACATTGAGGTCCACACATGACTTTTTGTCAGCTCTCTGTTTCCACCCTCCTGTCCCTCAAACAACAAATTATTGATCTCGTTTGACACCAAATGGTTTACATCACATTTAGGCCCCCTTAAGATCTCATCTTCTAGCCCAAGATCCATTCTTTTTAATATTTGTTTTCTTGCTAAGAAATGTTCCAGAGGAAAAAGTCTTCTTTTGAATTAAAATTAACATCAAAGGGGGGTAAAGCAAGATGTTGGAAGTAGGAAAGTTTTGCTTTCTCCTGCCACCAAGAGTTGGAGAAAGCAATGTCAACCCTCTCCAGTACTCTTGCCTGGAAAATCCCATGGATGGAGGAGCCTGGTAGGCTGCAGTCCAAGGGGTCGCTGAGTCGGACATGACTGAGCGACTTCACTTTCACTTTTCACTTTCATGCATTGGAGAAGGAAATGGCAACCCACTCCAGTGTTCTTGCTTGGAGAATCCCAGGGACGCCGGAGCCTGGTGGGCTGCCGTCTATGAGGTCACACAGGGTCGAACATGACTGAAGCAACTTAGCAGCAGCAGCAGCAGCCACCAAGAATAATTTGGTGAAATTATTCTGAGCCTTGGTTTCCTCATCTGTAGAATGGGTGCAGTTATATCTATCAGTCTTCCCAGGTCACTCAGGATTCATGGCATGTAATAGGTCCTCAGAAATGTTCATTTCTTTCCCTTCCCTGGTTAATACAAACCCCACGGTGTTGACAGGCAAGCCTGGAATATAGTCCTAGCTCCATCATGAACAGTTGTACGAGTCTGTGAGACATTGCTCTGCCCATCTAGATATAAGGTTTCTTTCTTGGAAATAAGAGGTACGGAAAGGCTGGTTTCTAGATGGATTTTATTTTACTATTAACATTTTGAAAAGAAGTGTTTTCCACCTAGGAATTTTAGTTTTAGTGTTGAAAGAGTCTCAAGAGAAGGGCATCAGGTTTTCAGGGATGAATTTGGGGATGGGGTGAGGCCAAAGCCCCTGTCATTGTCCTCCTGGGATCTGCCAGAGAGTCCCTTAGCATTTTAGGAGTAACCTCTCCAGTGGTGGAACAGCAAGGAGACAAAAGTTTTGTGAAGCAGTGGGGTCTTCTGATGCTGGATTCAAGGGAAAATGGGCCGAGGAGTAGAGTGTTAAAAGAAAATTAGAAGAGAAAATTATGCAGGTATTCTCTCCTGCCAAGTTGCTTTTACAGTCTCCAAATGGTGGAGCTAGAAGCAATCGTTTGAGAACTGCTGATCAAATCTACCCCAACCTAGATGAGCCAATGGTGACTCCAAGGGCCTGAGGAATTTGCTCAGGTCTCCCCACCCTGAACTTGGTAATTCCCGTCAGACCACGTCCCTTCCATGGAAGCCACTTCTATTTCAGTTAGTCGTGACTCCAAGAAGGGAAACTTCAGTGTGTATTTTGGCCTGAAGAAATGGCAGGACTAGTTTTCTTTAAAAAGCATTCTTCAGGGACACTGTTATTCTCATGCAGTTCTAATAGAGGATGATGTTTCTATTTCCCAGCACCGTCAGTTGCCATGTGTGCAAACTTTCATTTTTAATGTAGCATGATTCTCAGCCATGCTTGGGCTAAAAATAGAAGGACTTCTATTCTGGCAAGAATTATAAGACCAAAATAAATGAGGGTAGGAAACAATCATTTCTAAAAAATAAATAAAAATAAATATTGATTAGACTTCTATTTACTTAAAAGTGTAGCCTAGCAGACCAGTTGTTGTTCCAATTACATTTCTCCACATTATTCTGAATGGTTTTTTTTGTTTAATATTCCGAATGTTTTAGATGCTTTCCCTCTTTCTGCCTTCTAAATAGCCATGAGTGCTTCCAAAGCTATGAGAAGAGAGGCCAGAAGACAGCTGTCAGTACAAGCCAGAGAATCCCTTTGGGAAGCATTTTGCAATAATGGACCTGTTCCCTACCCACCCTCTATCTCCCTGGCCCTTCCTTTGCCCTTCCCCATTCTTTTTCAGTTGATTCATAGCTGGTTCACTCCTCAGGTGTGGGGTTCGCCCTCCCAGGGTATCTAGCACAGACACAAGCACCATGGGGACCATGGCTATGGGCCAGGAAGGAGGCTGAGGGGAAGGGGTTCTCCAGGGACCTCCTAAAGACCGCTCTGAAGACCTCTTGGTGCCCACTTGGATTTACTGTAAGACCTACATCTGCGGAGTGACAACTGTGTAACAGGCATTATGATAAATACATAACCACCCCAAGAGGATGAGACCATTGTTATTTTTCCCATTTAACAGATGAGAAAGCTGAGAGACAGAGTAGTTAGGGAAGTCAGCCAAAGTCACACAGCAAGTACAAGGGTAGAGTCAGGTTAAGAACCCAGGTTGTCTGACTCCAGAGTCCGTACTTTTAATCACCACCCAGATTGCCCCAAAATGATACATCCAAAGTGCTTGGTGCAACCAGGACACCCATACATTTCAGGTAGGAGTGGAAATCAATACATCCATGCTGGGGTCTTATAAAGTTAAAGGGATAAAAGTCATATAATAGCAACTCCACTTCTAGTTATAAACCCAGGAGAAATGAGTACATATAGGTACCAAAAGACACATACAAGAATGTACACAGGTTCACAGCACTATTCACCATAGCTGGACGCTGGAAATCACCTAAATGTCCTCAACAATAAATCATGGTATGTTCATCCAGTGGAGTACTTACTGTATAGCAACAAGAATAAACAAACTGCATACAACACTAAGGATCAATCTCACCACCAGTTCTGAACAAAGAAGCGTGACCACAGAAAGTACACACTGTGTATGAAGTGAAGTGAAAGCATTAGTCGATCAGTCGTGTCCTTGCCTCTTTGCAACCCGGTGGACTAGTAGCTCACTAGGATCCTTTATGCATGAAATTCTCCAGGTAATAACACTGGAGTGGGTTGCCATTCCTTTCTCTGGAGATCTTCCCACCCAGAGACTGAACCCACATTGCAGGCAGATTCCTTACTGTTTGAGCCACCAGGGTAGCCCTCATATTGTGTGTCCATATATTTAAATTTGAAAACACTCAAAGCCAATGCATACTGCTTAAGGTCAGAGTAGCAGTCACCTAGAAGAGGGCACCAGGGAGACTTCCAGGGGTGCTAGCAGGATTCTGCTTCTTGATCTCAGTGCTGGTTACATGGGTGTGTTGTCTTTATGAAAATTCATCAAGCTATATACACTTGCAATCTGTACAATTTTCATGTATGTTTTACTTGAATCGAAAGTTTACCTTTAAAATAAATACCTAGGACAGTGTCTGCCAATACAGAGGACTCAGCAGTGTGAGTCCGTTCCTTTCCTCTCTTTCCTTTGCCAGCCTGCCAGTGTCTGGATGATCCTCATTGGTTTCACCTGTCCAGGCATTGGCCTTCCAAAGATGTCACAGGGTCTGGGGTCAGGGATAGCTGGGTCATAATAGGATGTCTGCAGTCTGAGACCTGGAGGGGGGTGTCTAGGAGATTTCCGTGGGCCAAGGCAAAGAGAACATCTGTTTCCTCAATGGGGCTACTCAGTGGGTTCACAGGGGGTTGTACCCCCTTTGCACCTGTAGGGTCATTGTGGCTGGTGTGTAGTGGACTGAATTCATAGCCAGAAGAGCATGGTTTGAATTTAGCTTCTGCTGGAAACTCGCTCTGACCCTGGGCAAGTCACTTAGCACAATGGAGACTCCACTTGCCCATCACAAAGCTCTTAGTGACCTAATGTAGGCAGTGTATGCTACAAGTGTGATGTAAACACAGGACCTCATGAATAATAATGAGGAGTGAGAGCACAGAGGAAGGACTCAGCACAGCTAGAATGGGGTGCAGCCCTGCAAAGAAGGTACCATCATCTGCTTTCCTTATCTGAGAGTTTTGCGCTCCCTCCACTCTCCTGGCTCTGCTTTAAAAAGGCTGGGGCTTAACCTCTTGTGGTTCGTGTCGTGGTCTCTGCAGTATCCCTACAGACAAGGTGGCAGCCTGCAGAAGCTTCATGATTTGGGCCTCCTGCAAGTGCCTTCGTGAATACTGCTTCCTAGGCTTCTCCAGGTCTAACAGCAGCAGCAGCTAGTTGGTTTCATCAACAGTGATGGTCCTCTGTGAGCAGTCAGCTTTCGTACGAGAGGGTTCCCAGAGGATGGGGATGTCTTTCTTGTTGCTGAATCCCCTCCACAACCACCCCACACCCAATGAACTCTTGTCCTGCCCCTGTTTGAGAATCTCCAGTGACAGTGAACTTGCTGATTTCCACATGCTGCCTTCCACAGAGAGACCTTGAAAAAGAGATTGTGACCTCATCATTGGAGTAAGGCTTGTAAATCTGAGGCTGTGCCCTTGTGTTCAGAGGAACAGGCACTGGGAGGGAAGGGTTTCATAAGAACAGATCGTGCTGGCTATTGTTGAGCAGAGCCGGGTCCCTCTCAGCCTCCTTGCCATGTGGAGCCAAGATGCAGCAGAAGGAACCTAAGATGGGGGTGAGACAAGGCTTGGCAGAGTGTAGCACTTGTTTCAGCACATCCATGGCAGGAAGAAGGCTGGACTATGGGCACAGGACCGAGTCCATCAGGCAGATGATCCTGCCTAGTGCAGCCAGTCTCAAATCTCCTGCTCCCAGGACTCTTCGATATCATTAAAAGGATTGAAGACCCTGAAGAGCTTTCCTGAGTTTTATCCATTAGTATTAAAAGTCAAAATTCAAAATGTTCTTAAATATTCATTCAATAATTTGTTTAGAAATGTCAAATTGCCTGGATTTGAATCCCATTTCTGCCACCTAGTAAGTGCTCAGTGTGAGCTGTTGTTAGTATTAACACAGCAGGTACCCAATACAGACTTGTTTGATTTTATTTCTAAAGTGCAATATCTGAAATCTCCCACCATAGGATTCAAACCAGTGGCTCAATTTCAGCAAGGAGCTCTATATGTTAGTATTATTTCTGTGTAAATATATGCCATGTTGTTTCACTCTTGCAAACAGATTAGAATAGTACGAATCCTGGTAACAGAATGGACCCTAGCAATAGTCACAGCACCTTCTTGGCCAGAGGACAAATGTCCCCCCATGCTGAGAGACCTTGGCCAGCTTTTTAGCCTCTCTGAGCTTTATTTTGCCTGTTCCATAAAATGAGATGAGTAACAATGCCTGCCTCATAGGTTTGCTATGAGAATTAACTAAGGTAAGGCCCCTGTCCTGCCCCACCCCCACCTGCCACATAGTTAGCACTCTCTGTTACCTATTATTAATTTAAACCAAAGATATTCAGCACCCAGTCTGAGTTACACCCCTCATGCTCAACTTTCTAGAAATGCCACAAAAATGACATCCTAGGTGAGCCAGTTTGTGGGATTTAAGATCAGAAATTGTTGAATTATATTTCTAGTACTTTCTCTAGGTGCTGGGGTCATCAGAGACAAATCTCACAGCTGGTCAGTGTTTGGGGTGTGTCTGCTCCTTGGACACTGGCTGCACCAGCAGTCACAGGGGGTTCCCCACTGGCTGAGTCACACATCCAGCATTTCCATCTCATCTGCCAACAGGAGCGCCGTGATTGGCTCTGAAAGTAAAAGTCGCTCAGTCGTGTCCGACTCTTTGCGACCCCATAGACTATATAGTCAATGGAATTCTCCAGGCCAGAATCCTGGAGTGGGTAGCTTTTCCCTTCTCCATGGGATCTTCCCGACCCAGGAACTGAACCAGGTTTTCCTGCATTGCAGGTGGATTCTTTACCAACTGAGTTATCAGGGAAGCTCTGACTGTGCTCAAAAGTGTAGAAAGCTCCAAAGCCTCACTGTGCCCAGTGCAGGGAACCCTTCTAGCTGGGGCTGGTGTTGCTTTCCAGAGCTGATGCTGATGGAATTAGCAGCAAAGACATAAAATTCCATCTCAGCAAAGCTCCAAATCACTCCCACTTTCCCCCTTTGTGATTTTACAGTCTAAATCCTTCCTGATAGTTACTGCATGGGTTTCCCCCCAACCCTGAGAATCACTTATAGGTAATTCCCAGATTAAAAGACATGTTTCTTCTGGTTCTGGAAATTCATTTTTACATCACAGCACTGTGAACCTCTATCATATCTGCTTTGCAGACAAGTCAGTGTTATTCAGGGCTTCCCCAGTGGCTCAGTGGTAAAGAATCTGTCTGCAATGCAGGAGCCGCAGGAGACTCAGATTCCATCCCTGGGTCAGGAAGATCTTCTGGAGGGGCGTGACAACCCACTCCAGTATTCTTGCCTGGAGAATCCCATGAACAGAGGAGCCTGGTGGGCTATAGTCCATGGAGTCACAAAGAGTCAAACATGACTGAAGCAACTGAGCATGCACGCATTGTTATTCAACAATGCTATAGGCATTTACTGACCTCCACCTGTTTGCCAAACATTGTGAATAGATACAAGGGTAGAAAGGTGAACCACCTCTGAGACAGCCCTGGTAGCTGTGTCTTGGGTGACATGGAGACAGCTGTACCAACAAAGGACTGCAGTGAAGAGGGAGGTGGGGGAGGGAAGGGCACCTGGGCAGGCTGCTGGAGGAAGAGGGGGGAGTGGCGATGGGGCCTGCTCCTCCAGGTTAGCAAGGACCATGTCCCACCGTGTGTCCCCACTGTTTTGCTTTCATGTCCTCCCCTCCAGTCCCTGCATGGCTGACTCCTCTTGCCATCAGGTTCCATTTGAAACGTTACCTCTGCAGAAAGATGCTCCTGTCCATCTGATTTGCATCAGCCCGTCCTCCCAGAGCTCTTTCACACCGACATGTTTTATTTTGCTCACAGCATCTATCATTTAAATATTTCATTTACCTGTTCACTTGGACATGTTTCCCTGACCTAGTAAATACCCAGTGAGCATTCATTTGCTGAATGACTGGCAGAGCCTCTAAATGAAGATGAATGAATGAACAACATACTCGTAGATGCTAAATCATTAGTTGACATCCCATGAACAATTTGGGAAAAGTTAAAAATAGTTAATGTAATTAACTATCTTAAACGTATTGGAATTTTTCTTTTTTTCTTTTTTTTTTTTGGAATTTTTCATGAGAATGTTAGACTGGGGGCTTCCATGATTACAGGATAAAATGGACTAAAATTAATATAAGAGAAATTTTGCAGTGAGGTCCTACCAGTTAGAAACATACATCTGAGTAATGACTTTAGTTCTAGAGACTTCAGGGGAAAATGACTGTTAGTTTTAACAGTTTATTCCATTACTGGCCTGAATGCAGGAAGCTCTACCAGATGTGGGAGGCTATTACAGGGTAGTCAGCCAGCCAGCCATACCCCAGAGAATATTTCCAGGATCTTCCATTACACATTGATACATGCATATGTAACATTTTTATATGTAAATGCATATTTTTTTGTATGTTTACATATATATACACAAGGGAATAATAAAATATGGGGAGACTGTTTAGCCAGTTTAGTTTGAGCTATATAGGCACCCCCAACAGGTCAGCTGTCCTAGCTTTTAGGCACACTTGCAATGATGCATTCTGGAACATTCTTGGTACTATTAAATAGTGAGTTCATTATCTGGCAAAAGTGCCATGGACATTTGAAACATTCTTACAGGTTTGGGCCATATTTTTGTATTTCTGGAGAGTTAATCACCTAGGAAAGATATGGTATGTATAACACTATTTGGGGCTTCCCAGATGGTGCTAGTGGTGAAGAACCTGCTTGCCAATACAGGTTAGACGTAAGAGATGCAGGTTCGATCCCTGGCCCCAGAAGATCTTGGAGATCCCCTGGAGGAGGGCATGGCAACCCATTCCAGCATTCTTGCCTAGGGAATCCCATGTACAGAGAAACCTGGTGGGTTGCAGTCCATAGGGTCACACAGAGTCAGACATGACTGAAGTGACTCAGTACACGCATGCATATGCATAGCACTATTTAGTGACAGGCCCAGAGTAGGGAACCAAGCATGCAGAAAACCTGAATGGACTAATGATGGAAACAGACACACAACTAGCTGCTGTATGGAGCAGGATTCCTAAAGTACATTCAGGAGTTAGGGGATCTGTTAAAGGGGTTGTCAATGCGACTGAGGTTCCTAGGAGGCTTTCTGAAGGTGGTTTCAACAGCTAGAATATGATGGCCAAGTAGGGTCTTGCTGGATGTAGAGCAGGAGGCACTGGGGCTCAGGGAGCGAGGATAGCCTTGCCAGACTGAAGGAACGTGTGTACGAAAGCAGAAGAGTAAAAATAGCCTGCAGCGTTGAAGATGCATAGACATGGGCAAGAGCCAGATGAGACTGCGGAAGCAAACAGGACCCTATCACTAAGATCACTAGGGATCTTGTGTTTGAAACCAGGGAGTCTGAACCCTGTTCTGAAAGGTAAGGGCTGTTGTGGAAGGATGGCCACAGACCTGCCTCTTAGAGAGAAGCCTTTGGCAGCTGTGAAGATGCATCAGGGAACTCCCTGGAGGCCCAGTGGTTAGGACCACAGTGCTTTCACTGATGTGGCGCAGGTTCAATCCCTGGTCTAGGAACTAGGATAGCACAAGCCACATAGTGGGGCGAAAAAAAAAATAGTTGCATCAGATGCGAGGAAGCCCCCAGTTCTTAGCAATAATTCCAGGGAGTGGAGAACCAAGTAAGGGAGATGGAGAAGGGAGAGAGTAAAAAGAGAGTGGCCTCAGGCTATGGGAGACAGAGGGGATGTGATGAAGAGAGGAGCATGGAGGATGAGAACCACTGTGGACCAGGCCTTGTTCTAGGCACCTGGGCTCCATAGTGGACAGAACAGAATGACAGCCCCACCTGACTGCTCTGGCATCTCATAGGAGGAGCCAAACAGAAATAAGCAAGTCTGTAGGTAATAAACCAGAGCTGGAGAACAACAAAGATAGCAGGGAATTCCCTGGTGGCCCAGTAGTTAGGACTCTGCACTTCTACTGCAGGGGGCATGGGTTCTGGCCCTGATCAGGGAATCCTGAAGCATGGCCAAAAGAAAAAAACAAAGATAGCAGTCCTGATAAACAGGATGGGCTGCTTGAAATTTTAGACAAGTGGCTTGTGAAGGCCTGCAGGACCTGAGAAACCAGCCCAGTGGCTCTTTGGGGAAAAGCATTCCAGGAAGAGTGAACAGCAATGCAAAAGCCCTGGAGCAGAGTATGTCTGGCCTGTTCCAGGAACTTCAAAGCGCCTGTGTAGCTGGAAGGACCAGGAAGGAGAATAGCAGATGAGATAAGAGAGCTGTAGGGTGATATGAGGGCAAGAAGGACTCTGAGGAAACTTACAGGCTGTTATAAGAACTTTGCCTTTTACTCTGAGTGAATTGGGAACCAGTGGAGAGTTGTGAGCAGGCAGAGGGGGATGTGCTCAGACCTCGGTTGCTATAATCGACTCTGGTTTAGGGTAGAGAGCAGACAGGAAGGGGCAAGGGCAGAAGCAAAGAGACCTCCTTTAGCTGGGGCAGCAGAGGTAGTGAAAGTCATCAGATCCTGGCTTTATTTTAAAGGTCAAGCCACCAGGCGTTGCTGATAGAGTAGATGTGTCTGAGGGAGAGAAGTCAAGGTGACTTTGAGAGTTTTGACCTGAGCAGCTACAAGATTGGAATTGCCATCTTCCAAGGTCAGAAGATCAGATGTGGAGCTGGTTTCCAAGTGGGGAGGAGGACAATCATGGGATTACTTAGGGAAGCGGGCTTGAGATGGCAAGAGATACTGTTCAACTAGCAGGGCTCTCACCTGGCCTTCAGATGGAGCTGTGGGACAGGGCAGGTAGGAAGGCCAGATAGGCAGCACCCCGCACAGTGTTCTGATGGGACCATCCTCTCGTCTCTTAGGTTGCTTGGAATTCTGTCTTTAATGTCATGGTTCCTAATGGAGCTGTCTGTCATAATCACCAGGAAAGTAAATAGTGAAATTGGAAAGTGAAAGCAAAAGTTGCTCAGTCATGTCCAACTCTTTGCAACCCCAAGGACTATACAGTCCAAGAAATTCTCCAGGCCAGAATACTGGAGTGGGTAGCCTTTCCCTTCTCCATGGGATCTTCCCAACCACCAGGGGGGCTTTTTAAAAGTATAGATACCTGGGTCTCACTTCAAATCTATAGAACATGAATCTCCGACGTGGGGACCAAAGCTAGAAAAATGTTCAAAATCTGCATCAGGTGATTGTAATGAGCACCACTGCATAAGACTCCCCACATGTAAGGGGCTTTCTGTTGGTTTTATTGCTGCTTTAAAACTAAGTGGGTCAAGACAATGAGAAGACAAGCTACAATCTTAGCTTGGGAAAAGCTGTTTGCAGAAGACATATTTGATAAAGGATTTTTATTCAAAATATACAAAGAATTCTTAAAACAACAACAAGAAGACAAACAATCCAATTAAAAAATGAGCAAATACTTGAACAAGTACTTCACCAAAGAATATATACAGATGGAAAATGAATATACAAAAAGATGTTCAACATCAGATGTCATTAGGAAATTGCAAGTTAAAGCAACAGTAAGCTACCATCACATACCTATTAGACAGGCCAAAATCCAAAACACTGGACACCACCAAATGCTGGTGAGAGTACGGAGCATAAGAAACTCTCATTCATTGCTGGTGGGAATGCAAAACAGTACAGCCACATAGGAAGAGAGTTAGGTAGTTTCTTGCAAAAGTAAACACATTTACCATACCATCCAACAGTCACACTCCTTGGTATTTACTCAAAGTTGTTGCAAACTAACGTCCGTACAAATACCTGCATACAAATGCTTATATTAGCTTTGTTCATAATTACAAAAAAAATTGAAGAAACCAAGATGTTCTTCAGTAGGTGAATGGAATAAATAAATTGTGATATATCTAGACAATGGAATGTTATTCAGTACTAAAATAAGCTATCAAGCTATGAATAGGCATGGAGGAATCTCAAATGCATATTACATTGTTAAAGAAGTCAATCTGAAAAGGCAATGTACTATATGATTCTAACCATATGACCTTCTGGAAAAGACAAAACTACAGTGAGAATAAAAAAGCTCAGTGGTTGCCAGGAGCTGAGGGGAGGGATAAATACTCGGAGAACAGGGGAAATCTATGGCAGCGAAACTACTCTGTATGATACTGTAGTGGTGAATACGTGCCAGTGTATATTTGTCAAAACCCATAGAATATACAATACCAAGAGTAAACCCTAGTGTAAACTATTGACTCTGGCTGATAAAAAACAAAAGTAAGGGGGTGAAAATTTATGGAGAGGACAGACAAAAGAACATAGGAGCCCGCCTTTTGTGCCAGGGACTTAGCAGGTGCTAGAAGCAGAGTAAGTGAATAGAACAGGGCAGTCACAGCCCTTGTGGAACTTGTATTCTAGAAAGCCTGTTTGAAAAGCATAGAGACAGGAAGGGAAAGCAAGAGTTCCTGGAAACTGTGCCTCAGACTGATCTTCTGTCTCTGCCTAGAGAGAGGTTCCCTGTGGTGTAGGGCAGGAGGGTAGCACACCCAAAGCTCTGTGCCAGGGTAAGATCCCAAGAGGGGCTCTGTCATCATCCCACCTCCCTGGACCTCAGTGGAATGCTTACCCCATCAGCCCTAGGCAGCCCCTGTTTCTTCCTGCCCACCCTTCATCCCTCAACAGATGTCTTGACATTCAAAATAATTGAAAATGGGATTGCAAAGAGATACTTGACACCTATGTTTACAGAAGCTTTATTCAAATAGCAAAAAATGAAAGCAGCCCATGTCCACCAATGGATGGATGAATAAGCAAAATGTGATACGTACATACAGCGGAATATTATTCAGCTTTAGACAGGAAGTTCTGACACACACAACATGAATGAATCTTGAGGACATTATGCTAAATGAAATGTCAGTCATATTTTTAAAAAATTTTATTGAAGCATAGTTTATTTGCAATATTGTATTCATTTTTTATGTACAACAAAGTGACTCGGTTATACATATATGTATTCCTGAAAAGTCAGTCATAAAAGGACAATTATTCTCAATAAAATGTTAGTTATAAAAGAACAATTCTCTTTTAATTAAAAGAACTTTTTTATTGAAGTATAGTTGATTTACAATGTTGTGCCAATCCCTGCTGTACAGCAAAGGGACTCAATATACACATGCAGACATTCTTTTTTATAATCTTTTCCATTATGGTTTATCACCGGATATTGAATATAGTTCCTTGTGTTATACAGTAGGATTTTGTTGTTTATCCACCCTATATGTAATAGCTTACATTTGCTAATCTCAGACTCCCAATCCTTCCCTTCCCCACCCTTCTCCCTCTTGGCAAACTCAAGTCTGGTATCCATGTCCGTGAGTCTGTTTCTGTTTCACAGATAAGTTCATTTGTGTCATATTTTAGATTCCACATATAAGTGATATCATATGGTATTTGCCTTTCTCTTTATGACTTAGTATTATAATCTCTAGTTACACATAAAAGGGCAATTCTTGTATGAGGTACCTAGACGGGGAGTTAAATTCCTTGAAACAGAAGGTAGATTACCAGGAGCTAGAAGGAGGGGAGGGAATGAGGAGCTGTTGTTGAATGGGTACAGAGTCTCAGTTTGGGAAAATTTTTTTAAAAGTTGCAGTGCTAAATAGTGGTGATGGTTGCATAACAGTGTGAATGTATTAATACTCAAATTCTGAACTGTACACTTGAAATGGTAAATTTTATGTTAGGTGTAATTTACCACAATTTTATTAAAGGGAGTTAGGCACTTTTTATAATTAATTAATTAACTTTTGGCTGTGTTAGGTCTTCATTTAGGTTTGGGCTTTCTCTAGCTGCGGTGAGAGGGGGCTACTCTCCAGTTGCAGTACGTGGGCTTCTCATTGCCATGGCTTCTCCTGTTGTGGAGCATGGGCTCTAGTGTGCGTGGACTTCAGGAGTTGCAGCACGTGGGCTCAGTAGTGGTTCTCCTTCTCTGCTGTGCTGTCCCCTGGCCTCAGAGCTTCTGCTCTAGAAGCTGGCTTGCCTTCTCACTTCCCTGGCTCGCACATGAACTCACAGGGCACTCCCTACCTCACTCTCCAGAGAGGTTTCTTTCATCTTCAGTTCCCCTGCTCACTGCCTCTCCCCTGTAGCCCCCAGTTCACATTTTCAAGAAATCAGATTGGTCATCCCACCTGGGGGGCACATGCACATTATAAGTGTCTGGCAAGTTTATGGGCTGGCATCCCTGCCCCAATCAGCTTTGCCAGGTTAGTACACAGACTCCTGGGCAGTCCTGTCAGAAGGGCTCTTGCCACCCAACCCTCATTGGGCAGCAGGGATGGGGGGTCCTGAAGATGGGATTCACTGGAACAGCAGTGACCTAATTGGAACCCTTCAGCCTGACCGGTCCTCTATCCATCCCAAAGTCAGCCGTCTCTCCCTCTCTTCATTGTCCCCAGAACTGCACGCCATTATTTGTTATTCTGTTGCTCATACACTCTAGAAACAATAAGTTATACATAAAGCAAGGCCTGCCTTATTCACTTTTATACACCCAAATCACCATATGGTAGCAGTCAAATGTTTGCTAATAAACTAACTAATGGGCAGATGAAAACAGAAAGTTATGGATTTGTTTCTCTTTTTTAATATTTATTTTGATTTGATTATTGATTTGGCTGCACCAGGTCTTAGTTGCAGCACTTGGAATCTTTGATCTTCTTTGTGACATTCAGGATCTTTAGCTGTGGTATGTGAACTCTTAGCTGTGGCATATGGAATCTAGTTCCCTGACCAGGGATCAAACCCAAGCCCCTGCATTGGGAGCATGAAGTATCAGCCACTGGACCACCAGGGAAGTCCCAGAACCATGGATTTGGAATCTGAAGACCCCAGTTGAGTCACCCAAGGTGAACCTTTGTGACCTTTGAAAAAGCATCTAATTTCTCTGGGCCTTGGCCTCAAATTCTGCAGCATAAATGGGCTAAAATCCACCAGTGGTCCAAAATGTGTTCCACTCCATCTCCCCAGGGGAGTTGAATGAGTGTCTTTCCAGCAGAATTTCTTAAAGTCTTTCACATGATAATGGACCTTACAAACTTTCCAGAGCAAGAACACTTCCCAAATGCATTTGTCCCTTTCCCAAATGCATTTGTCCCCATAGTCCTTTAAACTTGGACACCCTATGTGGCTTGGGCAGGGAAGATGAAACATCTGTTTGGGATGTACATAATTCTAAGGGCTGATTTAGCCTCCAAGAATTTTGACTACATATAAATCCATTTACCACTGCCTGTCTATTCACCCAGGAGAAATTGCTTTGGGTTTTAGATTGGCTACCTTTAGTTGTTTCCTGTATGTATCTCTCACTCATGGTTGTCTGAAGTTCGTTTTCCTCTGTGTGTTTACCCGTGAACTGAAGGTAACCAAGGCCACTGAGTCAGATTCTGTGAAGTTGTTTCGCCTTATCTCGGGGTGACGTGGTATTTCCTATTTCCAAGAAAGATAAGGCCCTGACACACCAGGCTACTGCGGCAGAAACCCCATGTGAAGGCACCTGAGAAGGCAGCCGTGACCTAGGAAGTCCCCTTAGTTGTCACGTCACTGCCAGATCAGTATCTCAGCCTTGTAATTAGTGGAGGCATAATCTAACTTGTGGGTTTATTGTAGGAAAGTTAAGTAGCTTTTGGTCTTCCCTTGTGGCTCGGCTGGTAAAGAATATGCCTGCAATGAGGGAGACCTGGGTTCGATCCCTGGGTTGGGAAGATCCCCTGGAGAAGGGAAGGGCTACCCACTCCAGTATTCTGGCCTGGAAAATTCCATGGACAGTCCATGGGGTCGCAAAGAGGCGGACACAACTCAGTGCCTTTTCACTTGCACTTACTAGCATTTAAGTAGTTTACGTGACTTTGATTAATGGCCAGATAGTATAACTGACTGGGGAACAAGATGCACTGTGAAATCAAAATAATGGGGTGCTGGGGCTGCCAGAGCTGGAAAGTGCTCTCCTGTAGTAGTTTCTGGGGCCATTCTCAGGAAGTGCCTGAAAACTGGGTGCCTTAAAACAACAGAGTTCTCTTCAGGCCAGAAGTCTAAAGTCAACTTGTCAACAGTACCATATTCCTACAAAGCTCCTTGGGAAGGATCCTTCCTTGGCTCTTCCAGCTTCTGATAGCCCTAGATGTTTTCCAGTTCTTGCCAGCCTAGCTCCAGTCTCTGCCTCCATCTTCACATGGCCTTCTTCCTTCTAGATCTGTGTCCAAATTTTCCTCTTCTTAAAAGGACACCAGTCATATTGGATTGGGGGCCACCCTCATGACTTCATCTTGAGTATACTGGCAACAACCCTTTCTCCAAACAAGGTCACAGTCACAGGAACCAGAGATTAGGACTCCAGCATATCTCTTAGGGGACATGATTCAAACCATAACACCCCTCATTTCAAGAAAAAGCATGCTTTGGTCTTTTTTGAAAGTTGTGTTGCCTTTTAAAAAATATTTTAAATTTTTATTTATTTATTTGACTGTGTTGAGTCTTCACTGTGGCATGAGGAATCTACTTCCCTGACCAGGAATAGAATCTGGGCCCTCTGCATTAGGAGCATGGAGTCTTAGCCACTGGATCACCAGGGAAGTCAAAACAATAAGCATGTTTAGGGAATTCCCTGGTGGCCTAGTTGTTAGGATTCCAGGTTTTCACTGCGATAGCCCGACTTCAAACCCTGGTCAGGAAACTGAGATCCTGGAAGCTGTGTGATGCAGCCAAGGAAAAAAAGCGTGTTTGGGTGCCAGCTGCATATGGTATGTTGCACTTGTCCCTCTGAGCCCTACCTGTGAATGATGACTATCTTATCTCTTCTTTTGGGCCTGTTTTTGGTTTTGAGAAAGGAAAATCCAGAGTCTAGGCATCTTCAGCATGAAAGGTAGCATTTAGGGCCAAGTATGTCCAGAGTACTTGAGACCATTTTTGCAGATGAGGGTATATCTCAAGTCACTGTAATGCAGGACTTAGGAGCCAGCTAGGCTCTGGTTTGAATCCTGCATCTACCACTTGGTAGCTGCATGACTCTGAGCACAGCTCTATACTACTCTGAACTGTGGCTTCCTCACAGGGAGATGGGATTGACACCAATCCCATCCCAGTGGTTCTCATCTGAGGAAGATTTTGCCCCTCAGGAGATATGTGGCAATATCTGCAAATATTTTTGATTGTCACAACTGAGGAATGCTACTGGCATCTAGTGAGTAGAGAGAGGCCAAGGATGCTGCTAAACATCCTACAACACACAGGACAGCCACCACAACCAAGAATTATCTGGCTTCAAATGTCAATAGTTAGAAGGTGGAGAAACCCTGTCCATCATATGGGGCTGATAATAATCTTTGAAAATAAGCCAGGTAAGGTGCCCAGTACATGCCTGGCATTGTGTCAGTCCAATAAATGGTAGGTCTACACGTTGAAAAGTAGAGAGTTTGTGACAATCTCGTAAAAATATGTGAACTCATTAGAATTTTCAGAGTACGAGTAGGAAAAAGGCTCTCAAACTCAGTGTCGTCCCTGAATTATGAATTCCCAAGAAATATAAGGAATGGAAAAAATACAATTGGCTAATGCAGGTAATGAGTCATATAGAAGGGATAAAAATATTAGTGGCATGCTTGTTATGTCATATATGTTGGCCTCTTTTCCTGCATCACTTCATTTAAGCAACCTCACCTTTTAGCAACATTAGGAGGTAAGAATCTCTATTCCCAATTTATAGGTGAAGAAACTGAGGCTCATAAGAGTTAAGATCCTATCCCTGGGTTACGTATCTATAAGTGGTAAAGTTGGTATTTGAATCCAAGTTTCTCTGTTACCAAGCCAGGACTCTGTTGCCCTGCCCTGACTCATATGTAATCATTGCAACTGACAAACTTATTAGTCATGAACCCAGCAATGTGGATGCTGAGGAATGCAGCCAGGGAGGTCCTCAGGAGAATAAGGAACCTGTTGAAGGTGCCTCAAAGATTTCAAAAGGTTTCTACTACTCTAAGATCTCCTCTCTTTTTCCTGCCTTTGAATCCAGGCCCGTCTTGGTGTTCTGTCTGGTGACCCTGACAGCTGGACCTGGCCTGCCCTTGAGGAACAATACAAATGCTAAAGAATGAACCCATTTGCTTCCCATTAGTTTCCCATGACAAATCCTATTTCCTCAGGGTCATAGAGCACAAGCATTCTACAAAGAAGAGAGCATCTATTCTAACCAGAGATGTAACAACAATAGCACAAAAGTTAGGGGTGAAAAAATGGAAGTGTACTTGTGTACAATTTTTGAATATATGTGAAGTGGTATGATATCACATGAAGGTAGACAGTGATAAATTAAAGATATATACTATAATATAAACCCTAAAACAACCACAAAAATAATGATACAAAGATTTAGAGCTAATGAGTCACAAAGGAGATAAAATGGAACAGTTCCCCAACGAAGATAAACAAATGGCCAGTAAGCACTTGAAAAGATGCTCAACATCATTAGTTGTTAGAGAAATGCAAATCAACACCACAGTGAGATACTGCTTTATACAACTAGATGGGTATAAACGTAAAGACAGGTATGAACAAATTTTGGAGAGAATGTGGAGAATTTAGAAACCTCATGTACTGCGAGTGGGAATGTAAAATAGGGCAGTCACTTTATAACAGACTGGCAGCAATTCAAATACAGAGTTATCATTTGTTGTTGTTGTTCAGTCGCCAAGTCATGTCCAACTCTTTGCAAATGCATGAACTGCAGCATTCCAGGCTTTCCTGACCTTCACTATCTCCTGGAGTTTGCTCAAACTCATGTCTACTGAGTTGGTGATGCCATCCAACTATCTCATCCTCTGTCACCCCTTTCTCCTCCTGCCCTCAATCTTTCCCAGCATCAGGGTCCTTTCCAAAGAGCTGGCTCTTCGCATTAGGTGGCCAAAGTATTGGAGCTTCAGGTTCAGCATCAGTCCTTTCAGTGAATATTCAGGGTTGATTTCCTCTAGGACTGGGAATTATCATATGACCAAGCAATTCTACTCCTAGGAATATACACAGGAGAAATGAAACATATGTCCACAAAAAACATGAATATTTGTGGCAGCATTATTCATGAAATGTCCATTAATTGACAAATGAATAAACAAATGTGGTATATCCATACAGTGAAATTCATTTATAAAAAGGAATGAAGTAGGATACATACTGCAACATGGATGAACTGTGAAGACATTCTACTAAGTGAAAGAAACAAGTCACAATAGGCCTATATTATACGATTCCATTTGTATAAAATGTCCAGATTAGGCAAATCTATAAAGACAGAAAGTAGATTCGTATTTGCTTAGGGCTGGGGGAGGGGTAGGAATGGGAGGATTTGGGAGTGATAGCTAAAGGTATGAGGTTTCTCTTTGGAGTGATGTTCTATAAATATGGTGATGGCTACACAATTCTGTGTATATACTAGAAATCAAAGAATTACACACTTTTTAAATTGGTGAATTGTATCTCAAAAAAACTGTTACAAAAAAGTAATCAATCCAAAAGTAGGCAGAAAAAGAGAGAAAAAGGATTAAGTGGAACAAAGAGAAAACAAACATCAAGATGGACAATTTAAACTTAATCATATCAATCATCACATTAAATTTAAATGGTCTCTATCTCATTTATATTCTGATCTAAGATCAGTTTAAAGCACTTGTTCTCAAGCTATGCATCAGAGTCATCTAGAGGTTTAACAAGTACCCAGAGTTTCTAATGGAATTGGTCTGGGAGGGAGGAGCCTGGGTATTGAGATTTTCACAAGTGCCCCTGGCATTCCCAAGTGGCGCCAAGGGAAGAACCACTGCCTGTAAAACATGGTATTTATACTGCAGTCTTTCTTGAATACGTTTAGGGATTTTTTGCCATATCTGAGCACCATCTGGACCTGGACATATATGACTGTATATGGCACAGCTATATCAAACCCCCAAAAGAAAACAATATAATTAAATTTTATCTTAATACTGTTGCCTGTCAAGATTCTGAACCTGAGATCACTGATTCCCCTATGGAAAGAGATTACCAGATCTGAGTACATGTTAGGGTCACAGCAGCCCTGACCTGAGACTTTCCCCTTGACACAAAGTGATGGCCAGAAAAATGAAAAGAGAGAGATTCCCTATTGAGGGGTTCAATTGTATTTATCTCTGTGTCTTCTTAACTGTCTCTTCCTTACCACCACTGGATCATACTTTGGGGGATGCTGTTTAAATCCTTCAAGGTTATTTCTTAAGGTAGTCATTCCTGGAAGTAGGACTATGAGGTTAGGACTATGACTACCAGATTATCAGGCCTTACTTTTCCAATATTTGGGAGAAATGTAGCTTAAAAAGAATGGCAATAGTGAAAAAGAGAAGGTGAGAACCAGAAAAGTGCATCATAAGTTGAACTTGGCATGGTGTTGACGTTGGTACTGATGTTGCCAAGTGAGCCTAAAATGGGAGGCAGAGCAGAGGAGGTCCACCTGCTGTCTGTGTATGTATGAGAGCTGTTTCCCCTACCTACAGCCAGAGGAACTTCCTCCTCTGGCCCATGAGCTGCTTGAAGGAGGCTCCTCACCCCACTCACAGAAGTGTGGGGCCCAAGGGCATTGCCTGATTCCCTGCTCTGCCTCTGGAGAATTCTGAGCTAAGCAAAGTCTCCTAATTAGGCATCCAGAAATCAAAGTGCTAAGCTTTACCAAGAAGTATGTTTCAGTAACCCTCCAATTCAATCAACAATAAAGAATCAGCTATACTGTGAGAAAGCAGAGATCTGAAACTAACTGCATATGTTGCTTTTAAGAGGAAATGAATAAACCAAATGGGAGCTAGAGTTCCTAAGTGTGATGGTAACAATCACATTGCCTTTAAAAATTAATGAATATTATTTTCTGTAATAATAATAACTCTGGGCACTACCGTCAGAGGCAACACAGAGCCTCTGATGGTAAATGTTCTCCATTCTGGTACTGTAAATGAAGCCACCTTGTTCTGTTGGGACTTTGCTATAATAATCTCCAGCCAAATGTTCCATAAGAAATAAAATATCACTCAGAGAGGCATTTAAGATGTGGAGGGAAATGACAAAAGCCTTCAACTGTCAGACATGAAATGAAACAATTTATGAGTCAATAGAAGATGAGTTTTGTAAGGAGGAATTTGATACAAAGAAACCCAAACTGGTACTGTTAAAATTTCTTTCCTGCCTTTCAATCCACTTTCCTGGAAGAAGGCCAAGTCCAGTGAAGGAAGGAAAAATAACACTTCTGGGTTCCCTGGAAGTTGTAAATTGAGGTGCCTGTTTTTAACTGCTCTTGAGTTCAGTTGTGGGGGCTCAGGCTAAGCCATTTAGTAAAACCAAAACAGATGCAGCCTTGTTTACAAGAATGAGAGCTGTTTCTTCCATGTAGCTCAACAGAGAAATAGGTTCTCCTAACAGCAGTGACCCCTTGCAGATAAACTGGCACATTTACAAACAGACAAATGGATTGCCAATGGAAAAATTTTTCTTTTACAATTCTTTCTATTTACTTTATTGTCATAGACATGTTTTGATGAATTCTCTTAAAAAACATGATTTTGGGGAGGGGAAGCCTTCCTCAATAGACAATCTGAATAGGTCTATATCTATTAAGGAAATTGAATCAATAGCCTTCCAAAACAGAAAGCGCCAGCCCCAGATGGGTTCACCAGTGAATTCTGCCAAACAAATGTGGGAGAAATTATACCAGTTCTCTACGATTCCTTCCTGAAGACAGAAGCAGAAGGAATACTTTCTTAACTTGTCCTGTGAGACCAGCACTATCCTAATACCAAAGCCAGACAAAAACATTACATTATTTCATGCAAAGGAACATTTCTGTATAGTATCATGATGTTAGTGGAGTTGTGGCACCGTTTTGAGACCAGTCATTCAGAGTTTAAAGAAAAAAAAGAACTAAATTTTTAAGTGTAGACATTATGAACTTTTTAAAAGTCAAAAATTGTTACAGCTTTTCAAACCAGAAAGGAAAAGGGCACTGAATCACCCTACAGATTTTAATTTCAAAGAAGGTAAATATCAGTTGCTTAATCCACATTAACAAAAAGCACCTTAAAAGAAAACAGTAAATGATTCTTGAATCAAAAAAGAGAATATCACTCTGTTATCTCTAGCTGTGATGGGTCCATTTCTTGCTCTGACCTCATAAGGAACCATTGTTGTAGAATTCCAGACACCTATGTAGATCCCTGGCTGGGCCAAGGTTTTTGGTCAGTCTAGCCCTGGAAGCTAGCTTTTGGTCATCTGAGGGATTTTCATCAAAGTTAAATTTTTTCTTCTTTAGCTTTTTCTCTATTTTGCTTACTATTCCCCTCGCCCCCTTCTTTTTCTCATTTTTCTCTATCCTTTCAATTTTTCTAATTTAAAAATTTTCATCCCACTTTTATCTTTTCTTTATTGTGTTTTACTTTTTATTTTTCATTTTATTTTTTCCCACGTTTTTCTTCTTTTCAATTTGCCTGATTTTTCTTTATTTTTTCTCACCTTTTTCTTTATTATGGGGGTGGGCACTGAGCAGAATACATAATATTCCCTTCAACATATCTATGGAGTATAAAACCTGCTCAAGAAATCCATCATCCTCAACTTCATCAAGGGAGGCTCTTGAGAAGAAATCATAAAGGATTCATGAATCAACATGGGTCATGGGAGGGACTAATACCTTACAAAGAGCCATTATCTGACTACAAGGATCCCAGGTAGACTGAGCTGATGGTGTCCATGGGCTACACATGGGAAGGGATCCATGACTTGAAGATGGGCCAGAAGTATGATGAACTGAAGTGACGGTCACCTATGTGCTCCTAGCCAACAAGATATCTGAGCTGGAGGGCTGTATCCTTACCCTGAAACTGGATCCTTTGGCTAATCTAACCAAGAGCTGCCCTCCTTATCTATCCTGCAAAGTATGCTCACCCAAAGCAGCAGAGCTTCATTCCTACTCTGAGAACAGTTAGGGCAGCAGCATATGAACATCAGTGGCCTGACAGCAGGGATCAGCAGTTACGATGGAAGGCCAGCAGCAGCCCAAGTGCTGCCAAGCCCCCACCTGGCTGGAGAAGATCACCCCAGTACCACCCTTGGTGTGGCCCTGTGGTCTCCCCCTGCACCCACACATCACCAGCAGCACTGGTGGAACCCCCAGATGGAACCAAACTCCCCAGAGGGTATCCTCCAAAGAAAACTCCGTCCACGCCGGGCAGCTTAGACAGGGCCTGACCACCAGAGTTTGCCTGACAATGTGGCCCCAGCCTCTCCCCCAGCAGCAGTCAGGGGCCAATGGGAAGGTAAAAGCCCTTTACCTTCATCTGCACCTGTTTCAGGTCAATCAGAAAGAACCAGCCTGAAGCTGAAAGCCGAGCGAAGATGAAACCTCAGATGAAATTTAACCTTTGATGATTACTCCAGGCAGTAATATAAACCAGAAAGCACATCGGGAGGTCAAGTGGGCTTCCTGCACTTTACATGGAGCATGACGATCACAAGATCCATGGAGCTCAAAGAGGTGGTTCAGGAGATCAGATACTAGAAGAAAACATTTGCGGGTGGGAGCTGAGCTGCTGTGGATACAGGGCTCCTCCTGGAGAGGACTTTGCGTGGTGGAGGATGCAGGTGTGCAATCTGTCTGGCCTTCACTCAGGAGTTCAGATAAGGAGATATCCACCATCTCTATGGCCTTCAAAAGCATAGTATCCAAGATAACTGGCAGTTCAAAGGACTGCCATGGGGCACTAAGGAGACAAGAGGAGAGGACCCTGGCTGGAGCCCCAGGCCAGCCCCTGCCCTGCACCTGGTTGAACTTCTGAGGCTAGACTGTTACCCTGGGCATTTCTCCTCTTCCCTGCTCGTCTCCATCCTGTCTTCTGTGTTTGTGGGGGAGGGGAAACGGCTCAGTAGAAATAAACGCAATAAAAAAACATATTTTGGGGGCTTCCCTGGGTAAACGTAGGAGACATCAGTTAGATCCCTGATCCAGGAAGATCCCACATGCTGCAGAGCAATTAAGCCTGTGCACCACAACTATTAAGCCTGTGCTCTTGAGCCTGGGAGCCGCAACTACTGAAGCCCACGTACTCTAGAGCCCATGCTCCACAAAAGAAGCCACCACAATGAGAAGCCTGAGCACCAAAACTAGAGAGTAACCCCTGCTGTCCACAACTAGAGAAAATCCCACGCAGCAACCAAGACCCAGTACAGCCTGTATATATGCTGCTGCTGCTGCTAAGTCACTTCAGTCGTGTCCGACTCTGTGCGACTCCATAGACGGCAGCCCACCAGGCTCCGCCGTCCCTGGGGTTCTCCAGGCAAGAATACTGGAGTGGGTTGCCATTTCCTTCTCCAGTGCATGAAAGGGAAAAGTGAAAGTGAAGTTGCTCAGTCGTGTCCGACTCTTAGCGACCCCATGGACTGCAGCCTACCAGGCTCCTCCGTCCATGGGATTTTCCAGGCAAGAGTACTGGAGTGGGGTGCCATCGCCTTCTCCACCTATATATATATATATATCAAACATTTTGTTTAAATATAATCATTTCAAAGATCTACCCTGGTTTATTGCTACAGCTGTCACAAGACACTTATCAACCACTCATCAACCATCAAGAGATAGGCCCTTGCCAAAATTTTCTCATGACCCAATTGAATAAAAACAAAAACCACTTTTCTTGGGGGAAATCAAAGCCTGGTGAAAGTTTCCTAAGAATGAGACAAAGGTCAATGAGTTGTAAAGGGGACAACGTGTGGAGCCATGACACTGGCTTGTCTTGCTGGAGAAACGAGACCTGAGGATCACATCTATATGATACACTTCGCTGTGAGGCAACCACTTCAGTATTTATGAGCTTAAAACAATGCATTTGTATTCTGTCTCATGACATCTGCCCTTCTGAGTCCCCAATCCTAACTTGGAGATGTTCACAGGTCTCTTCTATTAGTTCCAGACTCACCTTCTAGGACCCTTGTTCCCCTTTAACTTCCTCCTCTCCACCCTGGGTCACATATCCCTCCTCCCTAAAATTATCCTGTCCTTTCTTTTTTCCCTTTGAGTTCAAAGAGCCCTCCTTTTTATTTTTATATTTTTAAGATTTCCTCCCAGTCTTTGTTGAGGTCTGACTGAAGTACACTAAACTGCACATATTTAAAGAATACAATTGTATCAGTTTGGACATACTAATACATACAACCATGAAACCCCAAACATTTCTAGCATCCCCCAAAGTTTCCTTATGTCTTTTTTTTAACCCATTAATCCTATCCCCAAGAAATTACTGATCTGCTTTCTCTGTATGTAGATTAGTTTGTATTTTTCCATGGAATCATAAAATATTTAGGATTTTTTGGGGGGTGTGTGGCTTTCTTTCAGTATGGTTTTGAGATTCTTCAATATTGTGGGTATTAATATTTTTTTCTTTATTACTGAGTAGTATTCTACTGTATGGATGATATATCACAGTTTGTTTATCCATTCTCTACTGTTGGATTTAGGTTGTTTCTGGGTTTTTGCTATATAAGAAAGTTCCTATTAAAATTCATGTATAAGACTGGGTTTATGCTTTCATTTCTCCTTGGTAAATACTTAGGAACGGAATTGTTGGGTTTTCCCCTGGCGGATTAGATGGTAAAGAATCTGTCTGCAATGCAGGAGACCTGGGTTTGATCCCTGAGTTAGGATGGTCCTCTGGAGAAGGAAAGCTACCCACTCTAGTATTCTTGCCTGGAGAATCCCATGGGCAGAGGAGCCTAGCAGGCTATAGTCCATGGGGTCTCAAAGAGTCAGATATGAGCGACTGATATTTAACTTTTCATGCTAGATGTATGTTGAGCTTTTTAAGAAATCGCCAAACTGATTTTCAAAATGGTTGTATCTTCTCACACTGCCACCAGCAATGTATGCAAGTGTCAATTGCTCCCCATTCTCACCAACATTTGGTATGGTCAATAATTTAAAATTTAGCCATCCTGTTGTGATTTTTGCTTGTTTTGATGCGCAGCAGTTTAGCTACATTTTGACTTCATTTCTTTTCTTTCTTTTTTAGTACTTCTATTTATGTGGCTGTGTCAGGTCTTAGTTGTGGTATGCAGAATCTTTAGTTGTGGCTTACAAACTCTTAGTTGTGGCAAGTGAACTCTTAGTTTCAGCATGTGGGATCTAGTTCCCTAACCAGGGATCAAACCAGGGACCCCTGCATTGGGAGCATAGAGTCTTAGCTACTGGACCACCAGGAAAGTCCCTGGCTTCATTTCTAAAAGGTGGAACATACACTTCTGTTTATAGGAAACAAAACCAGATTATATCTGCTGTGCCAGTGAAGTTAATAGTTTCCCTCTTACCCTCCAAAGTGTTCTAGATTAAACAATAAAAATGTTCCAGCCCAACTAGCAATGCCCCTAGGCTGTCCATCCACAGCCACAAAGGCCCATTAAGGCATTCTGATCAACAAAGATTTCTCCCTCCTCTTAAGATATTTTCCAGTTAATTTTTTTTTTCTTTATCACAACAGGATTACAGGAGGAAAGGAGTGGCATAATGTAACCTAATGCTAGGGTGAGGAAGCAAGTAGAGGAGATAAAGGGGGTCAGACAAGATCCTGTTGACTTTTGGGCTGCATGCAGTCATGAGGAACATAGGTAAGATCTATTCCCTAACTTTCCCCCACAAAAACCAGGAAATGCCCTTTTTTTGTCTAGCTAGCTTGACTTGGATTTCTGTCATCTGCAATTATTTTTGTCTAGCTAGCTTGACTTGGATTTCTGTCATCTGCAATTAAGAGTCCCAACCAGTATACACAGAAAGGCAACAGTGTTTTGCCAAGTCTTGGTAGGCTCACATTTCGCATCTGAAGTACCTCTGCCTTCCCTGAGAGTTGGTTTTTGCTGACCTAGACTGGGGAATTGAAAGCAGAAGCACCAGTCACATTGATTGGGGATGAAACTTCAGAGGTCACTGAACACCCAGGATCAAAGTATTCAGTGGTATCACCTCACGGTTTGTTTAATTGAATACTCCAGCTCCATGTATCCGCTGTAATACAGCCGACTCTTAAATTTTTAAACTGTCATTTAGTGGCATGATTCAAAAACCCTTCTGAATTTTGGGAAGCCAGCTTCCATTTCCAACTAGCATGTTCTTCCTCCTTAATAATTAGATTTAATACTTTCAGAAAATATCCATATTTACTCAGAGCGCTAAACGTGCAAATGAGCAAGGCAGTAAGTGACCTAGCGAACACAGCCTCTAACCGGCGGTGCGCGCCCTCTCCTAGTAGCATAGAGTTGCTAGGGTTGTATGTAAGCGGGGTAAAGGTAATACACAAGAGGAAGAGGAGGACAAAAGAGGGCGGCGGAAGTTAAAAAGTTGCCATTCAGTCCTCGAGTGTTCTCAGAACGCAAGCTAGTCTCCCGACCCGTAGGTGTGCCTCCCACACAAGGAGTGTCTTCGCCCTGTCCCCACGCCCCAAAGACGGACTAAATTTGGGCTGACGGCCCGGTAGCGTTTGCCGCACCCCTAGCTGCAGCCTACCGAAAAGCTGTCGGGAGAGCCCCGCCTCGGGCGAGACTAAAAACCCTCTATTCCGTACAGCCAGCCTTCGGTCGCCGGTAGCAGCCCGAGCTCAGGAGCAGCGGACCTGAGGACAGCCTTCCAGTGACCCGCCGCTGCTTGGGTGGTGTCGGCCCCGCCTCTTTAGCTTCTAAGCCACGCCTCCACGCTCCCGGGGCCCGCCCCCTTCCGTCCAGGCCCTGCTGTGCTTTCGGGGTTCCATCACTACCTTTTCGCGCTGGGGCCAGCCCTCTCGCAGCATAGCCCCGCCTCTCACACTCTTGGGCCTTGCATTCCACTACCTCGCGTCCTGGCACCGCCCCCGCGCCCCGCGGCCCCGCCTCCTGAACATCAGGGCCCGCCCCGCGCTCCCGGGTTTGAAGCCCTGGTGTCCCGGCCTAGAGCTCCGGCCCCGCCCCCAGGTGCCCTCGGAGTCCTGGGGAGGAGTTGGAGCTCGCGAGGAGGCGTGGCCGTAGTGCTGGAGGAGGCGAGGGCCTGGCGGCCGGGACTTTGGCTTTGACACTGACGGCGATCGGTGGCTGTGGCTTTGGTGCTGGGCTCTCTACCCGGTTCTTGTGGATCCCGCGTCCGAGTCGGGGGAAGGACTTTTCGTTTGGATCAACGCAACTGCGGCAGCGCCGCCAGTCCTGGTGCAGCCACAAGACTTGGTGCAGCCGCAGCGGTCGGATTTCACCGCCGCTGCCGCCTCCGCGAAGCCCTGCAGCTCCTGCCGGTTCTGGGAGAGTCACTCAAGAGTTTTCTCCAGCAGAAACAGCTGGGACTCGCGGCCCGAGGTGGCGTGGGAGGGATCCCGCAGCCAGCCGCTGATCAGCACCTGCGCCGGCGCTGTCCCGGGCTGGGCTCAGGCTTCGGACCCGCAGGTGGAAAGAGGACGCCCCGGAGGAGCAGCTAATAGGTGGGGCGCCAGGAACGGCGCCGAATCCGGTAGATAAACCCTTTCTCTGTGCCCGCACTAGTGAGGATGGAATTCCAAAGTTGCTGGTGGTGCTGAGTGTCAGAAGCACGGGGCGTGGGGATGCCCACTCCCTTTTGCCTGAAAGCTTAAATGGGAGCAACTGGAAGCGGGAAAATGGCCCCAGTGCTGGGAGAGTTGAGAGGCAAGGAGGAGAGGTGTAGGCTGGTGGGGATAGGTCTCCTTCCAGGAGAAGTTTCTGATAGCGTTTTTTGACCCTAACGTGATAAAAATTGGGCTTCACTAGAGGAAAATCCTCATGGGACAGCCCCCTTGTGGGTGTTCTTTGAGGTTCACGGAGAGACATCAGCCCTGGACTCCTGGCCAAGAATTCCAGCTGTAGGAAGGGAGTGCTAATGCAAACTGATTAACTGATTCAATCGATTTGTGTGTTTATTTGTTTTCCAGGTGGCCAAGTGAAAGGTAGTTTTGGACACTCGGGGCATGGTTATTTAATGTTTGTCTAGGTAACCATTTCATGCCCTGAATCCTGCACCTTCCCTTCTTCTGTGCCTGTGAGGTCTACTGGGCTTCCTCCCTAACCAAAAGGCTTCCTGGACTCCTGATCCTGGCCAGCCATGGGGAGCACCCTGGGCTGCCACCGCTCCATCCCCCGGGACCCCTCGGACCTGTCCCATAGTCGCAAGTTCAGCGCAGCCTGCAACTTCAGCAACATCCTGGTCAACCAGGAGAGACTTAACATCAACACCGCCACGGAGGAGGAGCTGATGACCCTGCCTGGGGTGACGCGCGCGGTGGCACGGAGCATTGTGGAGTACCGCGAGTACATTGGTGGCTTCAAGAAAGTGGAGGACCTGGCACTGGTCAGTGGCGTGGGTGCCACCAAGCTGGAGCAGGTCAAGTTTGAGATCTGCGTGAGCAGCAAGGGCAGCTCGGCGCAGCACTCCCCCAGCTCCCTGCGGAGGGACTTGATGGCAGAGCAGCAGCCTCACCACCTGACCACCACCGCCGCCGTGCCTCTCACCCCGCGTGTCAACATCAACACAGCCACCCCGGCTCAGCTCATGAGCGTGCGGGGCCTCACAGAGAAGATGGCCGTCAGCATCGTGGACTACCGCCGTGAGCATGGGCCCTTCCGCAGCGTCGAGGACCTGGTGAGGATGGGCGGGATCAATGCCGCCTTCCTGGACAGGATACGGCACCAGGTGTTTGCCGAGAGGTCCAGGCCCCCGTCCACCCACACCAACGGCGGTCTGACCTTCACCGCCAAGCCTCACCCCAGCCCCACCTCGCTAAGCCTGCAGAGTGAAGACCTGGACCTGCCGCCTGGGGGGCCAACGCAGATCATCTCCACGAGGCCCTCGGTGGAGGCCTTTGGAGGCACGAGGGATGGGCGGCCTGTGCTGAGGCTGGCCACCTGGAACTTGCAGGGCTGTTCAGTGGAGAAGGCCAACAACCCCGGGGTGCGAGAGGTGGTGTGCATGACGCTCCTGGAAAACAGGTGAGGATAAGAACCAGCAAGGGCATTGGGTATGAAGGCTGCTCTTGCATGGCCTCATCTGTGCATGCAAATGAGTGGATTTGGGGGCGGGTAGGGAGAGGGCAAGATTTGTAAATCAGTGGGCTTGAGGCAGCAGCCAATATGGTGCAGTATTCTGAGTGGCTGAGCTCTCCTGCTCCAGAATTTTCTAAATAGAGCTAGCTGGACTTGAGGTCTGTGTCTTGAACACAGTATATCTGAGACTAATTCCTAAATTTGGAATCAGTGGAGACTGTATTAGTGTTACTGCTTTGGAAAATGTTTGACTCCCAAGACTTCATGGGGTTTACACCAGACGAGGCACTCAAAGCCTGGGAACTGCTGCCCTTCTGCATGTGTGAAAGAGCTAGTCAGAGTTTTTTTTTTTCCTTGGGAGGCGAAGTCACATTTGTTCTACCAAATATGCTTGTTTGTGTCCAGAAAAATCTTTGCAAAGACCAGGTATTTGCAAATACACACTCTATGTAAATATATTTACCAAAACGCTGCAAATGAATCACCCTTCATTCTTTTTCCTTATTTAGCCTGAAGGTGGTTTTTAGGCCCACGGTTACAGCCCCAAATATATGTAAACCTCCCCTGTCCAAGGGCCAGAAAAGGCCAAGCTGATTGCATGGTGAACACTGGCTGGATTTCCACATTTGAACCATAGAAGAAGAGAGTTGTATGATGGCTTCTTATCACTGAGTGTTTACCTTATTCACAACGCTATTCTCTGTGGGAACTTCCGTTAACACTCCCTAAAACAAAACAATATTATTGTAGCAGTAACTCCCACTGTTAGTGAAATAGTGCATTATATAACACAATCAACTTTGGGAAGGAAAGAAGTATTTCTAATAGTCCCTTCCAGGGCAAAACCCCTCTGCCACCATTCCACACTCCCCCACCCCCCACCCCACGCCCACTCCTGCCTTGAGATGCAGTATGCTTGGGACCACGCACTGTTTTTTTTTGCACTGGGTTGTTGGTGACATGAAGTGAGTTCTTGGCGGGAAATCACAGTGCATTGTGGCACAGCATCAGGAAAAATGAGTGAGGAGAAAACTGGGTCAAAGCATTTCCCTGGCACTGTCCCACTGGTGTGCTCCATCACTGAGTGTTAGGAACTTGCACCATTCGGGGAACGGGACCTGGGGAACCCAAATGCACTTCCTGTAACTCCACATCCTCTATTTTGCATCATAACTCACCCCTTTTGCAAAATCATTTAGTACACAGGGGAGAACAGGACTCAACCTGGGAGATACTTGTGGGGAATGGTTGGACAATTGTTCTTTTCATCCATGGCCACATGGCTTTACGTCTGGGCAAGGAGAAGGGAGGAGCTGACTGTTTAATTCCTATTATGAGTTTTCTTAAGGCTTAGTTTGGGGATGGAGGAGGATGAATCAGGAGCTGAAGTTGCCCCTTTGGAGATGACCAACTGGGTAGCTCTTGCCCACTTACCATGACAGATTTTTCAAGTGTGGTCTCTGGAAACCAGCATCAGCAACTGCCATGGGGACCTTGGGTTTTCCACAAACTCTGGGTGGTTCTGATATGCGATAAAGTTTGCACCCTGTTGTACTGTGTGTTGGCAGTCAGCTGTCCCGTGGGCTGCTCTGTGAACATTTTCCCTGAAGTGTCTTTTCTGACAAGTCCGGTGAGTCCAGGCAGAGCTTTCTACGTATATTTTCTTTGATGGTTCCGATCATCCTTGTAGTTATTCAACCATGTGATGATCCTTCTGGACAGAGTTTGAAGGGCTTACTCAGGTTCTAGAACAGATGAATGTGAAGGGTGGAAAATGGGAGAGTGATCAGGAAACAGCCGACTTCAGAGTGGGCTCCATCTGCGGTGCAGACCGGGGCAACCAGGAGCACCGAGCAAGAGTGGTAACTTGCCCAGTGAGGGATTTGTCCTGGTGTCTCTTCTTTAGATTTCCTAGAGGGGTGATGATTTGTTGAAGACAGTTGACTACTGTCCTCAGGTGAGAGTTCAGGAAGAGCTTACCCAGAAGGGTGTAGAAGGGAGCATCTGAAGCCACTTTAAATGTGACCTGTGTCGCTATCATATTTCTCACACTTGGCCACATCTGTTGTCCTGTGGGTTGGTGTTTCTTTTTGCCTGTTCATGATGTATTCAGTGTTCTGGGCACACTAAGCACCTTGTTACTGTTTGGTAAACCTGAAGTAATTGGCTTAGGGCCTGACTCCCTGCAGAACTGGAATGGGTCCATTGGTTTAGGGCACTGAAAGATGCCTGGTTGTGACAGAGTGGATCACATGTCCTCAAAACAGCAGTGCACATTCTCCAGGAGCTGTGTTCATCCTGATTCACAAAATTATCTCACATTCCAATTGATCCTTTTATTAGCAAGAGGAAAAAAATTTAATTTGCGCAAGAATGGATACAGGTAATTTTTCGGGTGCTCTTTATATATATATATATATTATATATATATATATATATATATATACACACACACACACACCATATATATATATGTTACATATATTATAGGAGTTATGTGACTTTTGATTGTGCCTTTATATTTTCACAGCTTTCTCAGTAACTCTGGGAAGTAGGTAATGCATGCTTTTATTATTGAGTCTCCATCTTTGAGTAAGGAAACTAAAACCAAAAAAGTTAAGTGACTTACCTCTGTCCCACAGCTCATTGGTATGTCAGCTGGGACTAGGACTCAGAACCTTCTGACTTTAGACCTGTGCTCTTTGCAAGTGTGCTGTTTTATAAGCACCTTACTTTTATCCTGCCTCTTGTTCAGACATTCCACACTCTGCCTAACCAGGGGCATTTGCCAAATTGTGTACTAGTCCTATTTTCGTACATTAAATTCATTGTAAAGAAAAAAAAAAAAACCCCCCCAGCTCCACCTCTTCATGTGTTAAATTGGTGAAATTCCTTAACTTCTCGAAGTCTCAGTTTTTCCATATGATAAATGTAGCTAATGTAACACACACACATACACACAGAGAAACACAAACCCTTGGGCACTTTTTTTGCAAAGGGAATAGCTGGCTCTTGTTTTCCTCTCTGTGGGTTTGTGTGTGTGTTCTTAGACTAAAACATGCCTGGCTGAGACTCTAAAAGGATAGAGTCTTTTCTGGCCTTGAGATGCTGCTGCCTTGGTGGATAAGTGTGTATGAGCTACAAGAAATCATGTTTTGCACATGCAGCCTGAGATAGAGCAGAAAGCTCGATAATCACACGATTACCAGGAACCTTCAAGAATGTCGTGCTGTGGTACAGAACTGACAGGTTTCATCAGATTCCTTTTCCGAGTGTCAATCTTAGGCAATGTTTTTCCTTGTTTTCAGGATTTATGGAGCAAGACTAAAAGAGGAGTGCTTCTGCTAAATACTCTTTCAAAATTTGATGGTAGCCCACATATGGAATGAAGATTGTTTATTTTTTTCTCTTCCAGTTTTATTGAGATATAGTTGACATATAGCACTGTAGAAGTTTAAAGTATATAGCATAATGATTTGACTTACAGATGTCATGCAATGATGACCACAATAAGTTTAGTGAAAATCCGTCTTCTCATATAGGCACAAAATCAAAGAAATAGAAAAAAAACATTTTTTCCTTGTGATGAGAACTCTTAGGATTTGCTCTCCTAACAACTTTCATGGATTGCATACAGAAGTGTTAATTATGTTAATCATGTTATACATTGTCTCCCTAGTACTTTTTCACCTTTTAACTGGAAATTTGTACCTTTTGACTACCTTCTTCCAACTTCCCCTCCCTCTATGCCTCACCTCTTGTAACCACAAATCTGATCTCTTTTCCTAGGAGTTTGTTTTTTGAAGTAAACTTGACCTATATATAGCACTAGGTTAGTTCCTGAAGTACCACATAATAATTCAATATTCCTATACATTTCAAAATGATCACCATGATAAGTCTAGTTATGATCTGTCACTGTACAAAGATACTATATAATTATTGATTATATTCTCCACACTGAACACTGTACTTGTGACTCACTTCTTTTGTAATTTGCAGTTTCTACCAGTTAATATCCCTCACTTATTTCTCTTCTCTCTCGCTTCCCCTCTGGCAACTGTTTGTTCTCTGTATCTGTGACTCTGTGTTTAGCTATGTTTGTTAATTTGCTTTGTTTTCTAAATTCCACATATAGTAGTAGTAGTTTAGTCGCTAAGTCATATCCTACTCTTGTGACCCCATGGACAGTAGCCTGCCAGGCTCCTCTGTCCTTGGGATTCTCCAGGCAAGAATGCTGGAGGGGGTTGCCATTTCCTTCTCCAGGTAAATTCCACATGTAGTGTTTGTCTTTTCTGTCTGACTTATGTCACTTAGCATAATATCTTCCAAGTCCATCCATGTTGTTGCAGATGGCAAAATTTCATTCTTTTTATGGTTGAGTAATGTTTCATTATGTGTGTGTGTGTCTATATGTGTATACAACATCTTTATCCATTCATTTATCAGTGGGAACTTAGGTTGCTTCCATATTTTGGTTATTGTAAACATTGCTCCAATGAACACACAGGTGCATATATCTTTTTCTTTGGATCTGTACCCTGGAGTGGAATTGCTGTATCACATAGTAGTTCTAATTTTAGTTTTTTTGAGGAACTTCCATACTGTTTTCCACAGTGGCTATGCCAATTTACATTCCCACCAACAGTGCACAAGTGTTCCTTTTTCTTCACATCCTTGTCAATACTTGTTATTTGTGGTCTTTTTGATGATAGCCATTCTGACAGGTGTAAGGAAATATCTCATTGTGATTTTAACTAGCATCTCCCGATAGTCAGTGATTTTGAGAAGGTTGTTTGAATTTTACTTTTTGTTTTTCACTGAGGAATTGTTCAATTTTGAGCAGTCCTTTTGGTTTCTGAAAGCATAAGCACTGTAGGAGCTGACAGACAATCTCCAGGAGAAATAAGGAGTTTAGCCTCCCACTGGCACATTTTCCCATGGTCTCCATCAGAAGGGAATTTGAGTGTCCAAGTCTTGAGCCTTTTAATGGTCTGAATCTGTTTTCTTGCCTCATGTTTGTTTGTGGTATCAAAGCACAAGGTGAAGTAGTGCATGACAGCACGCACTCCTTGTGAAAAAAGGGAAGTTTGTCAGACTTGATTAATAGGCTCCTCTTGTTGTTTGATTCATTAATGGAAAAACATGTATTGAATGGCTGCTGTGTATATGTATATGCTAAATTTGGGAGTCAGACTGGCCCTGTTTTTAAACCAAGTTAAGCAAATGTGTATCAGCTTTTATGGTTCAGCCTCAAAACATTTGGAAAAATCCGTACATTTTATCAAAAGTCACTGAGTAGGACTGATAGTGGGTTGAATTTTTAATAAGAGTAATGGGCTCATCCTGAGGGACTGAAAGTTGGTGGATGCAGCCAGACATACCATCTGGGGGCAAAGTGCCCAGCAGTTGGCTTAAAGTAGAAATTGTGAAATCTATTTTGACAGCTGTGGAAACGGAGGCTCAGAGAGATTAAATAGCACCCGTGTGGCCTTCAGAAACGAAGATGTTGGAATCAGGTTTTGAATGATTTCAGAGCAGGGAACGGAGGTATCTCTTCCCAAATTCCATGGCCTTGACTGACCCTCACCCACCTGCTCTTTCCTCCCTCTCTTGGGCCTCAGGCTGGCCAGGCATCAGAACTTTACCTAGACTCTCAGGCCGCTGGAGACCTCTGCTCCCTTCCTGTTTTTGTTCCTCTGAAGGACAGGGCTTTGGGCCAGAGGTGGAGCACTCCAGAGGGTGCCAGGTCCCCCCCTTGCACTGGGACCCTCAAATGTGAGTCTGCAACCTTGGCTCCACTCCAAGGCTGAGTTCCGGTTTTCTGAGCCAGGGAGCTCTGGGTTTCCAGAGAGAAAGGTGGTCAGTAGTAAGACTGCTGAGGATTAATGAGAGAAGAGGGTGTGAATGAAGGGAAGACCTGGGGTGGGTAGACACGGGGCTTAATTCATCAAAGGGACAGCTCTTCCTTTTGTCATTCCAGAAAGCTGGGCCCGTTGGGATCTGATTTGTAGTGGGGGAGGGTGTGTGTGTTGAAAGTATTGATTCTTCCAGAAGATATTCATTCCTTTATTACTTATTCATTCAACAGAAATTTTTTGAGCTCTCACTGAGTACCAGGCTCTGGTAATAAAGTGTAGGATAAGACAAAGCCAGTGCTCTTATGGAGTTTCCATTTTAGGCGAGCAGACAGACACGTCAGTACACAGATAAATACCTAGATAGTGGTGAAAACTGAGGGTGATGGAGTCTTGCTGAGTAGATGGGGGTCAAGGAAGCCTCATCTGAGAAGCTAAGGATCCAGGCATGGAAAAAGTTGGAGGAAAGAGTGCTTCACTAGAGGAACCAGCAGGTGCGAAGGCCCTGAGAGAGCTTGCTTCAGACAGAGAGCCGCAATTCCAGGAGTGGAAGGTGGCTACGTTGCAAGGGGAGGCAGGGCCAGGTGGGTGGGGCCTTTTAACAGCAGAAAGAGGCTGCAGAGGATTAGAAGCAGAAGTTGATGAATTAGCTGTTATCAGATTGTTCTGTCTGCTGGGGGGCCTCTTGGAGTGTGTCCTAGGAGTTGACTAAGTGAGGCTATTACAGAATAAAGACTAAAAAGGATGGTGACAGGGGAGTAGAAGTGGATGGCATTAAGAGGATCTTTTAGAGACAAAAACTGGAAAGACTTGCCTGTGTTTTGGATATTGTGGAGATTAGCTGGGTAGATTCCTAGAAGACAGGCGCAGAGGCATTTAAGAAATCTGGAGGCTGACTCACATGCCTCTGTGTTATGTCGGCATGATGCAGCTTGGAGACCTTACCCCTCTGTCTGCTTTTGCCTCACTCTGGACAAGTGTGGGATCTTGGTTCACAGTGGATGGAGAAAGAGGCCATGAGGTCCTCTGTGCAGACCAGGTACTGGACTGCACCCCGTGAGCCAAGAAAGAGCCTGGGGACAGTGACAGAGACATCAGTGGATTATTGGACAAGGATCTTACACAAAGGGTCCTGGAGCAACACCCCACCTTGTGTGGCAGACTGTGGGGCAAGACATGAGAGCAATCTTTGGTACTTAGGGGAGAAGGAGGCTACCATTATAGGGAAGAATTGAGGTCAGGTGGGCTCATCAGTTACCAGGGACTAATTAAGTCCCATAATTAAGAGGATTGGGTAGACATGTGAGTGAAACAGATTGGTCGAGCTGGGATATACAGAGCAAGAGAACAGCTATATTAAATGGCCTAACTATATATTTGTGCTGTGCTGTGCTCAGTTGTGTCCAACTCTTTGCAACCTCATGGACTGTAGCCTGTGAGGGCTCTGCTCATGAAATTTTCCAGGCAAGAATACTGGAGTGGGTTGCTATTTCCTCCTCCCAGAGGATCTTCTTGAACCAGGGATTGAACCCACGTCTCTCGTGTCTCCTGCATTGGCAGGTGGGTTCTTTACCATTGTACCACCTGGGAAACCCCAAAAGATATTTACAGAAATTCAACGTGGATTGAATTGAAGTGCAATTACCTGGTGAAGTCAGAGGCACAGGGTGATGTCAGGGAGCTCACAGTCTCACAAGGAGACACATTCCCAGGTACTTACCGGGTCCATGTCTGTTTTGAAGAAAGAGGTCAAGCTTAAGCCCAGGGGTCTGGTACCTGTCTGCCTGGCTCTGGAGGCAGATGGAAAACTCAGCACAGGGAAAGGATGTGGGGACAGGATCAAGGTGGTTGGAAAGGAATTAGTCTGGAGGGGAGGCCAGGGTCTGAGCAGCAGGAGTGGTGGCCATCAGGGTGAAGGTGAACATCAGCAGCTCCCCACGTAGCCATCAGGTGAGGAGTAGGAAGTCAGTTCCCGACATGCACAAGGCTCAAGGTGTGAATCGTTCAGACGAGGAGCCCCATGGTAGAGAATAGCATTGCAGTATGTGTTATTTTTATTTCAAAATTACCCAATCTTACAAAAGATTTTATCCTAGAGTTCTTAACAATCTCTGCCATTACAAAATCATGCATTTCACTGATATTTGACGTGTTCCTCATGGACACCCTGGTCTTTGTGTTGTCATGTACAGCTGAGTGGAAATTCCACACCTGTGACTCTTTTCAAAACACCCAGGATATTATGCAGAAATGCCCTGCT
Organism: Okapia johnstoni; assembly: GCA_024291935.2. Classification (NCBI taxonomy): domain Eukaryota; kingdom Metazoa; phylum Chordata; class Mammalia; order Artiodactyla; family Giraffidae; genus Okapia; species Okapia johnstoni. The sequence continues at coordinate 53,472,024 of CM044312.1, forward strand.
CTGCTTGCAAGCTTGTAGTTCTCAACAGAGATTTAGGAACCTAGAAATTTGCCTATCCTATTCCTGATGACTGTACACAGGCTTCATCTGGACAGCAGTTCTTATTGTAATGTTTTGATTGACAACTGCCAAACAACTGGACTCCAGCGGATAGGAACCCTGGGGAGATGTGCTCAGAGTAAGCAGTTCATTATTAAGAAGTCTTGACTCCTTCACTATGGGGGAAAGAAACCCTGAGTTTTCTTTACTGAGGACAGCTCTCTACCTCTGTTGCTTTGTTGTTTGTTTCCAACAAACCCTTGTTTCTAGCGAGTTCTATTTTGATTCAGCCATTACCTGATTAAGCTGTTAAGCTGGGCCTTCAATTACTTTATCTAGAGGCTGCTGTAAACCCCTGAAATGTGATGGCGAAGCCAAGAGAATTGTTACATGGCCACGTTGAAGGTTGTGTGTGTTTGGGGTGTGGTTTTATTGTGTTGCAGGGATCTGAATCCTATTTGCTCACCCAAAAGCTAGAGAATGAAATTAGTACTTGGCCTTTTTCAGCTAATGCTGAAATCGTGGTGTCTCTTAAAGTGGGAGATGTCAGATAAAATTGCTGTTTTTAAAAGTACTGATCCAATTATCTATTACGAAAAAAAAATTCTCCAGAATGTGTTTTTATTAAGCAAATTGAGTCTGACTTAAATACTTTTTGCATTCTCTCTTTTCTTAAATGAGGAAAAAGTAAAAGTTTTTGTGGCCTCTCAGTACCAGTGATTGGACTTCCCACGTGGCTCAGTGGTAAAAAAAACTCACCTGCAGGAGATCTAGGAGACTCAGGTTCGATCCCTGAGCTGCGAGGATCCCCTGGAGGAGGAAATGGCAACCTACTCTGGTACTCTTGCCTGGAAAAATCCCACGGATGGAGGAGCTTGGTGGGCTACAGTCCACAGGGTCATGGAGAGTCAGACATGACTGCCAGTAGATTCGGGGCTTTGTCTTTCTGTGTTTGGTGGGTGACCTCTGCAGCTGCAGTTTATTGTGTGAGTTTTACTGGTGAGTTCTTTGCAAAGTTGCAAAGTCGTTTTTAACTTGAGGACTCATTTTAAATGTCAAAATACTGCATGTCCCTCCCCCCACATAATGGTAATTGTGTTCAGTGTCCACAACTGTGGTAGCAGTAGTTGTACCAAGAACAAAAACAATGATAGTTAACGCCGATAGTTACTGTGGCTGATGTCCAGGGCTAAGTAGCTTTCCTTTGGGTATCGTCATCAGTCCTCCTACACATGCAGAAGTGATGGCTTAGGGAGGTTGAGTAATTCTCCCCAGGGTCACACGACTTTTAGGTGACGAAGCTTGGATTATAACCTAAGCAATTAGATTCCAAAGTGTGATGATAAAGTACTTAGTTCACTAATGCTTTTCCACAATTTTGTCTTTTATTCATCACCCCAGCCTTTTTACTAGACTAAGTGCTCTCTAACCAACTTGGTTAGTCATGATCTTTCATAAGTATGCTGATGACGTTATCATCGTGTGTATATCCAGTATTTCTTTGTTCAAAGTGGAGCAAGGATATTTTCAAAGCCATCTGAGTGTGGAATACTATGTTTTTACGACTTTTCAGTCTTTTACAATCATCTTGCCCATATCTGTTTTTACAGCAGTTTCTTCAAACAATTTGCCTTCATAGAAGCTTTCCAAACATTCATCTTCCTTTTCTTAGAAGCAACTTCTCTTTCTGCTCAGACCCCTGTTTCAACAGCCAATGTCACAGTTAGGAGACCAGAGCAATATGCACAATGGGCATGAACAAGTCTGGGGACAGACCCAGATAAACCTGGGTGAGCATGTGAGAAAGGGGAACTCGTCAACTGGGAGAATTCAGTGTGGCGTGGGTGCCCAGTTCTCAGCGTGTTTGATGAAGGGAATAAGGACAGTCTGCTGAGCGGGTCCCCTGGGTAGAGGCTGGTTAGGAGAATCTCTTTTGTATTTTTAAGGACACTAGTACCTGGCCCAAGTTACATTACTTCTGTAGTCTAGAGACTTTTATTTGCTGTGGATATATTGGGTTGGCCAAAAAATTCGTTCAGGAAAACTGAGCCAACATATTACAGACCCCTGGCAGTAACTGAGGTTTGTTACTGATTGACTATTATTTTTTCTAGATTGACTCAAAAATATAAGGCCAAGAGTTCATTGGTCCAGTTTCTTTCCCCAAATCTTTTCCACTTTCAGAAATATGAGGTGAAGGAGTAATTAGCTTTAAAAAAATTTTTTGACTTCAGACCTGGGCTAGTCAGCATTTTCTTTAGTGAGGTAGAGAGCCTGCTTATGAAACTCATTAATGTGAGCTGGGAGGGATTTAATAAGCAGGTAGACTGGAGTCAGTGGTGTATAAAACATCTTCCCGAGTTTGTAACTCTTCACCATCTTTTTAAACTGTTCTAGATTTTATGTTCAAGTTCGATTTTTAAATTCATGTTCATACATGTGAAACTGTCAGACACTGTGGTGTCACAGTACTCACATGCTGGGCTCTGTTAAATGCCAGGCAGGGCTGTTTGGAGTGGATTTGTAATCTTAAATTGTGTTAGTTTTGTTGCTTCCAATATTGACAGTAAAAGTGCAAGTAATATTTGGGTATTGTTAGTTTGAACTTAAATATTGTTGGAGTTTCAGCTTGGAAATACAAGTTGCTTCTCTCCGTTCAACTTTTCAGTAATTGAAGAGCATCTGAAACTCTAAGATGGTTGTTCAAAATGTTTCTATTTTACATATGTTAGTGTATATGCTTCCATACTACTCTCCCCATTCATCTCACCCTCTCCTTCCTCTCCCCAGCCCTTGTCCGTAAGTCTGTTTTCTGTGTCTGCATCTCCGTTGCTGCCCTGCGAATAGGTTCATCAGATTCTGGGGGCTCAAACTGGGGTTCTGTAACAACCTAGAGTAGTGGGAAAGGGTGGGAAGTGGGAGGGAGATTCAAGAGGGAGGAGACATATGTACACCTCTGGCTAATTCATGTTGAGGAATGACAGAAATCAAACCAATATTGTAAAGCAATCACCAGTCAATTAAAAAATATAGTTAAAATGTTACTATTTGCAACCATTTATCTAATCTATGAAAATCAGGAATTTCTTGACCTACCAAAGCAAGATATAAAAATAAAAGGGATAATGAGTGAAAGATAAGAATGTGTGATCACCATAACCCCTGATTTCACATATCTGTGTATTTCACAGTATCTGTGTATCAAGCAACTGTGGCATTTTTCTTGACTGATTATATTGCTAAAGACTATATACTTACATGTACTCAGTTCTTCTGAATCACGAAAGTCCCTTCCAACCGTGAGAGTTTCTGTACAGAGAGGAAAAATGGTCACTATTTCTACCAGTGTCCTTCAACTCAGAGATGGAAAAGCAGTTGTTTTTGTAGGTAAGATTGTATTAGTTTGCTAGGGCTGTCATATCAAAGGAGCACAGATTGGGCAGCTTAAACAAAAGAAATTTATTTTCTCACAATTCTGGAGCCTGGAAGTCCAAGATCAAGGTGTGAACAAGGTTGGTTTCTCCTTGACTTGTAGATAGCTGTCATCTCCCTGCGTCTTCATGTGGTCTTCCCTGGGTACCTGCCTGTGTTCAAATTTCCTCTTTTTTCCCCCTAATATTTACTTATTTGACGGCATCAGGTCTTAGTTGTGGCACGCAGGATCTTTGATCTTCATTGCGGCATGCGGGGGCTTTAGTTGTGCCATGTGGGATCTAAATCCCTGCCCAGGGATCGAACTCGGGGCCCCTGAATTAGGAGCGCAGAGTCTTAGCCACTGGACCACCAAGTAAGTCCCCAAATTTCCTCTTCTTAAAAGGACATCAGTCTTATCGGATTGGGGCTACTCTAATGGCATCCAAATGCAGTCACATGCTAGAGTACTGGGGATTAGGACTCCAACATATGACTTTTGGAGGACCTGATTCAGCCCGTAACAAGAGGGGGTAAGAAAAATTGCTCAGGAACTGCCTCTTTGGCTACTTGTGAGGAATCTGTTCCTCTTGGTTTTTCCTGGGGCAATGATTTCAAGTACTTGTTTAACAAAGAGTTTAAAGCTGGAGAAAGCTGCCTTGGAGTTACTGGAGTGACAGTCTACCGGACAAGAGAAACGGCTTTCTGGCCAGGCAAAGCAGGTATGCACCAGCAGTTAGGGACTAGGATTTGTTTCCTTTGAACTTCTCTCCTTCCAACTTGCCAGTCCTCGGTTTTCTCCTGAAACGCCAGCAGTGACCGAACCTTCTACCCACCCCCGCCAAGGCAGCAGCTCCAGTTTGCCAAGTTCTCTGCTTGCCCTTGGCTACAAGTAATGGTGACACATGAGCTGGTCTGCCCTTCAGAATTTTAGTGCCCTTTAGCATTGCTGTGGAGAGACATGATTCAGAGGGACCTCTGAAGCCTACTCACCTTCAGCTGTCCCTGACTTACTGTTAAGCATCCTAGTCATGGGCTCCCCTATTGGCCTGTGTTTCCCTTCCCATTACAGTCATTCTGTTGTCATTGCCTGCATGATGCCTTCTGCACTCCCAGACTGTACATACAACCTAGTTTCAACACAATAACACTTGGGAATTTGTGGAAAGGAGAAATGACCCCTGACATCTACTATTTACTTTGCTCCATGTACTGTTGCTCAGCCTTTTATATTCATTAACTAATTTAATCTTTGCACCATCCCAATGAGGTTGGCAAAGTATTCCCACCTTACACATAAGGAGACTCAAATAATTTAAGTAAACTTGCTTGAGCCACATAGTTGGTGGGTGTAGAGCAGAAGTTCAAAGCTGGGCAGAATTACTCAGAACCCAAACTCGTTTACATTCAGGTGCAGAGAATCCATAAACCTGGAGATGGTACCAGGGGGTTAAGGAAGGGGACATTTCTTTCCTAGCCATTTTGTATCTAGAAAGCATGAAAGACAAGTTTCAAAGGGGGTGCTTTCTGGAATGGGGCCCAGCTGGCACTTGAGGAAGTCATCTAATTCCATCATCCAGTGAGGTCAGGGTGTGGGGCTTTGGGGACACAAGATTTTTTAAAAAATGAGATATAATTTCCATACAGTGCAATTCACCCTTTTAAAATGTACAGTTTGTTTTTTAGTGTATTCACAAAGTTGTGTAGCCCTCAGCACTGTTTCTGAACATTTGTATCACCCACAAGGAAACTCCATACCGGTAGTCACACCCTTCCTCCCAGCCTGCGGCGGCCACTGATCTACTTTCTGTCTTTGTAGGTTTGTCTGTCCAGGACATTTTATATAAATGGAATTATATAATATATGGTCTTTAGTATCTGGATTTTTTTTTTTTTTTTACTTAGATCATCCATATTGTAGCATGTGTATTTCTTTTTTATGGCTGAATAATATTCCATTATAGGGATGTACCTATTTTATGCCTGCCGTGTAGGAAACCTGGGTTCAGTCCGTGGGTTGGGAAGATCCCCTGGAGAAGGGAATGGCAGCCCACTCTAGTATTATGCCTGGAAAATTCCATGGACAGAGGAGCCTGGCAGGCTACAGTCCATGGGGTCGTGAAGAGTCAGACATGAGTGAGTGACTAATACTTTCGTTTTCTTTATTCAGTCATCAGTTGATGGACATTTAGATTGTTTTTACTCTTTAGCTATTGTAAATAATGTTGCTGTGAACTCTTGTGGACAAGTTTATACATGACATATGTTTTCATTTCGCTTGGGTATATACCTAAGAGTGGAGTTGCTGAGTCACATGGGAATTCAGTGTTTAACACTTTGAGGAACTTCTAGACTCTTTTCCAGAATGACTGAACCATTTTACATTCCCACCAGCAACATCTGAGGGCTCCTCTTTTCTGCACATCCTTCCCAACACTTGTTATTCCTTCTTTTTTATTATAACCATATTGATTGACATGAAGGTGGTATCTTGTTAGGGGTTTTAGCTGCATTTCTCTAATGACTTGTGATTTTTGGCATCTTCTCATGTGTTCATCAGCCATTTATATATCTTCTTTGGAGAACTGTCTGTTTAGAGCTGGGTCACCTGTTCTCAACACCTGTTTCCAAGCTGATAAAATGTAAGACACCTTGGTGCTGACTCCCTTTTCCCTCCATATTTCCCCTCTTCCTGGCTTCTTAGTCACAGGATAATTATACCAGAGCCTAACCTGGAATAATTGTTTTGTAACAGAAAAACTGCCTGTCATCCTACAGAAACAATCCCCCCATTGAAGAAGGAACCTGGAGAATTCCATTTGGCGTGCTTCATTACATGTTCCACTTGGAGCAGCCTGGCTCCACTGCAGTTGTAACACTGTCCTTGAGAAGTACTTGGTGTCCTTTGATTCGCACATTCAAGTTATGTGTTTTGGATGGAACTTTAGTGCTTGTTTTACTTTTTCCCAAAGTCAAAAGTAATGTATGCCAAGATTTGCAGTGAAAGTTGATCTGGATATGCGTGCGTGCATACCTGAGTGCTCAGTTGTGTCTGACTCTTTCAACCCCATAGGCTGTAGCCCGCCAGGCTCCTCTGTCCATGGAATTTTCCAGCCAAGAATACTGGAATGGGTTGTTGTTTCCTACTCCAGGGGATCTTCCCAACCCAGGGATCAAACCCACATCTCCTGCGTTGGCAGGCAAATTCTTTACCACTGAGCCACCTGGGAAGCCAATTTGGAGATTGTTGCTGTTGTTCAGTCGCTCTGTTGTGTCCAACTTTTTGCAACCCATGGTCTACAGCATGCCAGGCTTCCCTGTCCTTTAATATCTCCTGGAGTTTGCTTAGATTCATGTAAGTTTTTCTTCCAAGGAGCAAGCATCTTTTAATTTCATGGCTGCAGTCAACATCTGCAGTGATTGTGGAGCCCAAGAAAATAAAGTCTGTCTCTGTTTCCATTGTTTCCCCATCTGTTTGCCATGAGGGCTTCCCAGGTGGTGATAGTGGTAAAGAATCCACCTGCCTAAACAGAAGACGCGGGTTTGATCCTTGGGTTGGGAAGATCCCCTGGAGAAGGAAAAGGCAACCCACCCCAGTTTTCTTGCCTGGAGAATCTCATGGACAGAGGAGCCTGGTGGACTACAGTCCCTGGAGTCACAAAGAGTCAGACACAACTGAAGCGACTTTGCACACAGATTTGCCATGAAGTGATGGGAGCAGATGCCATGATCTTAGCTCTTTGAATGTTGAGTTTGAAGCCAGCATTTTCACTCTCCTCTTTCACCTTCATCAAGAGGCTCTTTAGTTCCTTTTCACTTTCTGCCATAAGGGTGGTGTCATCTGCATATCTGAGGTTTTTGATATTTCTCCCAGCAATCTTGAATCCAGCTTGAGCTTCATCCAGCCTGGCATTTTGCATGATGTACTCTGCATATAAGTTGAATAAGCAGAGTGACAGTATACACTCTTGACGTTCTCCTTTCCCAGTTTGGAACCAGTCCATTGTTCTATGTCCAGTTCTGACTTTTGAGACCTGCATACAGATTTCTCAAGAGGCAGGTAAGGTGGTTTTATATTCCCATCTCTTGAAGAATTTCCGACAGTTTGTTGTGATTTACACAGTCAAAGGCTTTAGCATACCCAATGAAGCAGAAGTAAATGGTTTTCTGGAATTCCCTTACTTTTTCTATGATCCCACAGATGTTGGCAATTTGATCTCTAATTCCTCTGCCTTTTCTAAATCCAGCTTGTACATCTGGAAGTTCTTGGGTAACATACTATTAAAGTCTAGTTCATGACAATACCTGTGAATTCCAGAATGCTGGGCCAGGAAAGAACCTTGGAGGAGCACCTCTCACAGGACTGAGTCCCCCCAGACAAATGAAATGATGTGTATAATGTTTATTCCCTTATTCTTTTGAACCAAGCTATAGAGTGTTGAATCATTAGACTCTTCAGTTTATGGCACCCTATCTTCCATTAGTGCTAGGTTCCACTCCTATTTGCTTTTATTTAAAAGTTGTCTTTCCTTCTTCATCTCTATCCTCATTCATTCCCCTCCCATAGATTCAGTGCAAAGTGTTAAATATATGTCCTTAGACATATCTTTGAAAAATGTAAGTTTCATCTACAAAAAACCATGTGTTTTTATGGTTTCAAGCTAGTTCTTTGCTCCTGACTGCTGCTTAATCATTGGCCACGTGGACGGGTAGGTGCTCCATGTACCTGTCTATCACCAGTTGATAGAAACCAGGCTGCCTTGTGCTTCCTGTTACCAATGAGGCCATTCTGACCTTTGCATACTTTTCCAGCCATTTGGATTCCCTCTTTGGGGGACAACTTTTGCCCATATTATAAAATTTGAAGTTGCCTCCCCACCCCTAGTTGTTTTGAAATGTTCATGCACCTTCTAGATGCCAGCCTCTGTTTTGGTCTCAGAGATTGCAAAGCTGTTCTCACACTTTATCACCTTCTGTTAACTTTGTGGTGCCCTACACACAACAGAAATTCTTAATTTTGCTGTAGTTAAATCTATCAGGGGCTTCCCTGGTAGCTCAGATGGTAAAGAATCTGCCTGCAATGTGGGAGACCTGGGTACGATCCCTGGGTTGGGAAGATTCCCTGGAGGAGGGCATGGCAACCCACTCCAGTATTCTTGCCTGGAGAATCACCATGGACAGAGGAGTCTGGCGGGCTACAGTCCATGGGGTCCCAAAGAGTTGGACACCACTGAGTGACTAAGCACAGCACAAATCTGTTAGTTCCCTTTTGGATGCTATTTAACAAATCCATCTTACCCCAAGTTCACTCTTACATTTTCCCCTTAGCTTCTCAGTTGTGTAGTTTTAACCATCACATTTAAATTTTCACTCTGTCTGGAGTCTATCTTTGAGTAGGTGTGAGGTACAGATACAGTTTTGTTTTGTTTTGTTTTAAGTTTTTTTAGTCCCAGCCACCAACAACTTCTTCTTTGCCCACTGATCTGTCTGGGACCTTTATTATCCTTTATGATATGTGCGTATCACATTTGATGTGTGTCAACTCCTACGCTTGGGTGTTGTTGCCACATTGTTGTTAATATTGTGGCATCTGGTCAGGTAACTCTCCTTCTCTGTTTTTCTGCTTAAAAAATTCCCTAACTGTAGACAAAAGGAGTGGCTGCCTCAGCTCTGGATTCCTGGGGTGGTGGGTGTCTGACCCCGACTGCAGGTGGCTGTGAGATGGGAGCCTGGCCAGTGAGCCTGGCAGGGGATGTGGGCTCCAAGGGTGGTGCCAGTGAGGAAGCAGGCATGGGGGAGATGGGTGGGGCCATGGGGACCATGGTCTCACTGGGACTGCTTTCCCTGGGTCGGGCCCAGGCTCTGAGAAGCAGCCTGGAGGGGTTGTGCCAGGTGCCCGATTCCTGTCTGAGGGGTGAGGTCGGATGGATAAGGTGTGTGGATGGGTCCTGTGGAAGGGGCAGGAGCATCCACGGGGCTGCTCCCCATGCCAGGCTCTGATCAGAGGGGCAGTGAAGAGAGTCCACTTTTTGTGCGGGCTCCTGTCAGCTCCTCTATCAGTTGGAGGCTTCAGCCCTCTTCCCACACTGTACAGGCACAGGGCCAGGGTTGTGTCTGATTCATTTGCATCATCCTGCACACCCACATGCGACAGGCGCTCACCAGCAGTAAGAAGAAATGGGGAAGCAGGCAGAGTCTGGAAAGGGCTTTGGAGCCAACTCTACCAGGAATCCCGCCCATTATTAGCCTTGTGGCCTGGGGCAGGCTGCTTAATCAACTGAACTTTGACCGCCCCATTTGATAGAGCCTGTAACACTGCAAGCTGGCTGGTCAGTGAAGAGGGTAAGAGGTGTATATATAGCACCTGGGCTGCACATGGTAGGTGCTCAGTAAGTGGGAGTTGTCATCTGGGGGTTATCTCACAGGAAAGCTCTCCAGTTCATTAAGCATGTCCTCTGCCAGGCTGTACCAGGCATTCAGACAGAGATGAATGACCTAGCCCCGCCCTTTGATGAGCTCACAGTTTAGCAGGGAGATAATTACAAGCAGACTATAGCTGACTAATGCTGAGATCAGGGTGTAAACTCCAGCTGTGGAGGATACATCTTTTAGCCCAACCTGGAGGTCCTCAGGGGCTTTCTAGAGGACAAGAAGCCTGAACTGAGTCTTGAAAGGTGACTGGAGTTATTAATAGCTGAGGAAATAAAGGTAGAAGGGCATTCCACACAGAGGGACTGGGAGGAGAAAAGCCTAGAAACAGGGAACTAGTACATGCTGGAACAAAAATAAACTCTAAACATTTAAGTTTTAGAATCAGTTTGAGTTTCTCAAATATCCTTTTGGAATTTTGATTGGAATTGTATTGACTTTACAGATGAAATTTCAGAAAATCTGATATCGTTGCAATGATAAGGCAACTTTTCCGAGAACATCTATATTTTCTTCATTTAGTTACATTTTCCTCTGGAATTTTTAATAAAGCTTAACATTTCTCCATGAGGGTCCTGTGCATTCTTTGTGAGGTTAGCTCTTAGATACTTTGATTTCCTGTTTTTAAAATTTCCAGAGAATAAAATTCTAGAGTTTTCTTTGTTAGTCATTCCAGTTTTTAACTGTTCTTATTATCACAATACTCTTCCTTCACCTACATCCCTTATTTGTAATTTATGCCAATTTTTCTATGTCTTTACTAGTAAAGTTAAAAAACAGCCTGTCAGAACCTCTCTGAGGCTCTCTCTGTATGTTTGGAGACCTCAGTTCAATCTCCTTCCACCTTATATTCTCACCCTGAATAATTTTAGTTCATTTTGCCTTTCTCCATGATTTATATTTTTCAAGCATACATCAATTCTCTGGCTTAAAATCACAGGTTGTCCTTATATGAGTAGATATACAAATATGAGCATGCCTGGTGTAAGAACCAAAACACTGCTGCTGGTTTATACAAAAAAACAAACAAAGTCCCCAAAAGTAGTGGCCATAAATTATAAAATGTTTAAGTTTAAAATTAATTTTCTTTGTGCAGAGCAACCCTCTCAGTGAATCAGACTTTATGTCAAATTTGAGATCAAAGAACTCGGAATTATTTTTTATAGTTCAAATATCATTTATTGAGTCTCATTTTTGCAAATCTTTTTTGCTTCTCACGTGTCCATAGATTCCTGCTTGTCTGACCACAGACAATGTCTGTACATGCCTCCACCCAGAGTGTCTGGGTATGCAAGAGTTATAAATATACTCATCTTTTAAATAGATCTTTATCTTTAGTGTTAATTGCATCTTTGCTTCTTCCACTTTCTGACTGAGTAAGTATGGTTGGGAAGACCTGTATGCAGTTAGGTACACACTGCCTTCTAATTATTTGCAAGCTCTCCTTTATGGTTAGTATCAGCCAAGCTGAGTGGTAGTGGCATCTTATTTCACCTAAAAACTACCCAGGTGGAAATTAGAAATTTTCTTTTTCCCCAGGTTTCCAAATAGCCTGGTGGCTGCCCCCATGACCTTGGTCTTTTGCATAGTTCTAGGCCTAACTGTGAAGTTTGTTTTCTGGTGTCCAAGTAGGGACCTATAGTTTTGATATGAAACATACAAAAAATATAAATAATACTTGGGCTCTTTACCCCCTCTTGTCAATGCATTTTACTTTCTTGAGGACTCGGAGCACTTATATCTTGCTGTCATTCTCTTAGATCCCTCCCACCTCACACTTTCTGTGCTTGGAAAATTTACTTCCTTATGGACTTGGTAGGCAGCAGAGTCCACCACCCATGGGGAAAGCTGGAAATACGAAGGCTTGCTTTCCCAGCCTGCTTTGCAGCTAGGGCCTGGACTCAGCAGGTCAGTGTGTCTAATCTCTGAGTTGGGAGCCAGTGGCACTAAGAGTTCAGGAACTATGAAGAGGTCACTCTGTAATCTATAAAAATGTCAAGTCTCAATGTTGTACATCTGAAACCAATGTGATGTTGTAAATCAACTATGCTGTGCTGTGTTTAGTCACTCAGTCGTGTCCGACTCTTTGAGAGAATCCCCGTGGACTCGAGCCCTCCAGGCTCCTCTGTCTATGGGGATTCTGCAGGCAAGAATACTGGAATGGGTTGCCATGCTCTCCTCCAGGGAATCTTCCCAACCCAGGGATTGAACCCAGGTCTCCTGCATTTCAGGTGGATTCTTTACCGTCTGAGCCACCAGGAAGCCCAAGAATACTGGAGTGGGTAGCCTATCCCTTCCCCAGGGAAACCTCCTGACCAGGAATTGAACCAGGGTTTCCTGCATTGCAGGAGGATTCTTTACCAGCTGAGCTACCAGGGAAGCCCCAAACTATACTTCAGTCTAAAAAATTAAATATCTAAACACATCTAAACTTCAGATAATCTGTAGGGTCTTTATATAAAGAAGGAAGAGGGGAATTCCTTGGAAGTCCAGTGGTTAAGACTTCATGCTTCCAATGCTGAGGGGCAGGGACCAGGGAGAAGGAGAGAAAAAGAAAAAAAATGTTGCAATTTAAAAAAAAAAAAAGAGGGGACTTCCCTGTGGTCCAGTGGCTAAGACTCTGCGCTCCCGATGCAGAAGGGCCCAGGTTCAATCCCTGGTCAGGGAACTAGATCCCACATGCCTCAACTAAAGATCCCACGTGCTGCAGTAAAGACCTGGCACAGACAAATAAATAAATAATTAAACAATAAAATACTTAAAAAAAATAAATAAAATAAAAAAAAAATAAAAAAAAAAAAGAGCTCCCTCTGGCCATGGGGACAGTTTGCTGAGGACTGTGTCTCTGAGACAGCTGAGAGAGTGTCGCTCATGTCAGGGAGTGATGTCCAGGGCTGGTGCTGTCCACTGCACCGGCTGCTGTGTCAAGGATTTGGCATTGCAATAGTGGGGTCCTTACTACCTTAGTTCTGGATTGTGTTTGCTTCTTGTTCCTGATTGTACAGTTCTAGCTGTTTAATATCCTTTTAATGAACTACTTTTCTTCTTAATTCAGCCAGTGTTGGGATATGGCACTCCTGGACCCAGTGGTTTTAAAACAATTTAGCCAATGAAAGTTGCTCAGTCGTGTCCGACTCTTTGCAACCCCATGAACTATACAGTCTGTGGAATTCTCTAGGCTAGAATACTGGAATGAGTAGCCTTTCCCTTCTCCAGGGGATCTTCCCAGCCCAGGGATCGAATCCAGGTCTCCCACATTGCAGGCGGATTCTTTACCAGCTGAGTCACCAGTAGTCTCATATGGAAGTACAACCTATAAAGTCAGTTAGAGGGGGTCTCCCCACAGTTAGGGGCCCAGAAGGGGTCTCCACTACACAAAGTCCTGGACATGTTGAAATCCACTGCCCTGGACATGTTGTGATCCGGGATCAGTCACTACCTCCCTGCCCATGTTACCCAGGCCCTGTTTTCTGCCAGGAGGCCCCTGGACAAACAGAGGATGGCATTTGCTACTGGTTCTTCACGGTCTGTATTTTCAGGCTCTTTGTGTGCTGCCCATTCTAAGACCCTGGGCTTTTCGCTTTCTGGTTGTTCTTACCAGGTGAATGGGGACATACCTGGCCCATGCCTGGACCCAAACCTCACACATGTGTGGACATCTGGATCAAAGGACATTTATTATATGTCCCTCTTGAGAGCCTTCTTCAAAACACAAATTCATTTATAAGATTTTAAAAACTTAACAACTGACTAATCAAGAAGGGCTGAAATTCACCCTCACTTGTGAAGAAGGATGTGTTTTATAGGAGGGTCTCTCAACCTTGGAAATTCTGAATTTTCAATTTTTTTTTGTTTTGAGGTTACCATAAATTCATGTTCTAATGACATCTTGAGCCAGGTGATTCTTGGTTGTGAGGGCTGGCCTACAGGGTGTTTATCGACATCCCTGGCCTCTGCTCACTAAATACCAGGAGCACCCCCTGCCCCACATATGACAACCAAAACTGTCTCCAGATGAATATCCCCTGGGAGAGAAACTTGTCCCTGGTTAAGTGTCACTGCTCTAGAGGCATTCATAAAGGAGACACCAACAGCAATGTGATCACTCTGGTGGCTTTTCCATGACTTCATAGAAGTGCTGGACCCTGGGGCCCAGCCTAAACAGGGAAAAGGGGAAGTTAGAGGGGCTGGGAGGCAGACTATCCTGTCCCAGCAAGGTTGAAGAAGTGTGGGTGACTTCTTTTAGCTGGAGGGCTGGGGGGATGGAGGCTGGGGCATGTACAGTTTTAGCCGTGGGGCATGTAGAATTTTAGCTGTGGAGCAGGTAGTGTGGATGAAGTTGAAACAGAAGATGTAGGCTGAGGGATAGAAGGCGAGGCTGAGGAGGTGAGGCCCAGGGACTGCTCTGTACCCATGCCCCTTGTTGGGCTTCTGAGTAAAGGAGGAACTTAGGAACCACAAAATGATCCACCTCCCTAGTGATGAGGATGAGCCTAGCACGGGGTGAGGTTGGGGCTGTGAGAAAGGCAGGGAAGCTGAGCAAAGACCCCACGGAAGGAAGTTTCCCAAAGAGGATCAAGCCAAGCCCTCTCAGCGTAGGTCAGTGCACTTGCTTGATGGCAGATTATTTCAAGAATGGCCTGGAGAAGCCTCCCTCCCTCATGCAGCCCAGAACAGAGCAGAAATTTGGAAGAAGGAGAGAAGAGTTAGGGCCCCTTATCCCTGGGCCTTGTTTCACGTTAAGAAAAATTGGGTCTCATGGGAGCCCAGTAAATGTAGCAAGTTTTCTTATGCAGTAGCTATTTGAATAAAATTTATTCAAATTACAGGACAGAAAAAATATTAATATTTCCGTTCAGATGCTGGGAGGTACCACTGTTACAGTTGTGAACATATAGGAAAAACATTAGCAGAGATTGAGATACTCAAGTATTAATGTTTGTATTTCTGTGGGAGATGTTATAATATTGCCTTAGTAATGGCTTCCCAAGTGGCTCAGTGGTAAAGAATCCGCCTGCAATATAGGAGATGTGAGTTCAATCCCTGGGTTGGGAGAAGGAAATGGTAACCCACTCCAGTATTCTTGCCTGGGAAATCCTATGGACAGAGGAGACTGGCAGTCTACATTTCATGAGGTTGCAAAGAGTTGGACACAACTTGGCGACTAGACAACAACAACAACACCCTTAAAATGAAAGCCTAGTTGAAATAAAACATTGTTTTTTTGTGTAGAGAAGCATCTCAAGTTAATAAATAGCTGTGTTTAACTCTAGATCATGCTAGCTTGATACGTGCTTGACTCTATTATAATATAGTCCTAAATAAACTGCTAGTGCCAGAAAGCAGAATAAATCATTTTCAGTGAGGAACAAAGAGGTGGGAGGGACATAGCATATGGTGTAAAATTGTACAGCCTAAAAATAAAGCTGCCTGATTCTCAAGTAGCTCTTAGGAGCTTTGAATGTCTTTTGTGGAAGGAAAAATAATAAATCCTCAAATGATTCCATGTGTTTTGACTTAAAGTGTCACTGCACACAGTTTTTAGAGACAGAAAGTGGATTGGTGGTCTGGGCTGGCGGTGGAATGGGGACTGACTGCAAATGGGCTGAAGGAAACTTGGGGAGGATCGAAGTGTTCTAAATCTGTGCTGCGGTGATGAGTGCACAGCTATAGATTTTCTGAAAATCATAGAATTGTACACTTAGTGGATCTTATGGTATATAAATTTTACCTCACTAAAGCCATCATAGAGTTTTTGCCCTAAGCTTCAGGATGACATCCTATTAGACTTCTCAGCTGTTCTCTTTGTTTCACTGGTCTTTTCAGGAAATGCCTGACTTAGAGTGTCACATAAGCGCCCCATGCTTCATTTTGTCCTGGAAAAGGAGAGTGATGGTGGACCTACCCAGAGATAGTTGGGACAAGTAATTGAATTAATAAATGTAAAGCACTGACAGCAGCTGCTGGTTCCTAGTATCCTCATCACCATGACCGTCATCTGCATCATCATTTGTGGCTGCAGTTGTTTTCTCTCTCTCTCTGGTCGAGGTCTTGCTCTGGTCCAGGGCTCCTGCAAAGCCTCCCACCGGCTCTGCCCCACATCCTACAGTCAGAGGATGACTTCTAAAGGAAAGATCTAACCTTTCTGAAAATGCTACCATGGTGGCTCCCCACAGGGCTTTACATAGATTCCACACTCTCCATGCTAACAGGGAGCCCCGCCACCATACACACAGTCACCTCCTCTTTGTCTCCTGTCTCATCTCAACCTCTTTAGCCATCTCTCAGTCCTTGAGGCTCCTCCAGTAAGGAATTCTTCCAGTCCCCACCCGGGCTCTGCCTGGAATCATCTTTCCTCCCTTTCTCTTCCTGTCAGTGACAGCCCAGAGCCTGCGTGAGGCCCTCTTAATCTTGGGCCCCAACTTTTGGCTCATGGTGGGTACATGACTAATTATCAAAATTACAATTCCGGAGGATTTGAAATTACTGTAATTAGTCATGTATCCACCGTGAGCCCCATGAAGTAGGGCGTGCCCAGCTCCTTGCTGGTTGTATTAACAGCTTCACGCACAGTGCCTGGCACTTGGTCAGCAGCCCTTGAACATCAACTATCTCTCTGGAGTGCTGACTTGCCTTCCTGCTCAATCGCCCCAGGGAAGTAACATGATCCCAGGTGTTCTGTTCTTCTCAGGAAGCCTTGGTCTAGAACCCTTTCTCTCTTTGTGTCTTTGCTAAAGAGAAAACTCCTTTTTGTCTTCCAGAGGTTGAACTTAAACTGGAAAAGAGATTATAGGCTTGGCATTTTGCCTGATGGTACTTTTCTAAGGGGAAGATCCTTTTTCCATCTGATCTCCTGGGATCTTAAAGCCCTAAATTAGAAATGCCTTCTTTGCATGAAATAAAAGAGCTTACCCATTAACCATCTGTTCACCTGCTTTTTCTTGTGGAGATGCTCTTTATTTTTTTCCACGTGTGTCTTTAAAATATATCTAAATGAAGCAGTGTTCTGGGGTTTTAATCTGAGAGAGTCCATGAATCCTCCCACGCTGGTAATCAGCCTTTCCTTCCCCCACCACTGCTGGGCCAGTGGGGGCTGGCTATTCTTGAACTTGTATTATCTCATCTATTTAATATTTCCATCTTAGCTGTATTTTATAATGTGCATACTGTTACATTAGTACTTCTATATAGTTTATAGATATAGAAGTAATATTTAAGTAATATATGAATAGGCTGCATGCTCAAAATTACTGAGAGTGCTGCTAGGATGGTTGAGATAGTGATGCCTTATTTTAAAATTAAGAACAGAATTATGATTACATAGAAAATTATCTGTATGCAGTAGTTTTCAGGCTTTAAAAATCAGCAGAAGCTTTCCTCAAAGGAAATAGTAGGTAAACTCCAGAATCTAGCTGTAGACTCACAGACAAAAGTGCCATAGGCTGGGACTGGGGGTCTCACCCACTTCACTTCCCCAGGCAGTGATGCTCAGCCCTCCACATATTTCCCATGCCTGCTGCCACCAAGATGCCCCTCCCCTGCTTGCTTCAGGGGGCCGGGCATGGCTGTGCTCCTCAGAGCTCCCTGCAGATTCTGAGCACAGGGGGTTCTTCCTAGTGTGGGGAGCACAAGAAGCTTCTCCCCAGCCTGGTGAGCAATGGCTGCTCTTGAGACTCTAGGCCGAGCCACCTGAATACTAGCACTATAGCGCCACGGGGGGACTCCACGGAGACTCTTTCCCACCAAAAATACATTTATAGATGCAGGAATCAGGTAGCTGGCAGGGCACAGGAGGCTTAGGACAATTCTGCAACGCTTGGAGGAAGTGATTCTGGGTCATGCTCCCCCTGTGCCTAGGTATTCCCCCTTTGTTTTGTCACCACCGGGTGTCACATTTCATTGTACCCTTTTTATTTGGGGTTGACAAGAGAGGTTATAGGGCAGCAGCTCTTCTCTTCCTTTTCTCCTTCCTGTCCCAGCCACTTGCTCACTCCCTTTTCTGAGTATGCGCGGGGTTGAAGAAAAAGTGTCCAGAAAGGTTGCAGGGTCTCCCCTTCTATCCCATTCCAAAATCTAGGGCTATAGTGCCCTTCTCTGGCACAGTTTTGGGATATTGGGGAATTCTGTGACTGTATCTATAGCTATAGCTTGTCCCAGACCAGGGCAGTAGGCAGGAGAAAGTTTAATAGACATACTCAGGGCACACACAGTGTGGCTTTGTGGCAGCACCAGGAAGTTTGGGCAGATAGTTATAGAACACTGGCTCTGAATTTCAGGAGCCTGCTTGCATCTGCCTGGGTATCTCACTAATGCCAGCTCAACCTCTCAACCTCAGATCCCAACTTAAAATCCCTTCCTCTGAGAAGCTGGCCCCACCCTGGGCAGATCAGGCTCCTTCCTGGCTCGGCACCTGTTGGGACAGTGGGCATCAGTCGTAAGTCAGTTCTCCTCTGACTCTGTCTTTTGCTCTACAAGCCCCGTACCCTCAGCCCCATTATCGTATACTGGCCTCATATAGCACCATCCCCTTTACTAGTCTCCCTGTCTTCCATCTGCTCGTAACTTTCTAGCTCCAGAGTGACCTGGATCGTTAAGGCCTGCCTGTCATTCCTGTCATTGCAAACCTCCATTGCCTTCAGCAATGGAGTTTCCTAAAGTCAGGTTGGATAATCTTCAGAATTTACTCAGAACAATTTTTTGGTGTGGATTCCAGAGCCCACTTAATACCTATGAGATCTGACCTCCTTGGGTGGTTCCCCAGGAAATGGGCATTTGACAAGCTCTCTAGTGATGCTGGTGCAGGCAGCTGAGGACCACTGAGTAGGATCCACCAGGTGGTCAGCTGTTACCTGTCCACATGCCTTCTTCATTTTGTGACCCTTCTTCGCTCCCTACATTCCACGGCCACATTCTGCTGCCCTAATTTCCTTCCTCACCTGAAAACTCTTCAGTCAGTGCCACACAAGTAGGTCAGGGAGCCTCTCCTCACCGAAGCTCTCTACTTGTGTCCTGTGCTCATCACTGTGTCTTGGCAACTATGAAATTGAACTGCCCATCCTAGGGTTGACTTTTTGTAGGTTTCCCAAGATGAGAGATCATGGAACTTCCCTGGCAGTCCAGTGGTTAAGATGCTGCACTTCCACTGCAGAGGCCACGGGTTCGATCCCTGGTTGGGGAACTGAGACCCCACATGCCACATGGCACAGCCAAAAAAGAAAAAGATGAGAGATCATATCTTTGCACTTCTAACATCTCACACAACCTGACATGGAAGAAATAAAGATAAGTTTTGAGTTGAATTTGCTAGTTGAGGGTGGCCAGGGTAAGAAGCACTTTGAGTCTGGCCTGAAGGATCCTGTGGATCCTTCATGCTCCTAGCCTGCGGCCACCCTTCCTCATTTCAGAAGGAAATGTGGGTATATGTGGAAATACAGTGGTGTAGGAGATAAATAAATGTGACGGCAGAGTTAGGAAACACCTGAAGTTTCTCTTGGTGCCCGCCTGGCTTCAGTACCACAGATCAGCAGGGCAGTGGGGCTCAAGCCTTCCCTTTGCATAGATTTGTTAGGAGTGTTCATTGCTATATCCCCTATGATATAATCCCAGTTTTTTCTTTCTTCAGCTCCTCATGTCAGTGTTAATAAGGAGAGGGAGGAGAAGCAACAAGACAGCCTTGCCACACAATATTATTCTTTCTCTATCATTTCCAGCGCACACACAAAAAAGATTCCAAGACTTTGCTACCCCAGTTTCCATCTCTTGTGTTTCTCATCATTGACTAAAGCCATTGAGAAAAGCAAAGGAGAAAAGGAAAGGTATAAACATCCGAATCCAGAGTTCCAAAGAATAGCAAGGAGAGATAAGAAAGCCTTCCTCAGCTATCAATGCAAAGAAATAGAGGAAAACAAGAGAATGGGAAAGACTAGAGATCTCTTCAAGAAAATTAGAGATACCAAGGGAACACTTCATGCAAAGATGGGCTCAATGAAGGATAGAATGGTATGGACCTAACAGAAGCAGAAGATATTAAGAAGAGGTGGCAAGAATACACAGAAGAACTATACAAAAAAGATCTTCACAACCCAGATAATCATGATGGTGTGATCACTCACCTAGAGTCAGACATCCTGGAATGTGAAATCAAGTGGGCCTTAGAAAGCATCACTACGAACAAAGCTAGTGAAGGTAATGGAATTCCAGTTGAGCTATTTCAAATCCTAAAAGATGATGCTGTGAAAGTGCTTCACTCAATATGTCAGCAAATTTGGAAAACTCAGCAGTGGCCACAGGACTGGAAAAGGTCAGTTTTCATTCCAATCCCAAAGAAAGGAAATGCCAAAAATGCTCAAACTACTGCACAATTGCACTCATCTCACACGCTAGTAAAGTAATGCTCAAAATTCTCCAAGCCATGCTTCAGCAATACGTGAACTGTGAACTTCCAGATGTTCCAGCTGGTTTTAGAAAAGGCAGAGGAACCAGAGATCAAATTGCCAGCATCCGCTGGATCATCAAAAAAGCAAGAGAGTTCCAGAAAAACATCTACTTCTGCTTTATTGACTATGCCAAAGCCTTTGACTGTGTGTATCACAATAAACTGTGGAAATTCTTCAAGAGATGGGACTACCAGACCACTTGACCTGCCTCTTGAGAAACCTGTATGCAGGTCAGGAAGCAACAGTTAGAACTGGACACGGAACAACAGACTGGTTCCAAATAGGAAAAGGAGTACGTCAAGGCTGTATATTGTCACCCTGCTTATTTAACTTATATGCAGAGTACATCATGAGAAATGCTGGGCTGGAAGAAGCACAAGCTGGAATCAAGATTTCCAGGAGAAATATCAATAACCTCAGATATGCAAATGACACCATTCTTATGGCAGAAAGGGAAGAAGAACTAAAGAGCTTCTTCATGAAAGTGAAAGAGAGGAGTGAAAAGTTGGCTTAAAGCTCAACATTCAGAAAACTAAGATCATGGCATCTGGTCCCATCACTTCATGGCAAATAGATGGGGAAACAGTGGAAACAGTGTCAGACTTTATTTTTCTGGGCTCCAAAATCACTGCTGATGGTGAGTGCAGCCATGAATGTAAAAGAAGCTTAATCCTTGGAAGGAAAGTTATGACCAACCTAGATAGCATATTAAAAAGCAGAGACATTACTTTGTCAACAAAGATCCGTCTAGTCAAGGCTATGGTTTTTCCAGTAGTCATGTATGGAGTCATGTATGGATGTGAGAATTGGACTGTAAAGAAAGCTGAGTGCCGAAGAATTGAAGATTTTGAAGTGTGGTGTTGGAGAAGACTCTTGAGAGTCCCTTGGACTGCAAGGAGATCCAACCAGTCCATCCTAAAGGAGGTCAGTCCTGGGTGATCATTGGAAGGACTGGTGTTGAATCTGAAACTCCAATACTTTGGCCACCTGATGCGAAGAGCTGACTCATTTGAAAAGACCCTGTTGCTGGGAAAGATTGAGGGCAGGAGGAGAAGGGGACGACAGAGGATGAGATGGTTGGATGGCATCACCGACTCAATGGACATGGGTTTGGGTGGGCTCCTGGAGTTGGTGATGGACAGGGAGGCCTGGTGTGCTGTGGTTCATGGGGTCACAAAGAGTCGGACACGAGTGAGTGACTGAGCTGAACTGATTGACAAAAATAAACAATAAAAATAATTTATAAAATAGTGGCCTGGAGGGAATGGGAATTAAAATCTCTGATATGTTTCTGGAATTTATCTTACAAACAAACCTGTGCCCAAAGAGTGAAGTCCAGATAAGGTTGCATGTTGTCTGTGACAACAGGGCCTGGAAACAGCCTGTGTGTCTACTGCAGTACATGGGGGCCAGCCACGCAAGGGGACACTCGGCAACTGTAACAGAGGAGAGAGAGGGCCCCCATGGAAAGATCTCCCTTCTATATTGTCAGGGAAAGGAATAAGGTAGAGAACAGCATATATATTTGTGTGTAAGAAAGGGGGAGAAAAATAAGGCTGGGTATTCATATTTACTTGTAAATGCATTAAGAGAAGTTGAAAGTGAAAGTCACTCAGTTGTGTCCTATTCTTTGCGACCCCATGGAATTCTCCAGGCTAGAATACTGGAGTGGGTAGCCTTTTCCTTCTCCAGGGGATCTTCCCAACCCAGGGATCGAACCCAGGTCAACCTGCGTTGCAGGTGGATTCTTGACCAGCTGAGCCACAAGGGAAGCCCAAGAATACTGTAGTGAGTAGCCTATTCTTTCTCCAGTGGATCTTCCCGACCCAGGAATCGAATTGGGGTCTCCTGCGTTACAGGCGGATTCCTTACCAACTGAGCTGTCAGGAAAGCCCCAAAAGAAGTTGGGTGAACACCAAAAATGCAGTAAAATGATCATCTATGGTGGGGGGATTCCTGGGAGATGGGGGTGGGAGGCAGATTTCTCAGTGTGTCTCTCCATAGTATTTTGATTTTTTGAACTGTGTGCATCACCTTCCAAAATTATATAGAATAAAATAGCTGTAATATCATTTAAAATATGTTATATAAATGAACTGATTAGTCTTTTGTAATTACATTTGTCTCCTTGTATCCATGGGTTTCACATCCATGGATTCAGCCAACTTTGGATCAAAAATCTTTGAGAGGAAAATTCCAACAATATAAAATTTGAATATACTGTGTGCCAGCAGCTATTTACACAGTATTTGCATTTTATTAGGTGTTATAAATTATTATAATCTAGAGACGACTTTATAAAGGAGGGTGTGCTTAGGTTATAGGCACAGTATTCTATGCTAATTTATATAAGGAATTTGAGCATCCTTGAATTTTGATATCTAAGGGCGTCCTGGAACCAATTGCCCCCTCCATGGGTACCTAGCTGCTGCTGCTGCTAAGTCGCTTCAGTCGTGTCCGACTCTGTGCGACCCCATAGACGGCAGCCCACCAGGGTCTGCCGTCCCTGGGATTCTCCAGGCAAGAACACTGGAGTGGGTTGCCATTTCCTTCTCCAATGCATGAAAGGGAAAAGTGAAAGGGAAGTCGCTCAGTCGTGTCCGACTCTTAGTGACCCCATGGACTGCAGCCTACCAGGCTCCTCCGTCCATGGGATTTTCCAGGCAAGAGTACTGGAGTGGGTTGCCATTGCCTTCTCCCCATGGGTACCTAGAGATGATTGTAAAACCAAGCTGGTCTCAGCAGATTTTACCCTAAGTTCCCACCAAGTTTTCAAGGCAGGATTAGAACTCTTGAACCCCCAGCCTGGGGCTCCATCTGTGCCATTGTACAACAGAAACAAAGAGGCTCCTGTCCTTCAGCAGTTGGTTGTAGGACCGACATGCAGGGGCAGCCCCTAAAACAGGCCCTTTAAGTTAAATCCAGCATCTTGTACCTTTTCACCCTTTTAAAGGTTTGCTTCATGCCTCTAGATGCTCTTTTGGGTGTCCACATCCAGTTAGTCTCTACTCTTTATGTCATGTTGATCTTTCATCTCTTGCCTCTTCCTTCCTCAGTGGACAGCTTAGGTTACCATAGCAACCCTAAAGCGCCTTTGAGGGTGAGTCAGGGCTTCTAGGTGGATAGAGTCAGGCAGTCCTCAGAGATGAGGCCCAGAAGGGTAGTAGGCCTTGTTTCTAAGCCCCACTCCTGAGCCAGCTCACATGCCAGCTGACCGTGGGCTGTTCTGAGTATCTTAGGATGTGCAGATGGTATGCACATTTTGTCTTGTTCTCCACGGGCGCCAAAACCTGGCTTGCTTGGCGCAAGTTTTGTCCTTGGCAAACACACAGTCTAGCTGTGGTCCTGGGAGAGGAAGAAGGTAACGGAGACCCAGTAAGCCTGAGTGTGGTCTCTTTTTGATAAAATCCAGTCACATCTACTTAGTAGGCCCACCTGACCGAGAGCTCCACAGAATTGCCGCTTCCCTATCGTGCTGTCCACTGGTACAGTCGGCTCAGGTCACAGGAAGCTGTCACTGTGGGGATGTTGTCAGGACGTCACCAATCAGTGCTATGACTTCACACCTGATGAAAGAACAGCTTTGCTCAGAATAACTTATGTTTTTGTTTGTTTTCCTCAAACTGTGTGACTTTTTCTGCAATGGCATACCTTTCTGCTTTGGCTGCTCATAACGCAGATTGGTATTCCAGTGTTGATAGTTGTGTAGATCTCATGTCCTGAATGGTCTTTCCCTCTGGGCTCCTCTCCCCATTCTAGCCAGATTTTTCTTTGTTTTTTAAATTTATACTATGATTTCTTACATAGTCTCATAAGCCACCAGATATTCCATATGAAATGAGGTCAGATATAAGCACAGAAGCAAATTTTGTGTCTTAGGTTCTGTACCTGACCTGATTTAAATTTTTCTTTAGCACAAGGGTGGCAAGCTTTTTCTGCGAAGGGTCGGGTGGTGAATACTTGAGCCAGTTACTCCCATTTTCTGCGGTAGCATGAGAGCAACCACAGGTAAATGAATGTGGTGATGGTCCAGAAAAGATTTACGGAGAGTAACATTTGAACTCCATTTAACTTTCTGATGTTATAAAATGTTGAAATAAAATATTAATTTTGATATTTTTTAACGATTAAAGTCAAAACTATTCT
Organism: Okapia johnstoni; assembly: GCA_024291935.2. Classification (NCBI taxonomy): domain Eukaryota; kingdom Metazoa; phylum Chordata; class Mammalia; order Artiodactyla; family Giraffidae; genus Okapia; species Okapia johnstoni. The sequence continues at coordinate 53,496,485 of CM044312.1, forward strand.
GAGTTTGTTAGCAGTATGGAAATGTTTTTCAGGCTGGATATGGCACCTGGGTTAGAAATTTGCTGATGCTTGTCCCAAACCACTGCTGTGTTTTGGTCACTTCTAAGAAAAGGGAGGGATTAAGTACACTCAGCAGCCCCCAGACCATGTTTAACCCAGAATCCATCTTAGGTGAGTGACAGTGGCAGAGTCAACAGTCAAGTGTACCCTGGAAATATCAAACCCGGGACTGTGTGAGGACAGGAAAAAGCCCTGGAAACATAACCCTTTGGTTCTTCCTTCCGTTGAAGATTTTCAGTCCCTTCAGTTTGAGGCATGAATGATTCTATATGAAGTTCTCTCTTATAATCAGGCAGCTTTTAAAAATAGTAGTTTTGTAAAATGAGTTACTAAAAAACTTTCCAACATATGTATAAGATATAGAGAATAAGTGATTCCAGGAAAACGCATATGTCTACCATTCAACTTAAGAAAGAGAACACTGTTATTTTGAAGTTCCCTTTGTGCCCTACCCACACAGAAATCACTACTTGCTAGAAATTTCATCATTGTTCATCACTTCTTTGCTTTTCTGGAGAGTTTTAACACATATGTTTGTATCCCTAAACACACACATTGTTGAGCTTCATGTAGATGGAGTAACAGGCCTCTCTTGTTTACTCAGTCTCAGGCTCCTATCATCTATACAGAAATGCACACCCGTGGTCTATCTGCTCCACCACTGTACATTCCACTGTGTCAGTGGTGGGTGTACCACAATTGACTTATCCGTTCTACCATTGATGGACATTCAGGTTGTTTCCAGTTCTGGGTTATCGCAGCAGTACTGCTGCTGTGTCTCTTGTTGCATGTGAGTGAGAATTTCTCTCAGAAATAGGCTAGAGGAAGAATGGCCAGCTTTTGCTGTCTGATTGAAGAATTATTTCATTGATCACACCATCACCAAGCAGCCCTGTGCCAGACATGATGTAACAATGGCAAGAGTGTGGATCCCCAGATCCCTTGCCCTAACTCCCATGGGCTGTGGTCCATCACACTGCTACCCTATAAAGGTGCTGCTATCTCCAGCTGATGAAGGTCACAGGTAGGATACTAGCATCATGAGTTGGGGATGGCTCCTGTCAGGGAAATAAAATCGTGCCTTTGTGACTGCTCATAGTTCCTAAGAAGTCTTGATGTTTCACTTTGTGCCCTTTGTATTGATGGCAGTGTGTTTGTTTGGTGTGTCATTAAGCTTTACAGGGATCATGTGTTCTATATCAAGTTTCTTTTAAGCTCCACAGACAACATTTACCTTGGCACAGATGAGTATAACATAAATTAGAATATTCCTTTACCAGCTGGAACAAGTATAACTAACTGTTACAAATACTTGAAGTGCATTACCTTCACTTTTTCCTTCGAGGGATGTATTTATGTTGCTTGGTAGGTTGGTTCCTTCCCAGTGGATGTAGGAAACCAGCAGCATGGAATCCTAGCCCTGCATACCCCAGGGACCCAGAGGCCAAGTGGCCGAGACTTTTTAGCACCTGGACTTCACTCCAGCATCTCGCAGGGCCCTCCCCGTCTCCACCATTTTCCTTCTTTCTGTCTTTTGCCCTCCTCTTCCTCAAAAATCTAGTCTCTTATTTCCTTTGGGTTCACAGTGAAGGTTGATAACAGCCAATGGGGAAAGCGCTTTGTGGCGTGTTGGCTCTCTGACCCCCAGAAAGTGTATCCCAGGTGGGAGCAGTCTGAAATTCCAATTGTGATTCCCGGGAGGAGAAGCAGCGTCTTCTCACCTCTGGCACCAACTCTAGACCTTCAAGCGGAATCCGCTGGATTCCAGAGAGTGTTCTATAGCCTTATTTAGAGACAACAAGGACTTCCTTGGTGGTCCAGTGGTTAAGACTCCATGCTTCCAGCGCAGGGGGTATGGGTTTCATTCCTGGTCGGGAAAGTTCCGCATACCATGCTGGCGGGAAAAAAAAAGACAACAAAGATGCACTACCACATCCTCCTATTGAATTTTGAAATAGCAGCAGCCTACTGGAAGGACTCAATAATTATGTGTTTTCCCCTTTATGACTAAATTAAGATGTCTGCATTGATCTGAGGGAAGTAAAATGATTCACGGTGAGCAATTAAAAGTAACTAAAGATAAAATAAAAATATAAAATAAAATTGAAGATGTTAAATTAAAAAAAATAACTCAAGATAAATGTACAGATAAGGATGAATGGGTACGTACTTGTGTGGGTGGAAGTATAGGCAAGGTCATTGTCATGGCTGGAGTAAATGCCAAATTTGTACTGATTAAAATTTAGTACACTAACCATTCTTTCAGTAGTCTTAGGAACTATTATTGGCAGTGTTAAATACCGAACATTTAAAAAAAATAAAAAAATAAATAAATAAATACCGAACATTTTAGCTGCAATGTGTATTTCTATAACACAGTTAGCTCATATGCTATTATGATTATAAATATGGGAATGAGGTCAGTATAATGTTGAAGTCAGTTGTTCCCAGAGTATTAATATTTTGCAGCAGTGCACAAATCCAGAAGAATTCTGAAAGGTAATGAAGACCACAGAACCCATTCTCCTTGTTCTTGGTTCCTTTTGGCTGCGTGTACTGATTTTGCATGCCTCTGTCTGAGCTGTCTGCATTTTGCCCTTGTCATTACAGCTCAGCAGCCTCAATTCCTCTATACCTCCTCTTCAGTCAAGCCACCTTTACCTTTAAGAATTTTAAGTGGGTTTTCCTTTTTTTTAATTTTTAAAATTGTGGTAAAATATACATAACATAAAATTTGCCACTTTAATCATTTTTAAGTATATTGGCATTAAGAACATTCATGTTGTTGTGCAGCTGTCACCACCATGCCTCTCTAGAAGCTTTTTATCTGCCCAGATTGAAACTAACACTAACTCCTCATTCCCTTTTCTCCCCAGCTCCTGGCAACAACTGCGATCCTTTCTGTCTCTGTGAATCTGACTACTCTTAAGTACCTCATATAAGTGGAATTATACAGTACCTGTCTTTTTGTGACCAGCTTGTTTGACTTAACATCATGTCCTTAAGGTTCATTTGTATTGTAGCATCTGTCCAAATTTCCTTTCTTTTTATGACTGAGTAATATTCCTCTCTATGTATATACCACATTTTGTTTATCCATTAATCTGTCTGTAGACACCTGGGTCATTTCCACCTTTTGGCTATTATATGAATAATGCCTCTAGGAACATGGATGTACAAATATCTATCTGCTAGTCCCAATTCTCTACTTATTCATAATTTTATTTGTTTCTAACTGCGCTGCTAATTTTTAACTTGTAACTGTTACTTGCTTTGTTAATTTTCTGGGTACAAATTTGCATCAATCTTTAACGATCTCTTTTTATTTTTGTCAGCCCTGTTATTTTTACTACAGGATTTTTAGAACATGTATTTTTTTTGATAGTCAATATAGCAAAAAAAAAAAAAAAATAGGGCTTCCCAGGTGACTCAGTGGTAAAGAATCCGCCTGCCAATGCAGGAGACGGAGACATGGGTTCAATCCCTGGGTCAGAAAGATCCCCTTGAGAAGGAAATTGCAACCCACTCCAGTATTCTTGCTTGGGAAATTCCATGGACAGAGGAGCCTGGTAGGCTATATAGTCCATGGGGTCACAAAAAGTCAGACATGAATTAGCAACTAAGTATACACACACATAGGAAAAACGATTGTATTTGAGGATGAGGCTGGAAATGAGTAAGAGGCGGCACTTCCTGTTCTCCCTGCCATCTGTCAGTTATAATGATGTCATTTGATCAGTGTTCTCGTGTGTCTGGCACCTGCCGGCACTGTGCTGGTGTCAGTCTTGATGGTGTGGAAATGGCTTTCAATTCCCACCACACTCTGTTGAGAGGTAGAATGCCACAACCAGCAGCTTTTTGACTGCAACTGAGACAGACAGGCTGGGTGACTGTCATCCAGGTCCTGAGAGAATGGAGGGCCCTGTGATCCCATGGGCTGTGTATCAATTTGTTGTTTAGTCACTCGGTTGTATCTAACTCTTTGCGACCCCATGGCCTGCAGCATGCCAGACTTCCCTGTCCTTCACCATCTCCCAGAGCTTGTCAAATTCATGTCTATCCAGTCGGTGATGCCATCTAACCATCTCATCCTCTGTCATCCCCTTCTCCTCCTGCCTTCAATCTTTCCCAGCATCAGGGTCTTTTCCAGTGAGCTGGCTCTTCGCATCAGGTGGCCAAAGTATTGGAGCTTCAACATCAGTCTTTCCTGTGAATATTAAGGATTGATTTCCTTTAGGATTTACTGGCTTGATCTCCTTGCAGATCAATAATCAGCTTCAATTTAAAAAAAAAAAAGCAAAATTTCCATCAGGACCTTGCCTTTGCTCAGATGAGTTCTCCAGTCAATAGTTGAAAGTTAATTCTGCATCCCTTTCTTTGTGTCCTGGTTCCTAGTCATCTGCTGAAATAAGTGGTTTGCATTTTAAAAAACTGAGCTCTGAAATATGTAGATGGATGGCTATATATAGAAATTTATTTTTAAATGTATTTGGAAAACAAGTAGATGAATGCTTATGAGGCCCATTAGTTACTTCTGATGTTTTACTATGAACATGCCAAAGGTTATCAAGGATTTAAGTAATTTCATATTTAGAAATGCTTCACAGCAACTCATTATCCAATATTGACTTCCACATTATAAAAGTATCTGTGTAAGGCATGACAAATCGAGCACCACGTGGTGGGTTTGATCTGACACATGTCAGGCATCTTGAATAGTCTGATGGAGTGACCAGTGCCCTTGAGGCACTCCTGCCCTTCACGCTGGCCTCTGCAGCAGGTAGTGGGTTTCTGACCATTCCCATCACCTAGCCCCAGCATGTGAGGTTTCAGTGAACAGCACACTGCAGGGTGGTGAGGGGGGACCTAGCCCAGTGCGCGACACAGTGTGCTTCACCAGCCTGTATTTGCCTGTTCTTTAACCCAGTTTATAGAAATTTCAAGATAGTGGTAATCTAAATGGTGAAGCCTGGAACGTTTCTCTGGTTGAAAAATATGTTGTTGTTGTTTTATATATCAAATCCTAGCAAAAATAAAATTCATGAATAGTTTTTTTTAGTCTTGAAATATTAAGACTGATGTTGTTTTAATAACAAGTGTGCAGATAAATTGAACTTCTTTATGTTATCAGCAGATGTTAATTTCCCTAAATCTTTTTGGAGTTGTTTGGTTGTATTAACTTTCAGAGGTTAATGTGAAAATGTGAGAATCTGGAATCTTGAAATCCAACCAGTCAGTCTTTACTGAGTACCTGCCCTGAGTTAAGAGTTCCAGTCAACATAGGTGCTCTAGGGATTAAAAAAAATGTGCACTCCCCAAAATGACCGAGAAAGCAGGCTTCTGCAAAATGACCTACCCACGTTTCCTTCCTGAGGTTATTTAACCCTGGATAGGAGTAGAGGTCTGCGATTAGACTTGGTTCATATCCTGTACCCCAGGCTAGCTGTGTCTGACAGTTTGGGAAAATTCCATAACTTTTCTGTGCCTCAGTTTCCCCATCCATAAAATGAAAGCAGGAGGCACCCCTTTGGTTTTGATGACATGTAAGTGAGAGGTGGACACAGGAAACCTGCAGTCCATGCTGACCACTATTTTTAGCTCAGGTGACTCTTGTTATAGCTTTGATGTCCATCTTCCACTCTCCATTCCTGTGACATACTCAGACAAAAATCAATCAGAGAAGAAGAAATATCGCATGACATCCCTTATATGTGGAATCTAAGAAATGATACAAATGAACTTACAAAACAGGAAGAGACTCTCAGAGAATGAGCTTATCGTTGCTGGGGAGAATGATGGGGGGGAAGGGATAGTTAGGGAGTTTGGAATGGACATGTACACACTGCTATATTATTATTTTAAATGGACAAAAAACAAGGACCTGCTATATAGCACATGGAACTCTGCTCAATGTTGTGTAGCAGACTGGATGGAAGGGGAGTTTAGAGAAGAATGGATATATGTGGCTGAGTCCCTTTGCTCTCTACCTGAAACTATCACAGCATTGTTAATCGGCTATACCCCAATATAAAATAAAAAGTTAAAAGAAAATATCAATCTGATCCTGACCGAGAAATGATCCTTGCTTGGTTTTTCAAAGGCTGTGCATTATTTCATCCTTAAGCCCAGGATTACTTTTGAAGGTGACATGATGGGAACTGCGACCAGCACACAGGGTGGCCTTCACAGTCTGGCAGGCAGGAAAGCACCTGGCCCCTTCCACCAGCCTCCTTTGTTCTTTGAGGTTTATTTTAGTCCTCTGAGTCTGATACCTAATGGAAGCCTGGCACGTAAAAATAACTCTCACGAGTACAAAAAAACTCTCATCCGAGTACAGCCTGTGGCTTGATCATCCCCATTATTTTTGCCCACCCTAAAACCCGCTTCCTGGTCCCTGCCCCCTGGGGTTGATCAAGGCCAGTGGGAGCGTGAGTCGCCCCCTGTCCGCAGCCTGTGCTCCGGCTTCCTCATTTTGGTCTTTTGCCAGCCGTCTTCCCTGAAGTCATTACCAGTCACTGACCTCTTCCCCAAAAGAATGCTCAAGAGGTCTCTGAACTTGAAACAATTTCCACATTTGCTTTTACACAGGAGCTCGTTCCCTTGTTTGGGGTGGGTGGTCTAAAACCAGGCTGCATGGGGAAATAACCTTGGCAGCACCAAGTCACGAAGTGCCCATGGCTTGTCAAGGAAACAGTCTCTGAGAAGAGTTGGTGTGTGCCAGAGCTCGTTACCTGGGGCAGCTGGGTTGTTGGTCCTCAAATTAAGTGCGTGGTTGGACCGACAAGAGTGAGTTAATAGGATAAGGAATGGGGGCCCCAAAGTCGGCCAGGCTGAGATGGGTCTGACTGAGAATCTAAAACCCACTATTTCAGCCTAGAGCCCCTGCTGCGGGTGGAACCTTCCAGCACAGCTGTAGGTAAGCGTGGGCGAGGGTGTGTACTGCACACTGGAGAGATGGGGTGGAGGAGCCCTGAGGCAGCTGTCACCTGGCCTGCTGAGTCCCCCTCCTCTGTTATGCTGAGACAAAGGTAGCCCTAGCAGGGACTGGCTGTCATTCACTCTCCACATTGAGACTTGAGCCCACACTAAAGGAGAGTGACAAGCACTCAGACTGGGAATGACTAGTGATATGTTCAGCTGCCTGGTCCAGTGTGCATCATCCCAGGAGGTGTAGATCCAGGCACTTAAAACCATCCCAGATGCCAATGCTGGGTCTCTAACCAGCCATGCTTCATTTTGTGACTCAAGGTTGCACTTTTTTGTTAGTCTGAGGGAGCTTATCCTAGGGATGGTTTGTAGCCAGAGACTACAGCCTTTTCTAGCTTGGGAATCCAGGATCCTGAGGCTGTTTGTGACCCCTGCCCCATGCTCTTGAGGATGCACGGGCTGGTTGGGGAGCTCAAGTTTCGGGTCACTGAGATTCTTCCAGGTTATCAGAAGCCTGCAGGTTAAAATGCCTCATCTCTACCAGCTCTGCACAGGCACGTGGGGCTGAGTTGCATGGACAAGAAGGTGCTGGGCACCCAAGTCTCTCAGTTCAGTTCGGTTCAGTCACCAGTCATGTCCAACTCTTTGCGACCCCATGGACTGCAGCACACCAGGCCTCCCTGTCCATCACCAAC